>CM064876.1:34902412-36102412 GCA_032719365.1 Prinsepia uniflora | reverse complement strand
AGCGGGTTTTCAGAGTTTGATGTTATACTTCAGAAATTTAACCTAAAAACGTTTTCTGATGATGGTAAATAGGTTGTGGAATATGATTTTGGGCTTTTCCTATGGTTTTACTATGAACATGGATCTTTTTCCGGATTTGGGTTCGGAATGTCGGTTCTGAACGCCGGAAGGGCTTCAAACCGGGGATTTCGAATTCGAATCTGGCGATGGATTTTGAATTGGTTTTACACTGGATATGGATTGGATTTGCTGGATCTGGATATGGGTTTAAAGACCCGGATTGATATTGATGGGGGACGGGCCCGGATTGAGTTTAAAGACTCGGGAGTTTAAAGACTCGGATATTATGATATTACCCCCATAGGCCTATTGAGTTTAAAGACTCGGGAGTTTAAAGACTCGGATTTATCTGTGAGGCCTGGTTGAGTTTAAAGACTCGGATAGGTCCAGCAGGTTTGATCGGGTTATACTCTGGTTTCTTATGCTGTTTTATAGTGTATCTGTTTCTTATGGTATTTATAGTGTTTCTGTTTCTTATGATGTTTCATATTATGATTTTTCTAATACTTCATTGGCATGCCTGGTTTTAAACCGGAGGGAACAAATGATTTTATTTCCTTACTTTGATGTGCTGGTAAACGGTTTTAAAACTTTCATTCTTTTCGGTCCACTCACACCTTTGGTTTTTAATTTCCCTCCAGGTCGTGGTGATAGCGCTGGGGTGAACGTTGAGGCAGATATCGAGGCATAGGGCTTCCGACGTTCTTCCGTTGCGGACTTAGACTTGTAGGACTTTTGGTGCCCATTTTGTAGAACTATGCTCTGGCTTACTGTTGTATATATTTACTCCTTCGTCTGATGGTTATGCTTATAGTGGTATTAAGTTTATTTTTTTGGTATTGTAAGTGTGATTGTCAGACGGGAGCAGGGTTCATCCCGAGTATCGAGGTGATATTTGGGACGGGTCCTGACAGGACATCCCGAACACTATCGAGACGGTGTCCGATCGACACGAAACCAATCCCAAAATGTCTGTTACATTAAATAGGACAGAAGTCATGTTGACCTCACCTCGAGATTCGTGCCCACGCGCCGTCACGCGCCGCCGTGAGTGGCTGCTCGTGAAATCCACGCGCCGTGAACAGTGTCACCATCTAACCCGTATCTCTGGTAAACGGGTCCAACTCACCCGCGATACAACCCGGTTCAAAGTCCATCAATTCGGTCCTAATTCCTTCAATTGATCAATCAGTTAGTTTCGTTCTTAGTTCAATTACAGGTCTGTAACATCAATTACACGATAACTTACCCAAATTCCCACGATTCGATGATGAACACCAAGAACACCCAGGTTACTGTTCGTTCATGGAATCCCCTCAATGGCTGCAGGTTTCATCCAATTGATGATCCCAGGAGCATCAACGGACCCTGAGGAACAATTCCCCCACATCAATTGCATCAATCCTGTGCTCAATCGTCACGACTCAAGCTCGAACACCGTCACTGTTCAACAATGGAGTTCTGTCAACCACAGCTGTTTTCTTTCAATTGACGAACCCAGAAGCATCGTGGGATCATGAGAAGTAGTTTCCCCACCTCAATTTCATCCAACGAAGCCTCCAATTCCACGACTCGAGCTCGATTTTCCTCCTCTATTACCAAGTGTGATCAGAGCCAAAACAGCACCAATTCACCTCGTTTCTTCGACAATCATGATCGTTGTGATCCCAGGAAGCTGAAGGTAATCTCCAATTCGATCATCACGGCTCAATTCCTTCAATTCGAATTTTCCCTCTAATTTTCCCGAAATCCAAAATCCAAAATTCAACACTCTCACAACCCCTCGTGTTTCCCCGTTAATTCAATCATCTTAGTCTCACATTTTCTCTCAAGAACAGCAGAAGAAGGGAGCCAAATCTCCCCAATCTGATTCCCCCAATATTTGTGCACGGTTTGAAGACAAAGAGGAGAAAATTAGGGGAAATGGTGGATTAGATGATGATGATGTAGTAATGATGGTGTTGGGAGGGAAACATGGAACTGGAAACAAGGGATGGGTGACACTTTTCACTCCTCCGGATGTGCACAGTCAACGGTCACTATTCATTATTATATTATTATTTTATTCCGAGTCTCGGTTAAACGCGTTTCACGTCCTTGACCATAACTTCGTCGTCGAATCTCCGATTTCGGCATGCCGTCTGTCGTTGGATTCGTATCGACGAAACCTACGTAACGGTCCTTGGCCCTCGTCCATCGGACCTCCCGGTCAAAAAGTCAACATTTGGCCCCAAACATGCCAAATTACCAAAATGCCCCTCAACTTCTGAACACCATAACTTTCTCTACGAATGTCGGAATCGAACGTGCCACCTGTCTATGAACTCGTGACGTCCCGAACTACGTCACGGTCATCGGTCAAAGTCCATTTGACCGCCCAATCAAAAAGTCAACATTTTGCCCGCGACCAGGGGCAAAACGGTCATTTTGCACAATTTGTCTGATTCCGCCCTACCAAGCACCGTTCAACCTCACTAATCAAGATTAGTGACTAATCTAATCCCGGAATTCGGGACGGGTCGTTACATTAGAACCAGGTGAGGGGGTGATGGTTTTGGTTTTGGGGTGGGCTTTAGTTTTTTATCGAAATGGAGGAAGGGAAACTGGTAGATGCATGTATGAAAGGTATGGATCAATTGATGGGTGACACTTGCCACTCATCCATTGGTCTCCAAAAGATATTTTTGGTCCCAATTTCAAGTCCCAAAAGTCAACTGTCTCGATTTTTGTGCAATTGAGAATAGTATAAAAAACCCTCATTGACCCGTAACTTTCATGTACGATGTTCGATTTCGACATGCCACCTGTCTACGAACTCGTTTTATCTCGATCTACGCAATGGACCTCGGTCCACGTGCTAAAGACCTCCTGGGTCAAAAGTCAATATTTTTTCCCATCTACGGGTAAAATCGTCATTTTATTCCGATCGTCCGATAATCCTCAATTAATCTCTGATTAGTCCTTGATTAATTCTCGATAATCTCGTAAATTCGGGACGGGTCGTTAGAAACATATTGTAATGAGGACATAAATACATCAATTTCATAAATAAAAGCAACCGAAAATGTCTAGACTATGAGGACACTATCAGATCATGATGACACTATCATACTATAGGGACGTTATAAGACTACGAAACTATTGGAACACTGTCAGACTATATATTCTCATATCAGATATGTAGATTCAAAAATCGCTTTTACGGCTATCCACCTAACTAGGGATGGCCAAATGGGTTTTTTTTAGGGATATTGATGAATCCTTACCCTACATAAGCACAAATGGGTTTTATACCTATTTAAGTGCACTCTCAATTTTTAATTGGGTAATGGGTGCCTATGACATTCTACATTTATTTTCTTTCAATTTTTTTTTGTTGCTTTACATTTTATCTTAACTTCTAATTTTTTTATCCCTTTTAATTTCTTTTAATTTTAATTTTTCATTTTATTTTTAATTTTCATTTTTCTTTTTCTTTTTGACTTTTCATATGTCTTTAAATTTTTATTTTTAACTTCTAATTTTTTTTCCTTTAAATTTCGTTGGTGTCAGGACCCGTCCAAATCCCCATGGGATTAACGAGGGACGACCCTAATCCCGTCTGATACGAAGTGTCAGACAAGGGAATTTCCAACCTTAGCCCTCTCAGGCTTTCAGAGTACGCCAGGATCCGGAGGAGGTATGTGATATCTCGGTCTCTGCTACAGTCCACATCCGTTGTCAACCTGAAAGGCAGTCAAAACATTTAAAAGTTGTGAGTGGACAAAACAAAGATTTTATAAAAACATTTCATAAGAACATTTGTACCCTTCATTAAAAAGCATGAATGCATTTGAAAACCATTTAACAAACAGTACCATATGTGGGAACTAAGCCCAAAACCATAACCGAAAGAACCATGAAGAACCAACCACACGGGCCACTGCCCAAATCCATAAAGATACCAACCATACGGGTCACTGCCCAAATCCATGTGGGACTCAGCCCAAAACCTGTACACATCACATATCATATATCATATATACATTTAAATCGCATAACCAATCCTGTCACGGTTTCCAAAGCTACGCGCGTGCTACCTGGGGTCTCAAGCCCAAGTCTCTCAAGGTCCAAGGTCAATGTCCGTAGACCAATGACCCTCCCTGAGGTTATAATACAAGCCTTCCTGAGAGCAAGGAACCCAACGGGGGCGACTCCACTCAGCCAGTGCTCCGTGACTACTCCAGGGTCCACCCAGGCCAACGACCCTCCCCGGAGACGACAATCCAAGTAAAGGAAGGTAAATGAATATATATATAACGAAATCATCCTTAAAACTTTTCAACGGATTCATGCCCGGTCCCCATAAACCGTCGTGAATCATAAAAACCTTTCAAGGGTTCATGCCGGTTCCCATAAACCGTCATGAACCTAGAAATCCATTAGGGTCCCCGACCCGAAATCATAAATGTAAAGTAACTGGGTCTCGTGCCAGAACACATGACTCAACTGGGCATCGTGCCCGATATCTCAGGGTCAGTCACGACTCCGATCGTAGTGATGCGTGCAACCATCCATCTAGAACCGCCCTCAATCCTGGTATGTCGCCATGAACGAATCAACCGACGCGACCACCACAAAATCATGGTGCACTCATCACTGATCGATATCTTGAACCATCAGCACTCCGAAGTCGAGCCTCCATCGGCTGCCCGACCACAGATCATGCATCGTGACCTCTCCGGAAGGAACATATCCTAGTCCAGAGGCGAGCGTCGTATCGTCGGTCGCCGTGCACATAACACTCGCCGCGACCACGATTCAGACCTGTAGGTCATAAATAGAGCCACATTCCTGAGACAAAAACAAATGGGCCTCATGCCCGAGTTTATCCTTTTGAAATCTAAAACCATTTCATAAAACCCAACAGAAAAGTACAAACCCGTATCGGCACAGTATAGGGTCGAAACCTCGAAATACGTGCCAATACGTAACCATACTCAAATGCACCCATGGCATCACCAAACAAGTATTAAAACATATAATAAACATTTATGCATACATCAATTTAGAAAACCAAGGTCCACTCACAGACCGTCCGAGCTGCCGTCTCGATAAGCGTGTCATACGGCTCTCCCAAGCCAATCGTTGTCACCGGGACTCCCAAACCCGTTCAAATCACTTTAGATGGTTACTAACTACCTTATTAACCTCTCACTAAAGCCCCGTAATTTTATGGAATTTTTAACTATTTTTAATCTCGATCCTAAACCTTCGGATAACCCGAAACCTATAGAAATGATGTCTGATCGACACGAAACCAGTCCCAAAATGTTTGTTACATTGAATAGAGTGTTTCACAAGTTGAAGAAATCCCCAGAAAGTGGGCCGCGTGCCCACACGCGCCCCAAAAACCTCCTGCATGTGGGCCTCACGCACTTTGTACAGTCTCCTTCTTCCTCAGGTGAACCGGCCGGTCCACTTGGTTTGAGCCGAACCAGACCGGCACGACCGGTCTAGTGGTTTTCCTCCCATTTTTCAGCCTGTTTCAAGCCCTATTCAATCCCAAACTTCCTACCTAAATTCTAGGGTCCTAACCATAATAAAAGGACGAAGAAACAAGCTCTAAAGCCTCTGGTTCAACATCCTTCTTCACGGCCAAAATTTTCCCGATCAGGATTGGATCCACTTAAGGGTGAGTAGATCAGGATTGGATCGCTCCTGACTCAAGGGTTGAGTTGATGTTGATGTTGAGCAGGAGGATCATTTGTGAGACATAAGTTGGGTATTGGATATTGGACCTAGAACTGGTTTTGGGTCTACCTTGGATTCGTGGTTAAGATACTATAGGATTTCTTATTGGTCAGGAGACCGGGAGACTGGGAAGGACTTGAGGTGCACTTTCCCAGAAAGTGTAGGTGGAAGTACGTGAGGATATACTCTACGAGCTGTGTTTGAGGTATTCTAAAATACCTTTGTTTCTATTTTAAGTTCGTAGAGTTGTCCTTGTGTGTACAAGGTGGTTCTAGTTTGTGATACTTGGTGAAGGTACGTGGAAGATACGTACTGGTTCTACAGTGGTCGGCACCAGGCCGATGTGGCCGATGTATTTGGACGTATAGTTCTGGTAGAAGTGTTGGTGATCGGCTTAGTGCCAGGGTAGACGGACGATTGGTGTAGTTCCCATATATTGGATGTTGATGGATGGAACATGTGGACTGGATCAGGGTGATCCCGAGTGATTGATTGGTTTGTTGACTGCAGGGTTGATATGAGCTAGATGCTCCGAACTGAGTGGCTGGTAGGACCCTGACTAGAGAGGTATATTCTTGGTTAAACAGGAAGGTGTTAGGGTCCGGTTGTACTTAGACAGTGTGGGACGTGGTTGGTGTGCCCATAGGATGACTGTGTTAGTGATCAGTGGAACCATTGGTGAGGTGTTTCGTCAATTCAGGGTAGAGGCGAGTACGTTGTAATACTGTTAGGGTCGTAACGGATCGCTGACAGAAGTACGGGTACGAGGTACGCTCGACTTGAGAAGGCGTCGGAAGTGCCGAAACTGGTAACAGGGGTGTTGTAGCGTACGTAGGGTTGATCTTAGGTGATTTGGTTCGTTTGAGCAAGTTGAGATGACAGGTTGGGAACTGTCAGGATAATTTGGATTGGCAGGACATGGTGACAGGACCTGCCCCGATCCCTCAGGGACCACAAGGGGACGTGCCCTGCTCCCGTCTGACACCCGAAATTCATACCAATTTTAACCTCAGAACATCAAATGCATAAATAACCAAATTAAAGTTATACATTAAATCCGAATTAAACAGATGTCAGACAAGGGATGAAATCCAAAATTACAAGTTGCGAGCACGACTCTAAAATAAACCTGCGGGTAAACCACCCAACAGAGGTTCAGGTACGCAGAAGTAGATCTATGCCTCAGCCTCAGGTTCCTCCTCTACCTCAGTAGCACGACCTGGAGGGGTTACCAAAACAATAAGGGTGAGTGGACCGAAACTCAAGTTTATAAAATCGTTTAGTAAGTAAAATATATACTTTACCCCTCCATTTTCCAAACATGCATGCATCAGAATTTTAAACCATCAATCATATAATATGAACCATAAGGCATAAAATTAAAACCATAACATAATTTTAGCCACTGCACTATACACTCCAATCCCGACATCCCCGATGTCTGACGTCCCTGACGTCTAATAAGGTCACAATCACAAGACTAGGTGTGCCACTCGGGTCTCAATTCCGAGTTCAATCCCCGAACCCCGTTCGGGTACAGCATCCCCGATGCTTAGCGTCATAGACGCTGGACGTTCTAGACGTCCGTGACCACTCCGGGGTACCTCATCTGGAGGAGACAGTATCACATGAATGGATCTATACAGTGCAGTACCAAATACATTTTATTGATATCCACATGCAAAGTATATATATATATATACATAGATGAAATCCAACCAATCTTTAAGTTTCATCAGACGGGTTTCAAGCCCAGATACCGTGAAAATTGCCATAACCATAATTTCCATATCATCAAAACCATTATTTGTTTTTAGCATGTGAATATGTATAATAAACCAGAAAACATTTATGCACGCAAGGGTTTAAGAAAACGGCCCACTCACAGTACAATCTTGATGAAAACTGAACGTATACCCTCGTTCTGGTACAATTGTACAATCCCTGTCATATCCAAGGTATACGTAAAGGTCAATACAAACCCCTAACATTTAACCATGAAACCCTAGACCGAAACCGGTCCGAAAAAGCCGCCTGAACGCGCTTCCAAAGGCAATAAACCTCATTTTGACCAACTTAATGATCTCCAATCAACCCGAAACCACCGCCATTGGATCCGGATCGTCGAAACCTAAAGAATGGTGGTGGTCCCACCAAAAACACTGTTCACACGCGCCCCCACGCGCCAGTCAACACGCCGGTCAACGCAGGAACAGTCTATGCTGACGTCATCGCTAACGTCACTGCTGACGTCATCTGACAGCTGTCAGGTCTGACATGTCAAACTCTAACAGGTGCCACATGTCAGCACCCGATTGGTCCACCTCACTGATCTGTCAGGTCACGTGTCAGATCTGACATGTGCCACGTGTTAGCACGACACTGGTCCACGTCACTGACATGTCAGTGACACGTGGCAGTCCCTGATTGGGCCACGTCACTGACATGTCAGTGCTGACTGTGCACTGACATGTGACACGTGTCGGCTCGCGATTGGTCCACGTCACCTGACAGGTCTGACAGGGCGCCATGTCATCACCTATGTCCTCAAACGGGTCGACCCGTTTCTCTGCAACTCGGGTCGAACAGACCAGCGATCTGACCCGGTCACCATTTCTTCAATTCCCAACCATTTTCGTTCTAGTTTGTTCCTACATGCTCGTCTCAATCCCAGAAAGGGTTTTAGCTAATTAAAATCGACAAACACAAACAGGATCGAAGGCTTACCTTGATGAATAGACCCGGTTCTCCCGTCGTCGTTTAACCACCGTTCAGATCACCCCTGGCCACGCAGAGGCGTCCTAAAGATTCCTACCAATCCAGAGAGTCGGTTAGGGTCAATAGAACTCGACAACACAAGCTGGAAACCAAGCTTCCAAATCCTGAGTTTTAAAACCGTTTCGGGTTTAGGATTTTCCTACCTCGCCGCCGTCCACCGCCGTTCACCGCCGTGCCTCAGTCCTCCCCAGTGAGTCCAGCAACACACAGACACAGAGACTGGGTGTAGTGCGGATGTGTTGGATTAATGGACAATATGTGAGGGTGTCGATTGAGAAAATATATAGAAATGGAGGGAAAGGGATGGACGGTCCAGATTAGATCTCAGGGATGAGATCAAGGGTTGAGATTAGATCTGGAGGTTTCAGATCAAAGGCTGAGATTAAAAGGTAGATTAAATCCTAAATAAATGCTTAGTGGTGTTTGATCCAATCTAACCAATGGGTGAGTGACACTTGTCACTCACCAGGTGTCCTCCAATCAGAATATCAGAATAAAATATTCGACACGATAACCGAGATGCGAACGTCTCGATTTCAAGTTTCTGACCATAACTTCCTCGTACGAAGTCCGATTTCGGCGTGCCGCCTGTCTACGAACTCAGGACACCAAGACCTACCTAACGGTCCTTGAGTCATGTGAAAATTAGTTGCCAAACGAAAAGTCAACATTTTCGCCCCCAATTCCAAATTACGGTAATGCCCCCGATCTTCCGATAGCCATAACTTTTTCCCTGAGCGTCCGAAATGGACGTGCCACCTGTCTATGGACTCGTGACGTCCCGAACTACGTCACGGTCATTGGTCAAAGTCCATTTGACCCACCAATCAAAAATTCAACAATTTGGCCATACCATTCACAAGGGTAAAAACGTCAATTCCTACATTAAATTACAATATTAAAATCCTCGAATTTCCGGGGTGTTACAGATGGACACCGGGTAGGAGACCGGGGCGTAAGACTGTAACGACCCGTCCTGAATTTCGGGATTAGATTTGCAACTAATCATGATTAGCAGGGTTAATCGGTGATTAGTTTGGCGAAATCGGACGAACGATGCAAACTGACTGTTTTGCCCCTGGTCGTGGGTAAAACGTTGACTTTTAATTTGGGCGGTCAAATGGACTTTGACCGATGACCGTGATGTAATTTGGGTCGTCACGAGTCTATAGACAGGTGGTACGTTCGATTCCGACGTTCGCGGTGAAAGTTATGACGTTCGGAAGTCAAAGGGCATTTTCGTAATTTGGACTAAAAGGGGGAAAATGTTGACTTTTTGGTTGGGAGGTCCAATGACCTAGGACCGAGGACCGTTAGGAAGGTCTCGATGCCCTGAGTCCGCAGACAGACGGCACGCGTCAATCGGAGTTCGAATGACCAAGTTACGGGTCTAAATGCGTGAGGGGCATTTTGGTAATTCGTCAAATGAGGGTAAAATGGTAATTTTGGCTGTTTTTCTTGGGACAGCCGTGTATGGTGCTGGTTTTTTCTCAGAAAAACAGAGCACGGGTGTTTTGTTTAGGAAATCAATTGCTTGGGCTTAGTGTAGTGAATTGTTTATGCTTTGGGTGGGAAACTGAATTCGTGGGATAGTGAGGTGCAGTGCACGGTTGTTTTCTCTATTGCTGGGTGCCGTTGGAAATGGGAAACAGAGCACTTAAATTTTCTTTTCACACTGAGCAGAGCACCGGTCGTTTTGATCGATTAATTGAAGTGTTTGAAACAGTCACCGGGCGTTTTGCACGTATTTCGAGACTAAGGGTTCTTTTATGATTGATGATGGTTTAATGAATGATTTTATGTGATTTGTGTGTATTATGTTTTTAAGATGTTGGATTTCGATTGTGAGAATGGTTTACGGTTTTGACACGTATTTCGAGATTTTTCACGGATTTGCACGTTTTACGAGATTTCAAGTATGTTGTGGTCTGACCGTGATTTCTGGTGCTTGATTATGGTCTTGATGTTTTGGACCTTGGGATTTGAAAAATGATGTGATTTCAAGGAATTAAAACGGATTTTGAAAAAGGTGATTTCGGTTTGATGCTCGGGGCATAAAAGTAATTTTGATGAACGAGATTTCGATTTTTCGGAAGTTTGAAAATGCATTTCTAGTTTGGGTTCGGAATGACGGTTCCGGATGCCAGCTTACGGAATTGTTATTGCGAATTCGAATTCGGGAATGGGTAATGGTTGATAAAAGTGATTTGATATGATTATATATGCCCCGTTTTAATGATGATTTGATTATGTTTTGTGAAGTAAGATTTGGGGATTTGAATGTGGAAATTCGGACATGAGTCCTGTTATGACCAAATGTGATTTCGGGATGGATCCCGAGTTGTTGTGATTGAAAAATGTTTTGGGTTTAAAGACCCGTTGGAAACTGTTTTGGGTTTAAAGACCCGATGCTGTTGCTGGAGCACGTTTTCAGTTTAAAGACTCGGTTAATTGATGACGGGGGCGGGCCCGAATTTGGTTTAAAGACCCGGATTGAGTTTAAAGACTCGTGAGTTTAAAGACTCGGTTATTGTGATACCCCTGAGGCCTATGGATTATGTTTTGAGTTTAAAGACTCGTTGAAATCCCGGGAAGGCCTGATTATGCGCATGGTTTTGAGTTTAAAGACTCGGGCGCACTTGATATCCAGCAAAATGATTAACTTGTGATTTATTGTTAATTTCTGAAATTTCGGTTGAGTTGGGCAGTGGCCCGGTATATGTGGTTGATGGTTTTGGATCATGTTGTGTATTTAGTTTTGATTCATGGTTTTGGGCTGAGGCCCTATGTGTAACGACCCGTCCCAAATTACATGATTAGATTAGTGACTAATCATGATTAGTGAGGTTAATCGGTGATTAGTTAGGCTAAATCTGATGAACGATGCAAAATGACCGTTTTGCCCCTGGTGGTGGCAAAACGTTGACTTTTCATTCGAGCGGTCAAATGGACTTTGACCGATGACCGTGACGTATTTCGTGACGTCACAAGTTCATAGGCAGATGGCACGTTCAATTCCGACGTTCGTGGAGGAAGTTATGACGTTCGGAAGTTTAAGGGCATTTTGGTAATTTGAGTGAATATGAGGTTAAATGTTGACTTTTTGACCGAGAGGTCTGATGGCCGAGGGCCGAAGACCGTTACGTAGATAAGGACGATACGAATCCATAGACAGGCGGCACGTCGAATTCGGACGTTCGACGGCGAAGTTACGGTTCACGGAAGTTCCCAGTTACTATTCACAATGACACGTTTTACGAGATAAAAAGTGCAGTTTGTCTTTAGTGGGCCCAATTGCTTTTTAGCAACCAATGGATGAGTGACAAGTGTCACTCATCCACTGGACAACACATTACATACATGCACTTCACCGTGCATTTTCATTTTCTTCGTTCAAACACACACCCCTCACCCGATCTCACCCAACCATTCAAACCAATCCAACCCAATCCCAGAGGAGCAGGCCTGAGTGACCAGAGGGGTCGTGAGAGACTAAGGATGGCTGCTGGGCGGCCAGAACCGCCGTGGACGGCGGCGTGGAGGCAAAGAACCCGTGTGGGTGCACTGTATGGCCATTTTCCCTTTTTAATTTGATTTTGATGTTATGGGTGCTTATGGACGATTAGGATGAGTTCAGGGGGTTAATAGGAAGCTATTAGGAGGGTTTTAGTGGTGGTTGACGGCTGAGCAGCCGTGTAGGCTGATCGGGAAAAATCGAACCGTGAGGTTCAAATTGGACCGGTCGGATTTCGTAGGTTTTAGGTTGTTTAGTTAATTAGGATTGATAGGAAATGAAGAAATAGGAATTTAGGAATTGGAATGGAAGCAAACGGACCGAAAATGAGGGAGAAGGAGACCTGGACCGGTTACGTCGGTCCAAGTTGCAGGAAAAACTGGACCGAACCGGTTCGGACCGGTCTGACCGATGTAGGGGATGACAGGTGACGTCATCCTGCTGACGTCATCATGTCAGGGATGACGTCAGCATTGTCAGATCTGACAATGTCAGCTGACATGTCAGAAAATGGGCCAATAGGAGTGCGACACGTGTCACATGTCAGTGCACAGTCAGCACTGACATGTCAGTGACGTGGCCCAATCAGGGGCTGACGCGTGGCACAGACGTGGACCAGTGCCGTGATGACACGTGGCACATGTCAGACTGCCACGTGGCATTGACAGCACAGTGACATGGACCAATGGGAGCGTGACACATGGCACCTGTCAGAGTCTGACATGTCATACCTGACAGCTGTCAGATGACGTCAGCGATGACGTCAGCAGGTACTGTAGCTGGCGCGTGAAGCCCACGCGCAGCCACTTCAGGCGGTGCGTGAGGGCGCGTGGCAGGGAATCTGGGGAAGGTTCCAACATACGAAATCATCTATTCGATGTAACGAACATTTTGGGACTGGTTTCGTGTCAATCGGACATCGTCTCGATATGTTTCGGGGCATCGGAAGGTTTAGGTTCGGTTTTAAAAATAGTAAAAATATCAGAAAATTACGGGGTTTTGGTAGGAGGTTAATTAAGTAGTTAGTAACCTTCTATTACGATTTGGACAGGTTTGGGAGTCCTGGTGACGGTGATCGGCTCGGGGAGCCGTATGGCACGCAAGTCGAGGCGGCAGCTCGGACGGTCTGTGAGTGGACTTTGTTTTCTAAATTAGTGCATGCATAAATTTTTATTATATGTTTTATTACTTGTTTGATGATGCCATGGGTGCATTTGTATGTGGTTACGTATAAGCACATATTTCGAGGTTTCGGCCTTATACGGTGCTTATACGGGTCTGTATTTCCTTATTGATTTTAATGAAATGGTTTTGGATTTATAAAAGGATAAACTCGGGTATGAGATCCATTTGGTTTTGTCTCGGGCATATGACCCCAGATTTCGGGCACGGTGCCCAGCTGATGTCATATGTTCGGACACGAGACCCAGTTATTTTACGGTTTATGATTTTGGGTCAGGGACCCTAGATAGATTTCCAGGTTCTTGACGGTTTATGGGAACCGGCATGAACTCTGGAAAGGTCATTCTGGTTCTTGACGGTTTATGGGGACCGGCATGAACCCTGGTTATGTTATTACGGTACATGACGGTTTATGGGAACCGGCATGTTACCTGATTAAGGATATTATGGATCAGGGGAACCGGTCATGAATGTTTATGTTATGTATATATATGTTTATCTACCTTCCTTTACTTCTATTATCTCCTCCGGCGAGGGTCGTTGGCCTGGGTGGACCCCGGAGTAGTCACGGAGCACCGACTGAGTGGAGTCACCCCCTAGTTGGGTTCCTTACTCTCAGGAAGGTTATGGTTACTATTACCTCAGGTAGGGTCAGTGGTCTGCGGACATTGACCTTGACTTTGAGAAAACTCGGATTGAGACCCGGGTAGCACGCGCGTAGCTTTGGATACCGTGACAGGATTGGTTGTGTGACTTATATGTATATATGATATATGATATGTGGTGTGCACAGGTGTGCACAGGATTTGAGCAGTGGCTCGTGTACTTGGTTTCTTTATGGCTTGGGGCCGAGTCCCGTATGGATTTGGGCAGTGGCCCGTATGGTCGTTTTCATTGTGGTCCTTTCGACCTTGGTTTATATCTGCTTTGGGCTTAGTCCCACATATGGTTTGTTTTGGATAAATGGTTTTCAAATGCATGCATGCTTTTTAGTGGAGGGTACAAATGTCTTATGAAATGTTTTTATAAACTCTTTGTTTTGTCCACTCACAGTTTTTAATGTTTTGACTGCCCTTCAGGTTGACATCGGATGTGGACTGTAGCAGAGACCGAGATATCACATGCCTCCTCCGGATCCTGGCGTACTCTGATAGCCCGGGAGGGCAAAGGTAGGAAAGATCCTTTGTCTAACACTTCGTGTCAGACGGGAGCAGGGTCATCCCGCACTAATCCCGGGGGGATTGGGATGGGTCCTGTTACTGTTTTTATGATTGCGGGCTAAGATCTGAAGGTTAAGAAAAGGAAAATGATTTGATTTCATGCACTGTTTTCTTACGTTGAAAATGTAACGGATTGCGAAATGATTTTTTTTTTAATGCATGCATTGGTTTTACGTGGAGGGTAAAAACATCTTTCTGTAACTGTTTTGTAAACTGATTTATTTTTGTCCACTCACACCTTTTGGTTTTTATTGACCCTCCAGGTCGTGGCGCGTTGATCGCGACTGATCGAGAGGCGGAGGCATGAGTAAGTATGTGTGGCTATCCCTGGTTTGGCAAGTACTGAGGGTAAATTAGGAGGTTCAATCGTCTTGCCAGACGGGAGAAGGACCGGGCACAGTTATCAATGCCCCTTTCGGGGGCTGTCCTGTCAAAGACCGTTGGATTTCTCCCCCCTAGTTAAGGAGGTACGAAATGTGGAATTTCGGGGACAAATTTTGTTTTAAGGAGGGTATATTGCAACGACCCGTCCCGAAACTCGGGATTAGATTAGAGATTAATGAAGGATTAGCAAAGAGAATCGATGATTAGTTGGATACTTTTGCACAGACTGTGTAGAATGACGATTTTGCCATTGGAACGGGCAAAATGTTGACTTTTAGTTCGGACGGTCAAATGGACTTTGACCGATGACCGTGATGTAGTTCGGGACGTCACGAGTCCGTAGACAGGTGGCACGCCCGATTCCGACATCCGAGGAAGAAGTTATGGTGTTCAGAAGGTTGAGGGCATTTTCGTAATTTGGTTAAAAAAAGGGCGAATTGTTGACTTTTTGCGTGGTAAACATTCTTCATGCAATTCGAGGACCGTTCTGTAGATCTCAATGTCCTGATTACAACGACAGGTGGCACGCCGTCATCAGACATCGGACGGTTAAGATATGGGTCTAGGAAGTGAAGGGTAAAATGGTAATTTGGACATTTAGAGGCAAATCAGTCTTTTAGCACCTTGGGATTTGTGTAACTGGATAAGGACACCTGGGCTGAGATTATTGGATATTTGTGAAGGCTGGACCACAGGTTGGAGGACAGCTGGCCTAATTCTAGTGGCTTCTAGCCATTTTCTACACAGTTACAATTTAAATTGGTTGTTTGGGCGTTCAAATGAGAGTAAACAGAGAGACTGAGATAATGAGCAAATTGATTATCCTTCTGCTGTGAGTGAGTCCTGTGAGTTTTGTGGTAGAGTGTGAGTGTTCAGAGAAGAGTGAGGAGTCTGGTGAGTGATTCTTAGTGAGAGTTGAGTAAGGAAAGAACTGTAAGAAGGTGAGATTACTCAGAAAACAGAGATGACCACCGTGCAAGGCTGAGAGCTCGATTGATCAAACCAGTCAAGTCTGGTCTGTGGTGGTGATCAGAGGACGGAGGAGTGACTCTAGGACATGCAGGGCTGTGGTGGAGATCACGGCGGTGAGCAGAGAAACATGTAAGGTCTCTGGGTCCCCTATTTTTCCAGAAATGTTCAAATCAAAAGTCATGAGTTTTAAGGATTGGTTGAGTGAGTGTGTTGACTCTGGCAGCTGTAGGAAGTCACTGCCAAGCCCAGGGACTCGAAACGGTGACTGGAAGGGCGACTGGTGGCCGGAATTCGAAGGTCGATTTCCTGAGTTTTTGGTCCGACTTTGGGAGGTAAGAAATAGGACTTCATTTTGTGTTTTTATTTAGTGAAACAATCACAAATTCAAGGACGAAACTTAGGGTGTAGATAGGATTGAAAATGGCCTAAAAACGAGTGAAAACCGGCCTCGCCGGCTCGGTTAGACCGGACCGATCTGAACCGGGTTAGCTTGAGGTTGACGATGACACTGTAGCAGCGCGTGGCTCCCACGCACAGCCCCTTTGGGAGGCGCGTGAGGGCCCGTGGGGCTTCTTTTGGGGAAACGTTCAACATAGTTTTCACTCTAATCGATGTAACGAATATTTTATGACAAGTTTCGAGTCGATCGGACACCGTATCGGGGTAGTTTTGAGTGTTCGAAGGTTTAGGGGTTCATTTAATTACGTTTAAAAATCCCAAAAAATTGGGGAAATTAGGTTAAGCTTAAATGAAGTGTTTGTGACCCGAAATGGTGATTTTTGACAAGTCGGGATATTCCTGAGACAGCCGAGAAGCGTACGAGACGTGAGTGACGTGTTCGAACCTTGTTCGTGGACTTTTTGTTTTCTAACTGAGCATGCATAACTGTTTTTACTTATTTATTTATGTTTCAATATATGACTTTATGTTTTCGATATATGATTTTATACTTATGATTTCTATATTCTTGCTTTACTTGATTACACGTTTTTCAATACGAGTTATCGGACTTGCATGTACTTCGAGAATATGATTCTGTTATGCTTTTGAGTATGGTTTCAAATGGATGATTTATGTTCATACGCATTCTGTTTTACTAGAGATTTGTGGATATGAATCGAGATTTGAAGTGAAATTCAGGCGGAAGTCCCATTTCGATCAAACGTGATTTTGGTTTTAGAAGATTTCCAGTTTGATTTTGGTTTTCAGATTTCGATGTATTTTTCTTATGCTTGAAAAAATGGTTTTGGGTTTAAAGACCCGGAAAAAGAGAAAAATCCCCTGGATCTGTGTTTTGAGTTTAAAGACTCGGATTGATTGACGGGGGGGAGGGCCCTAGATTGAGATGTTTTGAGTTTAAAGACTCGGTATATGTTTTGAGTTTAAAGACTCGGTATATGTTTTGAGTTTAAAGACTCGGTGATTGTGATACTCCCTGAGGCCTGTGATTATGTTTTGAGTTAAAGACTCGTTGATATCCCGGGAAGGCCTGGTTATTGTGCATGGTTTTGAGTTTAAAGACTCGGGCGCACTTGAGATCCAGTAAACTTGTATGATTGATGTTTTTCACTGGTTTTTCAGTGGTTTTCAAATGTTTTGGGCTGTGACCCGAATAACTTGGTTCTTATGGATTTAGGGCCGAGTGCCTGAATTTTGGTTTTGATTTTCTGATGATTTCCACACTTATTTTCATATCGTACATATGGTTGTTTTAAGATACTTGGTTATGCATGCATGTTTTCAAACGGAGGGTGAACCCTAGTTTATTTCGTAAACGGTTTTATAACTCTTATTTATTTTTAGTCCACTCACTCTTTTAATGTTTTTAACACCCTCCAGGTCGTGGTGCTAGCGCCGGGGCTAACGTTGAGGCAGAGGCGGAGGCATAGAGTTTTCCCGTTGCGCGCGTAGTCAGCTCTTAGTAGGCTTTTTGTCTTATCTTGTACTGTACTATACTCTATGCTACTATTGACTCGTTGTATTATAACTTCTCCCTAGTCTGGCAATGTATATTTTTCGTGGGTTTTTGTGGTAATTTTGGTCTTTTGAGTTGGGTTGTCAGACGAGAGCAGGGTTCGTCCCGGTTATCGGGGTGATAATCGAGGTGGGTCCTGTCAAAAAAAGTCAGCATTTCGCCCCTTTTAACTAAATTACCAAAATACCTATGAACTTCCGAACGTCATAACCTTTTCCTCGAATGTTGGAATCGAACATGCCACCTATCTATGAACTCGTGACGTCCCGAATTACGTCACAGTCATTGGCCAAAGTCCATTTGACTGCCTGAACAAAAAGTCAACGTTTTGCCCACGACTAAGGGCAAAACGATCATTTTGCATCGTTCTTCCGCTTTCGCTCAACTAATCACCGATTAACCTCACTAATACTGATTAGTCACTAATCTAATCTCGGAATTCGGGACGGGTCGTTATAGTTGGCTTTTTTGTTTTTATTTTTTTTTTCAAATCCTCTCAATTTCTATTGGAGCTTCTACTTCAACCTATTCAGGAATTCAAAGTCAGAATCAACAAATGACCAACTTACCCTTTATCCTTAATTTTCAAAAAATTTCAAGTTGACCAAGATTAGTGAATGAGTTATTATTTGACTACGAAAACTTTCTAATTAAACTCTCTATATTAAAATTAATGGGAATAAAATCTAATAGAAAAATTAAACAATTTTAAATTCAATTTAAAAAATAAACATAAAAATAAAATTTAATAAAATCAATATCAATTTCTATTTTATTTTTGAGTTTTTCTTCATTGGTAATGGGTACCGACGAGTTACCCATGCCTTACCCATAAATTGACGAGTATTTTTTTACCCATCAATTTCTTTGCCCATGTAGTTCATACCTATGCCAATGGGTACCCATGTTCATGGGCAATTATGACCATCCCTACACCCAGCATCAGCTTCCCAACTTCATACCTACAAATTCATCTTTCTTGCTCTCCAATTGATTATTTTCTTTAATTTTTAAATTTCCCAACACATATTTAAACAAATTCACCAAACACAAAACACCCAAAATAATGATTGTGACAAAAAGTAGAGACATAGAATGATAAGGGATGAACGGACTGGTTTAAATTCGTGGTTGTGGTTAATGATGAATGAGAGTGATGAGAAGGTGAAAGCGATGAAGAAGAAGCAATAGAGGAGAAGAAGACGTTGAGTCACTGTCACGACCCGACTCATCTAGCACGATATTGTCCGCTTTGGGTCCAACCTTCACGGTTTTGTTTCTAGGAGCTCAAGTGCAACATCCCAGTAAGTCACCTATCTTGGACCAGCCCAATCTAGTTTAACTTTGGCGTTTCAACCAAACTCAAAACCAGTGAGCTCCCAAAATGCCTCGTGCTAAATAGATACGTGCCCACACATATAGGACACTTCATCTTTTCTTCCCCGAACGATGTGGGATTTGTTCATTATTCTTCCCAAAACACGGGTCTTACAATCCACCCCCATTGGGGCCCAGCGTCCTCACTGGCACACTTCCGGTCGGAATCTAGCTCTAATACCATTTTGTTACGACCCGACCCATCTAGCACGATATTTTCCGCTTTGGGTCCAGCCTTCACGGTTTTGTTTCTAGGAGCTCACGTGCAACTTCCCAGTAAGTCACCCATCCTACCAAACTCAAAGCTAGTGAGCTCCCAAAATTCCTCGCACTAAATAGATATGTGCCCACACATATAAGACACTTCACCTTTCCCTCCCCGAGCGATGTGGGATTGTTCACTGTTCTTCCCAAGACACAGGTCTTACAGTCGCAATGATGGAGGGAGGATCTCATTCTCAGTGGATAACTTGCGATGAGGAATAAGCAATGGAGGAAAAGAAGGTAGTCGTGATTTTGGGTTTAGAATTTCTTCTTGTTGGAGTGTTCAACTCAATAAGTTATTGACTAGCAGGTTACTATAACACTTATAAAGTATGTAGTTTTGTAAATTTTTTTTGAAGGCCCTTATTTTTGAATAAATTTTTGACAAACCACCTATTTCCAACAATTGTCCAAAAAATTTCCCAATTATATTATACCAACTTAGTATAAGATAATTTGACTGATTTACCATAAGATGTGAATGCAATGATTAATATCAATATCGATTTCTATGGAAAAAAATTCTTTCGGTTCCAAATAGAAATCACCGCCTTATCTCAACCAGCACGAGAAATGATTATTTTCTACCACCATTGTCTGCTCGAAAATTTTCAATGACTACCACTGCCACTGTTCATTACTACAAATTGGTTAATGTGCTTTTACAGGCAACAACCAACTATGGCTACCCCTGATATTTGGGCGTCAAAGACGAAAATTCAAAATTATGGCTCCACAATTCTCCAACTCTTAAAGTGTCCATATCCTTGAATAACCAAAAAAAAAAAATTATCCTTCAAATTAGGGCCCCATAGTTTTTCAACTCTCCAAGTGTCCATTTCTTAATATAACATGTAGCCGAAATATTAAAAAGACATACATATATAATGCAATTAGAATTGGTCGTATCAATAATATTGTCTCCTTTTGAATTAAAGTTATTTCTTTGATTTTTTAAAAATTGAGAAGAAGATAAGAGCTAGATTTAAACTTAACTTAAATAAATAGAGGAGACTAGGGTTGTTATTTAACAAAAAAAAAGAAAAAAATATTTAGTTTGAGTTAGAAAAAGGGAAAACAAAAGAAACAGAAAAATAAGATATTGTGTTTAACCAAAAACAACATAACTCATTAAATCTCACAAAAAATAAATAGTATTGACCTGCCAATTAGTAATGGGGTTTTGTGATATTCATCTCCATATATTATGTAAGAGATCTTGAATTCAACTTTTATAAAAAAATATGGTCAATACCCAATATATATAATGTAAACCAAAAAAAAAAATATTGCCTCAAAATTGTATTGGCCTTCGTTTAGCCAAACCACTATTGCACAAAAAATTTGCAATAAGCATACTACATAGTAATCAATTTTTAAGATTTTTTATTATGGCAGAGTGAGTCCTAGGGTGGTTCAGGTAATGCCACAGCACAGAGTCCCTGATATTTTGGGCCCCAGTTTTTTTTTTTTATGTATGTAATAGAATATGTATTAATAAAAAGGTTAATTCTTTATTTTTTTTTTGTTTTAGGGCATTTTAGTAATTAAGTAATTTTTATTCCGATTCATAGAAACTAATAAACAATAACAATGAAAATCATTCTTATTAATGTCCTAATTTTATATGGTTAATAAATAGATCAATGAGAATGATTACCTATTTCTCCGATTACACACTTTCTCCAATTATCCACTTCTCCCGTTACCTACTTTTCTCATTCCTAGTAAGTAAATGTGCCCTCAGTGTAATACATACTATAATAACATGATCCAAAATGCACAAAATAGACTAGGAATCTATGGCTCGTTGGGTATCATTTTGCAAAATATTTTTTTTGTTTTTTCAATTACAAAAAATAGTTGTAAAATGCATTTGGTAATTCATTTTTCAAGAATGAATTTGGAAAACGAAAACACAAGATACAATGATTTGCTTTCATGTTGCAAAACAACAAATTATTGTTTTTTAAATTTTAAGATACAATCCAAAAAAATAAAGAACAAAGTACATACAATATTACCATAGTAATCATCGCTACTACTAACCCACCACCACCACCACTACTACCTCATCATTGCCACCACCAACCTTCACCACCACCACCGCCACCAGCAATACCATCCCAACCCCATCACACCATCACCTCCACCATTACCATCACTACCATTGCCATTTCCATCCCCACCGACACACGTCAACCTCACCTCCACCATTGTCGCTACCACCATCTCCACCAACGATGTCACAATCACCACCTCCACCACGATAACAGCCACCATCGCAACCGCCTCCACCATCGTCACCACCACTATTACCACAGCTATCAACGCTTTCTCAAATATTAAAAATGCAAAACAATATTAAATTTTGTTTTTTAAGGATACCAAACGGCCCCTTAAAGATATGGATTTGAAATATACCAAAAAAACACAACAAACTACGAGAGTTTGTAACCGTTGGATTAAGCACCAAAGAAAAATCAAAGCTGACAAAGGAGCATCAAAGCGACCACGTTCCTCCACGTTGTGTCGTACGGACGGTTTCCAGCATGTAATTTTTTTTTAAATTTCGGTATTTCATTTCCATGAGTTGGTTAATTGAGAAACGCTACAAATACAAACAATCGACGTCATATTGAGCTTTGACCCATAAAATAAACCGGAGTTACAAGTCCGCTCTCTCCCTCACTATACAATCCGCAATAACTCCACCTAGGTACAAAGCTCCCACCATGGCGACCAAGGCGATCAGGGTTTTTCTATTCGCTCTCCTCCTCATCGCATCACCTTTCCTCCAAGGTATATTTCTCAATTCCCAGATCTAGATCTATTCAGCTTCTCTGCATCTTCCCTTTGATTTTGTTAATCCAAATTGTGGTTTACGGTATCCAACGATTTATTAGCTAGTGTTTGGTGATTGAATGGTGGATTTTACTGTGTTAGTCCATGCACTGAGATCTGATTCGATTCATTTTCGTTTTGATTGATCGTGCCGCTTTAAATTCGACGTAGGTTTATTTTGTTGTTTGGTACTCAAATTTATGATTGCTGTGGAGCTTTGGCATGGCTTAGTTGACTTTTTTTGGTTAGCAAATTAATTTGTATGAAATTGAAAGTTTACTAAAAAGTCTGACTTTATGCTAACATGCAATAGCTTTGTTGACCTTTCCTAAAGCAATTGTGATGTTGTATAAGAGTTTTGATTTTCCATTCCCTTGTTCCCTTGTTCCCTTTTTGCTTCCGTATATTCAAACGTGCTTTTAGAGGATAGCAAGTTAAACAACATTTAAGTGGACACCACATAACTAAAGTTTGCTTGCATGCTGGATTAGCTAAATATAAATTGACTCTTCAATTCAATTTACAGTTTTGAACTGTGATTTACTTGCGTGTTGAGTCTTTACTGATTTAGATTCATGACATTGGTAACTTCCGAATGTATTGTACATTGCCATAATTTGATGTGAATTTGAAGGGCGTTGTACTAAATTGTGGCTTGTCATCTTTATAGTCGCCAGGGGTCAGTCTGATTCGGAATTAGATGTTTTGGACACTGTGGATGAAAGCAGTGACCTCGGGATTGTTGGCGAGGATGTCCAAGATTTTGGAGATGGAACTTATAGCCCAGCCGCTGGAGTTGATACAATTTGTGTCTTTCCCAAAAACAGTGCAAAATGTGAGAGTCTCATCTATTTGTGTTGGAAGTTTTTTTTCTTTCTTTATTTATTTTGGTTTTGAGACTTGTATATTTACTTGGAACTTGGGTTTGCAGCTGTTACAGCAGGGGAAGAGACTGAAATATTGGTTGGACTGAAAAATGATGGTAATAATATAAGTTTTTCTTATGCAATGCTATGTTCAAAATGTTTTGGTCACCTTTATGGATCTTCTGTGTTGCAACATCTTTGAAAGAGCAATATGATAATTTTTTGTGCTGGGCAGGATTGCACTTTTTCTACTTATTTTTACTCCAATGTTAATAGTGTAGCTTAGTTGCTGTTTTGATGAAAAATCAGGTGAGTCAAGCTTGAATGTGATTGCAATCAAAGCTAGGGTTCATCTTCCTTTTGATCACAATCTACTGGTTCAGAATCTTACTGCACAGGTAATTTTTTGTATGCTTAGTTCACATGTAAACAATCTCTGAATTTTTAATGATAATTTTTCCTCTCTCTGAACTTTTAAACTGCTTATCTGATTTCCACGTTGCACTATTATGTCGTCTGTTTATTGGTTTGCTGCTTGAGCTATTGCTCTTTCGTAAGTGAGGATACCTACGTTCAATAAATGTTGGTTTTTTAATAGTACTGACTTTTCTCAATCATGGGAGGATTGAGCAGCAGCATAATTCTTATAATATGATTATTTTATCCAATTTTGATGAGATCTCTTCTCATAATTGAATTGGTAAAGATCATACCGATCAATGCCTACTTTGTATCACCTGATACTGAGACTGAGATGGGGCATTCATTCCTCTGATGTTGTAAATATTATTTTCCTCTATTTTAATCTTCTGTGAATGAGGGCTTATAATCACATTGAATGGATTACCAACCCTGTGAATATATTTCATTTCTCAATGAAGCAAATTGAGAGTGATCAAGGTCTCAATGAAGCAAATTGAGAGTGATCAAGGAGAGTTTTGGTTTTCAATCCTATATGAGACATTGAACTTATTCATTTGAAATTACCAGCGCTTTATTACTTTGTGGTGGTTTCAACATGTTTTATTGCCAAAGTTTATTTTTCACTTCTTTTTAACACATTACTGTTGGATTGGTCATGTACTTTTCCTGCTCCATTCTATGCTCAACAAGCTTCATCAACCTGTCTCTTTTTTTTTTTTTTTTTTTTTTTTTTATCTTGGGAATTATTTGTTATGTTTTGATTTAAGGATTCTTGTGGCTAGTTTGCAGTCATTTTGTTGGTTGCATTTACAGTTTTGGTTTTATTGTAGGCTTTTAACAATGGATCAGTTCCAGCGTCAGCTCAGGCTACCTTCCCATACATATTTGCTGTCAGCAAGTTCTTGCAGGTAGCTGTCATCATGTGGAAGCTTTGTGGATATTGATTAGCATCTTAAATTGCTTGCATTTGTAGTCATCATCACATTCAAGTGCATTTGAATCAATAGAAATAAAAAGTTATGGCTGAGGTAAAGCTATTTATTTGTATTGTGCAGGCTGGAACTTTTGATCTTGTGGGTGCTGTGTATTATGAGATAGACCAGCAACCATTCCAGAGCACCTTCTATAATGGTACCATCGAAGTTGTTGAGGGCGGTGCTTTTCTCAGCATTGAATCTGTTTTTCTTGTCACCCTTGGAGTTGCCCTTCTTGTTCTCCTAGGTTTATGGATTCATGGTCAAATACAGAACCTGTCTAAGGTAGTGGAACTTATTTGTGAGATAGTTATATTTCTAATGCTTGTATCATATATTCACAACAATGCTTATTAAATATCGCGTAACTGTCAGTGCTGAGCATGATAACTACTGTACTACTGATTCTTGCATTATGAATTAGTCGCGATACAGTTTTGCATCTAACTCGGAACAATGTTTGAAAATGTGTGTTTTTGTCCGAGGGAGAGAGAGGAATGCTTGTTGATCTATTCTCTCCTAATGGATTTACTTCTAAAAAGTTATATGTTTATAAATCTTTGTTTTCTGATAGGATTATTTTGTTATGTCTGTGTGTTCATGAGTAGAAAACCAAGAGGGCTCCCAAGGTGGAAGTTGGAACCAGGGCTACTGATCCCAATATGGATGAATGGCTTGAGGTATGTAGTCGATGATGAACAATAGCACTTGAAATTTATGTCAATTTGTTTTATTTGTTTGTTTGTTTCATCAAGCTTCAGCTTTTTTTTCCTTCACCAAGAAGGCATCCATCCAACAGTTTAAACACGTGACTTATATAATTACAGCATATTATCTTCTTTGTGTTTTGTTTTTGAGATTTGCATCTCTCATATTCCAAGCCATGCACTCATATCATTTATGAGTTTCTTAAAACCCAATTTATGTATATTCTGAATGAATTGCTTCATGTGGAGCTTCACACATGTGCTTATAGTATAGTGATCGTTTGAATGGGGGATTCAGTTAAATTGTTTCTTGTTGAGCTACACATGAGTTGTAGATTTGTTTATGTCTAGAGTGAGTTGATTCAGCTTACGTTGCTTCAAGTATGCGGTCTAACGTGCTCATTATAAATCCAATGCTTGATCCTGATATGTTTTCTTTTGCTCCTTTTGATGGTCAGGGAACTGCATATTCGCTCAACAACAAATCAAAGAAGAAATAGATTACAGAATTTCGCGCAGTTCAACTGCACAAGACATTGCAGTGAAGTGCAGACGCTTGTAACTCACGCTAGGGAGATGTGGAGATACCTAAGAGAGGCCAAAACCTTGAGCTAGTTAAGGATATAGGACGAGAAAAAGAAGAAAAAAAAAAAAAAACTTTCCTTGCTGTTGTAGCCTTCAAGGAAACTTTACATTTTCATTTTTAGGGATGAATTTGGGAAGTAAACTAACGCAGAGTTTATTTTAGGAATCATACAATTTTGTTGAAGCTATACAATATTTCCTTTTGACCTGATTCTGTTTGGAATTTTGCACGGATTTGGATTAGTCGAGGATGAAATCGTGGTGGATTTTCTGCTTTGTATTTTTTTATGCCAGGCTGGATGAGCTTTTCCTGTGTGATTGGTACATTAGCTTATTTATACCGGTGTCACTTTGTTTGGAAAGACTGAAAGCATAGTAGTGTCACTGTTTCTCATTATTATTTTTTTTCCTTTTACAAATTTGTCGCATTTTAAAAAGAGAGTATCGAATGACTTATTTTGGTCAAGGAGGGTGTTTGTCATTGATCATGTAAGTTAACAATGGATAATTTTTTCATTTTAGTATTAAGTAATTCTTTTTTTAATTGAGCATCAAATCAAGTTTGAATCTTATTGAATTATGTACTAATTAATTGGACTAAGGTACCATCCCAACCAATAAGGAGTCTGTAAGCTATATTTAAGTTCTTAATTTTTGTTTGTCTTTTTTTTTTTTTTTATGTGAACTACTGGTCACATGAATTTGCCGTTCGGGCTCCTCGCAGTTAACCAACAAAATGTTTAATAGAATAAGATCCAAATTTGATTTGATCACAAATTAATTTAAGTATAAAATTTAATTCACTAATTAACTAATGAGCTCGATTTTACTCATCACCATTTCTAAGTGGCGATGTTTACTACCAATCTTAGAGTTTAATACGTGTCTCGTAAGATAATTATAATTAAAAATTTCAAATAATTAATTTGTTAAAATAAAATGAGAGAAAATATTATTCTTTTCATATTCATATTTATATATTAAATAAATCTTTTTATTGTTTTATTCAATTGATGCATCCAAATTATGTATAGATAATTTCCATAAAATTAAAGTACTTGTTTAGCAAAAAAAACTTTTATCTTTTATAAGATGAACAATTTTCTAGTGTTGGAAAAAAAAAAAAAAAAACTAATGTTATCTTTTTATTCCGTATCCTACATGCTTTAAAAAATAAAAAATTGTGGCCTGTGGTAAAAATTGGAGAAATAAAAACAAAAAAAGATAAGAATTGGAGAAATATCCGACCATGAGTTTGTATTATATGATGATACTTTGATTACTAATATAAAACAATCCGTAAACTTTAATTTTATATTATTTTTATAAGGGCAAATTATATTTTACTTCCATTTGATTTACACTTTATAATAGTTTCATATCTAACATTTCAAATATTACAATAACCTGACGAACTCTTTAAAACGTGACATTTTGGCATGTTCGTTTTAATTTATCGTCTCAACTTCCATTAGATGTTTACATGACACCTGTTAATCCCATTCAACTATTATTAACCCCAATTTACCCAATTTCGGCTCCAAAACTAAGAGAATAAAAGCAAACTAGAGAAAATAGAACTCAAATTCAGCGTCCAAATGGCAAATTGATTGACATACCCTTTAAATGGACTTGATAACAATTGAAAACTGAGACTCACAAACACCGCATTAGTATCTAACGGAGATGAGGACAAAAAATTTAACGGACCGACCACCGTGTCACATTTTGAAAAGTTCAATGAGTTAATTGTAAGATTTGAAAGGTCATATATAAATATATTATAAGATATAAACCACAAGATAGTAAAACTTAATTTAGAAAATTATACAATTCTTATATATAGGAAAAATTGAAGCAATGGTCTCTCAAATTAACCCTAATGTTCGAAATCATCCACGAAGTTCAAGTTAGTTTTTTTGGTTCCTGCATTTTACTGCAATTGTTAATATAGTCCCTTCGTCCAAAAATCTCATTGACGGTTAAATTTAAGGGCATATTCGTCAATTCTCACCTCCTCTTTCATGGAATATATGTTTACCCTTTCATAATGTTCTCTTATGTGCCCATTTTCAATAAAGTACTAGTCACAGTACAGAGCACTCACGACCGCCCCATACCAGATCACCCTCATTTGCAGTTAGGCTCCCATCAGGGCAGAAGTAGCGATGCATCAGAAGGCCCGTGCGCCTCCAATAAGGGTCAAGCTCTTGCTAGTATTATGGAGCAGCCTAAGGGATCAAAGAAGATAATTTTATTCAATACTGTCAATTTTAGATTGACGAAACAGATTCATCATTTCACCATTAGTTTGCTTATATATTGGCCTTTTCAGGCTAAACCAACAAGAAAAATGTAAAGAATCGAAACCTTTAATGATATGATACCAAGGTTATGTTGCAGGCAACTCATACATACCATAAAAAAATCATTTTTCTCTTCCAAGTTCTTGAAACTAATGCAAGATAGCATGCACTAAGCGCAGTTGAAATGAAGGAGATTAGAGGTGTTTTGAGCATTATGTCATATAGAATTTCCTCAATGAGCCCAATAACATTGTCCCTCGATTCCTCTTCGACAGACCAAAAGTGTCAGTGAGAACAACCATCAAATACCTTAAGTGCCACCAGTGCCCTTTCCTGAAGACCTTCCCTCGCTCCCTCTCATGGCCCCTTTCGGTACCACCTTCAACAAAGCCACAGTCGTCAAAGGCCTTTTCTTCTCCCCCGACTCGCTTCTCAAACAAGACCCAATTTGTTGACTTTTGTATATAATTAGATTTTCTAGTTATAGGCGTAAAAACTGTATTTAGTTATTCCTCCTTTAACCGGGATTGGTTTCCTTGTAGGGATTGTACTCCTTGTATAAATATCCTCTAAAGAGAAGAATAATATAGTTTTTGAGTTCTCTCTATTTTAACATGGTATCAGAGCCACGTTAAACCAGGAAGAAAAAAAAAACCCTAAGCCGCATAGCCTCCTTGTACCATTGGCCTCGATCGAACTCGATCTCGAACCAAGCAGCGTCGCTTGCCTTGATATCCGCACCCCCTCTCGACTATTACCGTACAACGCTGTTGTGCAACATCTTGATATCCCTCACTGTTTTCCTGTTTCCAACATGCGCGACCAAACAAAGGAAGATAAACCTACCCCAGTTGTTGTTCAATCCGAAAACTCTAATTTTAATATTGGAGTGTTGTTGGATGAGTCAAACTATGATTTATGGGAACCTTTGATCAAGATGCATATTGCAGGACATCGAAAGATGGGATATCTTCGGGGTTCGATTAAGGCTCCTTCTGAAGATGATCCCAAATATGAAGATTGGGAAGCTGATGACCAGAGGGTCAAGAGCTGGCTTTTGTCCTCTATGAAGCCAAACCTGATGAGACGATATATTCGTTTGACGACTGAAATAGCAATCTGGAAGGATCTAAAAACGGCTTTCCTTGATGAGCAGAATGAAGTTCGTGTGTATACTTTGAGCCAGAAGGCGTCTCGCCTCCGTCAAAAGGGGAAGCCAGTATCACCTACTTTGGTGAACTCTCTGAATTTTTTCAGGAGTTGGATCACTACAGTAAGGTGGCTATGCATTGTGACAAAGATATCAAAGTCTATAAGGAGTCACTTGAACGCTAAGAACCACCTCTCGGGCTCCAGGGATCATATGTTTATGTTCGTAGGGAATGTGATCGAAATAAGGCTATGACGCCAGAACGCGAGAAGGCTGAGGCCATGGTGGTTCGCAACAGGTCCTCCCACAACCGGTCTAGGTTCAACTAGCCGACCTTCCAATATGAACTCCTCCTCGCACCGGCCTAATGCCAGATCCACTCATGCTCGGCCTGAGGTTGATCTCTCCAAATTGGTCTGTACTCACTGTGGACTTAGGGGTCATTCAAAGGCTAGGTGTTTTGAATTGATTGGGTATCATGAAGGATAGGATAAGACTCGTGATCCCTGTTACAAAAAACAGCGAGCTACCATAGCTGACACAAAATATAAACCCGACCTTGTTGCTAATCAAACCTCTGCATTAGTTACTACAATCCGTAATGAGGGTAAGGTTTTGCAAATTTTGGATTCTGTTAAGAATACTACTTGGATAATTGACTATGGTGCTACGACACATATGACATTTGATTCTAAATTGGTCCACACTGTTAACCCCTCCACTCAGTCATATGTCACCACTCTGGACGACAATGCCGCTCCTATTATTGGGGAGAGCCCTATCACTCTCACTGATGCTTTGAACCTTGATATTGTACTTGTTGTTCAACCCCTTGATTACAATTTCCTGTCTGCCGCTCAACTAACCGTTTCCTTGAATTGTGTTGTTGTTTTTTGGCCTCACTATTGTGTGTTTAAGGACATCCAGACTCGGCTGGTGATTGGTTATGTTAAGGACATCCAGACTCGGCGGACGATTGGTTATGGCATTAGGAAGGGGAAGTTATACTACATGGATTTATCAGTGGACAGTACTTCTCGCATGACTCAAGTTTTGTCAGTGGACACCTCACATGGGGAGCCGAATGCTAGAGCTGATATTTGGTTATGGCATCGTCGCTTAGGACATGCTTCATTTGGTTATTTACAGAAACTTTTTCCGAGTTTTTTTATTAAGTGTGATGTTTCGAGTTTCAAATGTGTTGTTTGTGAACTGGCTCATAGCCATCGTGTCTCTTTTCCACCTAGTTTACATAAAAGTTTAGTGCCTTTTATGATTGTTCATTTATGTTTGTGGTCCATCTAAAATTATAACTTTGGGTGATGCTCGGTGGTTTGTTACTTTCATTTATGACTGTACTCGAATGACATGGGTAGTTTTAAAAAAAAAATAAAAGTGATGTATGTTTTGCCTTTCAGAGGTTTCATAGAATGGTTCTCACACAGTATCACAAACAGATACAGGTACTTCAAAGTGATAATGGCAAAGAATACGTGAATGTTGATTACAGGATCCGTCCTTAATCCCCTGGATTATCGTGGGACGTGCCTGCTCCCGTCTGACACCGCGTGTCAGACCAGGGATAAACTCGTCACCCGCTCGGGGTCCATCAAAGTACACCAGGATCAGTGGTGGCATGTGATGTCTCGATCTCTGCTACAGCCTGCATCCGCTGTCAACCTGAAGGGTATCAAAATCATAAAAACTGTGAGTGGACAAAATAATTAACTTTATTTAAAAAAACATTTATACAAAAATTATTTATACCCTTCACGTAAAAGCATGCATGCATTCGAAAACTATTTCTCAAATCATTTCTCATTAATTTAAATCATTAGGGCCTTAGCCCAAAACCGTCAACCAAAGTATATGGGAACTCAACCCAAAACCAATCATGTGGGACTCAGCCCAAAACCAAATCCGTAGGGACTCCGCCCAAATCAAGTCACGTGGGTCTCAGCCCAAATCCAGTACACGTGGGTCTCAGCCCAAAACCAATCATAGAATACGGGGTCTCAGCCCCAAACTGATCTCTATAAAACCTCGTACATACATATATATATATATATATATAACCCATTCTCGGCATCACATATGCCTAATCAAGAACCCGTCACAATATATCTACAGTATGCATACTACTCGGGTCGCATCTCCGAGTCTACTCCCAGGATCTACGACGTCTGGGAGGGCCTGTCATTGGACCCTGTCCCAGACTATCTCATATCTCTCACTTCTGGGATGTGCTCCCTCTTGGAGTCACTCATCCTAGGCTGTGGATCGTGACACTCCAAGACCATCGATGTCTGGAGGAGACTACTCATATGAGAGGGTATATACATATTCATGTACATTTTTTCAAATCATTGTTCAACTGGGTCTCATACCCGAACATCTCAACATGATTCCTTGAATCCGATTCAAATTCAAATCTCACAGGCCTCAGCTTAAATCCACATTTCAATAGGGTGTCAAACTTGAATTCTCATTTCATAAACCATAACTGAGACTCAAGCTCGATTTCACTGGGCCTCCAGCCCGATATCACAATCAACTGGGACTCATGCCCGATATCACAATTCAACTGGACCTCGAGCCTGATATCACAATCAACTGAGACTCAAGCCCGATATCAAAAATCAACTGGGCTTCAAGCCCGATATCATACACCAATTGGGCCTCAAGCTCGATATCATAAATTAATTGGGTCTAAAGCCTGAGATCATATTTTCCATTCCGAAATCAGTTTAGAAATCAAGTCACTCGATACCACAAGCATGTATAAGAACCCGGTCGAAGCCCAAGGTATCACATAAAACACCAAACACCTCGAAATGCATGCAATCACACATTTTCCTCCGAAAAGGCCAAACAATTCATATTAAAATCACATGCACTCATGGCATTTCAAATCATGTTCATAAACTCATATAAAACATTTATGCATGCATCGAATTCATTAAAAAAAAGTCCACTCACAGACCGTCCAAGTTGCGCCTCGATACGCGCGCCATAAGTCTCTCCAGGCTAATCACCATCTTCGGAACTCCCGGACCTGTCCAAATCACACTAAAGGGTTACTAACTACATCAATAACCTCTCATTGAATCCCCCTAGTTTTCTAGGATTTTAAACATATTTTAAACTCGATCCTAAACCTTCGGACATCCCGAACTATATCGAAACGATGTCCGATCAACTCGAAACTTGTCCCAAAAAGTTCGTTACATCGAATAGATGAAAACACATGTTGAAGTCATCCCCAAACAGTGCTTCACGCGCCCCCATGCACCGCCCAAAGGAGCTGCGCGTGGAGCCCACGCGCCCTACACAGTGCGTCTTCAACCTTCGGCAGACCCGGTCCAAACCAGGTCTCTAGTTTTCAGTCCGATCGGACCGGCGAGATCGGTCCAGTGTTCTATCTCCTCCATTTTTGGTCCGTTTTCATCCTTTTCAATTCCTACCCCTTCCTGCTTTCATTTACTATCATCCTACATGATCAAAACCATGAAAATGGGTCTAGAATTTACCTGTTTGGATCGAAGAACACACCCTGTTTTTCCTCCTCTATTTCTTGCCATCTCCGATCACCTCAGCCCCCGATTCCAATCTTTACCATCTCATATGATCACCAGAAAGCCATTCCCATTATTAAAATCAACCAACAATGTAACAACCCGTCCCGAAAAATGGGATTAGATTAGTGGTTAATGACAGATTAGTGAAGTTAATCGGTGATTAGTTGGATGCTTTCGAACGGACGGAGCGAAATGACGGGTTTTACCCCTAGAATTGGGAGAACGGTTGACTTTTCGTTCGGACGATCAAATGAACTTTGACCGATGACTGTGGTGTAGTTCGGAATGTCACGAGTTCATAGACAGGTGGCACGTCCGATTCCAACATCCGAGGAGGAAGTTATGACGTTCGGAATTTCGAGGGTATTTTGGTAAGTTGGTTGAAATAGGGAAAATGGTTGACTTTTTAGAAGACAAGTTATTTTCACGTATTTTGGGGAACGTTAGGTAGGTCTCGATTCCATGAGTACAACGACAAACGGCATGTTGCCATTGGACGTGGGACAGTTTTGTTCGTGGTTTAAACGTAAGAGGGGTAAAATGGTAATTTGTGCAATAAAAGGGCATTTTGGTCCATTGGCTGCATTGGGATTGGTGCCCAGTAATCAGGGGACACTTGGAAGCTTGGGAAAAGTGCCCAATGGATGTGGGACACTTGTCCCTTGCTGGAAGGTCGTGGAACCCTCATCCACCGTCTCAATTACGTTTTAAACGGTCGTGCATAAGTGTGTTTGTTGAAGAACAGAAAAACAAAGGAAAACCATAAAACAATCCCTGTAAACCCTGTGATGCTCCACTATTTGTTACTAGTGTGTGAAGGAAAATGAAAGAGTGGGCAGAGCCGTGTGTGGTGGTGCCACCGTGGAGGGCCGTCCACGACGGTGGTCGTGGAAACCAGGAAAAGCAGGGGACTGCAACCCATGAGGTACCTTGACCCAAAGACATTTAAAACATCATCCTTCGTCTATACTGTGCGAAGGGAAAGTGATAAGGACGTGAAGATGAGTTCCATGGACTCGAGTTTGAAGGCTTACGATGAACGGTAAGGTTACACCAATAAAAGCTTGATCTGAATTCGATTATGGCAACTTGGACTTTAGTGGCTAAAGCTTAAATTGGTGCTTGAGAGTAGGTTTTGGAAGTCAACAGGTGTTGGCTGGATTTGATTTCATGGCAGGAGGTGGCCTAAGTCTCGAAGGGAGGAGGAAATTCGTAGTTCTACCTTGATTTTGGAAGCTAAGAAACACGCCTTAAGTTCATGATTTTAGTAGCTAGATCGATTATTTAAAGGGGGACGAAGCTACTGGGCTAAAAAGGGTTTGAAAAAGGGTTGAAAAGGGAGGGAACCGTGGATGCCGGTTCAGTTGAACTGGCTGAACATTGGACTGAACCAGACCCGGTTCATGCGAGGAAGGAGATGAACAGGAGACAACACGTGGCTTCCACGCGCAGCCCCTTTGGGCGGCGGGTGAGGGTGCGTGGTACTGTTCATGGGGAAGTTGTCAACACGACTTTTAAAGTATTCGATGTAACGAATATTTTGGGACTGGTTTCGAGTCGATCGGACATCATCTCGATAGTTTTTGGGATGTCTGAAGGTTTTAGGGCTAGTTTTAAAAATAGTTAAAAATTTGGGAAAATTACGGGGCTTTAGTAAAAGCTTTATGGAGTAGTTAGTGACCTTATTATGGGTTTTGGACAGGTTCGGGAAAGCCGGTGATAACGGATTAGCCGAAAACGGCATAAGTGCTCACGTATCGAGGCGGCGACGTGAATGGTCTGTGAGTGGACTTTGCTTTCTAACTTATGATGCATGCATATATGTTTTTATATGTTTTCTATACGTGATTTCTATGTTTATGATTACGATCTTGATGATTTACGGGTTTGCATGTATTTCGAGATAATTACATATTTGCACGTTTTACGAGCTTACGATTTATGTTGTGATTTGATCATGGTTTTGGTGATTTGAATTTGGGATTTGAAGTATGATTTGATTTCAATGATTTATATTGGATTTTGGAAAAATGATTTCGGACTTGAAGCCCTGTTCATGTGATTTCGATAAACGAGATTTCGGTTTTGGAATCGGATTTTGGAAAGATGATTCTTGATTCGGTTTTGAAACTTGAAAGAGAAATTCTGGATTTGGGTTTGGGATGATGGTTTCGGATGCTAGCTTACGGAATCATTATTGCGAATTTGGATATGGATTTTCTATGGTTTTAACTTGGTTTTGGGTTTAAAGACCTGTTGAAAAATGGTTTTGGGTTTAAAGACCCAGAAAATGGTTGGATCTTGTTTTGAGTTTAAAGAATCGGTTGATTGACGGAAGAGGGCCCTGGATTGATATGTTTTGAGTTTAAAGACTCGGTTAGTGTGAGATCCCTCGAGGCCTGTTGATTATGTTTTGAGTTTAAAGAATCGGTTGATTGACGGGGGATGGCCCTGGATTGATATGTTTTGAGTTTAAAGACTCGGTTAGTGTGAGATCCCTCGAGGCCTATTGATTGTGTTTTGAGTTTAAAGACTCGTTGATATCCCAGGAAGGCCTGATTATGCGCATGTGTTTTGAGTTTAAAGACTTGGGCGCACTTGAGATCCAGCAACTTGATTGATTGATGTTTTTCACTGGTTTTCAGATGTTTTGGACTGTGGCCCGGATGATTTGGATTTAATAAGTTTTGGGCTGAGTTCCCGTAATTTGATGAGGATTATTTTGGGCTGAGGCCCTAGATTTGAATTACGGAATTGAGAAAAATAAATGATTCCGGTTTTCATTGATGGTCTTCTTATCTTGGATATGAAATGGTTTTATGAAATGGTTTTCATATGCATGCATTGGTTTCTCGTGGAGGGTATAAATGTAATTTCTTATGAACTGTTTTCTGAACGTATTGATTATTTTGTCCACTCACAGTCTTTTATGTTTTCGATACCCTCTAGGACTGATGCGGTGCGGGCTGTTGGTAGAGAGAGACGGAGACATCACACACGCGATCCACAGTAAATTCTGCGCCCTCTGGGAAGTCCGGAACTTGTGGACGGTTCGTTTGGAAATCCATTGTCCAGCTTACGTGTTACATGGAGGTTGGACGTCGGTTTAACCTTCGTGTCACGCGTAAGTTAGACGGGAGCATGACTTAGCCCTTAATCCAGGGGGATTGGGGGTGGGTCGTGTCAAACAACCCCAAAAAACCCATGTTCGAATTTCAAACCAAAACCTTACCTTCGCGGTTTCCCGGCCACCCTGCACGTCGGTCCTCGCCGTCCACACCACCATCATCGCCTCACCTCACCCTCTCTTCTTCATTCATGAGCCACCAGTATTAGATGAGGTTTAGGGCGTGGTAATTGTGGGTTGTACAAATGGGAAGGGTCTCGGGTTTGGTTGAATGAACACAGACAAGGGGATGATATGCATGAATATGGGTAAGGGTGGAAATTTTTGACACGACTCGAAACCCGCACGAAATTTATCCGGGTCAACCCACACGATTAAAATTTTGGGTCATTTTCGGGTCAACCTGTTAACCCGTATAATGACCTGTTAACCCGTTTAATAAATGGGTAGATTTCGGTTAACATGTTAACTTGTATATTGGCTTATATATTGACCCATTTAATAAACGTGTCATTACTAACCCATATATCTAACCATTTATCTACCTAAATATCTATTAAATTTTATAATTTAAATAGGTTAAACATGTTAAACGGGTTAAACGGGTCAAACGGGTCATAGGTTAATTGGGTTTTGAGTATGACCTGTTTATTAAATGGGTTAAACGGGTTACACGGGTCATTAACAAGTCGGGTTCGGGTTGGACATTCTTAACACGATTATTAAACGGGTCGGATTCAAGTTGGGTATAAATGGGTAAAATAGAATTTGTGACACGACACGAACCCGACACGACACGACCCATTGCCACCCCTAAATGTGGGGTGATAGGCAATGGATGGGTGACACTTGTCACTCATCCATTGGGCATGTTTAAAATATATGGGCCCCACAATAGGACAAAATTCCACTTGGCCTCGTAAAACGTGATGTTCCAAATAGTTCCCAAAACCTTTTGTGAACCATAACTTCCTCGTCGAATGTCCGATTTCGACGTACCGCCTATCCACGGACTCGTATCGACCCGATCTACGTAACGGTCCTCGATCCTTGTGCATTGGACTTCCTGGGTCAAAAGTCAACCTTTTGCCCTCGTCTAGGAGCAAAATCGTAATTTTACCCTAAACGTTCAATAATCCTCGGCTAATCCCCGATTAGCCTCACTAATCCATAATTGGTCTTAATTAATCCTTAAAATCGGGGACGGGTCGTTACAGTTGATTTGCAAACTTTTTTCACTGCCCATGGTATTATTCATCAAACAATGTGTCCATATACTCCACAATAAAATGGTGTTCCGAAAGGAAGAACCGGGATCTCCTGAATGTGGTTCGTGCTTTATTACTTGAATTACATACCCCTCTCTCTTATTGAGGTGAAGCTCTTGTGTCTGATGCTTATTTGATTAATAGAGTACCTTCGCGTACTGTGGAGTTCCAGACACCACACCACCTCCTAACCTCATTGATTTCTGCCCCACATTCTCTATATCTCCTACCCCATGATTTCTGGACCCTTGAGCACTGCAGTGTGTCTTTTTTGGATATGTATCACGATAGAAAGGCTATCAGTGTTATCATCCCCCGAAACTGAAGATGATTGTCACTATGGATGTGACATTTCATGAATTGACTATGTATTATTACTCACATGAGTCTTCACTTCAGGGGGAGAGAAGACGAGAAGTGTAGACTTTGGATTATAGGCTCATACCAGATCGTGCTGTTGTGGATAATTTGGATGAAAGCGGTGAAAATTCCTTGGATGAAAGTGGTGAAAATCCACCAATGACTAAACTGGACACAACACCAGTGCTGGTGTTGCAGCATGCACCAACTAAACAGATGACACCTGAACTAGATGTACAACACTAGTCCAATCTGATAACTGAACCGGATGAACCTATGATGCCCGAGCCTAATGCCGCTAGTGATAACCAATCTCCACCAATGACGGATGTCCATCCAACAAGTCTTCCACCAAGAAGTAATCGAGGTATTCCAAAACCCACCTATGAGCCTGATCCTACAAGTAAAGTAAAATATCCCATGAGTAATTATGTGACCACTAATCATATATCAGAATCAAATAAGTCATTTATGTGTCAATTATCTTCTGTGTGTATTCCTAACAGTATGCGGGAAGCCTTATCAGATTAGAATTGGAAAGAAGTAATGGAGGACGAGTTGAGGTCATTAAAGAAGAACGACACATGGAAAATAGTTTATTTACCAGCTAGGAAGAAATATGTGGGTTGATGGATTTTTACAGTGAAGTATCTGGAAAATGGAACAATTGATCGCTACAAGGCCAGATTACTTGCAAAAGGGTACTCACAAAAATATGGAATTGATTATACAGAGACAATCGCCCCAATAGCAAAGATAAATACAGTTCGTGTCTTATTGTCCCTAGCGACGAACGTAGATTGGCCTTCGCATCAGTTTGACATAAAGAATGCATTTCTACATGGAGAACTGACAGAAGAAGTTTATATGGACCTTCCATCTGGATATAGTGTTCCAGGTTCTAGTGGGAAGCAAGTGTACCGATTGTAGAAGTCCATATATGGTCTCAAACAGTTACCCAAAGCTTGGTTTGGGAAATTTACACAAGCTATGAGACGATTTGGTTATAAGCAGAGTAATTCAGATCATACTTTGTTTATAAAGCAAAAACATGGTAAAATTACAGCACTTATAGTTTATGTTGATGATATGGTGGTTATAGGAAATGATGAGAAGGAACGCTTAGCTCTTCAGAAATATTTGTCAGCAGAATTTGAGATGAAAGATCTAGGCGATTTGAAGTATTTTTTGGGAATTGAAGTATCTCGCTGCAAATCAGGGATTTTCTTGTCTCAAAGGAAGTACACCCTCGATTTGTTGCAGGAAACAGGCATGTCGACCTGCTAACCTGTTAAGACGCCATTAGAAGAAGGCATGAAGCTTGGGATTGATTTAAATCAAGTTCCAGTGCATAAGGGACGATATTAGAGATTAGTTGGCCAATTGATATACTTGGCACACACTCGGCCTGACTTAGCCCACGTCTTGGGAGTAGTTAGTCAGTTTATACATAGTCCTGGAGAGCAGCACATGCATGCTGTAATAAGAATATTGTGGTATTTGAAAGGAAATCCAGGAAAAGGCATATTTTTCAAGAAGAACAATCATCTTAGAGTTGAAGGGTATACAGATGGAGATTGGGTAGGATCGATTAATGATAGACGTTCTACGTCAGGTTATTTCACATTTGTGGGAGGTAACTTGGTTACCTGGAGAAGCAAGAAGCAGAATGTAGTTGCATGGTCTAGTACAAAAGTAGAATATCGTGGCATGGCATTGGGAATATGTTCGATACTTTGGATTCGGAATCTATTGAAGGACTTAGGCCACTTAAGTCCTTCACCTATGAAGTTGTTTTGTGATAACCAAGACGCACGTGATATTGCACATAATCTAGTACAACATGACAAAATCAAACATGTTGAGGTGGATTGATTCTTTATTAAAGAAAAAATACAAGGAAAGATTATTGAGGTACCACCGATCGGACAGAAGATCAGCTAGCAGATATGCTGAGAAAGGCTGTTGCAAGTCACGTGTTTTCTAGGTTCCTATCCTAGTTAGGCATGAGTGACATCTATGCACAAAATTAAGAGGGAGTGTTGACTTTTGTATATAATTAGGTTTCCTAGTTATAGGCGTAAAAACTGTATTTAATTATTCCTCCTTTAACCGGGATTGGTTTCCTTGTAGGGATTGTACTCTTTGTATAAATATCCTCTAAAGAGAAGAATAATATAATTTTTGAGTTCTCTCTATTTTAACACAATTGAAATTTGCTCTTCTTTATGGGTCAATGCCTTCTCTTCTCCCTCCGACCATCACCTTCCTCGACCTCACCAGTTTCCTCTCCAAGGTCTTAGCCTACTAGCACTCATGCATTCACGTGACTGGTACTTTTCCTCACCGCAATGCCATCCACTCCCATACCCTCCATGACCTCATCTCCCTCCGAAACACCTTCATTCGTAGAAATTTCTCTTGGAACAAGAAGACCAGCCGTACATTCGGAGCCCCAACCACAAGTCCAGTAAAGAGCTCCTCTCTACGCGTAAGCTCCAGGCTATGCTCGAGTTCGACGAGCCTTGCTTTCAGGATTGGATTGTTCAGGAGGCATTGGGTGGGAAATTGTGGTGGATCGAATAGTTCATGAGGCATCGACGAGCCCTCACCCAAGTCTCCAGCGGTTCAAGCCTGTTTTCAGATCAACAAGGATTTTTAGGCATTGGGTGGGGAATTTTGGTGGATTATGTTAGCAATGTTTGGTAGAAATGACATGGCGTTCTAAGCTAGCATACACAAACTCTAAATTGTAAAATGTGAAGAAAGATTATAGAGACCTTCCGACTACCAGCCATAGAAGCAGCAGCAGCTTCACTGCTTCAAACAGAGCGATGCACTGTGTTTGAGTTTTTGAGTTTGAGAGATAGGTGAAGTGAGTGATGGAGACGATAAGAGTCAGGGAGAGTGGGTGGCTTAATGCCACTAATTGGGTTTAATGGCCCTTTTAAATTTGAGTAAATCATTGTTACATCCTTAAAAACTTTTACTTCTATTTAAAACCTTTAATTCTTGTATATTAAACAAAATAAGACTTTATCTCAAACTTTTTTTATTCAAAAGTCTCTAAACAAAATTTGTAAGTAATAAATTCTACATCTACCCTTTTATATCTCAATAAAGAGGATGAGTCCGTATTGTCTGGGGTTCAACGGTAGGGTATATAATTTTTTTTTTTTGGGGGGTGGGGGGGGGGGGGGGGGGGGTTGAGATGGTGGTGGAAAATTGTACGGCATAGGGTTTAATTCTTGAATTTTGGTACAAAATTCAAGAATTAAACCTAAATTATACGAAATTAACCAAATTATTTAATATCGGATGATAAAAAAAATTAAATTTAAAAGTATTTTTGAAGAATTATTGCTTTTAATTATATTACTTTAAGTTAGATTAGAAACTCATATTACTTTTAAAATGAGCAAGTGAAAAAAAAAATTATAAATAGGAGTAATGTTTACATAATCCTCAATATAATCTTATAATAAAAAAATTAAAATAAAAAGTAATGTTGAAATCATGATAGATTTTGGTAAGTGTTTTTTAGATTGTTATTAGACTAGTTTACAATTAGATGACAGTAGTTGTAATTTATATAAAAACTATAGTTTATTTTAAATTGTATAGTAATTTGATTAGTCAAAAGACCTATGAGTTTAATTTTTTTATATGTAAGTTTTTTAATAAACTTATATGGTATTAAGGATTTATGATTTAATTGCTCTTTTAATTTTCATTATCCTTTTTAATTTTGATAATTTTTTATTAAACTTAAAACAAATATTTAACATGATTAGACAAATATGCCCTTAATTTTTAAGAGAATTTGTGAAATTTTTGGACGGAGGGGCTACTTTATGATTATGGGAAAATACAGGGATAAAAAAAACAATAATAAATTTTAGGGATGATTTCAAACATTAAAATTAATTTGAGACTATTGGTCCAATTTTTCATTATATATATAATGCAAACTCATCTATTTTTCTTTTTGATTGACGTTTGTCATTTAAATTTTGGGACGAACAATTTATTTTTCGCTACAGTTTTTACTTTGGTTGCTAATTATAAGATTATAACAAAATATAACAGTTGGGGTTAGAAAAAAGTAATTATATGATAAAAAAAAAATAGACACTAACCCCTTCAGTAATTTTGATCAATGTATTTGGATCAAAGTATTATATGATATAAACCAAACAAAAAAAAATTGATAGCATCATGCAATTGTCGATCATATATGAAATCAAATGTCTTTTTTGTCCCTTTTTTTGGGGCTGGTACCCAGTAATGTTGAATTGATAGGCAATTAATTTGGAATGAAATTAAATGCATTGATTAAAAGAAATAGTACAAAGAGTTAATCAATGCACATATATAAATAATAATCATTTGTTTTATTATATTTAATGTTATATAGTAATTGAAATCACTTTAACTTGTAGGACACTTATCCAATACGGAGATGAATTGTAAGTGACAACGTCATCTATTAGTGGTGAGCAAATTTAGACTTGATGTATCCACAATTAACTATAGCTAGCACTATATATCCGGTAAGTTGACTATGATTAGCAATTATACTATTAATTGAAATCAGACCCGAAATCGGACATGTGGATATATTTAGTGAATTTGTCACTAATGTTCATTTCTCACAATAAAAAAAACCCATGATAACCAATTCTTATATACTCGCTGTCAAAGGTATTAACTTTTGATATTTGCAATTTTGGCCCAAGTATATATGAAACTATTAAAAGCCCTCTTTAGTTACTTTCTCATTCATCTTTATCCTTCTCAAACTCTCATCCAAATCCCGAAATCCTTTCCCATAAAACCCCAAAAATCCTCGCTAGTCCAAACCCAAAAATCCTCTCTCATCTAAACCAAAAAAAAAAAATCCTCTTTGCCTCCTACATCTTCCTCCGCATTATTTTTCCGCTCTTCTTTCTTCATCTTCATCTTCATGTTTTTGGGTTTCTAAGTTTCTGGTTATGTAACTAAGTGGATACCAATTCGTAGATAAGTGGGAACTAATCGATAACTAACCGTGAAACCTAGAAATCCAAATGAAGATATCCAGATTAAGAGGAAGATGATCTCCAAATGAAGATGAATGAGGATGGTCTGTCCTTTTCCTCTGCATTCTCTTTTATCTCTTCTCTTTTCACCTTCGTCTTCATGTTTCTGGATTTCTGGTTATATAATTAAGTGGTTGACAACTAGTTTGTAAGTAGAAACTAATTGATAACTAACTATGGAACCTAGAGACCCAAAAATCCAAATAAAGATCTCTAGATGAAGATGAGAGGAAGGCTGCATCCTCTTCCTCTTCATCTTCTTCCAAAGGTGGGAGGAAGGTGAAGGAGGGATGAATGTGGTTTTCTTGATTTTTATCCTCGGTTGAAGGTGAAATTAGGATGAACGTTCCTAGGAAAGGATAAGGAAGATTGGGGAAAATGAATGGGAAATAACTACGAGGTAACTTAGATCATTTCCTATGTTTATATACCTGGGAAAAAATTACAAATATCAAAAATTAATTACTGTAGATGGTTGAGTATATAGGAAGTGGTTATTAGAGTTTATTTTGTTGTAAGAAAATAACATTAATGAAAATTTCCCATATATTTAGGAGGGGCCAAAAATTGCTACATATGGTTATAGACAGGGATGGCCAAATGGATAAAACTAAGGGCATAGGTACTATTGATGCACCAAATATACCAGCTTAGACGTGATACTTCGTATAGTCTGTTTGTATCACATGCTCTTTGTATGACCTATAAAAGAGAGTAGATTCGTTGTTGATTAGGGGTGAGCACCAGTGTGGTGTCGACCTAAGGGTTTTCTGACACTCGAGTTAGTATATAGATTTATGTGTATAAGTGGTATATGGTAAACAATAGTTTTTATAAAGTAATAGTAAATAGAGAATCATAGTTACATTTTTTTGGGAAATACTCCTCCCTTTGTATTTTTGTTTGAGGGAGGCTTGATGAATAGTTTTGATGTGGGATAAATGTACTTCTATTTTGGGGCTGACACATGATATCCAAACGGACGGTGGGGATGTGTCCACGTGTCAATGCGTGGTTGGCCCTTGTTAGGGTGGATTGGTTGTGTGGGCTTGGGCTGATGTGGTATTTGAGCTTGTAGAGTGGACTTGCGCTTGAGGTAGAGTCTAATCCAATATGGTGTGAATAGAAGCCCCCTAAGTCCCAACCAAGGTAAAATTTCTTAGTTGGGGACTTGTTATGTTTTTCCAGAATCAGTGTAGAAATATACATCTAGTCCTTGAAGTCCCCCAAGTGAAGAGGAGCATCGAGTGAAAAGCTAGCTTGCTCTGTGTGGACTATTGTCGAAGCTGAGTGGAGTTGAACAGTTAAGTCAGAGAGATTAATATTTAGCTGGATAGGTACCAAAATGATGTTTGATTGGCATATTTTGCGAGGTTGGCCGACCGATGGTGAGTAGTGTTGTTAAACGTAGACTTATAAATTTACGGAGCTCATATGGATTGGGCATCTGCTAAGTCTGTCTAGCATTGTTGACTAATCGGTATGTTTTCTCGGTGAGGAGGTTGTCGTAGTTAAGTAGGTATTCAACTGCTAGCCGATGCATATAGATTTTGTTGCATTTAGAAAGGTTGTTTTGTGGTGGACCAGTCGGTGAATTGTTGTCAGGTCTGTCAGATGGCCTGAAAGGGTACATGTTGGGCTTTAGGAAGGCGGGTGGGTGCGTGTGTGACCACTATATACTAGACTCATGTCGTTTGGTGGTGTGCTTGTATTTTTATCGAGGCAACATTTTACCTTTCCACCTGAGACCTCTATAAATAATTAAGGGGTTTTCATTCAAATTCACTTTTCACTTTTCACTTTTCACTTTTCACTTTCATTTTTTTGGAGCTATTAGAAATTTTGAAAGGTGATTTCGAATGAGATTATTGCGACGGTCGGTACGGTGATGCGATTTCCAGAGAGCCAAGGCCTCCATGAAAAAAACAAAGTATTTTGTTTTTTTTCCTTTGTTATTCTATATCAACTTTGTTTTTATTTTGCTGTACTAGTAAAGAACTATGGTCAGATGGTGGTTGGATCTTTGTAGGCATAGTGCTCGATGGGTCATATTTTTTTTTTTCATTTTCTTTTCCTAAAATTTCATCATGTCAAATAAGGATAACCAGTCGAATGAAGTTCATGATAATGATGAGGGTGCTGAGATAAAGGTTGAATCAGCACAATCAAACAACTAGTCAGAGTTCAAAGATGAAGGGCTAACCTCGATAACATTTTCTCCTTGTGGTAAAATAGTGAAGTATACCAAAGTGGCTGACCTCTTTAGAGGGGAGATTGAGGAGCATATGCATATGAGGTATCGGTTCGAAGGTAGGGTCAACCATGTTGGAGTTGGTCTTAGTGGTAGGGACTTTGGAAAATGTGGAGGACTAGTTGGGGGAGGACAATGTGCCCTTGAATACTCGTGCTTTGAGAGATAAAAAATGGTTGGGTAGAGTAGTAAGGTCACCATTGATGGGGTAACCCAAGTTGGAAATTGGGCTGGTCTCAGAGATGTTGGCAGCTATCGTGCCATTAAAAGAAGAGGCCAAGTCATTGTGGAAGAAGCTGACCGAAGAGGAAGACACACAAGATGGGTCTTTGTATATGGCATGCCGACTAGAGTATTGTTGAAGGAAGGGTGGAGTTCAGGGTGGTAAAGGTGTTGAGTTCTCCCTCATTTGTGGTCATGTGCTCTTCTATCCATAGTTGTATATGTATGGTGTGAGGCTTCCTCTGCATCCACGTCTACAGGTGATTATGAATAAGATGAGGGTGGTCATTGGTCAACTTGATCCAAATGTGTGGATTATGTTGATCAGCCTATATGATGTGTTCAGGAGATCGGGAAGCCTGAGTCGACCTATGAGTAGGTGATGCACTTGTACGAGTTCTACCAGCAGCATCAAAGTAGGGGGTGGGTTCACACTGGGTGATATGAGAAGAATCTCATAAGGGAATTTATTCATAGTGTTGCTTCTTCACAGAAGACATATAAGACTAAGTTCTCCTTTGTTGGTGGGGGAACTGGGTAGGGAAGGTACTTAGAAATTTTATAAGCTAGACAATCTCGGTCGATCATAGTGTCTTGTTAAATTTCTTGCTTCGTTTGTGTCTTCTATGTGTGGTGTCTAACCAGTGCTTTATCTTATAGGTATTCTTTTGATGGTGGAGTTTTCTGATGAGCATCAGTACGTCTGCAGCTAGGTGAGGAGGAAATCGAATCTGACCCACGTAAGCCAATATGCCCTCAGTTTGCTCTCCATCCCCAAAGTGGTCAGTTTGATCTCTTTAACATGTATGTTTCCTCATACTTGATGTATTTTTCTAAGTACATAGGTATGTGGGATTCTGTAAATTTTTTTTTTTATAGGTCCGTGTTTGAAAGAGCGATGATGAGGTATTGAATACCACCAATCAGAGAAGCCCTATCCTGATTAGGAGTGATCTCGGTGCCAGATCTTGATAGGGTGGCTCCCCAACATAGTGGGTTAGTCTTTGGCTAGAAAAGGAAGGAGGCTACCACTGCAAGTGGGTCGTTCCTCTTAGCAAAATTGGAGGATTGATGATCTTAACCTGAGGACTCAGTAGAGGACAGCCTCATGGTTGAGAAGAAGCGGAATGCAAAGAAGGCACTTATCAATGCAAAGCCTATCTAGTCATCAACTTGGATCAAGAGGAGGAGGGTGGCATTATGAGGCTCATCAAGAAGGGTGTGGTTTATCTTAAGAAGACCCGAGAGCGGATTATCAACTTTGTTGAGGTTCAGAGTGTGTTTAGTCCAACACGGGAGGTTGACTAGATGTTTTCTGAGGCAAACTTACAAACCGAGCCAAGGTATAAGGTTAACTTGCGGTTGGAGGCCGCTGAGGTGGCGACGAGGAATGCGTGGCAGGTGAAATCTCTACTGAGCGGGGGTCTGGGCCCTTGTTCCCTGAGCTAGATTTAAGATTCCTCCGTGTGCTTCACTTCCACCTTATCGTCATGGTTAGTAGGCAGAGGAAATGATTAACCATATTAGTGTTGAGCATGAGGAGTTTACAAAGAGGGTGTTGACTTGGCCAAATATGAAACTAGGTTTCAAGGAGAAGATGCTAGTCATCAATGGCATTGTCATTGGGTTAGCCATAGAGCTATCAAAGCCAGACGCCTTGCCCGAGTCGTCGATATCTATACACATGAAGTTGTCTCTCCTTATGACTTACCATGTAAGTACTATTGATCTATTTCTTATCTATGTTTTTTTTGTATTTATTTTTATGTGCTAGCATGTTTTACTCGGTGTGTGCAGTCCCTTGGTGAAATTTTCATCTACTATAGCCATGCCTTAAGGTGTGTGGTAGCTACTGAGAAGGAGAAGACCAAACTCAAAGAGCAGCATGCATACTTATGCCAGAAGGCTAAGAAGGTTAAGTTGGCTTTCAAGGCCATAGCTGAATTGGAGAGGAAGCTACAGGCTAAGCAAAGGAAGGTGGAAGAGCAAGTTGCTCAGCTGAATTTGTTTCAGCAAGAGTTTGAGAGACCCAGGGTGGTTGAAGCAGATGCCAACTAGTTGATGATAGAGGTGGCCAAGGTGGGGATCTAAAGGGATGATTGGGAGGTAGAGCTAGAGTTCTTGAGGACCGAGAGGTTGGCAGACGAGGCAAGATGGAGAGACTAAGAGTAGAGACTGTAGCTGTCAAGTTAGCCTGTGTATAGAAGAGGCTGAATGACTTTGCCTTTGTTTGTGAGTAGTCCATATATAGGAAAATTTACAAGTATAATAAAGGAATTTTGATTGATAACAATCCCTATCTCGATCTTCAAGTGACTCCCTACACTGTCTAGGAGGAAAAAGAGGAGAATGACGGAGATTTTGTGCAAGATGGTGAGTTGGTTGCTCCTGGTGAGAAAGGTCAGGCTGAAAAATCGACCCTCATCCAATTGATGAGCATACCCATGGAGTTGATCCTCTCTTAGTCTTTGAAGAGGCTATCCAAGTCGAGCCCCATCTTGAAGATGTCAGCCATGCGATCCTCTCTCTACCTAGTTTATAGGCTTGTTTATTTTTTTGTATGGCCGACCTAAGTGTCAGTTGTAATGTTTGTTTTTTAATATTTTTTTTTTACCAAGTCATTTGGAAGATCGAGGGGTCTTTTCCTTTAACATATAATGAATCAAATATGTTCATATTATTTCCAAGTGTTAATTTAGCAGAGAGTAAATCTGTCTACATTGAATGTTCACATGTATTTGAATCAATGTATGCTCAAGTAGACTTAGTAAAAACATGATTGATGTGTTGAGCAAGGTTTAACTCAATGTGTTATGAGTTATGCCTTAGGAATGTGTAGTAAATTCTTACCAAGTTCTTGGCTAAGGCATTTGCCTCGATTGCAGACTTGTAGTGAAGTGTTATTGACATCGATCGATATGCCAGACATGTCGCTGTATGACCAAGCGAAGACCTCAGAATTATCTCATGGGAACTTTATCAGGTATGCATGCAAAGTAAAGTTAAGATTGGTTTTGATTTTGACTTTTCGGTTAGCACATTCGTGAAAGAGGGTGATCTCTTAAGTTTCCTCAATGGGCTGATGGTTAGGTGTTACCGAGTCTTCCCTAGGGTTCTTGATCGATCCATATTTGATGTGTTAAGTAGTGTGAAGATCGATGGGGTTGGCCTCAAATGCAGACTAAAAAATTTCCATTGTTTCCTTTGTCCGGGTAGTGGTTTTTCCCAACAGGAATTGTTGAATTGCACGTTCTTGCAGCCATTTTGACAAGACCCAACTCGAAAACTCCTAAACTAACGTGTCTGGTCTTGCTCCTGTCTGACAAAATAAACTAAATTTTTTGAAATAACCTTATACACATGTCAGACTCAGGGATAAACTCTGAAGTTCCACAAGGAAAAATTTACACCAGCAGTCCAATAATAATCTAGCGGTCAATCAGAGCAACTAAAATAATGATAAACCAAGGGTACGGCCCCTATTTGTAATTCCCAACGAGAGCGTAGTCGTAGGCAATGCCTCCGCCTCAGGAGTAGCCCCCGACAATGAACAACAATATGGAGGGATTTCCAAAACCAGCAAAAACCATGAGTGGAAAAAATAACATCTAAAACACATTTTCTCGAAGAAAATATTAATCACCCTCCAATGATAAAACAATGCATGCTTAAAATAAAATGTCTATTGGCAAGCTTTAAAATCATAGGGATTCTAAATATAAAATTTAAGTTATAAATCATCGACCCACATAATGTAACACAGAAGATACATAAAATACCTATGGCCTACCTTTCCCTACAATCCCTGTTGATTAAACCATTTGGAAAACACCCTGGACACAATAATCAGTAACGAGTTTACCCAATCCTCCGTATCTGAATATTGCCAACCGAAACCCTATACTATGCATAGACAGTCTCAAGATCAGCGGAGCCGCACTCCAGACTTCTGAGCATTAACCATGGCATCTATAGCCTCAGCATCTGCAGAGCCATGCTTTGGACGTTTGAGAGTTGGTCAAAACTTCCAAGAATGGTTAATCGTGGAAACAATCAAAGTACTAAAGCCAAAATATTAGTTCAAAATACATATTTGACTCCAAATCCAAGTCAAAATAGTTATACCAGGGCTTGAGCCCAAAACATTGTTTCCACAAAAATCTATAAAAATGTGTCAAGAATACTAATCAAATAAATATTCAAAACCCATAAATCAACATGTAAATGCAACCATATCTAGAATACTTATTAAAATCATTGCAATCCAAATAATGTCAAGATAGTTATGAAAGTAAAGGTCCACTCACATTATGTCTGATCTAGCTCAACCTCAAACTGTGCACTACTCCGAGGTCCCTGGAGCAGTATCTCCTATCAAAAGTAATAGTTAGGGGTCACTAACACTACAAATAGCTGCATATTCAAACCCCTTAACTCCTGTAACACATGCATCCTAAATGTATAACCCGCCACTTTGGACACCCAGAAACACTCTTAAACGGAATCCAATCGATCCTAAACCATCACCATTGGAATCAGGATGTAACAATTATAGGACCTCACATGTAGCCATGCATGGGGAAAAAGGTTGTCAGCCTTCCCTACACGTCACCCACGCGTCCATGTAGTTAGTGATGTCACCCGTTGACGTGGCGTTGATGTGACCTAACATGCTGACATGGCCTGACATACTAACGTGGCCTGACATGTTGATGTGGCCTAACGTGCTAACACCATTTTTGACATCAATGCTGACATCATTGCCAACATCACTGTTAACATCAACGTTAACATCACTGCTAAAATCATCGTTGATGTCACTCTTGAAATCAGGACCCCTCCCCGAAGGACATAGGTAACTGTGCCCAGTCCTACTCCCGTCTGACAAGTCAACTGAAGTTCCGAAATTACCCTCAGCACTTGCCAAACAAGGGATAAACGTACATGTGCCCACTCCTTCCTCCACCTCTCGAATAGCCTCGATCATCGCGCCACGACCTGGAGGGTCAATAAAACAGAAAAGGTGTGAGTCGACAAAACAAAGTTTTAGAAATACATTTATCAAAATACATTCCTACCCTCCAGTTTCACAAAAATGCATGCATATCATAAATCATGAGTAAAATATATCTGGGCACAAAGGTTTATAAATCACAAATCTCAATAAAACCACGGGACTCATTTCCATATCCAGTCTCATATCCAATCTCATATAGTCACGTTATCCCTGAAACTCGTGCAAATCAATAGGCTCAAGGACCGCTCAAAATCCGAGCATCCGCCACTGTGAACACATCACCAGCCAGCAATCCGTCGCTGCGAACACATCACTAGCTGACAATCCAGATCGTCGTGAACACATCACCGACCGATCTCCATATAATCCAGCACATCTGATCTGAGTCGAGCCTCCCTCGGCTGCACGACAACAGACCGTGCTACGTAACCTCTCCGGGGTACACACATCCATCCCAGAGGCGAGCGTTATCTCCAGGGTCCATTCCGGGGAAACACATTCCCAACCGAAAGCGCTAATATCCAGGGTGCACTTCGGGGGAAACATATTCCACCCCGAAAGCCCTAATATCCAAAACATATCATCATCATGAAAACCAGTGAAAAACAGTTGCATTTGAAATCAAAACCATTTTCAATACAGGGTCTCAGCCCAAAACATAGTGTCCTTAAATCTATGAAACCAGAGTCCCGATTATTTCATAAATCCGAAAACCATCAATATCATCATGTAATCAAATGGAAATATCAATCCAATCAAAATAACATTTCTATTGGGTCTCACGCACAAAATATCACTTTCACGCAATTCCGCGCAACTGCAACCTCAGTTTCCATTTTCGCATAAATCCATAAAATATATCCACAAAGCATTAAAAATCCATAAAATCATTTCCTGACTCATAATCCGAGTCAAAACCAATCTCAAATCCCAGGCCTTCGTCCAAAACAGCAATTTCATAGTTTTCTCGAAAATCGTGCCCAAAATCATATAAAACAATATAATATTCCCAAAATTCGGAAATCATCATAACAAAACATCAATCATGCCAATTCATGTCAAATCATATAATAAAGAATTTAAAACATATATGCATGCATTCTGGGTAGAAAACAAAAGTCCACTCACAAACGATCCATATCGCTCGCTTTCCGAGCTGCACGTTTTTCTGTAATTTCCGGAAGTCATCATTCCTGTCCAAAATCATTATCAAGGGTCACTAACATCCCAATCTACCTCACATAATTTTGCCCAATTTTTTCAAGATTTAAATACGTTTTTTAAAAGTAACATAAATCTTCGGACCCTTAAAACAATATCGAAAGGGTGTTTGATTTCCTCGAAACCCATGCCAAAATATTCGTTACATTAAATAGGACAAAAGTCATGTTGACCTCACCTCGAAATAAACCACCACGAGCCCTCATGTGCCGCCGTGAGTGGCTGCGCGTGATCACCACGCGCCTGCTACCGTGTCGTCGTCCCGACCCGTCTAACTGATAAACGGGTCCGGTTGGCTAGCGAGATGACCCGGCTCTGTCAATTCGTCATCGATTCCTTCAATTAAATCATTGAATAGCATCGTTAGGAGTCTAATTAGGGTTCTGTAATCTAATATACACAAAAGCTTACCTCAATCCGTCAATTAGAACTCGATTGTTCGAAGAACATAATTGTATTGTTCATCCTTCAATTCATCAAATTTCCACCCGTTTCTCCAAATTGATACATTCAATAGCTTTGCAGGGTTCATCCAAACAAACTTCCAGAACTTTAATTCCCTCCAACCATTTGAACTCAATTTGAGTTTCCTTAGACAATCACAGAGTTCGTCTGGGCTTGTTTCTTCACCATTCTCCTTCATTTTGATTTCATTCGACTCGTTTAGGTCTCCCTAAATTCATCCTCACTTCTGTTTTCACCAATTTATCACACAAATATGAATTCAAATCCAAGCCTTCATCAAGAATGTCGGGTGGGGGTTTCGGGTTTCGGGTTTCCTGCACAATTCCAGGTAAGCACTTCCCCTAATTCCTTGTGTTTCCCTCACTGAATTTCATTTGGTTGCTCATAATCCCAACCTAAGGGATCGATTATCACCTGAGATCAATATGGTTTTATTCATGCTCTGTTTTTTCTTCACAAACATACACACACGATTTGTTTTGATAACTCAACATTTACATATCCAAATAATAATTCAAGCCACTAATCCATATTCTGATTGTGACAGATGTCACTTAAAGAGTTAACCGACTCACCAAGTTGGCTGAATCAGCCATCACAACCGTACTGACTCGTCAAAACCAAGTCAAATTACCATTTTACCCCTCTTTGACAAATTACCAAATTTCCCTTCACTTTCTCAAGCCCATAACTTTGTCATCCGAACCCTGATTGACGCATGCCGCCTGTTTACGGATTCATCGTCTCGAGACCTACTCAACGGTACTTACGGAAAGTCCAAACACGGTCCTGATCAAAAAGTCAACAAATGGCCCCTTTTAACCAATTTACCGAATTACTCTTAAACTTCTGAACATCATAACTTTCTCCTCTAATGTCGGAATCGGGCGTGCCACCTGTCTATGAACTCGTGACGTACCGAACTACGTCACAGTCATCGGTCAAAGTCTGTTTGACCGCTCAAACCAAAAGTCAACTGTTCGCCCAATTATAGGGGCAAAATCTTCATTTCCTTCAAAATTTTCCAAATTTTTCTTTTTCAAATTTCCGGGTCGTTACAACCTACCCCCCCTTAAATAATTTCGTCCTGGAAATTCCCATCAGTAGTACCATGATAGTTCTCCCGAGGAATATGTATGTGAACCAGAAACATAATCAATCGCATACCCTTCTGGTTCAGCCAAATATAAAGCATACTCAACTTAAGGAAACTTAACAATCCAGTCCCCGTCACTGGGTCAACATCGGGACCTATCTCTCTCTGTAACCCCTGCCCCACGGGCAGTCAAATCCAAGCTTACTCGGGATACGGAGCCTCGCTCAACGTCCGAGTACATACAATCCAAAAAATCACAAGTACCAATATCATCATCCCAATCACATGTCATCCACTCATGACATGGTACAATGGCTTAAATCACCATGCATAGGCCACCAGACCAATAACCTCACAAGGTTCAATAAATCGGGAACTCATTCCCCTCATTAACTCAATCACTCCATACCTTTTTTTCTAGGGTCACTCCATATCGTAAATTGAACTTTTCCTTTTGTTGTTTTATCATCATAGGTCTCACTGATGCGTACCCCTGCCAATACTTGGTATTCAGTATAATTATTCATACGATATCACAAATCATATCCATTCCTTAACCTCAGTTCCATTCAACATCATGTACCAACATCATACACCACGTATGATCCTGTAGTTGGACTCCAGTAGTCCAAATGATCAAAAATCATGAACCACTCCAATTCTATGGAGTTCCATCAATAACAGGATTTCACCTATCCTTACGTTATCAGACATGTCAATTCTTGATCGGCTATCTCATTAGCCTCCCAATGAATGATACCTGACCCGACAACACGGTCGTAATCTCAATGTATCCTGACCATCGCCTCATCACACATTAAGTTTTTCTGTTTATTAATCATTATCAATCCTGATGGTCGATACAGTACTCGTACATTCCTTCCCAGAGGTATGACCTCTGCATACTCGATCCATGGGTCACTACGGTCGATCCCAAATCATGCAAGAAAAGTAAAACTCCCAAGGGTTCAGTTAGCATCAGCAATCCCAGCTCCATGCTACTGAAGCACACCTCACCAAATCCCAAATCTCATAGTGACATATCACTATGCACACAGAAAAGGTCACATCAAACATAAGTCACGGTTTCTCCACTTGTAATCATTCTATTTCAGTTTTCATTTCCAATAACTCCGACCTCCTTCTGGGTCAATCACCATAACTGGCAACACATTGTAGAGAACACCTCTACAATCCTCTGTGGTATACATCCAATCTCAAACAACTCATGTTTCCCCGTGACAGTCTTTAATCTTTTTTCATTGACCAACACTTCAGTTTCTCCTGGGATTCACACTAATCTCGACTGTTCTTACATATTCCACAACCTACTCTCGTCGACCAAATCTAACACTTATCCAACCATATATTTTTCTCTCTGAGGGCATTCAATACATCTGTCGAGTATATCACACGCCCATCTGTACATGCGAGTAATCATGGTACCGTACATCATCCAAATGTGGTTAGAATACCTGACTCATCACTCACAAACATAACCGGTCCATTTGCCCATCCAAAGACATCACCATTGGCTAACCTTAGCCACAACAATCCGGACATCATATTTATCTCTTTTATTCACGACTGTTGGTTATCACCCTGTTGGCCACTCTCATGAGGCCTCATAATCACATATTTCCAACAGAACCACAAATCATTAGCTCATGATAAGGGATACTTATCCCATACCGTTGCCTCATTAAGTTTTCCACAATCGACATGTAAGCTAGGACCCTCATCCCTTTTTCCTTTTTAATACCATTGGGTTCCCCACGGCAACACTGAGCCGAATGAACCCGTGTCCACCAAGTCTTGTACGTGCACCTTCAGTCCTTATGACCCCATAGGTGCCACATACTAAAGTGTCCGAGAAATAACTCGTATACTCGACATGATCTTCATCATAAACTTAATTTCTCATTCTGGAAAAATCTTAGGAAACATATTCCAAAATTTATACATCATCAGCCATGACTAGGTATCTAATATACTAATCACATATACCACACATCTGACCAGTGAACTTGATCACCTCACACCAACAATCCATCGATTGCGAGGTTCAATATCTATCCTCGAATCCCCCTGAAATACAATCTCTGGTAATCCTGGACTCCACATATCACTCTCTAATCGACATACGCGATAGAGGTCTCGTGAGTCATCAACCAATCCATCCCAAGGATTACATCCAAATCATCCAAGTTCAAGAATAACCTAGATCAGCCACTAGGCGAATAACGCCTGTCATCCTGGGTAACCTCACATCGATAGGTCTACCCCCCTTAGGTCTCACCAATTTCACCATATAAGTACCAAGGTTACCACATCATTATCATCACTTTTATCATATATATTTACCAAGATCACCACATAGTATCATCAATTCTATCACATCCGTAGCTCTAGTCGGCTTACCGACTTCCATAACTTAACCAATCACAGACATCTCCGTATCCGTCCAATGTACAATATCAAAACATGGAAGAGTGGATAACCCGGGACCTACCGAATACATACGTCATGGCCATGAGTAATTGGTATCCAGGTCATCACTCCAAGGCCTACTCAAGCCACTTGCCAAATAACTGTAATCCTCGGGCATGTAGTCCCAATCCGACCACGCCCCCTACGGTCCATCGTGGGCCCCACCAACTCTTCCCTCGCCTGTCATATCAACCATCACTGCAGGATCCAATCCCTGCTCCATTGCACCCCAACTGTGCCATATCACTTTATCAATCGATATACCCTTTCTTTATGATGTGACCAGACGACTTACAATTATGAACAACAATTAACCTTAACATTTTATCACCCAATGGACCCAACTGGTGTCCCACTGCACTGGACCATTTCCTAAGTCCAAATATCTGTGTACTATGGGTCTCTACCCGACCTTTCAATCATTATGTGCACACGACCCATCCAAATCCAGAAGTCCAATAACAGGGTTAAACCATACTAAGCCATAAATTCACAATCCCTTCGTATCGGGCCCTATTCCAATTCTTGGCATCCCAGGTGCCAAACATGTCTCAATCAAAGGGTCGATCGTGTCAAAAACCATAGTTATATTTCAACCTTTACGGCTCATGTCGAGCCCTGATACATTACCATGACTCATCTCGAGTCCTAACCAATATCCTGACTCACCTTGAGTCCCATTTTCCTGTTTCGACTCCTTTCGAGTCCAATCTGAACTCCTTTTGAGTCCAAACTCATAACAATCATCCATGCCATCATTGGAACACCCGATCACCGAGCAAATTTCGCTGGTGAATCACATCTGATACGACCTCTAAGGCCTAAGGGATATCCCATCATACTCTAGACCACGAGACACACATTCCATTTAAGGAATTCACTGAGAATAATCTCATCTCGAGCCCAATCTGCCCAATTGTGCTACCTTTTTAGCCTCTGGGCTCATTCATTCTTGGGACCCACACAAGCCCGTGTTTACTAGTTAGTATTTCACAGTGTACACTGATTAACATCTGACCCCTAATCCAGGGTCAATCTCAGTCCGAGATCAATCACGAGGTCTCATATTCCCTTGTATACCCGTCTCACTACCAGGTCGCGCATGAGGTTTACGTTTCAGAGGCATGATGTGGCAACAGAATCAGCAACCTAGTGCTCTGATACCAATTTGACAGGACCTGTCCCTGAAGGGCATAGATAACCATGCCCGATTCTGCTCCCGTCTGACAAGTCAACTGAAGTTCCGAAATTACCCTCAGCACTTGCCAAACAAGGGATAATCGTACTTGTTCCCACTCATTCCTCCACCTCTCAAATAGCCTTGATAATCGTGCCACGACCTAGAGGGTCAATAAAACAGAAAAGGTGTGAGTGGACAAAACAAAATTTTAGAAATACATTTATCAAAATACATTCCTACCCTCCAGTTTCACAAACATGCATGCATATTATAAATCACAAATCTCAATAAAACCACGGGACTCATTTCCATATCCAGTCTCATATCCAATCTCATATAGTCACGATATCCCTGCAACACGTGCAAATCAATAGGCTCAAGGACCACTCAAAATCCGAGCATCCGCCGCTGGGAACACATCACCAGCCAGCAATCCGTCACTGCGAAACCATCACCAGCCGACAATCCAGATCATCGTGAACACATCACCGACCGATCTCCATATAATCCATCACATCTGATCTGAGTCGAGCCTCCCTCGGCTGCAAGACAACAGACCATGCTACGTGACCTCTCCGGGGTACACACGTCCATCCTAGAGGCGAGCGTTATCTCCAGGGTCCATTCCGGAGAAACACATTCCCAACCGGAAGCCCTAATATCCAGGGTGCACTCCGGGGGAAACATATTCCACCCCAAAAGCCCTAATATCCACAACATATCATCATCATGAAAACCAGTGAAAAACAGTTGCATTTGAAATCAAAACCATTTTCAATACAGGGTCTCAGCCCAAAACATAGTGTCCTCAAAATCCATGAAACCAGAGTCCCAATTATTTCATAAATCGGAAAACCATCAATATCATCATGTAATCACATGGAAAAATCAATCCAATCAAAATCACATTTCCATTGGGTCTCACGCCCAAAATATCACTTTCACACAATTCCGCGCAACTGCAACCTCAATTTCCATTTTCACATAAATCCATAAAACATATCCACAAAGCATTACAAATCCATAAAATCATTTCGTGACTCATAATCCGAGTCAAAACCAATCTCAAATCCCGGGCCTTCGCCCAAAACAGCAATTTCATGGTTTTCTCGAAAATCCTGCCCAAAATCATATAAAACAATATAATATTCCCAAAATCCAGAAAAAATCATATCAAAACATCAATCATGCCAATTCATTTCAAATCATACAATAAAGCATTTAAAACATATATGCATGCATTCTGGGTAGAAAACAAAAGTCCACTCACACACCGTCCATATCGCTCGCTTTCCGAGCTACACGTTTTTCCGTAATTTTTGGAAGTCATCATTCATGTCCAAAATCATTATCGAGGGTCACTAACATCCCAATCTACCTCATATAATTTTTCCCAATTTTTTCGAGATTTAAATACGTATTTTAAACATAACATAAATCTTCGGACCCTCAAAACAATATCGAAGCGGTGTTTGATTTCCTCGAAACCATGCCAAAATGTTCGTTACATTAAATAGGACAAAAGTCATGTTAACCTCACCTTGAAATAAGCCACCACGCGCCCTCACGCGCTGCTGTGAGTGGCTGCGCGTGATCACCATGTGCCTGCTATAGTGTCGTCATCCCGACTCGTCTAACTGATAAACGGGTCCAGTTGGCCCGCGAGATGACCCGGCTGGAATTTTGTCAATTCGTCACCGATTCCTTCAATTGAATCATCGAATAGCATCGTTAGGAGTCTAATTAGGGTTCTGTAATCTAATTTACACAAGAGCTTACCTCAATCCGTCAATTAGAACTCGATTGTTCGAAGAACATAATTGTATAGTTCATCCTTCAATTCATCCAATTTCCACCCGTTTCTCCAAATTGATACATTCAGTAGCTTTGCAAGGTTCATCCAAACACACTTCCAGTTTCAATTTTAACTTTAATTCCCTCCAACCATTTGAACTCAATTCGAGTTTCCTTAGACAATCACAGAGTTCGTCTAGGCTTGTTTCTTCACCATTCTCCTTCATTTTGATTTCATTCGACTCGTATAGGTCTCCCTAAATTCATCCTAACTTTTGTTTTCATCAATTTATCACACAAATACGAATTCAAATCCAAGCCTTCATAAAGAATGTTGGGTGGGGGTTTCGGGTTTCTTGCACAGTTCCAGGTAAGCACTTCCTCTAATTCTTTATGTTTCCCTCACTGAATTTCATTTGGTTGCTCATAATCCCAGCCTAAGGGGTCAATTATCACCTGAGATCAATATGGTTTTATTCATGCTCTGTTTTTTCTTCACAAGCATACACACACGATTTGTTTTGATAACTCAACATTTACATATCCAAATAAGAATTCAAGCCACTAATCCATGTTCTGATTGTGACAGATGTCACTTAAAGAGTTAACCGACTCACCAAGTTGGCTAAATCAGCCATCACAGCCGTTATGACTCATCAAAACCCAGTCAAATTACTATTTTACCCCTCTTTGACAAATTACCAAATTGCCCTTCACTTTCTCAAGCCCATAACTTTTTCATCCGAACACCGATTGGCGCATGCCGTCTGTCTACGGATTCAGCGTCTCGAGACCTACCCAACGGTACTTACGGAAAGTCCAAACACGGTCTCGATCAAAAAGTCAACAAATGGCCTCTTTTAACCAATTTACCGAATTACCCTTAAACTTCTGAACATCATAACTTTCTCCTCGAATGTCGGAATCGGGCGTGCCACTTTTCAATGAACTCGTGACGTCCCGAACTACGTCACAGTCATTGATTAAAGTCCGTTTGACCGCTCAAACCAAAAGTCGACCGTTCGCCCAATTTCAGGGGCAAAATCGTCATTTCCTTCAAATTTTTCCAAATTTTCCTTTTTCGAATTTCCGGGTCGTTACAAGGCTGCTCACCTAAGTTCAAAATCCTCTCGGATTTGACCTGTTGCTCCACTAACACACGAGACTCATCAAAAAGTATTCCCAGAGCAAGGAAACCTAAAACAGCTCACGAACCCTATAGAGCACCAGAGACAAAGAAAACATGCACGCTACCGAACCTATCCACTCAATAAACCCAAAAGGCCCGATCTACCGAGGACTAAAATTTCTACGTCTACCAATCGTAGAATGCACCTCCAAGTGGAATGATTTCGAGAAAACTTAGTCCTTACTCCGAAACTCATGGTCTCACATCCTGTGGTTTTGAAATTTCCCTGAATATCTTGAGATACCTTACACATCCTCTGGTATTCTCAACCCTTTTCTCTGTTATGTCCACAACCTCAAGTGTCAGTGATCCCCTCTCGACTACCTCTATCCAACAACAGGTGTTATGCACTGCCACTCAATACAATGCCTCAAATGGAACCATCAAATACTAGACCATAAACTACCATTGTTGGAAAAACTCAACAATACTAGTGCGAATCCTGATCGTCGCTAGACTAAAACATACAGCATCCTCCCATGGTCCTTGAGACTCTGGACGATCCTCCCCAATTAACTGTCCCTAAGGTAAGAAAAGTTGTGCTATAAATCCCATCTCGTCTAAAAGATCTCAATATGCTTGGAAAAAATCTCACACCTCAGATTCCTATATGATACTAGAGACCCTCGAGCACACGAACAGATGATCTCAAATACAACTAGTAAACTGATCCCATTTGAAAATCTCTTGCATTAGCAAGAAATACACTGATCACGTGAGTCCAACCACAATAGCTCAAACTCCATCAATAACTCTCTAGGTCGAATGAAACCTAACCATAGAGTCCTTGGTGACATGATTCTACTTCCAATCTAGAAAAGATATGACTGTAATAGTCCACATGGTCTCAGTCTTACCTTTTGACATACTAGATATCCAAAGTCAAACTCAACTAGCTTCTTTCCAAGTCAATTCATCAAAATGGTCTCTGTAAATATGGTACCTCTGGATCCCACTAGGAAGCATGGAAAAAGAAAAACGATGTGCCACCTCAAGAATTGCTTTTTCCCATTCTGTAACATCTGACACACCAAACTGGCCTTCAAAATCAAGGTTCTATTACTTTTTCCCATTCTGTAACATCTGACACACCAAACTGGCCTTCAAAATCAAGGTTCTATTAAGTTTGATCGTAAAGTCCTGCATGTTCTCAACCTCTCACTCCAACGTAACACAATGTCGAATTTTAGAGTTGAGCCATAGTAACCCAATCGCGACGAACATGCCTTGATAGAGATTTTACCAAGCACAAAAGATGTATTAGGCAAAACCTCTACGTGTAACAAACTTTGCAAGCGCACAAGACGTGTAGATAGTATAGATGCAAGCAAAGGTTAATACCACGAAGACTTGCTCAATGATATCCAATTCCGTTTAAGTCAATTGACTTAAGTGGAATAATTAAAATGCAAATATTAGGGGGTTGTCGCTTTAAATGAATGTAAGTAAATTAACTAAAATTAACTAACTAAGTCGATGTGACGACCCGTCCCAAATTAACGGGATTAATTAAGGATTAATGACGGATTAGCGAGGCTAATCGGGGATTAGACGAGGATTAGCGGACGTTCGGGCGAAATGACGATTTTGCCCCTAGAATGGGCAAATCGTTGACTTTTCATTCAGGCGGTCAAATGGACTTTGGCCGATGACCGTGACGTAGTTCGTGACGTCACGAGTTCATAGACAGGTGGCACGCTCGATTCCCACATCCGAGGAAGAAGTTATGATGTTCGGAAGTTCGGGGGCATTTTGGTAATTTAGTTGAAATAGAGCAAAAAGTTGACTTTTGACCCGGGAGGTCCGATGGACGAGGGCCAAGGATTGTTACGTAGATTGAGACGATACGAATCCGTAGACAGGCGGCACGTCGAATTCAGACGTTTGACGACGAAGCTACGGTTCACAAAAGTTTTAGGGTACTATTCGCGACGACACGTTTTACGAGGAAAAAAGTGAAGTTTTGTCTTTTGTGGGCCCAGATCTTTCCCAGACCTCAGGGTCTCATCCATTCCCTCATTTTCCTCATTCATGCATATCATCTTTCATCTGTGTTTCGTTCCCTTCACCCGCATAATCCTTTCGACCCAATCCAAAACTCTTTTCATGTGATTTTGAGTGAGGCCAGAGAGTGAGAGAGGGGCTGGAGGATGATGAGGCAGGAGAAAAGATGGCAGGCCACCGTGGACGGCTGCGATAGCCAGCGCACAAGAAAAACCGTTTACCCAGTAAATCCCAATTCCCTTTTTATGTCAATTTTTACATTATAGTTAGTTTTGGATGGTTGGATAAGGTTTAGAGGATGGATAGGAAGGTTTTAGGACCGTTTTGGTGGCGCTTTGACGATGGAGGGCCGTGGGAAGCAAAATGGAAATATCGAATCGTGAGGTTCAATTCGAACCGTGGCCTTTAGGTGGGTTTTGTTTAGGTTTGTTGATTAGGATTGATAGAAAACAAGAAAATAGGAATTTAGGGATTGGATTGGAAGCAAACGGACGAGAAATGAGAGAGGAACCAGGCCGAACCGGTCACGCCAGTCCAGGAAAACCAGAGAACTAGCCGGACCCGGTTCACCCGCTGGAGAAGGTGACTGCACAGTAGGCACATGAGGCCCACGCGTAGTGCCTTCTAGGGGCGCATGCGGGCGCTTGAGCACTCCTTTGAGGGTGGTTCCAACATGTAATTTCATCTATTCGATGTAACGAACATTTTAAGACTGGTTTCGTGTCAATCGGACATCGTTTCGATATAGTTCGGGACGTCCGAAGGTTTAGGTTCGAGTTTAAAAATAGTTAGAAATTTCTGAAAATTACGGGGCTTTATTTAGGGGTTATATAAGTAGTTAGTAACCCTCTAAATGAATTTGGATAGGTTTGGGAATCCCGGAGGCGACGTTTGACCCGAGAGACGCTTTTGGCACGCGTATCGAGGCGCCACTTCGGACGGTCTGTGAGTGGACTTGTTTTATGAATTCGATGCATGCATAAATGTTTTATAATTTTTTTAGAATATATTTTGTGATTCCTTGAGTGCATTTGATTGTGGTAGCTTAGGATCGACATATTTGCACATTTTTCGAGGTTTTTCAGCTTTATGTCGTACCTTAGCGTACTACGTTTTTAACGAGGGTTTAATAAATTGGTTTTGGATTTAGAAATATGAAATCGGGCACGAGGCCCATTTGATTTACGAACTCTCGGACTTGGAGTCCATTTGATTTGACGAGGAATCGGACCTAGGGTCCTTTTGAACGATACGATCGGACCGAGGGTCCAGTTGGTTTACGATTTGGGTTTAAGGCCCAGTTAGTTGTACTATCGGGCTTGATGCCCAGTTGATTTATGATATCGGGCCTGAGACCCATTTAGGTGAGATATCGAGCTTAAGGCCTCGTTAGTTGTGAAATCGGACTTGAGGTCCTGTTGCTTTATGGTTTCGGGCTTAGGGCCCAGTTGGTTGTGATATCGGGCTTGAGTCCCAGTTCAGTTTGTGAAATGAGAATTCGGGCATGAGACCCAGTTGAACTGTGGGTTTAGGCTGAGTCCTGTGAAGGTGATTTGAATCGGATTCAAGGAATCCTGTTGAAATGTGAATTCGGGTATGAGACCCAGTTGAAAAGTGTTTTGAGAAAGAAAGAAATAGATTTGAAAAATGAATGAACCCTCCATATGTTTATATGGTCTCCTCCAGACGTCGACCTAGAGAGTCACGATCCACAGAGCAGAGTGGGTATCCCCATAGGGATCCCGTTCCAGGAGTGGTGGTTACTTATTATGATGTGGTCCCGGACCAGATTCCGGAGAGATATGTGGACTAGATCCAGAGAGAGAGCTCGGACTAGATCCAGAGATTGAGCCTCCCAGATGGAGATTCCTGGGAGAAGACTCGGAGTGAGACCCCGAGTAGTGTGCACACTAGATAGATATGATGTTATCGTGACTATATCGGGGATGTGTTCCCTAGGGGCTGTGTGCCCCGAGTTGGCATCTTCTCCGGAAGTGTCTAGGATGGGTTATACGTACGAGTTCATATGTGGTTTTACAGAAAGTGATTTGGGGGCGGAGACCCCGTGTTTTATGATTTAGAAAGTGATTTCGGGCGGAGACTCCGTATTTGATGTTTTGGAAATGGTTTTGGGCTGAGACCCACGTGACATGATTTGGGGCTGAGTTCCCATGTTTTGATTGATGGTTTTTGAGTTGTGATTTCGGTTTGGGGACCCAATTGGATTTATGGGTCATGACGGTTTATGGGGCCGGGCATGAACCCTTGAAAGGTTTTGTAAATGTTTGACAAAGGTTTTTATGAACGTTTGATAAATGGTTTGAATGCATGCGTATGTATTTATGAAGGGCATAAATGTCTTTATGCGAAAATGTTTTTAATGAAATAATTAGTTTTGTCCACTCACGACTTTTAATGTTTTAATGCCCTTCAGGTTGATCGCGGATGTGGGCTGTAGTAGAGACTGAGACATCACTCCCCTCCTCCTACGATCCTGACGCACTCTGATAGCCCCGGCCGAGGGCTAGAGATGGAATTTTCCCTGGTCTGACACTTGGTGTCAGACGGGATCAGGCGGGTCCCACGTTAATCCCGGGGGATTTGGGACCGGTCCTGACAGTCGAGCTAGGGTTTCTATCCACCTTTACCAATTATAGTTCCGTTAGATTTCCTTGATTAGATTACTATGCATGTATTTGAATTAAATTCCCGTGAAGGGGTCTGGCTAAGGCTCACCCCACACATATTATCTTCTCTTAGATTGCATGTTTAAACGTGATGTGCCCGCCCTTAAACAACTAGTACCGATGGTGCGTGATAATGCATGAAACATAAAGAAGATTTAATGACACTACACTATCCCTAGAAAAGTGATGTTCAGACCTAGGAAGTCATGAGTTTAGATTACGAATAAGATTCTCCCTCTTAAACTTGAAGCCATAAATTACAGGGTGAACACAAACATCAAGGTGATCCGTCAAGCAATTACATCGACAATTATACACAAATAAGGTAGCTAAGCTTATAAGCATAAATTGAGTTCATGAAGCGCAGTAATCCAACAAATCCAGGCATGCATAACAATCATAATCAAGAGCTAGAAATCTAAGTAAGAACTAGCATGGCTAGAGCTTCAAGTAACCCTAGCCCTAATTACACTACTCAAACATTATTGAATTAATGAATAACATAATTAAATGCATAAGAAACATAAAACGATAAAAAAAATAAATAAACAAAAATACTAAAGAATAGCAAGGAGTAGGGAAAGAGGCTCAAACACTCTTCTTCTCCCAAGCCTCACGTCCTCCTTATCACAAGCTTGAATACAAAAGCATAAAAAAATAATAAAATACGGCTAGACTATGTAAATAAATTGAGTATATATTTTGACAGAGTTTTGGGACCTAGGAAGGTAAATTCGGCCCCCCTACAATAAACCCTAATGCCCCTATTTATAAGAGAATAAGTAATCCTCTTAAAAATAGGAGGTTTTAATTAAATTCTATAAGGAAAAATCTTCCTAATTAATTAAGAAATCTAATTCAAAGCTTTCCTACAAGTAAAGGAATTAAAAATAAGAAATCAAAAGGAAATAGGACTAAAATCCCTATACAATATGGAGAATAAATGTGGAAGGAACTTGAAATTAACCTAAAAAAGGAGGAAAATCCGGAATTAAAATTGCAGAGCCTTCATATGCAATCTTCTTTCCTTCATAACTTCTTCGTTTCAACTCCGATTTAGGTGATTCTTTCGCTCAAATTCTCATAATTCCAAGCTCTATTTGATCTATACATTTCTTACAAAATATATTATTTTCTCCAATTGCATAGAACGAAATATTAACAAAACAAACTTAAAAGGGTATGAAATCATAGATAAAACATGCATAAATTATGACCTATCATGCCTCATGAGAAAGATTAGTTAAATAAACTCCCTAGTTATCAACTCCAATCACAACTCATGTGCTTCAAAGGCCCCCTAGTATTGGTACAAGAATAGTGTGCAGACAACCTACATAACCATTAAGATTCATGCTCCATGCATTCATAACCACAATAGCTTTCCTGCAGTACGCAAGTGTACAATTCTAAGCCTAAACTGGCTTTAACTACTGTATCGATCACATATCTGAAACCATAAATAAAGAAAAACTCTGGCTTTGTGGTTGATGAAAATCCTATGAGTCTCTTCGTAAAGGTAATGTCACAAAAGTGTAAGGGCACAACTACCGCTACTAACTCCAAGCCACAAGTGAGATAGTTCCACTCAAAGGGTTTCCAAAACCTGGATGCGAGACCTGGATGTGTAAACTATGTCCTAGCCCTGTCGCATCAACACCTACCGCAAATCTTTCAAGGATCTACCACTGAAACCTTAAACTCTGCCCCACCATTAGAAAGGTTCAAAATCGAAGCAGCAATCAACTTCCCATTAAATGTCTGAAGGCTCCCCTCACAACTGCCGGTCCTGTCAAACTGACTCATTTCTTTGTCAACCAAGTCAAAGGAACATCCAATGTAGAAAAATCCTCGACGAGCTGTATGTTGTACCTTACTAAAATTCAAGTGACTCTGAATCTTAAAAATCATCCCTGGTTTTTTTCCGATTTCCTACCACATAAATCCTTGTAGATCTTCATAAAATCCCCTCATTCAGCGGATACCACTAGCAAAAGAAAGCCAATACTTATAAACTAAAATCCTTACTCATAGTGAATACTCTCCAATTCCCTGATACAAGAGCTCTAGTAAATCGAACTCCAGAGACTAACTTCCTTCTTGAACACTCGATACAAGCACGGTAGGTAGTTTAATGAGCCATCCCTAGGATCTCTGCCAAACTCGATATAGGCACGATACAAAGAAGTATGACTCCCTAGAGCTACCCCAAGTGTTGATGCAGCCCCCCCTCCCGCGGTCATTGACCTGCATCATCCCCCATTGTACCAATATTGTGGTCGACTCAGGAAGTCCCATTGAAAGTGCCTATAAGAAAGACAAGTGGCCATATAAGACCGTGAAGATTCACAACCTTGTCCACCAGTCGGCTAAACAGAAACCTACCAAACTATATTGATGTCTATGGTGGGAAAACTCCTCAACCAACTCTATTACAGCCACGAGTAAATCCCCAGAGATCTCGAGCTAAAGCTATCCTTCTTTGGGATTTCCTTACCGTAAGGTCCAAAAGATAGATACTCCTGATGTCGACCAAAATTTCCTGACTACTTTCTAACCGACGACCTTGGCTAAACCCTAGTGGTGGCACTCGACAAGTCTATAAGATAAGAATATGACCGAACTTTCACTAAAATTCGGAACTCAACTCTCAAGCTCTGCTCGAAGCATCGACACTTGTCAATCTCAGGTGCTACCCATACTAGTGCAAACCAAAACAAATCCTGATATCCATGTTCATACTAAGTAACCATAAAGTCCCCTTACTAAAGTCACATAAACTACACCTCCCTGGTGTCCCAATAGAAATGAAGATAAAGTTTCCCAAAGAAACACTTAGAAAAAACCTCCCAGATAAAAGCAAAAACATTCCTGCTCATCACCCTCAACGACATAACCCAATCGCCCAACAAGAGAAGGCTAAACAAAGACACCCACTCTATGTTATGGCTACTCTTGACCACATTGAATACTCACTCCAGCTGAGAATTCCACTAAACTATCTCATTCAGGTTCCCCTTTCTAGCAAAATCGTAGCTCCGATCCTCTAAGCTTGCTCAACAATCGAACGCTCAAGAGTCCTTCTCCCCTGAAGAACAGTATTTGATGCCTGATCCAACTAATACAAGGTCAGTCTCATTTCTTTATCCAATCCAGTTTTCACATATTTTACTAGTAGATGTCTTACCCTCATTCTCGGGCTATCGAGGGGCACGCATCTCGGAGGCATTAATCCCAAATAGTACATAAAATACTAGACGCACCAAGTGTGGAATCTACAGAAGTTAATATAGTGCTCCAATATCAAACTGATAGGACCTAACTCGAAAACTCTGAAACTAACATACCCAATCTTGCTTCCATCTAACAAAATAAACTAAAGTTCCCAAAATACCCTTGTACACGTGTCAGGCCAGGAATAAACTCTCAAGTTCCGCAAGGAAATATGTACACCAACAATCCAGTAATAAACTAGCAATCAATTAGAGCAACTAAAATAATGATAAACCAAGCGTACGGACCCTATTCTGTAATTCCCAACAAGCGCGCAGTCGTAGGCAATGCCTCCGCCTCAATAGTATCTCCCCGACAACGAACAACAACCTAGAAGGATTTCCAAAACTGGAAAAAATCGTGAGTGGACAAAAATAACATGTAAAACATATTTTCTGAAGAAAATATTAATCACCCTCAAATGATAAAACTATGCATGCATAAAATAAAGTGTCCATTGGCAAGCTATAAAATCATGGGGATTCCAAATATAAAATTTAAGTTATAAACTATGGGCCCACAAAATATAACACATAACATACATAAAAATACATGTGGCCCACATTTTTCTACAATCCCTATCAATTAAACCATCTGGAAAACACCCTGTGCACAATAATAAGTAACCAGTATACCCAATCCTCCATACCAAATAATTTACAACCGAAGTCCTATACTATGCCTAGAAAATCTTAGGATCAGATGCGCTCTGGACTTCTGAGCATTAACCAAGATATCTCTAGCCTCAGGATTTGTGAAGCCATGCTCTGGACGTCTGAGAGATGATCAAAAAGCATTAACCAAGGTATCCTACATGTGTCCAAAACACTAATCAAATAAGTATTTGAAAACCATAAATCAGCATGTCAAATGTAACCATATATAGAATACATGTATTATGGAGTAGTAGAGTGACCGTGTCGACTTATATTATGGATTCCCTAGTAAACCCAAATAGTGGTGTGGGACATTGATATAGGTTAGAGTCTGGGATGCCTAGTTATCTATATGCCTCCATGAATATCACATTGACAGAGTTGCTAGTGCCTACCATGATCTGACGGATGTCAAGTTTTGCAATTTTGGCTCTAGTTGTCATATGGGTAAACTACTTCTCGTTCTTTTTCCTCTGAGAAAGTGATGGGTTCCCAGTCGACCTTACTCATTTAATTCACTATGCATTCTTCCATTGTAAACATCTGATGGTTTCTCTATGAAGCGCAAATGAATTTCTTCCTTACTCGGTTGGAGGTCATAGGTGAAGAGATGGGCAGACCTTTGCTGATAATGTTGATCTAAGGGTTGGGAGGTGGTGGAGGAGCATGTTGCAAGAATTTTTTTAACTTCTTATCCCAAGCTAGGGATTCCACCAAGTCCCCTAATGGTCATGCATTGGTCAATGTTATACTGTGTATTTGTGGTTTTGGTAATAGGTGTTGTTGTTTTGGGGAGCCTTCATGTTTCTAGTGCTTAGTTTGGCTTAGCGATCTTCTTCTACCTATTCATAAGAGCATTCTTAGAGGATTTTTTCAAGATCATGTAAGTCTCATACTTTGACTAAGGAGGTGGTCGGTTATCGTCGTTGTGATTGGGTCAATGATCCTAAAAATTCTAATCCTGGTTGGAATTTTTAGAGTAATTAGGATTCTTGGCCTTCTTACATAGGTTGTATAGGTTGTGAGAGTACTTTTTCCTCTTCCCTCTGTAAGTTTGTTGGCCTTGATTTCGGTTGGAGTGTTACTATTAAGTTGAATGCAACGAGTTGGAGTTACTCGGTCTGTATGCGTCCACCAAGTCGGTTGTGCTAGGTTGGTAATTGTTAGTCTATATGGCATTTTCTTTGTGGTTCAATAGCTTAGCTTTGGCATGTATGATAGCATGTTTCATGATCTCGTTATAGTTGGACTATAAGACCCGAGTCCTGGAGGGAACGGTGAACGATCCCACATTCCTATGAGGGGGGAATGGTCTGGGAATGGAATGGCGGTGTGCCTTAAAGGTGTAGGCACGCACCTATTTAGCACGAGGCCTTTTGGGAGCTCAGTGGCTTTGGGTTCGGTTGGAACTCCAAAGTTAAGCGAGTTGAGGTTGGTGCAATTCCATGATGGGTGACCCCCTGGGACATTGCACTGTGAGCTCCCGAAAACAAAATCGTGAGGGCAAGGGCAAGGAGGCCCAAAGCAGACAATATCGTGCTAGATGAGTTGGGTCCTGACCGAGGAGGGTTGGGTCCTGACATGGACCACCCATATAAGTGTGCGGCATATCTGAAGTGGGACTCCCTCAAGCTATCTTTGAAAGATGTGAAAGCTACCTTGTCGTATGTCTTAACGCACCGAGAGTATTCACGCTGCATACTTTTGTATGGTTCATTTTATCCGTGCGTCAGTAGGAAGAGGTCTTCTACTGAGAATAGATTATTCTGTCTATATCATGAATTGATTTAGGAAAACTATCTGGGGTTGCTCGAAGGAATCAATGGTCCCAGACTCCAATTAGTAGAACCAATTGATGGATGCTTCTATTAGGATGGAACTGAATATGAGACAGTGCGCCTTATCTGAGAGGTTATTGAATGCCATAGCCGACAAGTAGTTATTTTTGTGAGTGATGCCATTTCTCTGGTCTATGCATAGAAGGATCTTGAGATGTTTAATCTCATGGTCGCGCATTAATTTGTTGATCCTTTCCATGAAGGGCCATAGCTCATCCTGCCCCAAGTTGGTGTTTGGGGCTGTCACTTTTCAGCTTTGAGGCATTTGACATGGTTAAAGAGATGTTGAAGTGGGTTGGCATGAGGTTTTTTATCTTGGTCACTGCGGTTGGTGTTGCGATTAGGTGGGTCTGCATCACGATAAGTGGGAGATCTTTTTTGTCCCTCTAAATGGTTGTTATGGGCATGTCGACTGGTCTTCTATGTGCTCAGGACTTGTCACGACTCGACTTTATCCAACAGGATATTGTCCGCTTTGGGCCCAGCCTTCATGATTTTGTTCTCAGGAGCTCACGTGAAACTTCCCAGTGGGTCACCCATCTTGGGATTGCACCAGCCCCTACTCGCTTAAATTTTGAGTTCCCTAGGAATCCAAAGCCAGTGAGCTCTCAAAAGGCCTCTTGTTGGATAGATGCGCGCCCACATATATAAGGCATATCCCCCAGATCTCCCCGGGCGATGTAGGATTGCTAACCATGCCTTTATGGCATGGGTCCTCATAGGACTTCTTATGATGAGTCAGCACCCTCTGAGACTATTATTGAGGCACGTAGTTTGGTGCATTAGGCCCGCCATAATTCAATATTGAAAAGTGGACAACATGTCTGCCCCTTCGGTGGCTGAGATAAATGGCCTTCCCCGGGAAAATTGAGCTTGATATGGCCAAGCAGTGATTGGTCCTTCTAAGATCTTGCGCTCAAGGCTTCGCAGGTATCTCAATAGACACTAGTTTTGTAACGACTCAGATTTTTAATTACAGATTTTTGAGGATTTTTTCGAGTTTTTTATTATTAATTGGACAAGTTTGCCCTTGGATATTTTGTGAGCTTACCATTTTGGGGAAGGGTATTTTTGTCACAAGGGAAATTGGAATATTTTGGGGTAGGATTGTTTTGTATGGCTGGGAGCCCACTTTCCATTTGATCACATCCACATCACCATATCTCTCTCTCACCCCTGCACCCAAGAAACCAACACAAACCCTTTAATTTCAACTTGATTTTAGGATGTTTTTAGCTCAAAATGTGGCTAGGGTCATGTTTCTTGGACCCTTACGATAAAAAATAACCCAAGTTTGAAGGTGGAATCGTGTGGAATTGACCCATACTCGAGAAAGAACGAAACCCACAACTTTTAAGGCTTATATCGTTAATTCCATGTACTTTTTCTTGATTTAGAGCTTGGATTTGAATTCATGGGTGGAGTAGATGAATTTCCATACTTGGTTCATCCAATTTGGTTAAGAAATGAAAAAGATATAAAGGTTTGAAAAATAGGACAAAAACCCAAGTCACTGTTTTATATATGTAATTGTTTTATCTAAAATCAAGTGTTTATTGCCTATGTATCCTTGTTTTTATAAATTAGAGGGGGAAAAGGATTATTTCAGGTAAAACAATGGCTTTTATTTCAGATAAATTGAAATCAAGGATTATTTCAGAAATATTTTCGAATGGGTTTTATTTTTTTTCACTCACAATTTTTCATGGTTTTCGTATTCTTAAGGTTGTTCTTGTGACGAGTGCTATATTGAGGCTAAGGCTTATTACTTGGGACTGCGCACTCTTGTTAACTAGAGTAGGATTCTGGTTGTTTATTGTTTGTCTAGTGCTTTGTACAACTGTTATTTTTTTAGCTTTCGTTTACGGTTGACACGTGAAGTTATCCCTTATCTAACATTATTTTCGTATTTATCGTGGGACTGAGAGCATTTTGAGAATTTAAAATTTTTGTATCAGACAGGAGTAGGACCTTTTGTGTGTATCAAGGTAATTTTAGGGAAGGTCCTGTCAAGTTTTGCCATTTCCTTTGCCAAGTGCTATAAGAAGTTGGGAAGCCTTCTTAGTGGGTTCCACCAAGGACTTGGTTTTATCCTTATTTGTGGTTTGACGGCCAGATACAATCGGCATGTTCAACACATTTAGCAACCCCCTGCTTGGCTTTGCGGGTCTCCTCTCTAGCACGGAAGCTACCAGTTATGCCTGGGTCATTTTCAGCTAAGCTACCACGTAGGTGTATTACTCGTTTAACATTTGATATCTCAACAGGGTCTGAATCTTTAGTTATGACCTTGGACAGGTCTTGTTGGAGTTTCTCTAGCATTTACATTACGTTGGGATAGTAGTCCTTCTGTGCTTTGGATCATTGTCTAGGTGTTACATCATCGTCCGCTTGTTCACCTCGCATGTTTAATGTACTACGGTCGAGGGGTTGTGCTCGGCTTGGTAGAGTGATGGGTAGACTTATTCAGAATTACCATTGATGACACCAAATTGTTGATGCACAAAATGTACCAACTTAGATGTGATACTTTGTTCCCTCTGCTTGTGACATGAACTACTTGTATGATCTATAAAAGAAGGTAGATTGGTCATCAATCAAGGGTAAGCACCGGTGTGGTGCTTGCCTAAGAGCTCTCTGATTCTTAAGTTAGTATGTAGGTTTGTGTGTGTAAGAAATATATGGTAAATAATGATTTTAGACAGTAACATCAAATAGTGAATCTTAGTTTTTTTTTTTAAGAAATATGCCTCCTTTTGTATTGGTGTTTGAAGGAGGCTTGATGGATAGTTTTGATGTGGAATGAATGCACTTCGATTATGGGGCTTACACGTGGCATCCAGACAGATGGTGGGATGTGTCCATGTGTTAGCGGGTGGTTGGCCTTTGTTATGGTTGATTGGTTATGTGGGCTTAGGCCCATGTGGTACTTGAGCTTGTAGAGTAAACTTGGGCTTGAGGTATTTGGCCCATAGAGTGGTCAAATATGGTGTCAATAGGTACAAATGGGTATTATATCCATATGCACCCCTTCTCAATTATTATTGGTATACCTAAATCCTACCCATTGCATAATGGGTACCCATTATAATGATACTTTTTCTTTTCCCTTTCAATTTTTTTTCCTTACTTTTCATTTCGTTTTTAACTTCTTTTTTTCAATGATAGGAGTAGAAGACCAACAGGCACCATAGGGCACCTAAACCAAAGCTCTAGGAAGAGCGACACCAGAGCAGTCATCCTCTAATAGAAACTCAATGTAACGACCCGTCCCTGATTTTTAGGGTTAATTAGGGATTAATGACGGATTAGCGAGACTAATCGGAAATTAGTCGAGGATTAACATACGTTCATGGCGAAATTACGATTTTGCCCTTGGACGAGGGTAAAAAGTTGACTTTTGACCCGGGAGGTCCGATGGCCGAGGGTCGAGGATCGTTACGTAGATCGGGATGATACGAATCCGTAGATATGCGGCACGTCGAAATTGGACATTCGACGGAGAAGTTACGGTTCACGGAAATTCGAACATACTATTGCACGTTTTTCGAGACGGAAGTCATTTTGCAGCAAGTGGGGCCCAGGTTTTTGGATAGGCCCAATGGATGAGTGACAAGTGTCACCCATCCATTTCCCAGCCCAATCAATTCATGCATATCCCTTCCCCTTTCTCTTGTTCGATCATTTCCCCAAACCAAAACCGATCAAACCTTCCAAACCAATCCAAACCCTTACCCCTATGATCATGGTTGTGAAACCCAGAGAGTGAGATGAGGGTCGTGAGGAAGGTGGTGGCTGGCCAGGATGGCGCCGCCGTGGACGGCAGTGGCAGCTCGAGCACGGTAGGGGCCATTTTGATTTTACACGTTTCCTTCCATTTTCGATTTTACACGTTAGGGGCCATTTTGAGTGATCATAATAAGTTAGTTAGGTTTCTAGGGAAGTTATAAGAAGGTTTTAGCGATGGTTCACTGCTGAGGAATCCCTAGGGAGTTTTTAGAATTGTTGAACTGTGAAGGACAAATCGGGTTAAAGGATTTTAGTAAGTTTTAGGTGTTTTGAATTACATATTTAGATTCCTAAGATAGAATTAGAGAGATTAGAATTGATTAGGGAGAAAAAGGGTGAAGAATGGACGGTTTAGAGGCCTAAACCGACCACGCCGGTTCGACTGGACCGCAGTTGCAGGAAAAACCGGGCTGGCTGGTTCAGACCGGCCTGACCGAGGTTGAAGACAACTGTAGCTAGGCGCGTGGCTTCCTCGCGCAGCCACTTCAGGTGGCGTGTGGCGGCGTATAGTGGTGAGTTTGGGGAACCTTCCAACATGTGAAATCATCTATTCGATGTAACGAACATTTGGGCCTGGTTTCAAGTCGATCGGACATCATCTAGATATAGTTCAGGCTGTCTGAAGGTTTCAGAGCACGTTTAAAAATAGTTAAAAATCCCGGAAAATTAGGGGGCTTTAGTGAGGGGTTAATTATATAGTTAGTAACCCTCTAAAATGATTTGGACAGGTTTGGAAGTCCCGATGACGACGATTGTCCCGGGAGAGCCATATTGGACGGGTATCGAGGCGCAGCTTCGGACAGTCTGTGAGTGGACTTTCTTTCTGAAATGGATGCATGAATAAATGTTTTATAAGTGTTTTAATATATGTTTTGTGATGCCATGAGTGCATTTTGTGTGTGTTTACGTATGGGCACGTACTTCAAGGTTTTCGGGTTTTATACGTGCTTATACCCTCCTATGCTTTTGGTTTTAATGAAACGGTTTTGAAAAGGTAAAATCGGGTATGAGACCCATTTGGATTTGGTTTGACTCGGGCATGAGGCCCTATTAATGACCTACGGGAATAAGTCGTGGTAGCGACAGGTGTTGTGTGCACGGCGACCGATGACGTGACACTCACCTCCGGATTGGGATGCTTTTTCTCCGGAGAGGTAACGATGCACGTTTCGTTGTCGAGCAGCCACTGGAGGCTAGACTTCAAAGTGCTGAAGGTATAGGAGATCGATTGATGGCGTGTGCACCATGTCCTAGAGTTAGTCACGAAAGTGATCTGTTCACCGCAACATACCAGGATAGAGAGTGGTCCTGAATTGATGGTTGCATGCATCACTCCGATCGGAATCGTGATTGACCCTGAGTGTAACGACCTGGACATTCGAAAAAGGAAAATTTGATGTAAATGACGATTTTGCCCCTGAAATTGGGCGAAAAGTTGACTTTTATTTCAAGCGGTCAAACGGACTTTGACTGATGACTGTGACGTTGTTTGGGACGTCACGAGTTCATAGATGGGTCGTCCGATTCTGATTCCGATATTTGAGGAGAAAGTTATGATGTTTGGAAGTTCAAGGGTAATTCGATAATTTGGTTAAAAAGAGGCAATTTGTTGACTTTTCAAACGACATGGACTTTTCACGTAATTCAAGGACCGTTGGGTAGGTCCTGAGATGCTGAATTCGTAGACGGTCGGCATGCGTCAATCGGAGTTCGGACGACCAAGTTACGAGCCTCAGAATGCTAAGGGTATTTTGGTAATTAGCCATGGAAGGGCATTTTGGTCAATTGTATTTTAAGGGGCAAATCTGTCCTTTTGCTAACAGTGATGACTTAAACCTTTTGCTAATATTGATGATTCAATTACTTGATGATTCATTAGTGCAATTGGTGACATCTGTCACCTTAAATTTAGATTAGTGACAAATCATTAGTTGTGCGGTGTGTGTTGTGGCGGTGGAAACAATTCAAAGAATTAAACCATGTGTGGGAGTATTGGAAAAAACAGAGACCAGAAAGGAGACTCACCTTGCTTGATCGATCTCCCTAACACCCAACTGAGAGAAAAGAATAACTGGAACAGAATTAAGGGAGGTAGAACAAATGATTGAGATTGAGAGAGGAAGAAAAGTGATGGGAATTGTAAAAGGAAAATCAAAACCCCGAAACTGGTCCTTGAGAGAGTGAAAATTCAATTTTGAGTTGTAAGCTAGCCCAAGTTAAATTAAGGTGTATTTGAGTCTCCTGGGATCAATTCTAGTCGATCCAGTGCAAAAACGAAAGGAATTGGTGTCCTGTTGGTTATGAATGGACATGGCGGGGGATGAAGAAATTCGAAGATTGGGTGTGTAATTAGAGGAAGTTTCAGTTGCAATTGAGATCGAAGACAAGTTTCTAATAGTCCTACGCACCTTTTGGTTTGATCAATTGAAGAAAAACGTTGGGAATCGATGAACCTTGATGACTGAACAGTGTTCAGCTGTTCTTCGCAAATTCAAGTTCGAATTGATGGATGGAGTTAAGTTGTAATGGAATTGAATTTACGAAACCATAATTAGCTTCATAATGATGCTTTTGACTGAATCAATTGAAGAAATAGATGGGAAATTGACAGGATTGAGCAGGGTCGAACACGCAGGTTGCAGACCCGTTTGACAGAGGAACGGGTTGGAACGATGAACAGTGTTGTTACTGTAGCAGCGCGTGAGCTTCACGCGCAGCCACTCACGGCGACGCGTGAGGGCGCGTGGGCTCGAGTTTCGAGGTGAGTCCAACATGAAAATTGCTTCTTTTCAATGTAACGAACATTTTGGCACTAGTTTCAAGGAAATCGAATATCGTTTTGATAGTGTTCAGTGTATCCAAAGTTTTTGTATACGTTTAAAATACGTATTTAAATCCTGAAAAACATTGGGGAAAATTATATGAGGTATATTGAAGTGTTAGTAACCCTCGATATTGATTTTGGCCAGGAATTATAATTTTTAGAATTTACAGAAAAACGTGCAATTTGGAAGCGAGCCGTTAGGACGGTGTGTGAGTGGACTTTGTTTTCTAAATTTCAATGCATGCATAATCGTTTTCTATGCTTTGTATTTATGATTTCTATGCTTATGGTTATGGTAATTACGATTTCCATATTTATACGTATTTCGATATGTAATACGTAATTGCAAGTATTTCGAGACTATGGTTTCTCCAATGCTTTGATGATGGTTTAATGAATGATTTTATATGATTTGTGCGTATCATGTTTTGATGGTATTTTGATTATGATTGTCACGACTCGGCCCATCTAACACAATATTGTCCGCTTTGGGCCCAGCTCTCACGATTTTGTTTTCGGGAGCTCACGTGCAACTTCCCAGTAGGTCACCCATCATGGGATTGCACCAGCCTCAACTCGCTTAACTTTGGGGTTCCAATCCCCCCAAAAGCCAATGAGCTCCCAAAAGGCCTTGTGTTAGATAGATACGTGCCCACACATATAAGGTACTTCACCTTTCCCTCCCCGAGCGATGTGGGATCGTTCACCGATCTTACCTTTCCAAGCTCACGGGTCTTGCTCACCGATCTTTCTTCTCAAGCTCATGGGTCTTGCTCACCTTTCTTGCTTCCAAGACCGGGTCTTACAATGATCGTGAGTATGATTTACGATTTTGGTACGTATTTCGAGATTATTACGGATTTGCACGTTTTACGAGATTTCAAGTATGTTATGATTTGACCATGATTTTGATGATTTGAATTTGGGATTTGAAATACGATTTGATTTCAAAGGTTTAAACGTACTTTGGGAAAATTGATTTCAGGCTTGATGCCCAGTTCATAAAAGTGGTTTTAATGAACGAGATTTCGGGGTTTTGGAAACTTGAAAGTGGATTTCCAGATTTGGGTTCGGAACGATTATTCCGGATGCTAGCTGACGGAATGATGGTCCCGAATTCGGATTTGGAAATGGATGATGGATATGATTTGAGATTTGAATGTGAAATTCGGAGATAGATTTTCTGTGGTTTCACTGTTGATTGAAAAATGGTTTTGGGTTTAAAGACCCGAAAAAAGAAAAGAAAAACCGCTAGATCTGGTTTTGAGTTTAAAGACTCGGTTGATTGACGGGGGGAGGGCCCTGGATTGATATGCTTTGAGTTTAAAGACTCTGTTATGATACCCCCCGAGGCCTATTGATTGTGTTTTGAGTTTAAAGACTCGTTGATATCCCGGGAATGCCTGATTATGCGTAGGGTTTTGAGTTTAAAGACTCGGGCGCACTTGAGATCTAGCAGATTGATTGACTTGTGATTTACTGTTGATTTCTGATGTTTTCGGATGTGTTGGGTAATGGCCTGGTTTATATGGCTTCATGGATTTTTGGGTTATGTTCTGTACTTGGATTGTGATTCATGATTTTAGGCTGAGGCCCCATGTTTATGGTTTCCAGCTAAGGCCGAGGTTTGAGAAAAGGAAAATGATTTTGGTTTTCACACAGTTTTCTGATACTGAAAATGAAATGGATTGTGAAATGATTTTCGAATGCATGCATTGGTTTTTACGTGGAGGGTAGAAATGCCTTTTCTGTAACAGGTTTTATAACTGCTTTATTTTTGTCCACTCACACCTTTTGTGTTTTTATTGACCCTCTAGGTCGTGGCGCGATGATCGAGGCTATTCGGAGTTGGAGGCATGAGTGGGTACATGTACAATTATCCCTCATTTGGCAAGTACTGAGGGCAATTAGGGGAACTTCAGTTGACTTGTCAGACGGAAACAGGACCGGGCACGGTTATCAATGTTCCTCAAGGGACGGTCCTGTCACTGAGGGTTCGGGCTCGATGCCCAGTTCATTGTGAAATCGGGCTAGAGGCCCCTTTGAGTTATATGCTCAGGCTAAAGGCCCAGTTGATTTGTGTTATCGGGCCTGAGTCCCGTATTATGGTTTTCTATACTAGTATGTATATACCCTCCTTACGAGCGTATTGATCGATCTCCTCCAGTCGTCGACCTAGAGAGTCACGATCCACTAACCAGAATGGGTATCCCCATAGGGATCCTGTTCCAGGAGTGGGAGTTACGATGTGGTGCCGAACTAGATTCGGGGAGATGCTCGGACGGGATCCGAAGACAGAGCCTCCCAGATGAAGAATTCCTGGGAGAAGACTCATAGTGAGATGCCGAGTAGTATGCATAGTTATATATAGAGAAATCGTGACATATATCGGGGATGAGTACCCTAGGGGATATGTGCCCCGAGTTGACATCAAAAGATGTGTAGGATGGGTTTTATATATATCTATGTATAGGTGGATGAGTTTTCACTGAGACGGCGTGTGGCTGAGACCCACGCGTGTTGGTTTTGGGCTGAGACCCACAGGTGTTGGACTGGGCTGAGTTCCCAGGTACTTTGATTGGATTTTGGGCTAAGGCCCCGTGTTCTATATTAAGAAATGGTTTTTGAATGCATGCATATGTTTTTAATGAATGGCATAAAGGTTTTTATGAAAATGTTTTTATAAAATATTTGTTTTTGTCCACTCACAGCTTTCGTGTTTTTAATGCCATTCAGGTTGATCACGGATGCGGACTGTAGCAGAGTCGAGACATCACACTCCTCCGCCAGATCCTGGCGTACTCTGATAGTCCCGGTTGGGCTAAGGACGGAATTATCCCTAGTTTGACACTTCATGTCAGACGGGAGCAGGCGCGTCCCACGTTAATCCATGAGGATTTGTGTCACGACCCGACCCATCTAACACAATATTTTCCGCTTTGGGCCCAGCCCCCACGGTTTTGTTTTCGGGAGCTCACGTGCAAATTCCCAGTAGGTCACCCATCATGGGATTGCACCAGCCTCAACTCGCTTAACTTTGGGGTTCCAATCCCCCCCAAAGCCACTGAGCTCCCAAAAGGCCTTATGTTAGATAGATACGTGTCCACAGATATAAGGTACTTCACCTTTCCCTCCCCGAGCGATGTGGGATCGTTCACCGATCTTACCTTTCCAAGCTCACGGGTCTTGCTCACCGTTCTTGCTTCCAAGACCGGGTCTTACAATCCACCCCCCTTTGGGCCCAGCGTCCTCGCTGGCACACTTCCGGTCAGGGTCCAGCTCTGATACCATTCTGTCACGACCCGACCCATCTAACACAATATTGTCCGCTTTGGGCCCAGCCCTCACGGTTTTGTTTTCGGGAGCTCACGGTGCAACTTCCCAGGGGGTCACCCATCATGGAATTGCACCAGCCTCAACTCGCTTAACTTTGGGGTTCCAATTCCCCCCAAAGCCACTGAGCTCCCAAAAGGCCTCATGCTAGATAGGTGTGTTCCTACACCTTTAAGGGTCACCACCATTCCCTTCCCAGACCATTCCCCCCTCGCAGGAATGTGGGATCTTTCACTGTTCCCTCCAGGATTTGTCGAGTTTGTTGAGTTTGTCGGTTTGCGAGGTTGTGTTTCGGTTGTTTGACTGCTTCTATGCCTCTTTCAGCGTGTGGTTGACGATGCCTCCGAGACGTGGACCCTCTCCACGACCTGAAGAAGAAACGACGAGGGGAACTGAGAGTACCACGATTGAGCAAGCCCAGCGGCTCGGGGCTACTACTTTTAGTGGCGGGGCTGATCCTGAGGAAGCCTAGAGGTGGATCACGAGACTTGAGCGGATCTTTGCCGTGATGCATTGCCCGCCGGAGGAGCGAGTGTTGTTGGCTACATTTTTACTGGATGGTGCAGCGTACGAGTGGTGGTATACCCTCGAGTTGTCTGGCTGGGATGCCCATACTGTGACCTGGGAGACGTTTAGGGAACGGTTCCTGGAGCAGTATTATCCTCGTTCTTTCCGAGATGCTAAGGAGGCTGAATTTCTGCAGCTTCAACAAGGGAATATGACAGTGGCGGAGTATGAACGGAAATTCCAAATGTTGTCTAGGTTTGCTCCTGCGTTTGTGGCTACTGAAGCCGAGAAGTGTCGTAGATTTGAATTGGGCCTACGAGGTGAGATTCGTGCCATCGTGACGGCTGGATCGTTTGCTACCTTCCGAGAGTTGTCGGATGCTGCGGTAAGGGTTGAGGTGAGTTTGCCGGTGCGACGCCGGGAGCCATCTTTTTTTGGAGCTTCGAGCCAGTGGACACCGAAAAGAGGTAACTTCTGTGGAGCGTCGTCGTCGGGTGATGATCGTTTCAGTAGACCTGGTAGTTTCCAGAGTTCGGGATTTCGTGGTTACCGAGCACAGCCGACTCCGCAAGCTAGTGCGACGTCTGTTGCGTCGACAGGGCGACCAGGTCTTTCCGGTCGGGATGTTTGTGTTTACTGTAGAGAGCGTGGTCACTTCCGAAGTGAGTGTCCACTGTTGCCACAGGAAGGTGGTGTAGGCCGAGGAGCAGCGGAGCCTGGACAGAGTACAGCGTCAGGGACATCGGGCACTAGAGGAGGTGGTGGAGCCACTAGTAGTTCGAAGGGACGTGGTAGAGCGTCGGGATCTCAGGCCCGAGTGTTTTCGATGACTCAGCAGGAGGTCCAGTCGGCACCAGATGCGGGGATAGGTATTTTTACTATCCTTGGTTGTGTTGTACCCAGCTTTGTTGTTGGATCCTAGGGTAGAGTCTAGGAGTTTCCCTAGAGGATCTGGAGTGTTACAGTGAGTTCCGTGGAAGGATGACGGAAGGTATAGGAAAGGAGTGACTATAACTGATCGATATGAGGTTATTGAAGGAGAGAACCCACAAGCTAGAGTTTGCCTTTAGGACTTTGTAGATTATTCCGATAGTGGCCGAAGTAGTAGCCGAGGGAGATAGGTGTTTGATTGTCTGGGTTAGTATTCGAGTTGGTTTGGAAAGGTAAGGTGGTAGTACGTGAGGATGTGCTCTGTGAATTCTATAGGGTACTCCATATGAGGTATTTTAAAATATCTTCGTTTTCTGTTCATAGAGTTTCCCTTGCGTACACCATACAGTTGTTACAGAGGAAGGGTTGGCCGTGGTAACAGTAGCTGGGGATGGAGTGAAATACCCAAGGTGGAGATGATAGACAGGAAACCTAGGAGAAGAAGTTGTTAACTTAGTATTGGGTACCGGGTAGGAGACCCCTAGGTGTCGGGAACTAGCTGTGGAATTTCGGGGACGAAATTCTTTTTAGGTGGGTAGATTGTAACGACCCGTCCCAGAAATTAAAGTTTAGATAGTGATTAAGATGGGATTAGTGAGCTTAATCGGTGGTTAGTGGTCTCGTTGGGGTCGTTAGGGTAGAATGACGATTTTGCCCCTGGTTTGGGCAAAAAGTGGACTTTTAGTCCGGGTGGTCCAATGGACTTTGACCGATGACCAGGACGTAATTTAGGACGTCACGAATCCGTAGGCAGGTGGCACGCCCGATTCCGACATCCGAGGAGGAAGTTATGATGTTCGGAAGGTTGAGGGCACTTTTGTAATTTGGTTAAAATAAGGGGAAAAGTTGACTTTTTATACGAACGGGTTAGATAGATCTTGTCATCCTGAGTTCGATGACAGGCGGCATTTATTCATCGGATTTACGATGTGGGAGTTACGGGTCTAGAAAGGTAGTGGCAATGTTGTAATTTTGAGGTTTTAGGATGGGCATTTTGGTCTTTTTGCACCTTGGGATCTGTGCAACAGAGAGGGAAGATGGAGGGCTGAGATTGAAACAGATGGGAGAGGAGTTGAAGGATTGTTGACACGTGTAGGAGGGCTAGAGGTTTCTAGCACACACGGTCCAATTATTTGGGGCTGAGTTCGTGTTGGTTCTTTGCACCACACAGAAAACAGAGAGGGGAGATTGAGAGGAAAGTGGATGGTGATTGTGTGTGGTTGTATGAATTGAAGGGTGAGGAGTGACCGGAGAGTGGAAGAGAGCTTGGGAGGAGACAGGGAGGTACGGTGGCCGTGTGTGTGAGAGGAGTGAGCCACGAGAACCAGGGAGGAAACTCAGGGAGGAAAATAGAGCAGTTGGGTGGTGGTGCAGCCGTGATAGATCACTCGAGGTCAGCGGAAGTGCTCAGAGGACGGAGGAAGACAGGAGGACCTACTACCTCACGGCTGAGCTCACGACGGCGACAGGAGGACAGGTAAATCTTCACCCCCGTTTCTTTGCTCTATTTTGTTGTTGGATGCAGAAGCTAAGTCGTGGACCTAGGGCGAGAGTCGAGGGAATTGGAGGTTAGAGTGAGACTCCTGGAGGTCCCAAGAGTCGACTGAGTGTGTAGCCATGACGGAGGAGTACACGGCGGAGGTTAGCACGACGGGAGTACTCTGTGTGCTCTGTTTTGCCGTCGATGCTTGAACTGGAAGTCGTGAAGTTTGGGGTAGAGACGACGATTATGGTGCGTGGTGCGAGGCTCAGAGAGGTCCTAGGCGTCGTCTAGGGTGGTTGTTGTGACAGGTGAAGACCTGAGTGGCCGGAATAGAAAACAGGGGATAAGGACAGTGTCGAGGTGTTTGAGTGAGGTAACCGGATTGCATAAGATTGGACAAAGAGGATGGTGAAGAGAGGGAGGAAAATGGTGCAGGCACGGTGGTGAACCGCTGACGCCGGTTCAAGTTGCAGACTACTGTGCTGAACCGGGTCTGCTCGAGGTTGAAGGTGCATTGTAGCAGGCGCGTGAGGGCCACGCGCAACCACTTTGGGCGGCGCATGGGGGCGCGTGCGGCGGTCTTTGGGGAAGGTGTCAACATGGTTTTTAGTCTAGATGCTATGACGAGTCTAATGAAAGTGGTTTCGGGTTGTTCGGACGTCGTTTGAGTTTAGTTTCGCGAGGGTGAAAGCTTAGGGTCCCTGTTTATTACGTTTAGGCTTCGGGGATTTTTGAGGGAACTTAGGTGGATCTTCATAGATGTGTTAGTAACGTACTTTGGCGGTTGTTGACAGGACCGGGATTTCCCGAGGAAGCTGAGGAACGTGCAGGACGTTCGGGACGCGATTGAGGGCTCGGTACTGTGAGTGGACCCTTTCCTTAAACTGAACATGCATAACTGTTTTCTATACTTGTTTTATGTATGTGATTTCATGATTGTTGGATTTATGATGTGGTTTTATATATTTGCGCGGTTTTCGAGAAATAACGTATTTGGCACGTTTTACGAGAAATGTCGATTTCGGGAAAATAAAGCTATGAAGTTGGGGTTTTCAAATGATAACTGACTTTTAATGATGATAACGGGATTTTGAAACGTAATTTTGATACTTGAGGTTTCGGTTTTGAAATCGGATCTCGAGAATCGAGAGTTGGTTTTAAGATTTAAAGTGGATTCTGGATTTGGGTTCGGAATGGCAGTTCGGGATGCCAGACGAGCATCGGACCGGTGATTTCGGATTCGAGTTTGGATGTGAATTTGGAAATGATTTTCAAATGGTTTTGATTGGATTTGCTGGATCTGATTATTGGGTTTAAAGACCCAGATACTGATTGACGGGGGACGGGCCCGGATTGGGTTTAAAGACCCGGATTGAGTTTAAAGACTCGGGAGTTTAAAGATTCGGATATATTGATATTTCCCCCGTAGGCCTGTTGAGTTTAAAGACTCGGAAGTTTAAAGACTCGGATATGATTGAGGCCTGGATTGAGTTTAAAGACTCGGGACTTTAAAGACTCGGATAGGTCCAGCAGGTTTGATCGTAAAATGATGATTTGATGTTCACGGATTATGATATGGTTTTATGATGCTTATGATATGGTTTCTATAACTGTTTTATAATGTTTCCGTTTCTTATGATGTGGTTATGGTGATTTGGTTTATAACTGTTTTATGAACTGGGTTATGCATGTGGTTTCAAAACGGAGGGCTAAACCCGGTTTTCTTATAAAATGGTTTTGGAAATTTTTCTTTTATTTATGGTCCACTCACACCTTCTGTTTTTAACTTGCCCTCCAGGTTGTGGAGCTAACGTGGGGTTCCGGCGTCGAGGCAACGTCTGAGGCATAGAAGTCACATGAGGGATCCCGGAGTATTTTGTTTGAATTTCCGCGTGCGTGTATACAGTTTAATAGTTTTCTTTCTTTTGCATTGAGTACTATGCTCTGTAAACTGTTGACTTCGGGATATGTAGTATAATTTCTCCTGCGTCTGACTGTATTTGTGTCAGGGTGTCAGACGGGAGCAGGATTTACCTCGGTTTTCGGGGTGAAACCGGGGTGGGTCCTGACAATTTGGGACGGGTCCTGTCGATTTGGTATCAGAGCAGGTTGGCTCATATGATACTCATGGCACTTTGATACTTGTGGATATCAGAGCAGGTTTTGATCACAGAGAGTACGCAGATCGAGGATGTGATGTCTCTGCAGTCGTAACAGCTCGTCATCAACCTGATAGTTAGGGTACTAGTACGAGGATTCGGTAGGATCGACCCTAGTTTGTGCATGTTTGACACGAGTTACGTCGGATTAGGATTAGATTGGCATGGGATGCCACTTGTTTTGAGGAAGCGGACCCCTAATAGGATCGATTTTCGTGCGAACCAGATGGCTTAGAGCCATAGTGGTATTGGAGATAGGATCTAGTAGATCGATAGACACCGCATGACGACCCGAAAGTCAGGACCGTTGAGTTACCGTGACGGATATGGAACGGAGCATAGTGGAATTCATAGAGGTCAGACTCTAGGATCATCCATGATGGAACTGCAAAGATCGGAGATTGTGCTACTAGGAGCAATCAGACGCGCGAAGACCCTAGTAGAGACCAGGTGGATTAGGGACGTTGAGAGGTGTCGAATCCCGGAGGGATGTCGACTGGCAGGAGATGCCCGGAGTAGTTGTTGTGTAACTTAGCAGGATACGATCACGACGTGTAGCAGTAGTGCAGCGTTAGGCACAGACTTGGGCCAAGTTCTTGTGGAGGCCAACGGCTGGACGTCGTAGGGTTACGAGGAAACGAGGTCCTCAAGTTGTGGTTACTGGTTGTTGGGATAGCAGTATCGGAGTACGACGATCCTTCGGAGCCTAGGCAAGGGATCACTCGAGATGGACATTCTGCAGTGAGCAGCCAGGTTATGGCAAACCTAGTTGGCGATCAATTGGACGAATGACCAGGAGAGTGGCACTTATTGATCGGATTCCGAGGTGAACCGATCGATGGACGTTGTGTGTTGAGTAGTTAGTGCCAGCGGTGAGTTGACAGCTTAGGTTTGGAGTCTCGGTGGTTACGTATGTGGTTTGTGTCTGCACGAGTTCGTGTCAAGTGCCACCATCGAGGCTGGATTTGATTTCGGTGGTTGTTTAGAATCGAGGGATGTTCGGGAAATGTTCATTTTCGATATGGATTTTTGGGGTAGTCATACCCGGAGTCGTGGGGTACGAGGGCGACAGAGCCCTTCGTAACCGAACTGAGATTAGTGGAGAATGCTCGGTATGAGCAAGGTCATAGGATTGATTTGATTTGCACTTAGCGTGGCGGCGATGAGATGAGTTTAATGAGAGGAGATGATGAGCCACGAGCTTAGGGTAGCTCAATTATGAGGTGCTAATGGTAAGGTCCTACCACTACACGACTAGAAGGATTTGTCGGCTACTGTAGATTCATCTTGGGAATCACGTGGGAGATGGTTTGGTGGACCATGCCTCCCGAGTTTGTGTACGCTGGTTTGAGGAGAATCTGATAGTGAAAAATAGAATAGGTCACTACAGTAGTTATTGATAGTAGTCGTTGGTCGGAAAGATTGGACGAAGCGAGTATTGCCATGGTGACGAACTGGGTGGAACCCAGTAGTGGTTGAACTGGCGGGGATTTTGTCCCAATAGTGACTGAGATAAATAGGAGTTATTGGAAACGTGTTGAAGGCCGTTATGTACATCCAACTACAGTACGGGGGATATACAAGGTTTAACCTTGAGTTGAGTAACTCCCAAATTGAATGAATGTACCTACATGAACTATCATAAACAGATAGATGAATTGGATTGTTGGCGACCATGTGGATGATGTCCGAGTGAGTTGAGGGCCTAGCTTGCAACCGAGTCGGTAGGTGTGCCCTAGAGTAGTAAACATGTGAGTTTGATGGGCACTGAGCGGGATAGAGAGGATCCCGAGTGGCGCGGTATGAGGTATACCCTCTACCTAGATTTGGGGTGACAGGTACCTGAGGTCGTTGTGGTCGGACGACACGAGTGTAGGTGCTAGAATTGGATCCCATAAGGATTGGGATGTGTGAATTAGGTTGCCAACGTGAACGGCGATGGAAGAAGCTGAAAGGAATCAATGGAAGTGTTTAGTCCTAAAGGAAAGGATTAAGCATTACAGTAATTATCATAGAATCCTCTTAGTCGGGGAAGAAGGACTTCTAGCTTAGAAATGGAAACAGTTGAACATGCTTCCAACATGGTTGCAACTACTCTCGACTGAGATACTGGTGAAGGAGATGACAGTGATGTCAAAATTGGATTGACTTGGAGATCAGATGATTCGTAGTGTCACATCCAGTGATGTGACAAGTGAGTAACCAAGACCAGACAAATCGAGTAGCGTGAGGACGACCGAAATGACAGAAGTGATTGTGACAATCGTGAGACGTTTAGACCGAGGTATGGTCGTCATTGGAGAAAATTGCCTTGCTAATTATGCTAAGCTAGGAGCTGAGGAAAAGCATATCGTAGGACGAAATGATTATCCAATCTCTGTCTTGGATAGGTAAGGGGAGTATACGATCTAGATTGGATATGGAAAAAAAGATGAGATGAAGACGATACGTAGGTATCGATCAGGAAGAGATGAATAGCCGATGCCTCGAGTTGGATTTGCGGATAGAGATTGTAGTAGATTGAGGCTGGCTCGTGACGTACGATTGAACATCGGACCGATGAGTACTATGATCGGATGTGTTCCGACATATTGGTGTACGGCTGGACGTCGAATACTGTGTGCTTGAGCAGAGTTATTAGAAAGGGTTCGGAAAGTTGGTGAGCCGAGTGCTCAGGGCCATGCGGGCCAGTGGAACCCTAGTGACTGTGTGTGTTTTCTACTGAGACAAGTATTCGATTGGATTCCGTCTATGCCCAGGATGGGTAAGACGTAGATTGTGTGCCGATAGAACTAGTAGTACGACAGTGAGACTCGAGGTGAGTCCAGGTGTCAGCAGAGATCGCTGAGTGATGTGAGATAAAATTTGGGGACTTGAGAGCTAGTCGAGATCAGAGTGCTCAGCGAAATCACAGTGGAGCCAGGAGTTGCTGGCTGGTTACGATGGTTGCTACGTATCGTTGTAATGGAGTTAATTGGTGTCCTCATGTGTTCGGATTGGTGTGGTTTGATGTGACTCTCACTGGAGTCAGTTTACGTGTGAGGAAATAGTAGTGTTGGCCGACGTGATTGTCGAGGTAGGTAAATGCCGCAGGTTGAGGATGACATGCGAGATGGGATTCGTTCCATAGGGATGGCAGAACCTGGAGGATGTTATCTGATTGGATGTTGTGCAGGATGCCAGCTTGGAGGTGTCAGCCCTTAGGGGGAATGCATTTTTCAGCCTGATGGTTACAGGATGGAACGTGTTAGATGGCGAACTGAAAAGCCTATTAGATGAAGTTTTGGTATATCTGACATGTTAGAGTGAGCAACAGGCGAGATCGACGAGACGTCGACAATGTCTCGAGTGAGACCTACGAGCCGACGTGATGACTCTCGAGAGTCAATGATCGGAACGCAGCTATTGAGAGTTAAGTTGGAGCGTTGGAGGCTCCGGTGACCGCAAGTATCGACGAGTGCGGCGCTTGTGACGAACGTGTACGTTTACACAAGAGTAACTAAGCCGAGGAACACGGTTGGATTCCACAGGTTAGTTGTGGAATCGCGTCAATTTGAATTTTGATGACAAAATTCTTGAAGGGGGAAGATTATAACGACCTGTCCCTGATTTGAAGGATTAATTAGGGATTAATGACGGATTAGCTAAACTAATCGGGAATTAGTTGAGGATTAACGGACGTTCATGGCGAAATTACGATTTTGCCCATAAACGAGTGCAAAAAGTTGACTTTTGACCCGAGAGGTATGATGGTCGAGGGCCAAGGACTATTACATAGATCGGGACCATACGAATTCGTAGACAGGTGGCACGTCGAAATTAGACGTTCAACGGAAAAGTTACGGTTCACGGAAATTCGAACGTACTATTGCACGTTTTTCAAGATGGAAGTCATTTGTCAGCAAGTGGGGGCCCACATTTTTGGACAGGCTCAATGGATGAGTGAAAAGTGTCACCCATCCATTGCCCAGCCCAAACAATTCATGCATATCCCTTCCCCTTTCTCTTGTTCAATCATTTCCCCAAACCAAAACCGATCAAACCTTCCAAACCAATCCAAACCCTTACCCCTATGATCATGGTTGTGAGACCCAAAGTGAGAGAAGAGCCATGAGGAAGGTGGTGGCTGGCCAGGTTGACGCCACCGTGGACGGCGGTGGCAACATGAGCGCGGTAAACCGATTATACCTGTTTTGACAGGACCCATCCCAATCCCCCTAGGATTAGTGCGGGATGACCCTGCTCCCGTCTGAAACGAAGTGTCAGACAAGGGATATTTCTGACCTTTGCCCTCCCTGGCTATCAGAGTACGCCAGGATCTGGAGGAAGTATGTGATATCTCGGTCTCTGCTACAGTCCACATCCGCTGTCAACCTGAAGAGCAGTCAAAACATTAAAAGCTGTGAGTGGACAAAACCAAGAGTTTATAAAAACATTTCATAAGAAAGACATTTGTACCCTTCACTAAAAAGCATGCATGCATTCGAAAACCATTTATCCAGAAAAACCATAATGAAGTCAAGTACACGGGCCACTGCCCAAATCCATAAGGGACTCAGCCCAAATCATAAGAAACTAACCATACGGGCCACTGCCCAAAACCTGTGTAAACACACATCATATATCATATATAGCATACATCACATATACATATAATTCACACAACCAATCCTGTCACGGTTTCCAAAGCTACGTGCGTGCTACCCAGGTCTCAATCCGAGTCTTCTCAAAGTCAAGATCAATGTCCGTAGACCACTGACCCTACCCGAGGTAATAGTAACCATAGCCTTCCTAAGAGTAAGGAACCCAACTAGGGGGTGACTCCACTCAGTCGGTGCTCCGTGACTACTCCGGGGTCCACCCAGGCCAACGACCCTCCCCGGAGGAGATAATAGAGATAATAGAAGTAAAGAAAGGTATATGAATACATATATATACATATCATAAACATTTATGCCCGGTTCCCTTGAACTGTCATGATCCACAACATCCATTAACTAGGGTTCATGCCGGTTCCCATAAACCGTCATGAACCAAAATGATCGGACAAAGGTTCATGCCGGTTCCCATAAACCGTCATGAACCACAATGACCTTTCCAGAGTTCATGTCGGTTCCCATAAACCGTCGTGAACTTGGAAATCCATCTAGGGTCCCTGACCCGAAATCATAAACCGTAAAGTAACTGGGTCTCGTGCCTGAACATATGACTCAACTGGGCACCGTGCCCGATATCTAAAGGTCTGTCACGACTCCGATCATAGTGATGCGTGCAACCATCCATCCAGGACCGCCCTCAATCCTGGTATGTCGCCGTGAACGTATCAACCGACGCGACCACCACAAGATCATAGTGCACTCATCACCGATCGATATCCTGAACTGTCAGCACTCCGAAGTCGAGCCTCCCCAGGCTGCCCGACCACGAATCGTGCATCGTGACCTCTCCGAAAGGAACACATCTCAATCCGGAGGCGAGCGTCGTATCGTCGATCGCCGTGCACATAGCACCCGTTGCGACCAAGATTTAGACCCGAAGGTCGTAAATAGTGTCATATTCCCGAGGTGTCATCCCAATGCTCGCCTGATAGCTATTGTTGTAGGCGAATTCCATCAGTGGTAAATGAGACTCCCAAGTTCCCTGAAACTGCAAAACACATGCCCTCATCATATCTTCCAGGATTTGGATAGTTCGTTCTGACTGTCCGTCTGTCTGAGGGTGGAACGCCGTACTGAAATGCAATCTCGTCCCAAAAGCTTCCTGTAAACTTTGCCAAAATCTAGAAGTAAATCGTGGATCTCGATCTGAAATAATAGAAGCAGGTGTACCATGTAATCGGATGATCTCATTAATGAATAAATTGGCATACTGGGTCATCTGAAAATCTTCTTTGACAGGTAGGAAATGCGCGGATTTAGTAAGTCTGTCCACCATCACCCAAACTCCATCGTGGCCTCTGGGCATCCTCGGAAGTTTAAACACAAAGTCCATGGTTATATGGTCCCATTTCCATTCTGGGATAGGAAACGGTTGCAGTGTTCCATAAGGTCTTTGTCTTTCGGCTTTTACTTGTTGGCATATCAAACATTTACTTACATACTCAGCAATTTCTCGTTTCATTCCAGGCCACCAATAATGTTCTCGGAGCGTACGGTACATCTTAGTTCCTCCTGGGTGCATAGCATATGCTGAACTATGATCTTCATCCAGAATTTCCTTTCTTAACACAGCATCAGCAGGAACACACAATCTGCCTTCCTTTGTCAAGGCTCCATCCTCACTCACTGCATAATCCTGCCGTTCCCTGGCTTCCACTTCAATCCGGAGAATACATAAGATAGGGTCTTGGAACTGAGCTTCAATTATCTGATCAAGTAGAATTGGTCGAACCTGGAAACTCGCTACCAAACCACCTTGGTTATCCAGTTTCAACATAACACCAGTCCGACGAAGCTCAACCAATAAGGGTAAATGTACCATCTGCAAATGAGCTATAGAATGTGCTGACTTCCTACTCAATGCATCCGCCACTATGTTTGCTTTCCCTGGATGGTATTCTATCGTGCAGTCATAATCTTTAAGCAATTCCAGCCATCTTCTTTGCCGCACATTTAATTCTTTTTGTGTGAAAAAGTACTTTAAACTCTTGTGATCCGTAAAAAGTCTACAAGTGGCACCATATAAATAGTGTCGCCAGATCTTGAGTGCATGCACCACCGCAGCCAGTTCGAGATCGTGGGTAGGGTAATTGTGTTCATGTGGTTTTAATTGTCGAGAGGCATAAGCAATTACCTTACCAAGTTGCATCAACACGCACCCCAATCCATGCAAGGATGCATCCGTATACACATAAAATTCACCACTATCGTCCGGGAGAACCAACACCGGAGCGGATGTCAATTGTTTCTTCAGTTCTTGAAAACTCCGGTCACAAGCTTCACTCCAGATGAACTTAACTCCCTTTCTGGTTAATTGGGTCAGTGGAGCAGCAATAGTAGCAAATCTTTCGACAATCCTTCGACAAAACGTCTGTAATAACCGGCCAATCCCAAAAAGCTTCTCACTTCGGTTACTGTCTTCGGTTGTTCCCATTTTGCGACTGCCTCAATCTTCTGGGGATCAACACAAATGCCTTCTGCAGAAATCACATGCCCCAGAAATCCCACACTGGTTAGCCAAAATTGGCATTTACTCAACTTTGCATACAATTTGTTCTCCCTCAGTGTCTCAAGCACAAATCTCAGGTGTTTCTCATGTAGCTTTTTACTCTTGGAATACACCAAAATATCATCAATAAAGACAATGACAAACTGATCCAGATATTTCCGGAATACTCGGTTCATTAGATCCATAAATGCCGCGGTGCATTGGTTAACCCAAACGGCATTACTAGAAACTCATAATGACAATACCGAGTTCGGAATGCTGTTTTTGGGATATCTTCTTCTCGAATTGTCAACTGATGATAACCAGAACGGAGATCGATCTTCGAGAAATACTTGGCCCCCCTCAATTGATCAAACAAATCATCAATCCTGGGCAGAGGATACTTATTCTTGATTGTGACCTTGTTGAGCTGTCTGTAATCCACGCACAATCTCAAACTGCCTTCTTTCTTCTTTACAAACAACATGGGGGCTCCCTACGGTGATACACTCGGTCGGATGAACCCCATGTCAATTAGATCTTGCATTTGCACCTTCAGTTCCTTCAATTCAGCTGGGGCCATACGATAAGGAGTCAATGAAATGGGTCGTGTACCAGGGATCAAATCAATCGTGAACTCCACCTCCCTATGTGGTGGTAACCCTGGCAAATCCGTAGGAAATACATCCGGAAATTCACGTACTATGGGAATATCCTCGGCCTTAACTGGTGAATCTCGTACATCAATCACCTGCGCTAAATAGCCCTGACAACCCTTCCTCAACAATTTCTCTACTGTGAGAGCGGATATGATTTTGGCAGGTAACGCTCTCCGATCTCCCTGAAATACCACCTCCGGTAACCCTAGGCTCCGGAGTCATACCTTCTTCTCGAAACACTCGATCGAGGCATGATGGGTTGTCAGCCAATCCATTCCAAGGATAACATCAAAATCACACAAGTCTAACAATATTAAGTCAGCTACTAGATGCACACCCCCAATCAATATAGGATAATCTCGTATCACTTGGTTAGCTACATAAACCTCACCGGCCGGCGTACCGACTCCCATATCACAACCGAGTACAGAAATCTCTCTGTCAGCTAAGGTTGCATAAGTACAAGAAACAAAAGAATGCATAGCTCCTGGGTCTATTAAGATACGTGCATCATGACCAAAAATAGGAAGCATACCTGTCACCACTCCTGGAGTTGCTCGGGCCTCCTATTGAGTTACAGCAAACACTCGAGCCTGTGGTCCTGAAGTCTGACCACGTCCCTGTGATCCACCACGTCCGCGACCAACTCCGCTTCCTCCAGTTGCGTCAGAAGTCGAGGCTGTATTCAATTTCTGCTCTGTTGTCCCCCGACCTGTAACACTGTTACCTGACCGGTATGGGCAGTTCCTTATAATGTGTCCAGACTCTCCACAAGAAAAACAAGTCACTGAACTCGGCCGACTAGATCTCTCACTCTGTCTCGCAGTAGATCCCACAGATGTTCCACTGGACTGAGTTGTTGCCTGAGGTCGAACACCAAATCTCTGCGTACCTCCTCCACTGCTATAACTCGGTCGAGTACCACCAGAAAATCCAGAACTAAAACCACCCCTTTTTGGCCATCTTTGGTTTGGGGTTCCCTGATATGATCGCTCTCGGCGCCGGCCGAAACCCGAAAACTGTTGTCGTACTGGTAATGTTGCCTCAACTCTAGCCGCAGCATCAGATAATTCCCTCAAAGTAGCAAACGATCCCACGGTTACAGCACCACGGATCTCATTCCGTAACCCCTGTTCGAACCTTCTGCACTTATCTTCTTCATTAGCCACATACAGAGGAGCGAAATTAGCTAGGTTCAGGAACTTCTGTTCATAATCCGCCACAGACATATTTCCTTGTTGCAGCTGAAGAAACTCCACTTCCTTCTCATTACGAAAGGAACGAGGATAGAATTGATCGAGAAAACGATGCTTGAAATCCTCCCAAGTCAGAGTGCTAGCATCTAATCCCGTCAACTGTAAACCGCGCCACCATCTATATGCCTGACTACTCAACATAAATGTAGCTAGGGGAACCATATCTCTGGGTGGACATCGCATAATCTCAAAAATCCTCTCCAACTGGGTAATCCAATCATAGGCTTCGTCTGGGTTGTTCTGGCCCGTAAAGCTAGTAGCCCCTAATCGTTGAGCTCTTTCAACATCGGGACCCTCTATCTCTTCACCAGGCTGTGCACAAGGCTCGCGTCGTGGAGGCATGGTAGCTGTAAACAGAAACAGATTAGTATAACAACCCATGCACACCGTGTGCCGAACTCAGACCGCAAACCTATGCTCTTATACCAATTTGACAGGACCCATCCCGATTATTCCTCGATAATCGTGAATGATCCCGCTCCCGTCTGACTATGAATTTAAAATACCAAAAAAAATCCAAATATATATAAGTACATAATATAACATAACCAACAACCCACATAGTCAGACCAGGGATAGGTATATCTTTAGGACCGTTGACTATCTCAGTCGTCAACCGGTTTACAAAGCATAAGAAATATTTACAAACAAGGATTAAAGTCCTACGCGGTCAGAACTCGAGTATGCAGCGGTTTGCTTATTCTTCTGCTTCAGTACGAGCCTCGGTACCTGTGCACGGGCCTGGAGGGTACAAAATAGTAAAGGTGTGAGTGGACAAAAATAAAGGTTTAGAAATATAATTATTAAAATCGTCTTACCCTCCAGTTTTCACAAACATGCATGCATATCATATAAAACATAGGATATATAAATCAAAGAAAACAGTTAATATAATTCAAAATCAATCATGATACCATCATCCTCAATATCCAATCTTAATATCCAATAACCCGTCACGATATCAATGCAACGCGTGCAAACTCGGGTGTATCAAGTCCGAGTACCTCCCCAGGATCAACGACGTCTGGGGTGATATCATCTCCAGGATCAACGACGTCTGGAGGATAACAATATAAACTCACACTCCTGAGATTGAGCCTCCCCTCGGAGCTACTCATCTCCAAGCAGTGGATCGTGACTACTCAAGGATCTACGACGTCTGGAGGAGACCATCAAATCACCGAGGATGATACCACAAATCAAGAATCTCATTTCAAAACTATTTAAATCTCAAAATCAAATCAATAGTTCAACAGGGTCTCTGCCCAAATTATAGCATTTCCATAGCACAAGTAAATTTCATAATTTCACGTCTAACAGATCATTCATAATTCAATTTCTTCAATTAAATCATGTAATTTAATTTCAAAATCAAAAACCATCTCAAATTTCATATCATTACACAAAATCACCATTTTATAATTTTCTCGAAATTTGTGCCCAAAAACAATATAATAATAATATAATATTCCTAAAATCCGGAAATTATCATATCACATCATTAATCATGGCAAATCAATTTAAATCATATTATAAGCATTTAAAAGCAGTTAAAACATATATGCATGCATTTAGGGTAGAAAACAAAAGCCCACTCACACACCGTCCAGATTGCTCGGATTCGAGCTGTTCGTTCTCGTCCGTTGTCCCGAGAATATTTTGGCCTGTCAAACATGTAATATAGGGTTACTAAAATATCATATACTCTTAGGTACGAAGTTCCGAATCGTCGGAATAAAATAATATTATTTAAACGTAACCCATACGCTTCGGATACGTAAAACTATCCTCAATTTATCTCCGATTTACTCGAAACTAACGCCAATAGGTCCGTATCAACGAGAACATTAAAAAGTATGTTGGACCCTTCTTCAGATTCCCGGTCACGCGCCCTCACGCGCCGCCGCAAGCTGCTGCGCGTGACAGCCACGCGCCGTGAACAGTGGCTGCTACATTTCTCTCTCTCGCCCGTTTCTCTGGTATTCGGGTTGTAGACCCGCGATCAGACCCGACTCGTTTCCCCTTGATTCTAACTCAATTCATCTCGTTCTTTCACTCATTAATACATATTCAATCTAACTAATAGTTCTGTGCCTTCAATTGAACCAATTAAACCCTAAAACATCTCGACTCACGACGAACACTTATCGGATCTTTATTCGGGTTTGACCTCAAATCGACCTGTTTTCTTCAATTATTCACATCAGAAGCATCATAAGACCATAATGAACACGAAATCAAGATCAATTTCATGAAATTTTACCTCTAAGTAACTCGACTCAAGCTCGATTTTCCAAACAGTTTCAGGGCTTGGTTGTCACGATTTCTCCACCAATTCTCGTTCCAGTTGATTGGGTTCGAGTTGTTTAGCTCCCAGGAAGCTTAATCTCACGTCCAATTGGAACGAAACCGTCTACAATCTAAAATTCAAAAATGGAGAATTTTAATAAATTTTCGGGTAAGCTCAGTATTGATCTCGGTCCAAATTCCTCTCAATTACCACTCAAACGTTCACTAAATTCCTCCCCCTTTGTTCTCTAATACTCACTCTTATTCTCTGTGTTGTTGGATCGATCAAATTGGTAGGAGATGGGGTGTAGTTCTCTGTTTTGTGTAGTTAGCAATAGTTAATTAATGGAAGTTAAGTTAAGTTAGACAACTAAGCACTCATGTGCCACTAATGAGTTTCTTAAGAGGGCAGGTGGCATTAGTTGGGTTGAATCAGCATATTAATTAGATGAATCAGCAAGGCAATTTATATTGTAATGATTCTTCCACCGTTCAAGTATACTTCACACAAAATTACCATTTTACCCTTCTTAAGCACAATTACCATTTTACCCCTACACTTCACAACCCCGTAACTTCTTCATCCGAACTCCGTTTTCGACGTGCCACCTGTCTACGGATTCAGCGTTCCGAGACTTACACAATGGCACAAGCAAAATATACAAACAGTATACCAAATAAAAAGTCAACTTTTAGCCATATCCTTCTAGGGGTAAAAACGTCATTTTTGCATTATTTTAATATTTTACAATTTTTGGATTTTTCAGGGCGTTACATCTGACCTTTGCCCTCCCTGGCTATCAGAGTACGCCAGGATCTGGAGGAAGTATGTGATATCTCGGTCTCTGCTACAGTCCACATCCGCTGTCAACCTGAAGAGCAGTCAAAACATTAAAAGCTGTGAGTGGACAAAACCAAGAGTTTATAAAAACATTTCATAAGAAAGACATTTGTACCCTTCACTAAAAAGCATGCATGCATTCGAAAACCATTTATCCAGAAAAACCATAATGAAGTCAAGTACACGGGCCACTGCCCAAATCCATAAGGGACTCAGCCCAAATCATAAGAAACTAACCATACGGGCCACTGCCCAAAACCTGTGTAAACACGCATCATATATCATATATAGCATACATCACATATACATATAATTCACACAACCAATCCTGTCACGGTTTCCAAAGCTACGCGCGTGCTACCCAGGTCTCAATCCGAGTCTTCTCAAAGTCAAGATCAATGTCCGTAGACCACTGACCCTACCCGAGGTAATAGTAACCATAGCCTTCCTAAGAGTAAGGAACCCAACTGGGGGGTGACTCCACTCAGTCGGTGCTCCGTGACTACTCCGGGGTCCACCCAGGCCAACGACCCTCCCCGGAGGAGATAATAGAGATAATAGAAGTAAAGGAAGGTATATGAATACATATATATACATGACATAAACATTTATGCCCGGTTCCCTTGAACTGTCATGATCCACAACATCCATTAACTAGGGTTCATGCCGGTTCCCATAAACCGTCATGAACCAAAATGACCTGACAAAGGTACATGCCGGTTCCCATAAACCGTCATGAACCACAATGACCTTTCCAGAGTTCATGTCGGTTCCCATAAACCGTCGTGAACTTGGAAATCCATCTAGGGTCCCTGACCCGAAATCATAAACCGTAAAGTAACTGGGTCTCGTGCCTGAACATATGACTCAACTGGGCACCGTGCCCGATATCTAAAGGTCTGTCACGACTCCGATCATAGTGATGCGTGCAACCATCCATCCAGGACCGCCCTCAATCCTGGTATGTCGCCGTGAACGTATCAACCGACGCGACCACCACAAGATCATAGTGCACTCATCACCGATCGATATCCTGAACTGTCAGCACTCCGAAGTCGAGCCTCCCCAGGCTGCCCGACCACGAATCGTGCATCGTGACCTCTCCGAAAGGAACACATCTCAATTCGGAGGCAAGCGTCGTATCGTCGATCGCCGTGCACATAGCACCCGTTGCGACCAAGATTTAGACCCGAAGGTCGTAAATAGTGTCATATTCCCGAGACCAAACCAAATGGTTCTTATACCCGAGTTTATTCTTTTATAAATCCAAAACCAAATCATTTAAATCAATAAAGAAATACAGACACGTATAAGCACCGTATAAGGCCGAAACCTCGAAATATGTGCTTATACGTAACCACATACAAATGCACCCATGGCATCATCAAACATGTAATAAAACATATAATAAACATTTATGCATCCACCAATTTAGAAAATAAGGTCCACTCACAGACCGTCCGGGCTGCCGCCTCGATTTGCGTGCCATACGGCTCCCCGAGCCTATCACCATCACCGGGACTCCCAAACCTGTCCAAATTTTAATAGAAGGTTACTAACTACTTAATTAACCTCCTACCAAAGCCTCGTAATTTTCTCGAACTTTTAACTATTTTTAAACCGACCCTAAACCTTCCGACACCCTGAAAACTATCGAAACGATGTCCGATTGACACGAAACCAGTTCCAAAATCTTCGTTATATCGAATAGAAGATTTTCCGTGTTGAACACTTTCCCAAATTATGGCCCACGCGTCCTCACGTAGCCTAGAAGGGCGAAAACACTGTTCATCATCTCCTACTTCCAACTGAACCAGTTACTGTAGCAAAACGCTGTTCATCCGTCGGTTTTTTTTTCTGGTTTTTGGACCGATTCAAGGTCCATTTCATCCCGTTTTGATTCTAATATAATCCTAATCCTATTTCTTATCTTTTAGACATTAAAAACCGAAGGAAAACCACCCAAAACCGAGCTTCCATCCGCCATCAATGGTGGCCGGAATTTCCTCCACCGTTCACGGCCTTTCCCGGCCATCCTAAACCACGAAAACAATCCTATTCTACTCCTAGGGTCCCCATAAACCTTACCTAATTTATAGAATCGAGTAAAACCCATTCAAACTAAATTTCGAATTTTCAAAGTTTTCTTACCTTACGGCCGAGCTCCGCCGTCCACCACCGTGAGCCACCACCCTCCCCAGCTGTGGCTCGCCGTCCTTCGTCTCTCATCACTCTCTCACGGTCACACACACGGCATATGGGTTCATGGTGTCGTGTGGTTTGTGTGCTTTGAAGAAAAATGAAGAATGAAGGTAATATGGGTTATGGGGTTTCAGGTGGGAAGAAACAAAGAAGGAGGATGAAGTGATGATCATATGAGAGAATGGGAAATGGAGGGTGAGGATTGAGAGATTAAAAGAGGATGGAGGGCCAAGATTGAATGGTGGAAAGATTAATTATAAAATAATAATAATATTATTATTTAATTAAGTGAGATCCCCTTTTTAGGGAAATTGGCCAATGGGATGAGTGACACTTGTCACTCATCCATAGGGCCCACTAAAATATCTTGGCCAATCAGAATTTGCCAACTCAGCTGTAACGCCCCGAAAAATCCAAAAAAAAATTGTAACATATTAAAATAATGCAAAAATGACGCTTTTACCCCTAGAAGGATATGGCTAAAAGTTGACTTTTTGTTTGGTAGATTGTTTGTATATTTTGCTTGTGCCATTGGATAGGTCTCGGAACGCTGAATCCGTAGACAGGTGGCACGTCGAAAACGGAGTTCGGATGAAGAAGTTGTGGGGTTGTGAAGTGTAGGGGTAAAATGGTAATTATGCTTAAGAAGGGTAAAATGGTAACTTTGTGTGAAGTGTACTTGAACGGTGGAAGAATCATTACAATATGAGTTGCCTTGCTGATTCATCTAATTAATATGCTGATTCAACCCAACTAATGCCACCTGCCCTCTTAAGACACTCATTAGTGGCACATGAGTGCTTAGTGTCTAACTTCACTTAATTGAACTTCCATTAATTAACTAATTACACAAAACAGAGAACAACACCCCATTTCCTACCCAGTTGATCGATCCAACAACACAGAGAACAAGAGTGAGTATTAGAATACAAAGGGGGAGGAATTTAGTGAACGTTTAAGTGCCAATTGAGAGGAAATTGGACTGGAAATCAATACTGAGCTTACCCGAAAATTCATTAAATTCTCCATTTTCGAATTTGAGATTGTAGACGGTTTCGTTCCAATTGGACGGGAGATTAAGCTTCCTGGGAACTCAACGACTCGATCCCAATCAACTGGAACGAGAATTGGTGGAGAAATCATGACAACCAAGCCCTGAAATTATTTGGAAAATCGAGCTTGAGTCGAGTTACTTAGAGGTAAAATTTCATGGAATTGATCTTGATTTCATGTTCATTATGGTCTTATGATGCTTCTGATGTGAATAATTGAAGAAAACAGGTCGATTTGAGGTCAAACCCGAATAAAGATCCGATAAGTGTTCGTCGTGAGTCGAGCTGTTTGAGGGTTTAATTGGTTCAATTGAAGGCACAGACCTATTAGTTAGATTGAATATGTATTAATGAGTGAAAGAACGAGATGAATTGAGTTGGAATTAAGGGGAAACGAGTCGGGTCTGATCGCGGGTCTACAACCCGAATACCAGAGAAACGGGCGAGAGAGAGAACTGTAGCAGTTACTGTTCACGGCGCGTGGCTGTCACGCGCAGCCGCTTGCGGCGGCGCGTGAGGGCGCGTGACCGGGAATTTGAAGAAGGGTCTAACATACTTTTTAATGTTCTCGATGATACGGACCTATTGGCGTTAGTTTCGGGTCAATCGGAGATAAATTGAGGATAGTTTTACGTATCCAAAGCGTATAGGTTCCGTTTAAATAATATTATTTTATTCCGACAACTCGGAACTTCGTATCTAAGAGTATATAAGATTTTAGTAACCCTATATTACATGTTTGACAGGCCAAAATATTCTCGGGACAGCGGACGAGAACGAACAGCTCGAATCCGAGCAATCTGGACGGTGTGTGAGTGGGCTTTTGTTTTCTACCCTAAATGCATGCATATACGTTTTAACTGCTTTTAAATGCTTATATTATGATTTAAGTTGATTTGCCATGATTTATGATGTGATATGATAATTTCCGGATTTTGGGAATATTATATTATTATATTATTATTTGGGTACGAATTTCGAGAAAATTATAACATTGTGATTTTGGGCGATGATCTGAGATTTGAGATGACTTTTGACTTTGAAACTAAATTATATGATTTAATTGACGAAATTGAATTATAAATGATATGTTACACATGAAAGTATGGAATTTACTTGTGCTGTGGAAATGCTATATTTCGGGCAGAGACCCTATTAAACTATTAACTTGATTTTGAGATCTAAATAGTTTTAAAATGAGATTCTTGATTTGTGGTATCATCCTCGGTGATTTGATGGTCTCCTCCAGACGTCGTAAATCCTGGAGTAGTCACGATCCACTGCCTGGAGATGAGTAGCTCCGAGGGGAGGCTCAATCTCAGGAGTGTGAGTTTCTATGGGTATCCTCCAGACGTCGTCGATCCTGGAGATGATATCACCCCAGACGTCGTTGATCCTGGGGAGGTACTCGGACTTGAGACACCCGAGTTTGCACGCGTTGCATTGATATCGTGACGGGTTATTGGATATTGAGATTGGAAGTTGAGAATGATGGTATCATGATTGATTTTGAATTATATTAACTGTTTTCTTTTATTTTGATTTATATAACCTATGTTTTATATGATATGCATGCATGTTTGTGAAAACTGGAGGGTAAGACGATTTTAATAAATGTATTTCTAAACCTTTCTTTTTGTCCACTCACACCTTTACTGTTTTTGTACCCTCCAGGCCCGTGCACAGGTACCGAGGCTCGTACTGAGGCAAAAGAATAAGCAAACCGCTGCATACTCGAGTTCTGACCGCGTAGGACTTTAATCCTTGTTTGTAAATATTTCTTATGCTCTGTAAACCGGTTGACGACTGAGATAGTCAACGGTCCTAACGATATACCTATCCCTGGTCTGACTATGTGGGTTGTTGGTTATGTTATATTATGTACTTATGTATATTTAGTTAGACTATTTTTGGTATTTTAAATTCATAGTCAGACGGGAGCGGGATCATTCACGATTATCGAGGAATAATCGGGATGGGTCCTGTCAAATTGGTATCAGAGCATAGGTTTGCGGTCTGAGTTCGGCACACGGTGTGCGTGGGTTGTTATACTAATCTGTTTTTGTTTACAGCTACCATGCCTCCACGACGCGAGCCTCGTGCACAGCCTGGTGAGGAGATAGAGGGTCCCGATGTCGAAAGAGCGCAACGATTAGGAGCCACTAGCTTTACGGGCCAGACCAACCCAGACGAAGCCTATGAGTGGATTACCCAGCTGGAGAGGATTTTTGAGATTATGCGATGTCCACTCGGAGATATGGTTCCCCTAGCTACATTTATGTTGAGTAGTCAGGCATATAGATGGTGGCGCGGTTTACAGTTGACGGGATTAGATGCTAGCACTCTGACTTGGGAAGATTTCAAGCATCGTTTTCTCGATCAATTCTATCCTCGTTCCTTTCGTAATGCGAAGGAAGTGGAGTTTCTTCAGCTGCAACAAGGAAATATGTCTGTGGGTGATTATGAACAGAAGTTCCTGAACCTAGCTAATTTTGCTCCTCTGTATGTGGCAAGTGAAGAAGATAAGTGCAGAAGGTTCGAACAGGGGTTACGGAATGAGATCCGTGGTTCTGTAACCGTGGGATCGTTTGCTACTTTGAGGGAATTATCTGATGCTGCTGCTAGAGTTGAGGCAACATTACCAGTACGACAGCAGTTCTCGAGTTTCAGCCGGCGCCGAGAGCGATCATATCAGGGAGCCCCAAACCAAAGATGGCCAAAAAGGGGTGGTTTTAGTTCTGGATCTTCTGGTGGTACTCGACCGAGTTATAGTAGTGGAGGCGGTACGCAGAGATTTGGTGTTCGACCTCAGGCAACAACTCAGTCCAGTGGAACATCTGTGGGATCTACTGCGAGACAGAGTGAGAGATCTGGCCGGCCGAGTTCAGTGACTTGTTTTTCTTGTGGAGAGCCTGGACACATTATAAGGAACTGCCCATACCGGTCAGGTAACAGTGCTACAGGTCGGGGAACAACAGAGCAGAATTTGAATACAGCCTCGACTTCTGACGCAACTGGAGGAAGCGGAGTTGGTCGCGGACGTGGTGGATCACGGGGACGTGGTCAGACTTCAGGACCACAGGCTCGAGTGTTTGCTGTAACCCAACAGGAGCCCCGAGCAACTCCAGGAGTGGTGACAGGTATGCTTCCTATTTTTGATCATGATGCACGCATCTTAATAGACCCGGGAGCTACGCATTCTTTTGTTTCTTGTGCTTATGCAACCTTAGCTGATAGAGAGATTTCTGCACTCGGTTGTGATATGGGAGTCGGTACGCCGACCGGTGAGGTTTATGTAGTTAATCAAGTGATACGAGATTATCCTATATTGGTTGGGGGTGTGCATCTAGTAGCTGACTTAATATTATTAGACTTGTGTGATTTTGATGTTATCCTTGGAATGGATTGGCTGACAACCCATCATGCCTCGATTGAATGTTTCGAGAAGAAGGTACTACTCCGGAGCCCAGGGTTACCGGAGGTGGTATTTCAGGGGGATCGGAGAGCGTTACCCGCCAAAATCATATCCGCTCTCACAGCAGAGAAATTGTTGAGGAAGGGTTGTCAGGGCTATTTAGCACAGGTGATTGATGTACGAGATTCACCAGTTAAGGTCGAGGATATTCCCATAGTATGTGAATTTCCAGATGTATTTCCTACGCATTTGCCAGGGTTGCCACCACATAGGGAGGTGGAATTCATGATTGATTTGATCCCTGGTACACAACCCATTTCATTGACTCCTTATCGTATGGCCCCAGCTGAATTGAAGGAACTGAAGGTGCAACTGCAAGATCTAATTGACATGGGGTTTATCCGACCGAGTGTATCACCGTGGGGAGCCCCCGTGTTGTTTGTAAGGAAGAAAGAAGGCAGTTTGAGATTGTGCATGGATTACAGACAGCTTAATAAAGTCACAATTAAGAATAAGTACCCTCTGCCCAGGATTGATGATTTGTTTGATCAATTGAGGGGGGCTAAGTATTTCTCGAAAATCGATCTCCGTTCTGGTTATCATCAGTTGAGGATTCGGGAAGAAGATATCCCAAAAACAGCATTCCGAACTCGGTATGGTCATTACGAGTTTCTAGTAATGCCGTTTGGGTTAACCAATGCACCGGCGGCATTTATGGATCTAATGAACCGAGTATTCCGGAAATATTTGGATCAGTTTGTCATTGTATTTATTGATGATATTTTGGTGTATTCCAAGAGTAAAAAGCTGCATGAGAAACACCTGAGATTTGTGCTTGAGACACTGAGGGAGAACAAGTTGTATGCGAAGTTGAGTAAATGCCAATTTTGGCTAACCAGTGTGGGATTTCTGGGGCATGTAATTTCTGCAGAAGGTATTTGTGTTGATCCCCAGAAGATTGAGGCAGTCGCAAAATGGGAACAACCGAAGACAGTAACCGAAGTGAGAAGCTTTTTAAGATTGGCTGGTTATTACAGACGTTTTGTCGAAGGATTTGCTACTATTGCTGCTCCACTGACCCAATTAACCAGAAAAGGAGTTAAGTTCATTTGGAGTGAAGCTTGTGAGCGGAGTTTTCAAGAACTGAAGAAGCGATTGACATCCGCTCCGGTGTTGGTTCTTTCGGACGATAGTGGTGAATTTGATGTGTATACGGATGCATCCTTGCATGGATTGGGGTGCGTGTTGATGCAACATGGTAAGGTAATTGCTTATGCCTCTCGACAATTAAAACCACATGAACACAATTACCCTACCCACGATCTCGAACTGGCAGCGGTGGTGCATGCACTCAAGATCTGGCGACACTATTTATATGGTGCCACTTGTAGACTTTTTACGGATCACAAGAGTTTAAAGTACTTTTTCACGCAAAAAGAATTAAATGTGCGGCAAAGAAGATGGCTGGAATTGCTTAAAGATTATGACTGCACGATAGAATACCATCCAGGGAAAGCAAACATAGTGGCAGATGCGTTGAGTCGGAAGTCAGCACATTCTATAGCTCATTTGCAGATGGTACATTTACCCTTATTGGTTGAGCTTCGTCGGACTGGTGTTATGTTGAAAATGGATAACCAAGGTGGTTTGGTAGCAAGTTTCCAGGTTCGACCAATTCTACTTGATCAGATAATTGAAGCTCAGTTCCAAGACCCTATCTTATGTATTCTCCGGATTGAAGTGGAAGCCGGGGAACGACAGGATTATGCAGTGAGTGAGGATGGAGCCTTGACAAAGGAAAGCAGATTGTGTGTTCCTGCTGATGCGGTGTTAAAAAAGGAAATTTTGGATGAAGCTCATAGTTCAGCATACGCTATGCACCCAGGAGGAACGAAGATGTACCGTACGCTCCGAGAACATTATTGGTGGCCTGGGATGAAACGAGAAATTGCTGAGTATGTAAGTAAATGTTTGATATGCCAACAAGTAAAAGCCGAAAGACAAAGACCTTATGGAACATTGCAACCGCTTCCTATCCCCGAATGGAAATGGGACCATATAACCATGGATTTTGTGTTTAAACTTCCGAGGACGCCCAGAGGCCACGATGGAGTTTGGGTGATTGTGGACAGACTTACTAAATCAGCGCATTTCTTACCTGTTAAGGAAGATTTTCAGATGTCTCAGTATGCCAATTTATTCATTAATGAGATCATCCGATTACATGGTACACCTGCCTCTATTATTTCAGATCGAGATCCACGATTTACTTCTAGATTTTGGCAAAGTTTACAGGAAGCTTTTGGGACGAGATTGCATTTCAGTACGGCGTTCCACCCTCAGACAGACGGACAGTCAGAACGAACTATCCAAATTTTAGAAGATATGATGAGGGCATGTGTTTTGCAGTTTCTAGGAACTTGGGAGTCTCATTTACCACTGATGGAATTTGCCTATAACAATAGCTATCAGGCGAGCATTGGGATGGCACCTTATGAAGCTTTATATGGGCGACAATGCAGGACTCCTCTGTGTTGGACAGAAGTGGGCGAAAGAAAATTGTCTAAGTCTGAATTGATTGATCTGACGACAGAGAAGGTCAAGCTTATCCGAGAGAGACTCAAGGCGGCCCAGGACCGGCAAAAGAGCTACATGGACCGACGGACGAGGGATCTTGAATTTGCCGTTGGAGATTGGGTTTTCCTGAAATTATCACCTTGGAAGGGCATAGTACGATTTGGCAGACGCGGGAAATTAAGCCCCCGTTTCATTGGTCCTTATGAGATTATCGAGCGGATTGGTCGCGTGGCTTACAAATTAGCATTACCCTCAGAGCTTTCCAGAGTTCATAATGTCTTTCACGTGTCAATGTTGCGAAAGTATGTGTATGACGAGTCCCATGTCCTAGAACAGCAACCTATTGAGCTCAGGGAAGATCTAAGCTTTGAGGAACAACCTGTGCAGATCTTGGATCGAAAAGATAAGGTACTCCGCCGGAAGACAATTCCCCTAGTGAAAGTGCTTTGGCGAAATCAGAATGTAGAAGAAGCTACTTGGGAACCCGAAGCTCAGATGTGAGACCTGTATCCGTACTTATTTTCGTGAAATTTCGGGGACGAAATTTCCCAAGGGGGGGAGGTTGTAACGCCCCGAAAAATCCAAAAAAAAATTGTAACATATTAAAATAATGCAAAAATGACGCTTTTACCCTTAGAAGGATATGGCTAAAAGTTGACTTTTTGTTTGGTAGATTGTTTGTATATTTTGTTTGTGCCATTGGATAGGTCTCGGAACGCTGAATCCTTAGACAGGTGGCACGTCGAAAACGGAGTTCGGATGAAGAAGTTGTGGGGTTGTGAAGTGTAGGGGTAAAATGGTAATTATGCTTAAGAAGGGTAAAATGGTAACTTTGTGTGAAGTGTACTTGAACGGTGGAAGAATCATTACAATATGAGTTGCCTTGCTGATTCATCTAATTAATATGCTGATTCAACCCAACTAATGCCACCTGCCCTCTTAAGACACTCATTAGTGGCACATGAGTGCTTAGTGTCTAACTTCACTTAATTGAACTTCCATTAATTAACTAATTACACAAAACAGAGAACAACACCCCATTTCCTACCCAGTTGATCGATCCAACAACACAGAGAACAAGAGTGAGTATTAGAATACAAAGGGGGAGGAATTTAGTGAACGTTTAAGTGCCAATTGAGAGGAAATTGGACTAGAAATCAATACTGAGCTTACCCGAAAATTCATTAAATTCTCCATTTTCGAATTTGAGATTGTAGACGGTTTCATTCCAATTGGACGGGAGATTAAGCTTCCTGGGAACTCAACGACTCGATCCCAATCAACTGGAACGAGAATTGGTGGAGAAATCGTGACAACCAAGCCCTGAAATTATTTGGAAAATCGAGCTTGAGTCGAGTTACTTAGAGGTAAAATTTCATGGAATTGATCTTGATTTCATGTTCATTATGGTCTTATGATGCTTCTGATGTGAATAATTGAAGAAAACAGGTCGATTTGAGGTCAAACCCGAATAAAGATCCGATAAGTGTTCGTCGTGAGTCGAGCTGTTTGAGGGTTTAATTGGTTCAATTGAAGGCACAGACCTATTAGTTAGATTGAATATGTATTAATGAGTGAAAGAACGAGATGAATTGAGTTGGAATTAAGGGGAAACGAGTCGGGTCTGATCGCGGGTCTACAACCCGAATACCAGAGAAACGGGCGAGAGAGAGAACTGTAGCAGTTACTGTTCACGGCGCGTGGCTGTCACGCGCAGCTGCTTGCGGCGGCGCGTGACGGCGCGTGACCGGGAATTTGAAGAAGGGTCTAACATACTTTTTAATGTTCTCGATGATACGAACCTATTGGCGTTAGTTTCGGGTCAATTGGAGATAAATTGAGGATAGTTTTACGTATCCAAAGCGTATAGGTTCCGTTCAAATAATATTATTTTATTCCGACAACTCGGAACTTCGTATCTAAGAGTATATAAGATTTTAGTAACCCTATATTACATGTTTAACAGGCCAAAATATTCTCGGGACAGCGGACGAGAACGAACAGCTCGAACCCGAGCAATCTGGACGGTGTGTGAGTGGGCTTTTGTTTTCTACCCTAAATGCATGCATATACGTTTTAACTGCTTTTAAATGCTTATAATATGATTTAAGTTGATTTGCCATGATTTATGATGTGATATGATAATTTCCGGATTTTGGGAATATTATATTATTATATTATTATTTGGGTACGAATTTCGAGAAAATTATAACATTGTGATTTTGGGCGATGATCTGAGATTTGAGATGACTTTTGACTTTGAAACTAAATTATATGATTTAATTGACGAAATTGAATTATAAATGATATGTTACACATGAAAGTATGGAATTTACTTGTGCTGTGGAAATGCTATATTTCGGGCAGAGACCCTATTAAACTATTAACTTGATTTTGAGATCTAAATAGTTTTAAAATGAGATTATTGATTTGTGGTATCATCCTCGGTGATTTGATGGTCTCCTCCAGACGTCGTAAATCCTGGAGTAGTCACGATCCACTGCCTGGAGATGAGTAGCTCCGAGGGGAGGCTCAATCTCAGGAGTGTGAGTTTCTATGGGTATCCTCCAGACGTCGTCGATCCTGGAGATGATATCACCCCAGACGTCGTTGATCCTGGGGAGGTACTCGGACTTGAGACACCCGAGTTTGCACGCGTTGCATTGATATCGTGACGGGTTATTGGATATTGAGATTGGATGTTGAGAATGATGGTATCATGATTGATTTTGAATTATATTAACTGTTTTCTTTTATTTTGATTTATATAACCTATGTTTTATATGATATGCATGCATGTTTGTGAAAACTGGAGGGTAAGACGATTTTAATAAATGTATTTCTAAACCTTTCTTTTTGTCCACTCACACCTTTACTGTTTTTGTACCCTCCAGGCCCGTGCACAGGTACCGAGGCTCGTACTGAGGCAAAAGAATAAGCAAACCGCTGCATACTCGAGTTCTGACCGCGTAGGACTTTAATCCTTGTTTGTAAATATTTCTTATGCTCTGTAAACCGGTTGACGACTAAGATAGTCAACGGTCCTAACGATATACCTATCCCTGGTCTGACTATGTGGGTTGTTGGTTATGTTATATTATGTACTTATGTATATTTAGTTAGACTATTTTTGGTATTTTAAATTCATAGTCAGACGGGAGCGGGATCATTCACGATTATCGAGGAATAATCGGGATGGGTCCTGTCATCAGCCCCGTCTCGAAGTACATGCATAGTGAAATCGAACTTCCGTAACCTATAACTCTCCCGTTCGAAGTCCAATTTCAGTGTGCCGCCTGCCTATGGATTCGTATCGTCTCGATCTACGTAATGGTCCTTGGCCCTCGGCCATCGGACCTCCCGGTCAAAAAGTCAACATTTGACTCCATTTAACCACAATTACCAAATTGCCCCTAAACTTTCGAACGTCATAACTTCCTCCTCGAACGTCGGAATTGAACGTGCCACCTGTCTATGAACTCGTGACGTCACGAACTACGTCACCGTCATTGGTCAAAGTCCGTTTGACCGCCCGAACGAAAAGTTAACGTTTTGCCCACGCCCAAGGGAAAAACGGTCATTTTGCATCGTTCATCCGATTTTTCCCAACTAATCACGGATTAGCCTTACTAATCGTGATTAGTCACTAATCTAATCCTGGAATTAGGGACGGGTCGTTACACGTTTCCTTCCATTTTCAATTTTACACGTTAGGGGCCATTTTGAATGATCATAATGAGTTAGTTAGGTTGCTAGGGAAGTTCTAAGAAGGTTTTGGTGATGGTTCACGGCTGAGGAAGCCTTGGGGAGTTTTTGGAATTCTTGAACCGTGAAGGACAAATCGGGTTAAGGGATTTTAGTAGGTTTTAGGTGTTTTGAATTACATATTTAGGTTCCTAAGATCGAATTAGGGAGATTAGAATTGATCATGGAGAAAAAAGGGTGAAGAATGGACGGTTTAGAGGCCTGAACTGGCCACGCCGGTTTGAGTGGACCGCAGTTGCAGGAAAAATTGGGCCAGCTGGTTCGGACCGGCCTAACCGAGGTTGAAGACAACTGCAGCTAGGCGCATGGCTTCCACGCGCAGCCACTTCAGGTGGCGCAGGGCTTCCAAGCACAGCCACTTCAGACGCGTGTGGGGTCTTTAGTGAGGGGTTAATTAAGTAGTTAGTAAGCCTCTAAAGTGATTTGGACAGGTTTGGAAGTCCCGATGATGACGATTGGCCCGGGAGAGCCGTATTGCACGCGTATCGAGGCGCAGCTTCAGACAGTCTGTGAGTGGACTTTCTTTCTGAAATCGATGCATGCATAAATGTTTTATAAGTGTTTTAATATATGTGTTGTGATGCCATGAGTGCATTTTGTGTGTGTTTATGTATGTGCACGTACTTCGAGGTTATTGGGTTTTATACGTGCGCATACGCGTTTATGCTTTCAGTTTTAATGAAATGGTGTTGAAAAGGTAAAACCAGGCATGAGACCCATTTGGATTTGGTTTGACTCGGGCATGAGGCTCTATTGATGACCTACGGGTCTGAGTCGTGGTCGCAACGGGTGTTGTATGCACGGCGACGAACAACGTAACGCTCGCCTCCGGATTGGGATGTGTTCCCTCCGGAGAGGTCACGATGCATGTTTCGTTGTCGAGCAGCCACTGGAGGCTCGACTTCAGAGTGCTGACAGTATAGGAGATCGATCGGTGGCGTGTGCACCATGTCCTAGAGTTGGTCGCGGAAGTGATCTGTTCACGGCGACATACTAGGATTGAAAGTCCTGGATTAATGGTTGCATGCATCACTCCGATCGGAATCGTGACTGGCCCTGAGGTTTTGGGCTCGATGCCCAGTTCATTGTGAAATCGAGCCAGAGGCCTCGTTGAGTTATACGTTCAGGCTAAAAGCCCAGTTGATTTGTGTTATCGGGTGTGACTCCCGTATTATGGTTTTTTATACTGGTATGTATATACCCTCCTTACTAGCTTATTGATTGGTCTCCTCCAGTCGTCGACCTAGAGAGTCATTATCCACTAACTGGAATGGGTATCCCCATAGGGATCCCGTTCCAGGAGTGGGAGTTACGATGTGATGCCAGACTAGATCCGGAGAAATGCTCGAACTAGATCCGAAGACAGAGCCTCCCAGATGGAGAATTCCTGGGAGAAAACTCGGAGTGAGATCCCGAGTAGTATGCATACTTATATATAGAGAAATTGTGACATATCGGGGATGAGTTCCCTAGGGGCTATGTGCCCCGAGTTGACATCAGAGGATGTCTAGGATGGGTTTTATATATATCTATGTATAGGTGGATGAGTTTTCACTAAGACTGCATTGGGCTGAGACCCACGCGTGTTGGTTTTGGGTTGAGACCCACAGGTGTTGGACTGGGCTGAGTTCCCAGGTACTTTGATTGGATTTTGGGCTAAGTCCCCGTGTTCTATGTTAAGAAATGGTTTTCGAATGCATGCATATGTTTTTAATGAAGGGCATAAAGGTTTTTATGAAAATGTTTTTATAAAATATTTGTTTTTGTCCACTCACAGGTTCGGTGTTTTTAATGTCCTTCAGGTTGATCACGGATGCGGGCTGTAGCAGAGACGAGACATCACACTCCTCCGTCAGATCCTGGCGTACTCTGATAGTCCCGGTTGGACTAAGGACGGAATTATCCCTAATTTGACACTTCGTGTCAGACGGGATCAGGCGCGTCCCACTAGGTGAATTTCATCATTAAAAAAATAAATCTAGTAAAAATACATACATTATGCAAGAACCAACCTATGATCATGTAACAAAATGCAATACGAAAAAACTAAATTGCAACAAGCTAATCTTTTACATGGACAAGATATTATACGTTCTCCAAAAAATTCACCGTCTCTCCTATTTAAGTGTAGGAAAAAATAAATTGATCTATATAAACTAATATTACTTAAAATTTTCCTGTGGGTCATTAATTTCAAGTGGGCTATAGCACACCCCAGCCCTTACTGTTGGTCCGTGCCTAACTACAATTGATATTGGAAAACAAGAGATTTTGACACTGCATTTTGATAAGTAGTGAAATGACATTTGAATACTAATAGATCTGATCTACTACTATATTTGGTGTAGAGAATAATGTTAGTCATGTCAACCCGAAACTAGGGATGGGAATAATTACCCATGGAATTGGGTACACTTGGATATTAATTATATGTATGGATGATCATAATTATCCATGGACTTAGATACCCATATGTATTAGCTATATGAGAAAAAAGATTTAGGCTTTTTACTCTAGATGCACTCTGAGTTCTTAGTTTTATCTCAAAATGCACCATAAACTTAATTTTGTGCCAGAATGCCCCATGAAACACCATTTTTGTTTCAACTTAATAATTTTTTGTTAACTCCATTAACTTACTGTCAAATTTATGGGCAATATAGTCACTCTGGTCTAAAAAAAATAAAAACTAAATCTTTAAAAATCACTACTCGCAGTGGAAGATGCTTTATTGGGATCTGCTTGGGTACGTAAGGGTTTTTGGTGGCTCCCCTCCAATGTGGCAATATCCCACGTGCAACTCAGCAGCAGAACCGCATTCATGTGTAAGGTTGGGGATGATGATTTGGGGGATGAGCTAATGTTAATGGTGAATAAGGAGAAGGTTCAAGCATGTGTAGTGAAATTCGATTCAAAAGCCAAGACAACTTGTACTTACATGAAGGTTAAGTTTGATGATGAGAAAATATGGACTGAGATTGTGAAAGATTCCTCGACTCAGAGCCCAACTTCTATGTGCTCAAAGAGGTAATCTTTATTATTGTGTTTTTTGAAATGTCTAGCTAACCTTGGCTTGGTTGTCTACTCTTTCAAATTGTGTTTGGTATATGAATTAATTTCGTTTTGGTATGGATTTCTATGCCTTCATGCAAGCTAGAATTTTTCACCTTATTTCAGAAGTTTTGACATCTTTCTAACTCCCTTAATGCAAGCAGCCCTTTTAGAGCACTAGTTTATTTGAAAAAAGTTTGGAGGGCTTAAATTTTTTGATGTGAACCTACTCTTACCTTTTGGTTTTGATGTTTTTTTAATCATGCACTTTACAAGTTAGTATTTTTTTTTTTAAAGTTTGGTTTCTAGCCTTTTTTTCTAAAGTGACCATATTGCCCTTAAATTTGATAATACGTTAATGGAATTAACAGAAAATAACTAACTTGGAACAAAAATGGGTTTTGAGGGAGCATCCTGGCAAAATATCGAGTTCATTGTGCATTTTGAGAGAAAATAAGAACTCATTGTGCATTTTGAGTAAAAAACCAAATATTGATGATGAGTAAAAAAAGGTTACACTTTACTATCTTGTAGTTTACACAAGATAACATAGTTACATTTCTACTTTAAACTGTTTCACTTTATTACTCTATACTGTAAAAAATATTACATCTTGAACCCTCCATCATTTTTTCCATTTCCTCTTCAGTTTTGTGATGATGTGGAGTATATGAGTCCGACCGATTATCTATTTTTTTAATTCAGTTAAAGGGTGTAATTATCAGTTTATATCAAATAATTACATTTTAAAATAATAATCACTAACCATTTAAAATTTTATCTCAAATCTCTTACACTTTAATATTTTTAGATACATTTTAAAATCCTAAATTCTTCAACTTTAGCATAAAATAAATTAAAATATAGTTAATTGGCAGGATCTCCATACTCTATATTAGCACTTAATTAAATATAAAATATGATGGAGAGTTCTAAGTATAGTAATTTTTAAAAGTACACGATGGTAAAGTGAAATATTTTTGAAAATAAATGTAATTATGTTATTCGTCCTAAATTACCGATGATAAACTATAATAGATTTATTAGGCTAAGTGCACCAGAAATACGTCAATCAATCTCAAAATGCACCAGGAACTGTAATTTTCCTCAGTATGCACCAGGAACATGTGCAACATAAAAAAAGTTGTACCATCCGTCAATCAAAATTAGTAACACCGTTAATTTTAATGACATGGCAGTAATATTAAAAAAAAATTAATAAGGATAATTAAGACATTTACTTTAATTTATTAGATTTCTGTAAAAATTATTTTTAAAAATTAAAACAAATAAATACCCAATCTCCCCAACCCAACTAACCTGATCATCTCTCTCTCTAGATCACCGGCCACAACTCACTGCCCTCCTAGCCTTCCTGATACCACCCATTGATAGGTCTTCAAATAAACATTATTTTATATTATTTTATACCCTTTATTCTTAACTTTTAATATTAAAATAATAAACAATTAGAGAAAATAATATATTTTGTGACATTTTTGTAGGAATAAATAAAGTTTGGAATTTGGAGCGTTGGCAAAAGAATCGTCCCGATCGGAGTTCAAACGAAGAAATTATAGACAAAATTCGATGGATTTATATCAATCCATTTTTTAAAATTTAAAATTCATTAAATTCAGCCCACATTTGAAGCCCAATCCAAATTGCAGCAACCCAAGTCGCGACCCATATTCAATTGTAGCTCAGCCCGCCAAAAGCCCAACAAAGTCCAGCCCGCGAGCCCATTTCCCTCTCTAGCCCAGCGCTGTGATCGACAAATGTCTGTCGAGCTCCCCTTGCCTCATTCGAAGCATGCAAACCTAACTTGAGCTGTCAGCCTCAGCTCGTGTGCGCTGACTTACCATGCCCTGCACCCGCCTGACCCGCCAGCCTACATGCCCTCTGTCAGCAAGCCTTCACCGACTCCCTGCCCTTTCTGTCAGTAGCCTCATGCCTAGTCCTATCACTACAGCTCAGCAGCTTGCTGCTGATTCAACTGCTTTACCTTTTTCAACCCAAACCATCCCCAATTTCGCCATTTTTCAACCCAAACCATCCCCAATTTCATCATTTTTCATCATTTTTCATCATTTCATTATTTTATTTTATTATTTTATTATTTTATTATTTTATTTGAATTTTGGCACTCCCTCTATAAATAGGGAGGTCATTTCATTTGTTTGGGCCCCTAATTGTCCTCATTTTGTTCCATTTTTAGTAGTTTTTAGTTCTAGTTTTCTCTTTTTTTTTCCACTCTTCTTTTAGTTCATCTTCTTTTTTTTTTGTTCTTTATTTTGGGATCATTTGTAACTTCTTTTAATTAGTTATTTTAGTTTCATTTTCTTTATTTTGTTCTTAGTTTCATTTTCTTTATTTTGTTATTAGAATTTCTTCAACTTCTCTTTAATTACATTTTTATGTTTTCCTTAAGAAAAACTTAAGGCCAAGTAATTCTAAGGAAATTCAAGTGTTTTTAAGACCGCATTCCTCGTATTTCTTCTTCTATCTTCACTAATCTCCTGCAGCTGTTTGGTGATTCTTGTGAAAAATCATCTTTTTCTACTTAAATTCTTGTTATTGTTTTAGTTTTACTTATAATTCCATATATGTGTGGATATTTTCTTTCTAACATTTGTAAGTATGAATACAATCTCCATATGTTTTATTTCATGAATTTTAGTTATTTTGTATATTTTAGTGCTTACACTTCAATTCAAAACTAAGTGTCGGTTGTTGTCGGTGCACTTAGAATAGAATTGAAGAGATTTAAATGTCGGCCCCTGTCGGTGCTTTTAATAAAAAAACTTAAGGTGAATCATATTGTAAGTGTTGGCCGCTGTTGGTGCATTTATAATATTGAAAAACGTATTTTAGTAATTGAAATAATTGATGTAAGATTTCGTGATTGGTTCAATATAAGCATGATGTTAAAGTGTTAGTAAAAATTGTGTTTAAATGAAGTTTATTTTAGGAGTAGTTTTAAATAATGTAATTGTTAATTTGAATTTAATTTTTAGTTTGGTTAAAATGTAGTTTAGATTACAATATTCCTAAAACCCTCATTTCATTCTTTTATTCTTTTATTTTTTAATTCTTTATTGTTTATTTTTTAATTTTTTTAATTCATTAATTCATCAATTCATCAATTCATTAATTCTTTAATTCTTTATTCTTTAATTTTTTGTTCATTATTCTTTTATTCATTATTTTTTCTCACTAACACACTACTAATGTTCCCTAATTTCTCCAGTTAAGAACGATCTCTATTTACTAATACTACATCTACACAAAAAAGGTTTAAATAGCATAATACTCGAATTACGTGTTTAATTTAATGCGCAGTTTGAGCGTTATCAATTTTTAGCGTTGTTGCCGGGGAAATTGAAAATAATTTTTAATTTTTTAGTGTATGTATATAAATTGTGCATATTATACTTGTTTATAATTTTTTACTTTTGTTAATATTATATTTGTTCATAACTTTTACTTACTTGTTTATAATTCTTATACTTGTTTATATTTTATTTATCCATCTTATTTTTGTTTATATTTGTTTATTTTTATTTTTATATACATGTACATATAACATATTATATTTGTTCTTACTTTAATGTTTATCTTTATACATGTTCATATTATACTTGTATATTATTTTTATTTATTTTTATACTTGTTCATAACTTTTATTTTTATGCTTGTTCATAATTTTGATTCTTATAATTGTTCTTATTATAATTGTTCATATTGTTCATATTTTACTTGTTCGTAATTTCTATTTTTCTATACTTGTTCATAAATGTTCATAATTTTGTATATACTTGTTCATATTAAATTTTTTTAAGTAAATTTAAATTCTTATTATACTTGTTTATTTTATACTTGTTTATAATTGTACATACTTGTTCATATTTCAATTTTTTATAATTGTAGATATTTGTTATACTTGTCATAGTTCATACTATACTTGTCCATAAATTGTAAATTACACTGTTCACTTTTTCTTATTGTTATTTTTATTTCTTTTGAATTGTTTTTGTAAATAAAAAAAATTAGTAAAAAAAATCTTTTTAAATTAAATTTGTCTTTTTCTGTATTTATTTTTTAAAATTAAAAAAAATTAAAAAATTATCGAAATTTTTTTTTAAAGAAAGAAAACGTTGTTATTACATTTTTATTTATAAAAAAAAATCAAAAAACAAAATTAATTCAAAAAAAATTAATTCAAAATTTTCTAGTCTTAACTTTATGTTAGTGTAAATATATACTTGTAAATAAATCTAGTCAATATATTAGTGTGAATATCTTTACTTGCGAATATCATTACTTGTGCATAAAATCATACTTGTAAATAAATTATTCAAACTTTTATAAATTGTTCATATGTAAATTTTCATGTTATACTTGTAAATTGTGCATAAAAACATACTTGTAAATAATTCGTGCATTCATGCATTAGTCTCGGGTATATGTAGATCACTTGCATTTCGAAGTTTAGATTTTGATCTTTAATGTAATATGTGAAGTCTCTTTTGTTAACTTTCACCTACGGTGATTGTTAACACTTGAGTTATTTTAATTCATGTAGAGTAAGAAATTTTCGAGGGTGATGTCTAGGACAAGAGATGGTACTCTTAACAGGTTTTGGGTCTATGAAAGAGACATCAATGAAGTTTAAGTCTCGGGATGTCTTGAAATTTGCTCTGTCTCTTATGTTTATTCTTTCTAACCTGGTCACTTTTGAACTTGCCCAAACAGTTGAATTAAACTAAAATATTTACTTGGGCCGCACAGGGATCCTGTTCTAGGAGTGGAAGTTATGATGTGGTCCCCGACCAGATTCCGATAGATGATCGGACTAGATCTGGAGATAGAGCTCGAACTAGATCTAGAGATAGTGTCTCCCAGACGGAGAATTCCTGGGAGAAGACTCGGAGTGAGACCCCGAGTGGTGTGCACACTAGTATATATATGATGAATCGTGACATATATCGGGGATGTGTTCTCTAGGGGCTGTGCCCCGAGTTGGCATCTTCTCAGAAGTGCCGCGGATGGGTTATACGTATGTTGATACGTATGAGGTTTTAACAGTTTGGGGCGGAGACCCCGTGTTGTATGTTTTGGTATTTCACTGAGAATGGTTTTGGGCTGAGACCCACATATGTTGATTTGGACTGAGTTCCCACATGTATGGATTTACGGGTTTTTGTGATTTCGGGTCGGGGACCCATAAATGAATTTATGGTTCATGACGGTTTATGGGGACCAGCATGAACCCTTGAAAGGTTTTTATGTGTCATTACGGTTTATGGGGACCGGGCATGAACCCTTGAAAGGTTTTGAGAATATGTTTGACAAATGGTTTTATGAACGTTTTGGTAAACGGTTTTTGAATGCATGCATATGCTTTTAGTGAAGGGCATAAATGTCTTCTTGTGAAAATGTTTTTATTGAAATGTTTGTTTTGTCCACTCACAGTTTTCGTGGTTTTTAATGCCCTTCAGGTTGATCGCGGATGCGGGCTGTAGTAGAGATCGAGACATCACACTCCTCCTCCTACGATCCTGGCGTACTCTAGAAGCCTAGTGAGGGCTAGAGACAGAATTTTCCCTAGTCTGACACTTCGTGTCAGACGGGATCAGGCGCGTCCCACGTTAATCCCAGGGGATTTGGGACGGGTCCTGACAACGATCATCCAAAGCAATCAAAGACTTCACCTTCCCACATCTTGAAGATGCCAGCTAAATCCCCTACGTCTCCATCTTTTTCTCCGCCATGAAAGTTTTGGAGCTTGGCAACCGACTTGCCTTGCGTCTGCAACGCCACGGTCGTGCACTATGAACAGAAGGGTCAATCAATTTCTTCGAGGTAAATCATCTTTACCGAAGTTGCCACATATCAAAGAACAAATCAAGAGGAAAAAAAAACAAAAACACGAGTCATCTTTTTATGATGTTAATCTAATAGGAATCACGCCCAAAACAAAAATGAACAAGATTATATAACTGACATTCGCCAATCACATGAAAGGTAGTAATCAACGTGAAATAGAAACAGTGGAAAACGAAAATTCAAATTTCTCACCAAGGTCGCCCTTGAGAAGATGGCAGAGACAGAAGGATAGGGAGGATGGTCGTGATTAGAGTAGTCCTTTTTCTAGAGGTCATGCTGAAGTAAATTCGCGACCATTGCTGTTGAATCAAAGTCGCGACATCCTTGAAATCTTGCTAGAAAAGTTGGACACATAGCTTGGAGACCAGCCCAATCAGAAACCCTAAATCCCCAAATTGAAAGCAAAGAAAATATGAAATCAAATCCCAGTCCAATCCAAGTTGTAAGCAATAGAGTAAAGGGAAGAGAGAACTTACTAGAAATAGAGGACGCGAAGTACGAGCGTGAGTAGGACTAGAGCGCGGCGGAGCAAAGTGTTTATGATGAAGACCTAGAAGGGACCAGGAGAAATAACGGACCTAGAGATGAAGAGCGATCGAAAAGGGGCTGGGGAGAAGAATATGGTTTCAGAGATCGACCTAGGGGCTGGGCAGAAGAACGTGGTTTCAGAAATGAAGAGCGATCGAGAAGGGGCTGGGATGAAGAGCGATCAAGAAGAGGATGGGGAGAAGAACGTTCGACCTAGGGTGGGTTCTTGAGAAGAGCAGGATTTTTTTAATTTTTTTTTAAGTGAACAGTGTTCAGCGTGTGTTAGAAATTTGTTTTGCCTATTGCTGCTTTCACCTTGTTGGGAAAATTGTTTTCCCCCTTCTTCAATAGACAACACTAAAACCAAAAGTGTTGTCTCTTTATTTATAAAATATTGCAAAACCACATTAGACAACACTTTTATATGATTATAGACGACAGTTTTAGTCTAAACTATTTTCTTTTAGAATAAGATGACACATTTAGTAAAAACTGTCGTCTAAAACTAAATATGGCATAGTGAAGAATAATGAAAACAAAGACAAAAAAAAATCCAACTTTCTTCCCTAAAAACCATGACTCAAAAGCCCCAAAACACACAAGCAATAAAACCCACAACTAAAAAATGCAAAGGAATAGTAAAAAGCCTAGAACCCATTAAAACAGACCTAAAACTTGAAAATGCAAAAGAGTGGTGAAAACAAAGAAGAAAATGAAGAGGGACAAAAACCCAAACCAGAAACATCCATAAATGGCTGATTTTGAGAGCAAAGATTCAGTCACAAACAAAAGCTACCCATTTGGAATCTCAATCGCTTTTGGTGGACTCAAAGCTAAACTGACAGGACCCGCCCCGATCCCACAGGGACCACAAGGGGACGTGCCCTGCTCCCGTCTGACACCCAATAATTCATACCAATTTTAACCTCAAAACATCAAATGCATAAATAACCAAATTAAAGTCATACATCAAATCCGAATTAAACGAATGTCAGCCAAGGGATGAAATTCAAAATTACAAGTTGCGAGCACAACTCTATAGTAAACCTGCGGGTACGCCACCCAACAGGGGTTCAGGTACGCAGAAGTAGATCTATGCCTCAGCCTCAGGTTCCTCCTCTACCTCAGTATCACGACCTGGAGGGGTTACCAAAAACATTAAGGGTGAGTGGACCGAACTCAAGTTTATAAAATCATTTGATAAGTAAAATATATAATTTACCCCTCCGTTTTCCAAACATGCATGCAGCATCCTTTAAAATCATAAATAATATAATATGAATCACAAGGCATGTAATAAAACCATAACCATAATTTTAGCTACTGCACTATACACTCCAATCCCGACATCCCAGATGTCTGACGTCCCTGACGTCCAATAAGGTCACAATCACAAGGCTACGCGTGCCACTCGGGTCTCAATTCCGAGTTCAATCCCCGAACCCCGTTCGGGTACAGCATCCCCGATGCTTAGCGTCATAGACGCTGGACGTTCTAGACGTCCGTGACCACTCCGGGGTACCTCATCCGGAGGAGACAGTATCATATGAATGGATCTATACAGTGCAGTACCAAATACATTTTATTGATATCCACATGCAAGCATATATATACATAGATAGAATCTGAACCAATCATTAAGTTTCATCAGACGGGTCTCAAGCCCAAATACCGTGAAACGTGTCATAACCATATTTTCCATATCATCCAAACCATTATTGTTTTTAGCATGTGAATAAGTATAATAAACCAGAAAACATTTATGCACGCAAGGGATTAAGAAAATGGCCCACTCACAATACAATCCTGCTAGAAACCGAACGTATACCCTCGTCCTGGTACAATTGTACAATCCCTGTCAAGTCCAAAGTATTCGTAAAGGTCAATTTAAACCCCCAACATTCAACCATGAAATCCTAGGCCGAAACAGGCCCGGGAAAGCCGCCCGAACGCGCTTCCCAATGCAATAAACCTTAATTTGACCAACTTAATGATCTCCGATCGACCCGAAACCACCGTCATTGGATCCGAATCGTCGAAACCTAAAGAATGGTGGTGGTCCCACCAAAAGTACTGTTCACACGCGCCCACACGCGCCAGTCAACGCGTCGGTCAACGCAGGAACAGTCCCTGCTGACGTCATGGCTGACGTCACTGCTGACGTCAGCATGACGTCATGCTGACATCATCTGACAGCTGTCAGGTCTGACATGTCAGACTCTGACAGGTGCCACATGTCAACATCCGATTGGTCCACCTCACTGATCTGTCAAGCCACGTGTCAGATCTGACATGTGCCACGTGTCAGTACGGCACTGGTCCACGTCACTAACATGTCAGTGACACGTGGCAGTCCCTGATTGGGCCACGTCACTGACATGTCAGTGCTGACTGTGCACCGACATGTGACACGTGTTGGCTCACGGTTGGTCCACGTCACCTGACAGTCTGATAGGGTGCCACGTCATCACCTCTGTCCTCAGACGGGTTGACCCGTATCTCTGCAACTCGGGTCGATCAGACCCGCGATCAAGACCCGGTCACCATTTCACCATTTCTCAATCATTTTCGTTCAGGTTTGTTCCTAACTACTCGTCTTAATCCCAGGAACAGTTCTAGCTAATTAAAATCAATAAACAAGGGCTGAATCGAAGACTTACCTCGATGAACAGACCCGGGTTCCCGTCGCCGTTTGCACTCCGTTCAGGCTACCTCCGGTCACGCAATTGATCCCAATAGGTTCCTAACAGTTCCTAGAGTTGATTAGGGTAAATAAAAACCAAAACCAAACGTTGGAATTCAAGTTACCAAATTCTGGGTTTTAAAACCGTTTCGGGTTTTCCCGGCTTCCCTACCTCGCCGCCGTCCTCCGCCGTGATCCCTACCGTCTGCCGCCTCACCCGTTCAGTCCAGCGTCACTCAGAGCAAGGGTCAGATGCAATGGTGTGATGGTTTGGAATGGGCAGTATGTGAGTGTGTCGGGTTAGGAAATATATAGAAATGGAGGGAAAGCTGCACAATGAAATGAACGGTCCAGATTAGATCTTGAAATGAGATCAAAGGCTGAGATTAGATCAGGGGTGTATCAGATCAAGGGCTGTGATCAAAAGTGGATTTTAATGTTATTTAATCCCATAGTGGATCTGATCCAATCTAGCCAATGGGTGAGTGACCAGGTGTCCTCCAATCAGATTTCCAGAATAAAATATTTGGCACGAAAATCGAGACACGAACCTCCCGATTTCACGTTTCTGACCATAACTTCCTCGTACGAAGTCCGATTTCGGCGTGCCGCCTGTCTACGGACTCAGGACGTCGAGACCTACCTAATGGTCCTTGAGTCAACTGAAAATTAGTTGCCAAAATAAAAGTCAACATTTTCACCCCCAAATGTCCAAATTACGGTAATACCCCCGAACTTCCGGTAGTCATAACTTTTTCCCTGATCGTCCGAATTGGACGTGCCACCTGTCTATGAACTCGTGATGTCCTGAACTACGTCACGGTCTTATGTCAAAGTTCGTTTAATTCATCAATCAAAAAGTCAACAATTGGCCATACCCATAACAAGGGTAAAAGCGTCAAATCACACAATAAATTACAATATTGAAATCCTCGAATTTCCGGGGTGTTACAACCTTCCCCCCTTAAGAAATTTCGTCCCGAAATTTCAAAGAAACAAATGAGGAAATTGTTCTCGCATTTGAGCCTCAGGCTCCCATGTGGCTTCTTCCACATTCTGGTTTCTCCAGAGAATCTTCACGAGAGGGATCGTCTTCCGACGTAGTACCTTATCCTTCCGGTCCAAGATTTGTACTGGTTGTTCATCAAAGCTCAAATCCTCCCGTAGTTCGACAGGTTGTTCCCCAAGTACATGAGAAACATCACGTACGTACTTCCGTAGCATCGATATGTGGAAAACATCGTGAACTCTAGATAGTTCTGGAGGTAGCGCCAATCTGTAAGAACTCTGCCAATCCTCTCTACGATCTCATAAGGTCCGATAAAACGCGGACTCAGTTTCCCCCGTCGACCGAATCGGATAATCCCCTTCCACGGTGATAACTTCAGGAAGACAAAATCTCCCACTTCAAATTCCAAGTCTCGAATCCGTCGATCGGCATAACTCTTCTGACGATCCTGTGCCGCCTTCAATCTCTCCTTGATAACACGAACAGTTTCCAAGGTTAAGTCCATCAATTCCAGCCCTACCGCCGCTCGCTCTCCTATCTCCGTCCAGCAGATAGGTGTCCTGCACTGTCGACCATACAGTGCCTCGTAAGGTGCCATCCCGATGCTTGCCTGATAGCTGTTGTTGTAGGCGAATTCCATCAATGGCAAATGAGTATCCCAAGAGTCCTGAAACTGTAGTACACATGACCTCATCATGTCCTCCAGGGTCTGAATGGTTCTTTCAGACTGTCCATCGGTCTGAGGATGGAAAGCAGTACTAAAACGTAGGGTCGTTCCCAGAGTAGCTTGCAAACTCCGCCAGAACCTGGAAGTGAAACGCGGATCACGACCGGACACGATTGATTCCGGCGTACCATGCAATCGTATGATTTCCTTCACAAACAATTGAGCCAGTCGATTAGGTTTATAGGTCTCCTGAACAGGTAGAAAATGGGCTGATTTGGTTAACCGATCCACGATCACCCATACTCCGTCCACTCCACTCTGAGTTCTTGGTAACTTAAAGACGAAGTCCATGGTGATGTGATCCCACTTCCACTCGGGAATCTGAAGTGGCTGCATAGCCACATAAGGCCTCTGCCGTTCCGTCTTAACCTGCTGACAGGTTAAGCATTTGCTCACGAATTCAGCAATATCCTTCTTCATTCCTGGCCACCAATAATGGTTCCGGAGGGTACGGTACATCTTTGTACCTCCCGGATGCATAGCATAGGCCGAACTATGGGCCTCCTCAAGAATCTCGGCCCGTAACTCTGCCACTGCAGGTACATACAAACGGCCCAACTTCACAAGCGCTCCATCATCCCGGATGGTAAAAACCTGTCTCCCATCTGCATCGACCTCAATTCTGTAAATACAAAGTATCGGATCCTGAAGTTGTGCCTCGATGATCCGATCAATCAGTACTGGTCGTACATGGAAGCTGGCCAACAAAGCTCCATGCTTATCCGTACCCAAGATAACTCCCGCCTTCCGGAGTTCCACCAGTAAGGGAAGATACACCATCCCTAGGTGTGCAACGGATCCTGCTGACTTCCTGCTGAGTGCATCAGCCACCACATTGGCCTTACCCGGATGGTACTCGATCGTACAGTCATAGTCCTTCAGCAGCTCCAACCATCTCCGTTGTCTCATGTTAAGCTCCTTCTGAGTGAATAAGTATTTAAGACTCTGGTGGTCGGTGTATATACGACACGTTGCGCCGAATAGATAATGTCTCCAGATTTTCAGGGCATGAACCACCGCTGCCAACTCCAAATCATGGGTAGGGTAGATCAACTCGTGGGTCTTCAGCTGCCGGGATGCATAGGCGATAACCTTGCCATTTTGCATCAACATGCAGCCCAGACCTTGCAGCGATGCATCACTGAAGACCACAAACTCTCCACTGTCGTCCGGCAATGCAAGGACAGGTGCAGTGGTCAATCAATCTTTCAACTCTTGAAAGCTCCGATCGCACTGCTCGTCCCAGATAAACTTCACTCCCTTCCGAGTCAAACGAGTCAATGGTGCAGCAATGTTGGAGAAACCCTCCACGAATCTCCGGTAGTAACCTGCTAATCCGACGAAACTCCGTACCTCGGTCACTGTTGTCGGTTTAGCCCAGTTGGTCACCGCTTCTGTTTTCTGGGGATCCACGCAAATCCCATCCGTCGATATCACGTGTCCCAGAAAACCAATACTGCTCAGCCAAAACTGACACTTGCTCAGTTTGGCGTACAATTGTTCTTGTCTCAGCCTCTCCAAGACCAACCGTAGATGTTCCTCATGTGCACGGGCACTCCTCGAGTACACCAAAATATCATCGATGAACACAATCACGAACTTATCCAGGTAGGGTCGGAAGACCCGGTTCATCAGATCCATGAATGCTACTGGAGCATTCGTCAATCCAAATGGCATAACAAGGAACTCGTAGTGTCCGTAACGGGTTCGAAAAGCAGTTTTCGGAATATCCTCCTCCGAAATCCTCAGTTGGTGATACCCAGACCGCAAATCAATTTTCGAGAAGCACTGAGCTCCCCGCAACTGGTCAAAAAGGTCATCGATCCTGGGTAGAGGATACTGGTTCCTCAGCGTCACCTTGTTGAGTTGTCGATAGTCAATACATAAACGGAGACTTCCCTCCTTCTTCTTTACGAACAACACCAGTGCTCCCCACGGTGAAGTACTCGGTCGGACATATCCCAAATCCACCAACTCCTGCAATTGAGTCTTGAGTTCTCGTAACTCGGCCGGCGCCATCCGGTATGGTGCCTGGGATATAGGTCGGGTACCCGGGAGTAGTTCAATAGTAAACTCAATCTCCCGCGATGGTGGTAATCCAGGTAAGTCTTCCGGGAACACATCCGGAAACTCACATACCACCGGTATCTCGTCGATACTCGGAGTACCAACCTGCTCCGACACGACATGCGCCAGATAACCCTGGCATCCCTTCCGTAGAAGTTTGGTAGCAGTAAGTGAAGAGATCACTTCAGGAGGCGTACCGTCACGTTCCCCCTGAAAGATAACTTCCGGCAAACCCGGGCTCCGCAGAATCACTTGCTTGCTACAGCAGTCGATGAGCGATCCGTGCTCCGATAGCCAATAATTCATACCAATTTTAACCTCAAAACATCAAATGCATAAATAACCAAATTAAAGTCATACATTAAATCCGAATTAAACGAATGTCAGACAAGGGATGAAATTCAAAATTACAAGTTGCGAGCACGACTCTATAGTAAACCTGCGGGTACGCCACCCAACAGGGGTTCAGGTACGCAGAAGTAGATCTATGCCTCAGCCTCAGGTTCCTCCTCTACCTCAGTATCACGACCTGGAGGGGTTACCAAAAACATTAAGGGTGAGTGGACCGAACTCAAGTTTATAAAATCATTTGATAAGTAAAATATATAATTTACCCCTCCGTTTTCCAAACATGCATGCAGCATCCTTTAAAATCATAAATAATATAATATGAATCACAAGGCATGTAATAAAACCATAACCATAATTTTAGCTACTGCACTATACACTCCAATCCCGACATCCCAGATGTCTGACGTCCCTGACGTCCAATAAGGTCACAATCACAAGGCTACGCGTGCCACTCGGGTCTCAATTCTGAGTTCAATCCCCGAACCCCGTTCGGGTACAGCATCCCCGATGCTTAGCGTCATAGACGCTGGACGTTCTAGACGTCCGTGACCACTCCGGGGTACCTCATCCGGAGGAGACAGTATCATATGAATGGATCTATACAGTGCAGTACCAAATACATTTTATTGATATCCACATGCAAGCATATATATACATAGATAGAATCCGAACCAATCATTAAGTTTCATCGGACGGGTCTCAAGCCCAAATACCGTGAAACGTGTCATAACCATATTTTCCATATCATCCAAACCATTATTGTTTTTAGCATGTGAATAAGTATAATAAACCAGAAAACATTTATGCACGCAAGGGTTTAAGAAAATGGCCCACTCACAGTACAATCCTGCTAGAAACCGAACGTATACCCTCGTCCTGGTACAATTGTACAATCCCTGTCAAGTCCAAAGTATTCGTAAAGGTCAATTTAAACCCCCAACATTCAACCATGAAAGCCTAGGCCGAAACAAGCCGGGAAAGCCGCCCGAACGCACTTCCCAATGCAATAAACCTTAATTTGACCAACTTAATGATCTCCGATCGACCCGAAACCACCGTCATTGGATCCGGATCGTCGAAACCTAAAGAATGGTGGTGGTCCCACCAAAAGTATTGTTCACACGCGCCCACACGCGCCAGTCAACGCGTCGGTCAACGCAGGAACAGTCCCTGCTGACGTCATCGCTGACGTCACTGCTGACGTCAGCATGACGTCATGCTGACATCATCTGACAGCTGTCAGGTCTGACATGTCAGACTCTGACAGGTGCCACGTGTCAACATCCGATTGGTCCACCTCACTGATCTGTCAGGACACGTGTCAGATCTGACATGTGCCACGTGTCAGTACGGCACTGGTCCACGTCACTGACATGTCAGTGACACGTGGCAGTCCCTGATTGGGCCACGTCACTGACATGTCAGTGCTGACTGTGCACCGACATGTGACACGTGTCGACTCACGGTTGGTCCACGTCACCTGACAGTCTGACAGGGTGCCACGTCATCACCTCTGTCCTCAGACGGGTTGACCCGTATCTCTGCAACTCGGGTCGATCAGACCCGCGATCAAGACCCGGTCACCATTTCACCATTTCTCAATCATTTTCGTTCAGGTTTGTTCCTAACTACTCGTCTTAATCCCAGGAACAGTTCTAGCTAATTAAAATCAATAAACAAGGGCTGAATGGAAGACTTACGTCGATGAACAGACCCGGGTTCCCGTCGCCGTTTGCACTCCGTTCAGGCTACCTCCCGTCACGCAATTGATCCCAATAGGTTCCTAACAGTTCCTAGAGTTGATTAGGGTAAATAAAAACCAAAACCAAACATTGGAATTCAAGTTACCAAATTCTGGGTTTTAAAACCGTTTCGGGTTTTCCCGGTTTCCCTACCTCGCCGCCGTCCTCCGCCGTGATCCCTACCGTTTGCCGCCTCACCCGTTCAGTCCAGCGTCACTCAGAGCAAGGGTCAGATGCAATGGTGTGATGGTTTGGAATGGGCAGTATGTGAGTGTGTCGGGTTAGGAAATATATAGAAATGGAGGGAAAGCTGCACAATGAAATGAACGGTCCAGATTAGATCTTGAAATGAGATCAAAGGCTGAGATTAGATCAGGGGTGTATCAGATCAAGGGCTGTGATCAAAAGTGGATTTTAATGCTATTTAATCCCATAGTGGATCTGATCCAATCTAGCCAATGGGTGAGTGACACTTGTCACTCACCAGGTGTCCTCCAATCAGATTTCCAGAATAAAATATTTGGCACGAAAACCGAGACACGAACCTCCCGATTTCACGTTTCTGACCATAACTTCCTCGTACGAAGTCCGATTTCGGCGTGCCGGCTGTCTACGAACTCAGGACGTCGAGACCTACCTAATGGTCCTTGAGTCAACTGAAAATTAGTTTCCAAAAGAAAAGTCAACATTTTCACCCCCAAATGTCCAAATTACGGTAATACCCCCGAACTTCCGGTAGTCATAACTTTTTCCCTGATCATCCGAATTGGATGTGCCACCTGTCTATGAACTCATGACGTCCCGAACTACGTCACGATCTTATGTCAAAGTCCGTTTAATTCATCAATCAAAAAGTCAACAATTGGCCATACCCATAACAAGGGTAAAAGCGTCAAATCACACAATAAATTACAATATTGAAATCCTCGAATTTCCGGGGTGTTACATAAACTCCTGCGCTTTTGGGCTATTTTGGTTTGTTTGGTTGCTGAGATAATGAAGGGAAATAAATTCAAGGAATTGGAAGCTTGAGAGATGAAAACATTAGTGGGATGTCTACATGGAGTGATCTCCCCCCTCTGAATTGGAAGCAGCGGGCAGAAGTATGCATTAGAGCTGTCGGGGGTCTCAATTACCTTTATACTGGAGCTGATAGAGGGATCATCCACAGGGATGTTAGGATAACCAATATACTTCTGGACGAAAATTTTGTAGCAAAAATGTCGAATTTTGGTGATGGATGCCTGTATGCTTGTTTAAGGGGAGATAGATGGGCTAGTGGGCCTTTTTTTAGGGAAGAAGATGAAGTTAGGACCAAAATGATCGAAACACCTTGCTACATACCTATTTTAAACAGTGTTACTAACATTGACTGACATATGGTGCAACGTTTTTAACGTTATACCTGTTTTTGGTTTATTCTAAAGCAAATTAGAGTTTGCATTTTAAGATTGAATGGTCTCTTTCGGAGACATTTATTCTAATAAGCCAATATAATATACTAAAAACAACTTACAAGTAGAGGTGTAGGGCAAGGGCTAGCCGCTGTACCCTTTACCCGTTCGGAAAACCAGCTAAAACTCGACTTCTCCTTCTTGGGCTTTGTTCTCCTCGCTCTCTTCTCTTCCGAGCGACCACAACGAGGAGAACCAGAGGCTATTGCTCCAGCTAGTAAAACCCTCACAGCGCCTAAACCATAGTCACCTTCCTCCCGAACTCGACAGCAAGATTCTTCTGCTTCTTCGGTCCATTCCAGCCCGAAACCCTTTCCCAAACAAAAGTTGGGCCTCGGGAAGGTTTTGATTCAAAGCATTCATATCACGGGCATTGTCCTCTGTGTTCTCCCAATTCCCTGTGATCTCAGTCTCTATCGAAATTGGTGGTGGTTCATAGCTCAAGAGGTGCTCACTCTCTCCAACTGGGTCAACAAAATTGGTTTATTCTACTCATCTTCTTCAATCATCACTTAATTTGATTTTCAGTGTGATTTTCTGTTTGTTGTGCATTCTCTACGTTGGGCTGTTGCTGATTTTCATCGTAATTACCTGCTTGGTAAGTTGGTATGCATTTCTCTATGTTGGGCTGTTGTTGATTTTGATTTTTAGTGTGATGCTCTATTGATGTGCTTGGTATGCATTTCTTTATGTTGGGCTGTTGTTAATTTTTCTTTTTAGTGTGATGCTCTGCTTGGTATGCATTCTCCATGGTGGGTTGTTGATTTTGATTTTGAGTGATTGGGTTTTGATTTTGAGTGAAACTCTGCTTGATTTTGAGTGTGATTCTATGTTGGGCTGCAACTGTTAGTAAGTTTGAAACTTCTAGTGCTATTCCTTTGCTAATTTCTTGACATCAATCAATAATAAGATTAATGATGCTATATTTGCATTATGGTGGTGAGGTGGGAACCGCAGCCCTTATCTCTCGGTGCACTGCCCGCATCAAAAGAATACCTTAAAAAATCTGGCCTGATTGAATTCTGAGAGAAAATCTGCCCGTCACCAATTCACCTTTTGTATATATATAGTTGTATACAGCCGGCTGTATATATGAGAATCTCTCTGATGAAAGAGCAAATATAATGAGAAGACAAGAACCACTCAACCAAAGTTGCATAGTGTAGAAGATAGACAACTATATGGAAGATTGGATTGTGCCATAATAAAGTTGTTAGAATATGTTATTGTGAGATTTATAATTAGTGCCAAATTTCTAATTCTAATTACCATTTTCACTTGGGGCCTGTTCAGTGGTGTAGATATATTGGTGCTGCTGTCAACACTAATCAAATTTTTCATCTTTTCTTCCCACTACAAATAATCTGATCATATAACTGTAGTATTGTACTAAAGGCTTAGAACAACTTGTGACCTCAAAGCCTTATCAAAGATAAAAATGTGACTGACCGTTTTTGTTGATACAGTTGAGGCACCTCTGGACAATTTCGTGAAAGAGAGACACGATTGGAAGCTCTAAATAGGGCATGGCAGAGGTTTATGAAATGCAACTTCACTTAAATAGGGAAAAGGAACTGGCAGAGGGTAGTTTCTGATGTGCTGCAAACCATTGTTATTTGTATTTGTTTGCAGTTGGAGAGAGTAGTCTTTGTGTTTCTTGTTAAACTTTGAATCTTAACACAGTTCCTCTTGCTCTATGCCATTGTAATTATGGAAGCTTCAAAATTAGTGCTCTTTGTAAGCACAGGAACGTTGTCAAAATTTCTTCTAACTAATCCTCGGTTTTCACAAACATGGTGCATTTTGAGATTCAATAAATATCCGAGGTGAGGTGAAAGGATTTACATAGGGTGCTTAGTTTATGTTGTTCCCATGTTTATGCTGCTTAGTACGAGTTTTTGGCCTTAACGTGCTATCTTTTTGGTCCAAGATTTTTGTATTATCTCTTTTTGAGCGGGTTTATATGTACGGTGTCTTGTTTTTCAATATCAATTGTAGTTGCTCCAGGTCTTTTTGTGGTTCTCCAATTAACAGCCAGCCATTGCTTTCTATTTTGCCCCTATCTATTTTCAATTGGCATATATCAATTGGTTCTGCTCTGTGTGAATGTTGTAGTTCTGGCACTTAATTGGTTGTGTTCGGTGTCAATCCTGTAGCTTATTTGGGAATGCTGAGATTCTAAAGAATTAGTTTACAATTCAGAATTGGCCGTGCAATATGTTTTGAGGTCACAATATTGTTTTTAGCTATATATCTGTCTCTTAGTTTCAGCTTGGATTGTTGTTTCACTTTAGCTGGTTTCTCTTAGACTATTTTCTTGTAAATCACTATCATCTTATGGAGACAAGTTTAACTAGGTTTTAAGGTTCTAACTCCTCCGACACCGTCCCACTATTCCACGGGGAAAGAAAACTAGGTTTTGGGCCCCTTGAATTTAGATAATGCATTACTTCATGTCTGAAAATTGAACCCTAGTTTATTTGTGAAGAGTGCTTGGGTGATTTGAACCAACTGAAGTTACTAACATTACTATTAGGCATAATGTCTTAAACTTGAATTTGTCATCTTTTGCCTATCACTTTTTGTGTTTCTCTGTGGTAAACTTTGAAGCTTGGCTTGACCAATGTTCATAGATCTAATAACTTTACATGTCCTTTTGACTTGTGCATAAAATATTTAGTAGTTAAAAAATATTTACTTGTCGCTTTTATTACTAATTTGTCTTTTTAATGTGATCATATTGGACTTTTGATTTGACTTCTATAAGTACTGAATCTGATACATTTGACGATGACGTCAATGTTGAAATTGTTGATGGTGATGACAACGATGAAGATGATTAAACTTGCACAAATGTCCTCATTATTTTGTTATAATTTCATAAGACTGAACTTAAATTTGTAGTATTGTGAACTTCTATGCATGTACTAGGACCAAAAGAGAAACTAATGTTGTATTTAAAAATCTTGAAATAGTATGTTATTTATTATAATGGAGGAGAAAAAGAATGCAAAGCAAATGAAATTGAAAGGAAAAAAAATTAGAAGTTACAAAAATGAAAAGCAAGAAAAAAATTTGAAAGGGAAAAGAACAGGTATAATTGTCATGGGTATTTAGTAAAGAGGTATAGAAGCTTTTTGTTCTATTGAATAATAAAGATGTACAGCAGTAGTTGTGTTTTATACGGACCTAGACTAGACCTAACTAGGAAAGAAATAAATACTATCTAGACTAGGAAGTTTATACATCAGGAAGGAATCAGTATTGATTCCTGTTAATTAATCCTGGCAGATCAGGAAGATTGGATAATCAATCTTCTGTGATCTGGTGGACCCGTGGAGGATCCTTAATATTTAGTACCCAATAGGTAGGGTTTGGGTATAACCTTAAAAAATTTAGAATGGGTGTAGATGGATATAATGCCCATTTGTACCCATGTTGGGTAAGGGTTTACCCATGCCCTTAATTTTACCCATTTGGCCATCCCTAGTTCCCGGCTGTTCTTTGTCAGTCAGGAACCATGGGTACCTCCACTCAGACCTTGTCATCATTTGTCTCTTGCTCTGTTTATGCTTGTTCCCTTCAACCGCTTTCTCTGTGTATGCTTGCTTGCTTTGTTTAATGGCTGATGGCGTTGTGTTTCTCATAATATTGCAGGTATCTAGAATTTGAGGCTGTATTGAAGCCAGACCATAACATTTCCCCTAAAACTTTACGACCTAACTTTAAAACCCTGGTAAGAGAAAAGCCCAACTTTTGCCATTCATCTTCTTCTTTGGACTTCGGCTACAGGCTTTTGCATTGCTACAAGTTTCGGATCTGTTTTATCTCTTGATAGAATAAATTTTTTGATTTTAACAGTGAAGACAATGGAAATAGATAGACTCGATGGTCGGACACCGAACCAGCTGAGACCATTGGCTTGTTCTCGCAACGTACTTACTCGCGCTCATGGCTCTGCCAGTTGGTCTCAAGGTTTCTTCTTCGCCTTCCCTTTCTGTTACTATTCAATCACTTAAAATCACACAATTTCTAGGTATTGTGGCCCTGTATTTTATTCTGCTTTTAAAATATTCAATTTTCTAATGGGGCTTTGAATTGAAATTGATATGTTTCTGTTTGCTACATTATGTGGGTTGCCTAAAGTTTTCATTTTGATTTCGCATTAAGTTATCACATCTCTTATGTGGGTTTTGATTGATATGTATGTTTATACGTTGTTTTGTTTGTTTTTACAGGGGATACCAAAGTTCTTGCTGCAGTTTATGGGCCTAAAGCAGGAACAAAGAAGAATGAAAACCCTGAAAAAGCTTGTATTGAGGTTATTTGGAAGGCTAAAACAGGCCAAAGTGGTGAGCTTTTGTAACCATATTTTCCCTTATGATTCAGAACATTATTCTCTGTTTGTAGAAAATTCTGTTATTTCCATCTAAATTCGAACAGGTTTCTGCCTGATATAGGAAAACTAGAGAGGGAATATGAGATGATATTAAAGAGGACCTTGCAAAGTATCTGCATTCTGACTCTTAATCCCAATACCACAACCTCAGTTATCGTTCAGGTGAGTTTGTCCGAAGCTTTGGCATTGTGTGGGTCACTTGAAGTGACTAGGGGAGTACTTTTAGTCTAGATTATGCTTCATAGAGCAATAAAGAGACATTGTGTAGGTCTACTAGCACTTGTATAAAGAGACATTACTGTACTCAATTGTTAAATATTCAATACATAAAACTTGCATACCTTTTATGGTATCAGAGCAATAAAAACTCCACTGAGTAAACCCTAAATCCATGGCCACCGAGACCATTGTGCACTCCGTCACTACTCAGCCCGCCTCACAACCAGCCCCAACCTTAGTCGATCCAAACCCTAATCTCCCCAACCTTAGCCGACCCAAACCCTAATCTCCCCAACCTTGTCACTATAAACATTGCGGCCCAACTCCTTGTCAAGCTCACTGCCACCACTTTCTTTCCATGGCGAGCTCAATTCAATGCCCTTCTACGAGGGTATGACTTCATGGACTATGTCGATGGCTCTCGACCCTGCCCACCCACCACAGAACCAGCTCTCCACGACCTCTAGGTTCGTCAGGATCAACTGCTACTCCATGCCATTCTGGCCTATGTATCACCTTAGGTGATCCAACTCATTGCCGCTGCCCCAACTTCAGCCTCTGTCTGGACACAGCTTACTCACCTATATGCCAGCAAAGCCAGAGCCCGTGATTCACTCAGTCCTCCCGTGGATACAACTTCAACCGCTCCAATAGGGGCTCCTCTGGCCAGCGGTACAACACTCAGCCCACAAATAGCCACCGTCCCACTGGTCACCGACCCAACCAGCACCAGAATGACCGTTCCCGTCGCTCATCTTCCCAGCCCACTGGCTATCGTGGCTACTGTCAATAGTGTGGCACTCAAGGCCACAGTGCTAAGCGCTGTCCTCACCTCCAGTAGTCAACTCCGCCACCTCCAGTGGCCAATCCTGCCACTCAGGCCTCCTCCTCTGGCTGGCTTCTTGACTCGGGCACCTCACATCATGTAGCAACTAGCTCTCACCATCTCTCTGATGCTACCAACTACAACGGCCCCGATGAGATCATCATTGGCAACGGTAAAGGTCTCACCATCACTCATACCAGCTCTTCCTTACTCCCTTCTCCCAACTCCCTCCTTTAGACTTGCCAATGTCTTATGTGCTCCTTCCATGACACGCAACTTAATCTCCATTTCCCAATTTAACAAGCAGAATAATACCTCTATTGAACTGTTTCCTGGTTGTTTTCATGTGAAGGATCTCAGCACGGGGGCGGTTCTCCTTCAAGGCCCGAGTAAGGGTGATGTGTACAAGTGGTCTCCTGCCCTTCTTCACAAGCCTCAAGCAATGGTGGCCGTGATAGTTCCCCCTCACCTTTGGCATTGCCGTCTTGGCCACCCACAGTCCAAAACCCTCAAAAGTTTCTTAAGTCAGTTTCATGTTCGTTTTTCTTCCAAATTTCCATAAACTTTATGTAATTCATGCTCTTGCAATAAAAGTCATCGCCAGCCCTTTGGCATTTCCTCATTAACCAGCACTCGTCCTCTGGACTTACTCTATAGTGATGTGTAGGGACCTGCCACCTACACATCGATTGATGGTTTTTCCTATTACCTTATAATCGTTGATCATTTTACCAAGTATACCTAGCTGTACCGTCTTCGAAAAAAATCAGATGTTTATCCATCTTTCAAAGACTTACTTTTGTTGAAAAGTACTTTAATTCTCCCATCATCTCTCTTTACACTGATGGGGGTGGAGGATTCATCAAATTGAAACCCTTTCCTGCTGAACATGACATCAATCATCTTTTCACCCCTCCCCACACTCCTCAGCACAATGGTGCCGCCGAAAGGCGTCATCGACACATTGTTGATACTGGTCTCACCCTCCTTCATCAAGCCCAACTCCCACTATCCTACTGGTCCCATGCCTTCAAGACGGCTGTCTACCTTATCAATCGCCTCCCCACTTCTCTCCTACAAAACCAATGCCCATACACTTCTCTTTTCAAAGCCACTCCCAACTATGCCAAACTCCGGACCTTTGGTTGTCTCTGCTTTCCATGGCTTCGGTTCTTTACCTCAAAAAAAATGCAGCCTCGTTCTCAGCCCTGCATCTTCCTTGGCTATTCCCTTAGCCAAAGTGCCTATCTGTGCTATGACCCATTCACCAACAAACTCTACACTTCCCGCCATGTTCAGTTTGATGAAACCACCTTCCCTTAATCCCCCTCCCTCCCCTTATTCCCTAGCGTGTCCACTGATACCTACACCACGTGGCTCTCCATTGTCCCCCTTTTCACAAAAGTCCCCTTTTAGCCACCTGTCACGCCACCACGACCAGCGCCACTTTCTGCCATCCTAAGGGACTCTCTTGACACATCATCCTTGCAGAAACTTGCAGTAGAATCGCCCCCTCCTACGGTCCCACAACCAGCACCACTGCCCCCTGCCAACAGCAGCCCTCTTGCTGCCCCTTCCTCTGCCTCAGCCCCTGCTGCCCCCGTTTCGACCACCAGTGCCCCCAGCAACCACCCCTACGCACCTACACATGGCGCTAGCCTCCGCCACCACCCCTACCAGGTCCCCCTCCCGTCAACCCCACCAAAACCCATCCTATGCTCACCCGGACTCAAACATGCACTGTAAAACCAGTTCACACCTATGCTCTCACTGCCACCAAGCATCACTTACCCACCTTGGCCGAACCCACCTGTGCCTCTCAAGCCAAGAAAAGACCCTCAATGGCGTGCTGCCATGTCCAGTGAGCTGAATGCCCTAATAAAGAATGGGACTTGGGAGCTCGTTCCACCTCACCAAAGTCAAAATGTTGTAGGTAACAAGTGGGTCTTCTGAATTAAACGGACACCCACTGGAGAAGTGGACCGATTCAAGGCCTGCCTTGTTGCCAAGGGGTACCATCAGTGCCCGGGAGTGGATTTCACGGACACATTCAGTCCGTGGTCAAGCCTACTACCATCCGTGTGGTCCTCAACTTGGCTGTAACCCGTGGTTGACCCATTCGATAGTTGGACGTCAATAACGCCGTTCTCCATGAGGACGTTTACATGGTCCAGCCTGCTGGGTTTGTGGACCAGCAGAACCCATCTCATGTGTGCAAGCTCTGCAAGGCCATTTATGGGCTCAAACAAGCCCCTCGGGCTTGGTACAAGCCCGATACAAAGAGCTTCAGTCCTTCCTTCTCACCCAAGGCTTTGTAAATGCCAGCTCGGATGCCTCCCTCTTCCTACTACGGCAAGGTTCAACCACTCTATTTTTCTGGTTTATGTTGATGACCTACTTGTGACAGGGAACAATTCAGCGCGCATCTCTCAGTTCATCCAAGCTCTAGCTACCCGCTTCTCAGTTAAGGACCTTGGTGCCCTCCATTATTTCCTTGACGTGGAGGTCCTTCCCACTGCCACTGGCTCTTCCTGTCCCAGCACAAATACATACATGATTTGCTCCACTTGGCACGCATGGATGGGGCCAAGCCCGTAGCCACTCTGGCGGTTTCTCCTTCCTTGTACCTGCATGATGGCTCCTCACCAGCAGATGCCACCCTGTTCAACCGCCTTGTAAGGAGTCTGCAATACCTCAGCCTGACCAGACCCGATGTCTCCTTCGCTGTTAATAAACTCAAAGTTTATGCATGCCCCAACTGATCTCCACTGGCAGGCTCTCAAACGGGTCCTCCGATACTTGAAAAGGACTCTGTTTGGCCTTCATCTCCATCGTAAGGCCTCCTCCACTCTCCATGCAGTTACACACTCCCTACATGCCTATTCGGATGCAGATTGGGCCGGGGACCAGGATGATCGTAAATCAACAACGGCCTATCTGGTCTACCTTGGCAGCAACCTCATCTCCTAGAGTTCCCGCAAACAACGTGCAGTCTCCAGGTCCTCTATTGAAACAGAGTACATAGCTGTGGCATCCACCAGAGCAGAAATGCTATGGGTTCAGTCCCTCCTACGTGAGTTAGGTCTCACTCTTTCAGGCACATCCACCATCTCCTGTGACAATATTGGAACCACCTACTATTGTTCCAACCCTGTATTCCACACCCGCATGACGCATGTTGACATTGACTATCACTTTGTTCGTGATCATGTCACCTGTGGAAACCTCCTGGTGACCCATGTCTCTACAAACGATCAGCTGGCTGATGCTCTCACCAAACCGCTGCCTCAACCACGGTTTCAGATGGCTCCATCGTCTTGTGGGGGCGTATTGCGGATTCTCCTAGGATACATCATATCACAGCAGATTGAGTATCAATCTCCCTGATCTACTGTGATTTGTCAACGGAATCAATACTGATTCCTTCCCTGTACAGCTAGCCTATCTTTTCTGATCCTTTCCTAAGATTCCTAGTCGTACATACCTAGTTAGGTCTACTAGCACTTGTATAAAGATACACTACTGTACTCAATTGTTAAATATTCAATACATAAAAATTCCATACCCTTTAGAAACCACTTCAAGATTTTTTTTTTATAATTGAAATAGTTTGTTACTTTTAACCGCAGAATCATGTAGGTGGTACATGTATTGTGAAACAACGGAACACATGCTACGTTCTGTACTTTTTTGAACCCTTGGTATGAATATTTATTCACTAGAATACCATCAAGTCATGTTTGTTCTTTGAAATCAAGAACATGTAATTGAATGTATGTTACCTGGGCTTTGTATATATTAATGGATGTAAATTAACTTTCTTACATACCGGGTTACTGAGTTACTGATTAGTTTCTTCAGTTTCTTCTTATCTTTTATTGAACCTGTTAAATTATTCAAGTAGTCATCCTTACCTTAAAAACATTATGTTTATGCTGCAGGTTGTCAATGACGACGGTGCTGTATCCTTCATAGCTATGCGTTTTTTATACGTTAGAATATTAGGAGTTTGTTCTGGCAGTGACTTTATTCTATTTGTATGTCTTCTCTGTGATCCTAAACAGATGACATCGTACATCCTTTGGAGTTTTAATGATAACCTTTAGGTTTTTGTCTTCTAGTTTTCACTTTTTGTGTTTGAGATATGGTGGAATGGAGGGTTGAAGAAGGATGGTGGGTGGGGAAGAAATAAAGATAAATGAATGAAAGAGAAAACGACTTGAATAGTTTTTGGATTTCAGTTTTCATTTTGTGTACCTTTCCGTATACATTCTCCTCATCTTTCCTACCATCCTTGGATTATCCTATATCTCGCATTTCTCTTATGTATTTTCCTTCAATCAACACAAATAAAACTAAGGACAAAAACCAACCAAATTGTTAAACAAATTGGCCATAAATTATTTTAGAAGACTGGGTTATTGTTCTATTTCAAAGCTGTGGATTCTCTATTCCTCAAAAAAAAAGGAGGTTTTAGATTTGCAATGGATTAAACTCATTTAATTTAGTTTTCCATTCTGCATAAGCAACAAGTATTTTTTCTGTGGTGGATTATTACCTCGAGGCATATTAGATCTTGTTTGAATTTTGAACATATCCAAAAGAACTGCATGCGGAATATGTTGTTATATTCTTATTTTGCATGTTGATACAAGAGTGCCTTGACAAGTACTCTAATAGCTTCTTCCATGTGCCATAAATGCAGCATGTGCTGCCCTTGTTGATGCCGGGATCCCTTTAAAGCATCTTGCTGGTAAATGAGGCCTATGCTTTGGTCTTCTTTTCTTCTGTTGATGAATACGTGCTGACTTGCTTTTTTATGCTCGTGTTTGCAGTGGCCATATGTTGTTGCCTGGCAGAAAGTGGATATGTCATATTGGACCCCAGCAAGCTGGAAGAACAGGTTTTACTTTGCTTCCTATCAATTAGTTTGGCATATTGCAGTTTGATTATTCTAAAGATTCTATAGCTTCTGAAAGTATGATTTTACTCATTAAAAAAGAAGGAAAAAAAATCTCAAATACATGTATGTCCTCATATATGCGAGCACTCTATATCGTTATACAGTACATCTGCACAGCTGTAGTGTTTAATTGTGACAAGAATTGCTCCTTTTTCTAAAGACACTGAGGCATAATTAAATCATTAGTCATAGTATGTCTTTTTATCTTACTTAGCCAATGCTGAATCAGGGTCAACTGATCAAGCTATTGCATATGAAGGTTCATCGATCCTCAAATTACTAACATAGTCATGGAATTATTTCCGCTCGTTAACTTATAGCATGTGTTGAGTATCTTCAACAATGCTAGCAATAATTTTGATATTTTAGCATGGAAACGACTCAAAAACTGTTTTAGCAGTCAGTTTTCACAATGTAACTCAAATATTACCCTCAAGTCAGTTTTAACAATGTAACTCTTACTTTAACCATCAACTTTTTGAGCTTGCTGCTTGTAATTTAAACATATTTGCGTATATGCGTACAATGCACACATGCAATTCTTATTATTTTTTATATTGGAATGGTTTGAACCTATGTCTTGCTCCAACCTCAAGTCATTCCATAACCTGGCAAGCCAAGACCAAAAGGCTTTCCTGACTATACATCAATCTCCATGTGTAATATGTTTGAATTTGTTGTGATTTTATTATTCTCCATGTTTTATGTTGCTATGGTTTCGACTGGTCCCAATCTGAACCCATACCTCTGCCTGGCATGCCAAAGCCAAGTTGGATCTTTTTGACATTATATGAATCTCCTTTTAAGAAGTTTGAGTTTGTAATGACAGAAATTGAAGGCGTTCGCATATTTGGTCTTTCCCAACTCTGTTCTCTCAATTCTTCCAAAAGATAGTTTACAAGTGGGAGCTGAACCCACGGAGCATGGGATCATCACATCTGTTACCCAGGGTGCAATGCCAGGTATTCACCTATCCATTCCCATCTGTTGACATTGCACATGTCCTAGTTTCTCATGCTTTTGATCCACTGGACGCACATTGTGCTTATAGTATACCATGTGATGTGGCCTTTCTTCTTTCAAGTTTCTCCCTTCTGATACTGTTAAAAATGGATGTTTTCACTATGCAAGTTAACCCTTCATTCTTCCAAGTTTGTCTCTTCTTGTGAGGTCTCAACGTATTGGTGGTAGATGCATACATTCTCTTGCCTCCTTTAGCAAAGCAAATATTTAACTTCTTTTGGACTATTGGATATATATCGTACTAGCTAATCTCGTGGAACTCGTTATGCCTAATTCTTCTTGACATGTATTTCCTTTTGTCTGCCTTGTTACTGATGCAAAGCATTTGCTTTATCTGACCCTGCAAATGTAGTTTTGGAGTCCTTTTGCCCTTGGCTGTGTTTGCAAGCATTTCCTTATACTTTATCTAATTGGTCTTTTTTCTGTATTCTAGTGGACGACTATCTTCTCTGCTTAGAACGAGGGCGTGCTGCCACTGCACAGATGTCTGCATTTCTCCGGCGGAGCTTGCAACCGCAGCTTCCAATTGATTCCTCGAAAGCTGTGTGATTTCGCCTGTTACTGAAACCAGCGTAATGGTCTCTCTATCCACAATTTCATGTACTATCTGGACAAATAGAAAACTCCACTAGACTGAAACCAGCGTAATAGTCTCTCCGCCTGCAATTTCATGTACTATTTGGAGGAGAATAGAAAACTCCCCTAGATTTCGTAGTTGATAACGTTTTTTATTACCATGTAAAACGGGAACTTTCAATGTAGAATGGTAAATTATATTCTCCCTTTCATGCTCGTTAATTTTGAGATGGTAACTATTTCGAAAATATGATTTACCTTTGTTTGCCAGGTGACCTTTACCTATACCCTATATCATATGGCAATGGTTTCAATCGCTAATAATAGAAGCATCTGACAAGGAAATATGCCTTCAAGAGTAAGGAATGCTCTTCTTTTCACTTGTTCAACTTCAATGTATTGCTAGCAGGGTTGTACTTTGCTTACTACGTCTGGCCAAAAATGAATTAGTAAATAATGTTCAAAAAACCAATCTGTTCTCGTATTCTACGTGAGATTAATAAACTTTATTCTTTCATATCTCAAGTCAATTTTACCCAATTTAATTTCAAGTCTTATTTTGAGATGTAGTCTGCAAGTTGACTAAAGCATGTGTTTGGTACAAATGAGTTCCATTTAGAATCATATAGATTTTCAACACGTCCTGTTAATTCTTAACATATTATATTGATTCTCATTTGATTCTCAAGACTCTCCCTCAAGTTGGTGAGTAGAAGTTCTGAAGTCTCAACTTGAAGAATGAACTTCTTGTTCATTTTATCTTCTGGTTGTTTCAAATCATCTAACCATTATGCTAATGTAGTAAACCGATAACTGAGACAAACTAAATAAGCATTTTGGGATCGATAAACATGCTCTGATGGTAAGACAAGGATGTGACACAAAGACTAGAGCTTTGTTTGGTATTGCTTTTATTTATTTATTTTTCTTAAAAAGTATTATTTAAAAGTGAAGTACTATAAGAGTATTAGGTAAAACTAAAAAAATCTTGTTTTTTGAAAAACGATAAACTTTTGATAATAATATTTAGAAGTAGTTTGCAAGTTACTTTTAAAAGCAGCTTTTATGAATATTATTTAGGTGCATAACTATTTTTTATGAAAGTAGAGGAGAAACAACTTTTCAAAACATCACGATATAATCAAATTTTTTTTCTTTAAAAGCACGTCAACTTTAAATTAGCCCTAAGTAGGCTTCGGCATTGGGCCGGGCCGGGCAAGCCTGGCCCAAATTTTTTGGGCTTAGGCCGGGCCGGGCCGGGCTTATTAAATAATTTTTAAATTTGCGGGCCGGGCGGGCTTAATGACATAAAAAAGAGCCCACGGGTTTTTATCGGGCCGAGTTTATATCGGGCTTTTCAGGTCGGACCTATTAAGCCCACTTGGATCGAGCTTACGTGGGCTTTTGCAATAAATTATGTCTCAAATTTTAAAATTACAAAAAAAATATTAATAATGAAAAAAAATACACAAAGGTGCAAAAATGTGGTCTCGTTAAAATAAAATACTCAAGGGTCCAAAAACGTTGGGCTTATTAAGTAGGTGGATGAGTGGTTAGGGTTTGTATTGGGTATTGGGTATTGAGTATTGAGTATTGGGTTTTTTAAAATAAATTAGGTGGGCTTGGGGCTGAGATTTGGGTTTGGGTTGAAATATTGGTATTAAGAATGGGTTGAGTATTAATTTTTAAATAATAAATATTTTATATTTTCGGGCTTATGGGCCGGGTTTATTAAGGGCGGGTCGGGCTGGGCTTATCGGGCTTTATCGGGCTCGGGCCTATCGAGTTTGAACACCATAAGCCCAAGCCCAGCCCTCTAACTCTCGGGCCGGGCTGGTCCACAGCCCATAGCGGGTCGGGCCGGGCTTTTGTCCATCGGGCTTATCGGGCCCCCATAAGCCCATGGGCTTTTGGGCCAAATGGTGAAGCCTAGCCCTAAGAGGTGGCCCAAACACTAAGGATGGCACAAAAAGTCAAGTAAGGTAACACAAAAGCCACCTGCAGTGGCAAAAACACCAATTTGATGGCACAAAAGGAAAATTAATGTGTCACAAAAGGCCAATTTTAATGGCACAAAGGCTATTTTTGATGCTATAGAGTAGGTACAGTGTCACAAAACACCAATTACTATGGTATAAAGGCCGAGTAAAGGGGTAAAAAAATAATCTTTATATTCATGTATGTGACAGGACCTCTCTGCAATTCACTTATATAACCGTGCCCAATCCTGCACCTGTCTGACAATCAAATCCAAGTTCCAGAATTACCCTTGGAACTTGATGACAGAACCGGAGAACCTATGAGACAAGCGATGCACACTGACCAGGTTTGCATTATCATCTTGATATATATGACACGACCCATCCCAATCCCCCCGGGATTACCATGGAATGTATCATGCTCCCGTCTGACAAGAGGCGTCAGACAAGGGATAACCGATTGCCATTGCCCAGACGGGCTTCCAGAGTGCGTAAGGATCGATGGAGGAGGTGTGCGATGCTCAAATCTCTGCTGCAGTCGTATCCGGAATCAACCTGAAGGGCATTGAAAACAAAAGCTGTGAGTGGACGAAAATAAACAAGTCTGTTTAAAACATTTATAAGACATTTATGCCCCTCAGTAAAATCATATGCATGCACCAAAACCAATAATCCCATATTTATTTAGAAATAACCATTAGGGCCTTAGCCCGGAAACCAAAGCCTAGTTTCAATTTCCAAAAGTAAATCCAAGAGTTATTTCATAAATCCAGTAATATGAACCTTAAGGCATATAATATAAACCATAACCATTATTTTAGCCACTGCACTATACACTCCAATCCGACATCCCTGATGTCTGACGTCCCTGACGTCAATAAGGTCACAATCACAAGGCTACGCGTGCCACTCGGGTCTCAATTTCCGAGTTCAATCCCCGAACCCCGTTCGGGTACAGCATCCCCGATGCTTAGCGTCATAGACGCTGGACGTACTAGACGTCCGTGACCTCTCCGGGGTACCTCATCCGGAGGAGACAATATAATATGGAAGGATTTATACAGTGCAGTACCAAATACATTTTATCGATATCCACACGCAAAACATATAGGTATACATAGGTAAAATCCGAACTGATCGTTACGTTTCATCAAACGGGTCTCATGCCCAAAACCGTGAAACGTGCCATGACCGAAACATCATCAAAACCATTTATAGATTCCAGCATGTGAACATATATAAAATGTAAACCAGGAAACATTTATTCAATTCCATTTAGGGTCCCCGACCCGCAATCACATGTAGAAATCAACTGGGCCCCTGGCCCGATTTCACAAGTTAATTGGGCCCCTGGCCCGATCCACATGTTAACTGGGCCCCTGGCTCGATTTCATAAATCAACTGGGCCCCTGGCCCGATTTCACTTTATCAAATTTGTAACCGTTTCATGAAATCATATCCAACCACATTTTGGAAATCCGTGCAAATTCAGAAAAATCTCGATTTACGTGCAAACACGTAAATCGCCTCGAAATGCGTGAAAATATATAAATTCACCGATATCCAAAACAAATCATTTAATCACAATTTATAACAATCATGAAACAGTTATGCATGCATCAAATTTATAAAACCAATGTCCACTCACAGACCGTTTAACCGAGCGCCTCGATACGCGTGCCATAGGCCTTCCCGGGCCACACCACTATCACCGGGACTCCCAATCCTGTTCAAATCACATTAGAGGATTACTAACCTCACCATTAACATCCTATTCAAGTCCCGTAATTTTCCCAAATTTTTAAGTATTTTTAAACTGGATTTAAAACCTTCGAACAACCCGAACAATAACGAAACGGTGTCCGATCGACACGAAACCAATTCCAAAATGTTCGTTACATTAAATAGGACAGAAGTCATGTTAACCTCACCTCGAGATTCGTACCCACGCCCCGTCACGCGCCGCCGTGAGTGGCTGCGCGTGAAAGCCACGCGCCTGCTACAGTGACTGCTACAGTCACCATCCTCGCCCGTTTCTCTGGTAAACGGGTTGAAAAACCCGCGATAGGACCCGGTTCAATCTCACCCAAATCAACATCGAATCAATCCGTTCTTTCAACTGATCCCTTGTAATCAATCACCATTTAAGTTCTGTAAATCGAATTACACAAATCGTGGTCTCAATCCTCACGACTCTCGATCGATCCTCGACGGGTTTTCAAATCGGGTTTCACGATATCGTCCCTGTTTTCCAAATTAATTCATTCAGTTAGCATCGTGAGAGTGTAAGGGACATTTCTACAAGGTCAATTTGAGAATTACTTACCTCAAACCCACTGAACACAAGCTCGACTTTGAGCTGCCATGGAAGCTTCTGTTCTTCCACAATTCGGCACCATTTCTCGTCGTTTTCATTGCAGAGATGTTCGTATCAATCCCAGAAGTCGAATTGAATCCACAATTGTGATCCTCACCGCTCATATTGTCGAATTCGCAATTCCCCCAATTTTCACGATTTTTCGGTTCAAAATTAACCCAGGGGCCTCACTTTCACTCGAGCCTCACACTCAATTCGGCTTCCTCAGTCTCCCAATTGCACAATGGAGCTGAGACAGAGGTTAATTAGCTGCTAATTGGTAATCATTAAGACAACCCACAAATTAGGGAATTAGTGTCTAAAGTAAGAATAATTGTGTCTCCCTTAATACATGATTCCATGTTATCTGGGGCAAAGAAGATGACAAAGTGACAGATGTCACTGTCAGGCAGCAAGATTCAATGGTAAAAGACCATTTTGCCCTCCGGTTGACAAATTACCATTTTGCCCCCAGACATCCGTGACCCGTAACTTGGTCACCCGAACTCCGTTTTCGACGTGCCGCCTGTCGTTGGATTCGTATCGACGAGACCTACGCAACGGTCCTTGACCCTCGGCCATCGGACATCCCGGTCAAAAAGTCAACATTTGGCCCCTAATATGCCAAAATTACAAAAATGCCCTTGCACTTCCGTACATCATAACTTCTTCCACGAACGTCGGAATCGAACGTGCCACCTGTCTATGAACTCGTGACGTCCCGAACTACGTCACGGTCATCGGTCAAAGTCCATTTGACCATCCGAATTAAAAGTCAACGTTTTGCCCACACCCAGGGGCAAAACGGTCATTTTGCACAATTCGTCCGAAATCGCCCAACTAATCCCAGATTAGTAAATCACAATTAAATATTATTAAATCCCGATATTCGGGACGGGTCGTTACAACCTTCCCTCCTTAAAGAATTTCGTCCTCGAAATTACCAATAACCTTATTCCACAACCACCACGTGGAAAACATTTCGACCACACATCTGTGTACACTTGTACACCCACATACTGGGACAACACCAGCCTCGTTTGTACCCAGACATCCCATCACAGTCATACGTCACAATCAACAACACTCGACCACCTCGAGTGGACATAATCACCTGATTCGCGATAAAATCGCTTAACCATTTAGCTGACTCCTTCAGCTAGACGGTTCCTTTCCATTGCCAATAAATCCTTACATTTGCTCCCATTGGGAGTCACCAACTCTCATTTGTCAGTCCACGCTGACACCACCAGTCAAACTGTCATCACAAAACTTTACCACCCTGATAAAGCCCCAACCATCAGCCAGTCAGTGACAACGCCACGCACTACATCACTCTCGATGTAGCGTAAGATCAACCACATGATCTCGATTCGCAGGGCAAGCCCATCCTGCGACATAAATAAATCTCAATGTCCATCGACTCCCTCAGCGAACCAAAACGCTGGGAATCACGGTGTGATCAAGTCACACAAGGCTACTCGTGGTTACTCAGACCACCAATTCACTCATCCTGAGTGTACGTATACCGTCAATTAACCCAATCAAGTGGTGTAATTGGAACACATTGAATACCTGCCCAGCAGTGATCACACATATCAATACCGGGGTTCCACTAGCCAACCGTGGCCAAGAGCACCTGCTCATACAATCACTGAACCCGACAAAATCACTCTGCCCAGCGCACAGTATCCAATGTCCAGTCCACAATACAGCCAAACAAATGATATCAGAACCAATCCGATTACCAACACATTTAATTACACACCACTGGTACATCCCATGTACCGCCATTAGGCACCACTCAGCCTAACCAGTATCAATCCTCGTACCCTGTACGTACCTCAATCCATCAATCTGACTATAGCCACCCAGGTCATAGCCAAACATGTTCTAGTAATGAAGTACCTTTGCCCAAACCAACTTGAGACAAAGCGAACTCCACCCATCATCCAGTTCCAGTTCCGAATCCGAATTCGCAATTTCGTAAGAAATCCCGAATCCGAACCCAAACATCATATTTTATTCCATGTCCAAATCCGAATCCGAAATCATTATTCCGTAAGCTAGCATTGGAATAATCATTCCGCACCCAAATCCAGTAATCCATTTTCGAGCTTCGCAATCGAATCCTGAATCGTCACCCAGAAATTCGATTCCAAAACTGACAGGACCCATCCCAATCCCCCCGGGATTAACGAGGGATGACCCTGCTCCCGTCTGACACGAAGTGTCAGACAAGGGATATTTCCGACCTTTGCCCTCCCGGGCTATCAGAGTACGCCAGGATCCGGAGGAGGCATGTGATATCTCGATCTCTGCTACAGTCCACATCCGCTGTCAACCTGAAGGGTATTAAAAACAGAAAGACTGTGAGTGGACAAAAATAAAGAATTTATAAAAAACATTTCCGTAAAAGACATTTATACCCTCCACTAAAAAGCATGCATGCATAGTAAAACCATTTATCCAATAATATATGTTAAAACATCCATAATTAGGGTCTCAGCCCCAAATTCTGTAAATACGAGTCACCCGGGCTCCTGCCCAAAACCATTTATAGAAAACCATAGTACAGTAAACATACGAGGGATCTCAGCCCAAATCCATTTATCATCATAAAACACAGTTTTCCAACCAGATTGAAATCATGTTTATCCAATATATTCATATCCAGAACCTGTCACGGTAAAATAAAGCTACACGTGTGCTAACCGGGGTCTCAAACCCAAGTCTCTCCAGGGTCCACCCAGGTCAATGTCCGTAGATCAAGGACCCTCCCTGGAGGTAACGAACCATGCCCATCCTGAGAGTAAGGAACCCAACTGGGGGGCGACTCCACTCAGTCAGTGCTCCGTGACTACTCCGGGGTCCACCCAGGCCAACGACCCTCCCCGGAGGAGACAATCATATATAAAGGATGGAATATGAAAAGCCTTTTGAAATCATTCTTTAAATCTTTCCAGGATTCATGCCCGGCCCCCATAAGCCGTCATGAACCATAAAATCCTTTCATGGGTTCATGCCGGTTCCCATAAACCGTCATGACCCGTAAAAACCATTTGTAATACATAACTGGGCCCTAGGCCCGAATCCACATACAAACTGGACCTCAAGTCCGATTCGTAAACCAACTGGGCCTCCGGCCCGACTCCGTAAATCAAATGGGTTTCGAACCCGAGTTTACCTTTTCGAATCCAAAACCATTTCATGAAATCATATCCAAAACCCCAGGTATGGAAAATCAGTGTAAAATCGAAAAATCTCGATTTACGTGCAAGCACGTAAATCGTCTCGAAATACGTGAAACCATATAATTCACAAATATCCAAATCAACATTATCAAATCAAATTCATTATCCTTTTGGGAAATCCAAAACCATTTCATTTAGACCAAATAAGACCTACAGCCCCGTATAGGCACCGTATAGGGCCGAAACCTCGAAATACGTGCCTATACGTAACCGCACATCCAAATGCACTCATGGCATCACAAACAAGTATTTAAAACATATAATAAACATTTATGCATGCACCAATTTAGAAAACAAGGTCCACTCACAGACCGTCCGAGCTGCCGCCTCGATTTGCGTGCCATACGCTCTCCCGAGCCGATCACTATCACCGGGACTCCCAAACCTGTCCAAATTTTAATAGAAGGTTACTAACTACTTAATTAACCTCCCATTAAAGCCCCGTAATTTTCCCGAACTTTAACTATTTTTAAACCGACCCTAAACCTTCCGACACCCCGAAACCTATCGAACCGATGTCCGATTGACACGAGACCAGTCCCAAAATCTTCGTTACATCGAATAGAAGATTTCCCGTGTTGAACACTTTCCCAAATTATGGCCCACGCGTCCTCACGAACCCCTAGAAAGTCGAAAACACTGTTCATCGTCATCAACTACAGAACTGAACCAGTTTACTGTAGCAAAACACTGTTCATCTCTGATAGGACGTTAAATAAGCATTATTTTATATTATTCTATACCCTTTATACTTGACTTTTAGTATTAAAATATTAAATAAATTGATAAAATAAATTATTTTGTGATTTTTAAGTTTAGATAAATAAAGTTTGTAATTTGGAGTATTTTGGCGAAAGAATCGTCTCGATCGGAATTATAACAAATAAAATATGGACGAAATTCGGTGGATTAATTAATTTAGTTAATTAATTAATTAAATCTGTGCAGCCCAGCCCATTTCTGAAAAACCCAATTGTCCGGCCCGCATCTGCGCAGCCCAGGCATCCCAGCCCAATCCGTGCGGCCCGCGTCAGCGCAGCCCAGACATCCCAGCCCAATCCGTGCGGCCCAATCGTTCAGCCCTGCGAATCCGTCGACAAGCGCTGGCCGAGCTGCCTCTCTCACGTTCGGAGCGCGCCTACCGACGACAGCTTCTCCTTTCCAGCTCACGCCTGCCGACCAGCCGCCACCTTTCCAGCACAGCTTTGCCGACCAGCCGCCTCCTTTCCAGCTTGCAGCCACCGAAAACTCTTTCAGCAGCAATTTAGTGGATTTTCTTGCTGTTTTTCAAGCTTTTTCCTTTGTTTTGTTTAATTTCTCTTCCCCAAAAACCACCCATACTCATCATTTCACTTTTGAATATTTTTATTATAATTTTTGTTTAGTTTTTATTTATTTTTTAGGGTTTAATTTGTGTTTCTCCACCTATAAATAGGAGTTGATTTCACTTGTTGAAAGCACTTCCAAGTAGCACAAAATTGAGCTTCTTTTAGGAGAAATCTTGGCAAAATAGTTCCAATACAATTTTGAGAGTTCAAGTCCGAATTTCCTTGTTTAATCTTCTTCCATCTTCATAAGGTTCTAGCCGCTGTTCGGTGTTCCTTATGAAAAACAATCCATTGTTCTCATCCAATCTGAAAAGTGTAACATTTGCTCTCCATTCTCTTAAACTCTCTTATTTGTTATTGGTTCTAATTATAATGCAATATATGTATTGGTTTCTCCTTCCTATCTTTTGTGAAAATTGAGTATAATCTCCATGTGTTTTACTTTCTAAAAATCATTTACTTCTTACATTTTAGAGCTTAAACTTCATTTCGAAACTAAATGTTGATCCGGTGTTCGGGGCATTTAGAGTAGATTTGGAGAGATTTAATGTATGACCGCTGTTCGGCGCATTAAATCACAAACTTAAGGTAATTATATTATAAGTAAAAATCCGCTGTTCGGTGCATTTATAATATGAATAATGTATGAAGAAATATGAGTTTGTGAAGGTATAATTTCGTGATTAATTCAAATATTTGCAATTGTAGTATGTTGTTGAAGTTTGTGTTTACGGGAAGTCTACTTTGTGCATAAGTTAGAATAGAAATAGAATGAGTTTATCTATGCTTTTACTTATTTACATAATTACAAACCTCTTCAAAACCCCCCTTGTTTATTCTTTATTCTTTTATTCTTTATTCTTTTATTCTTTCATTCCTTTATTATTTAATTTATTGATTCTTTGATTAATTAATTCCTTTATTCTTTGATTAACTAAGTCCTTTATTCTTCTATTATTTCATTCTTTAATTCGTTAATTTATTAATTCTTTGTAATTCATTAATTTATTATTATCTTGTTCATCTATTCTTTAATTTATTAATTCTTTGATTGTTTAATTCTTTTATTATTTAATTCTCTAATTCATTATTCTTTTATTCATAATCCACTAACATATTATTAATGTTCCCTAATTTCCCCGGTTAAGAACGATCCCTATTTATCAATACTACATCTACACAAAAAGGGTTTAAATTGCATAACACTCGAATTACATGTTCAATTTAATGCGTAGTTTGAGCGTAGTCAATTTTTGGCGCCGTTGCCGGGGAAATTGAAAATCATTTTAATTTGTTAGTGTATGTATATAAATTGTGCATATTATACTTGTTTATAAATTTTATTTTTGTTAATATTATATTTGTTTATAACATTTACTTACTTGTTTAAATTTTATTTATCCATCTTATTATTGTTCTTATTATGTTTGTTTATAATGCTCATACTTTACTTTTTCTTAATTTCTAATTCATACTTGTTCATAAATGTTCATCATTTTTTTTTTATATATATATTTGTTCATAATAAATTTGATACTTGTTCATAAATGCATATTTTATATGTTCACTTTTCTTTACTTTTACTTTTATTTATTCCATTATACTTTATTCCATTAACTTAATATTCACACTTTTTCTTTATTCCCTTAACTTAATATTCACACTTTTTCTTTATTCCCTTAACTTTAATTATATTACATTAACTTTATTCCATTAACTTTCTTTTAATTTTATTACATAACCTTTATGTTCCACTAACTTTATGTTTACACTTATTTTATTTTTATGTAATCAATTATTTGTTTATGTCTTGTTAAACTTTAAATCTGAAATGAAAAAAAGAAAATTCGGAATAAATAAAAAAAAAATTAAAAAAAAATTAAAAAAAAAAATTAGAAAAAAAAAAAAATTTAAATTTTTTTTATGAAACTTTATTCATCTTTGAATTTCCTAAAGTGTAAGTATTGTTTCCTATTAATTGTTTTAGAGTTGCATGAATCTCTTAGTCCATTTTTCTTCAAAATCTTACTTTCGGGAACAGGTAGTGCCCCTCTTATTTACTTTCTCCTTAACCCTTCATGATGTGTGGATTTCATCACCACATACCATAGACTCGAATCTATGGACATGAGGTTGGGGCGGAGTTTGTAAACACTAGGGTTTGGTAATTCTCTACGTCATCATTTGGATTAATTATGGTGTCTAGGAGAGTTATGACTGGTGACAAGTTTTGGATTAAGAAAGGGAACACCAATGGAGTATATGCCAAGCTAGCCTCGGGGTGCTCTTAAAATTATCCTTGCTTCTCGCGTTACATCTATCTCAACTGGCCATGATTAATGTTGAATGGTGGAATGGTGGTTATCAGTACGCGCAGGCCGTACGCCCGGGAAAGTACTATGAGAAGCGGAAGGGGAAAGTTATTCATGACACTCTAAAACTCTACTTATTGCATTACTAGTTTGCATTTGAAACTTGTGTATTTTCTTTCCATTAACGTAACTTTTTGGTAATTCTGGTTTCTATTATCTTTTCTTGTGTATACTTGCCTTCTAACTTAGAGTTTTGTTTTCATAGAGGTACGAACTTATGAATGCGTGCTCATCAATCTAAGCTTGATCGGTTGAGAAGACAACTTGACATCTCACCAAGCAACGCCACATTCAGAGACGCACTTAAGCAAACCAGTTCGTTCGAACCTCCATCCCCAATATTCGGTGAGTCCAAAAGCGAGAAGAGTAATTCAGAAGAAGAACAGATTTTCGGAACACCGATAACCATGGCACGAAACCTGAGTATCCGGGAGCAGACATGTGCAAACACAAATGGCACTACAGACTTCTGCATCCAGTATCCCGAGCCTCGAACCAACAAGAAAGATATTGAGCTTAAGAGTGGAGTTCTTCATCAACTACCCAAGTTCCGTGGAATCAGAAATGAAGATCCACACAAACACTTAACGGAGTTCCAATTCATCATTAGTAGTATGTGTCCGGATGATGCGGACTTGGAAATCATGAAGCTGGAAGCTTTCCCATTGTCCTTGGAAGAAAGAGCACGGGTATGGCTTTTAAGTCTCCCACCCAATCATATTGACTCTTGGGAGAAGTTGGTTCAGGAGTTTCTTACCAAGTACTTCCCTGCCTCAAAGATTACGGTCTTAAGAAAAGAGATCACTGGAATCAAGCAGAAAGAACATGATGAGAATTTCAGCCAGTACTATGAGAGGTTTAAGGAACTTTGTGCTTCATGCCCTACTCACGGGATCACAGAAGGCTATCTTTTAACCTACTTTTATGAAGGACTCAAAGGTTGGGATAGAGGACTGCTCGATGCTGCAGCTAATGGAAGTTTCTTAGCTCGGAGCCTAGTAGATGGTCGTGCACTACTTGAAAGCCGTGCACTCAATGATGCACAATACGAAGGTGCCGATCCCATTTCTAGAAAGGTACATGAGGTAAGTTCCCATGCTATAAATGATTCAAAGTTAGATAAAATCACCTCTATGCTTTCGAATATGCTTGAGCTAAAGAAACAGGTAGCTCCAGTTTGTTCCATATGCTCTCAAGGCCATCTTGAGGAACAATGTCCCTACACTGCAAGGGAAGAAGACTCCGGAACTGAAATGGCACACGCCATTGGAGGCTATCAAGGAGGGCCAAGGACCCAAGGTTATAGTTGGAGAGATCCGAACAATGTCCTAAACCCTCAGCACATGTCGACTGGGCCAAACCGTGTCCCAGACCAGTTCCCAAGGCCCACATGGCAACCAAGGCCCACATGGCAACCAAGGCCCCCGGTCCCATTTTCTAACTTTTCTCATAATCATGCAAATAATCATACTTCTTCATCTTCTAATCCTGATTATGATAAAATGTTGGCTGCTCTTTCCCAAGGGCAGCAAACACTAATGGCGTCAACTCAGGCTCTTGTCACAGGTCAGCAAAATCAACAAAAAGACATCGCTGATCTCAAGGACCAAATGGGCAAGGTCGTGGACTTCATGGGTAAGATCCAAGCTAGCGGGGTGCTTCCACCTCAACCTACGCCCAACCCAAATGTAAGACCTGAAGCCAATGCAATCACCACTCGAAGTGGTAAAGTGCTCGGAGAAATAGAACCAGATCCAGCCGTTTCTGAGGCTGAAAAGCACAAGGTGGCAACTAAGACCACCACGACACAACCGCCAGTTCAACCTACCCACACACAAGGTAATAACCCAATACCTTCAAGTTCGGTTGTTACTAATTCCCCGTTTGTGCATGCACCATTTCCAAGTAGGCTTGCCAAATCTAAGAAGAATGAATCCGATGAGGAAATCTTGGAGATCTTCAAAAGGGTGCAAATCAACATGCCCTTGATCGAGTGCATCAAACAAGTGCCGAAATACGCAAAATTTCTGAAAGAGTTATGCACTCCAAGGCGCCAGACGAGGGAGAAGGAGGTTGTGATGGTGAGTGAAACAGTTTCTGCTGTAATCCAGCGTCGGCTACCCCCAAAGTTGAAGGATCCAGGGAGTTTTTCTGTTCCCTGCGTGATTGGTAACAAGTCATTTGATAAAGTCATGCTAGACTTAGGAGCATCCATTAATGTTATGCCATATTCACTATATGTTGCCCTAGGTCTAGGTAAATTACAGCATGACGATATTATCATTCAGTTAGCCGATCGCTCTAATGTGTATCCTAAGGGATACGTAGAAGATGTTCTTGTGCAGGTTAACCAGCTCATCTTCCCAGCTGACTTTTATGTCCTAGACATGGAGGATTCCCCTACGAATCAAGCTCCACTAATGCTGTTGGGAAGACCATTCATGAGAACTGCCAAGACAAAGATTGATGTGTTCAATGGAACATTAACTATGGAAGTAGACGGAGAGGAGATTGGCTTCAACATTTTTGATGCCATGAGGTACCCTAGTTCCGCAACTCATACTACTTTTTCTGTTGACGTGTGCACTTCTCTCGCAGAAAAACATTTTGATTCAATTCAAGAAGACACACTCAACATGATAATCCAGAAAGGAGTTGGCCTAACGCAATCAGGGGACGCCTTGGTTGAGGATATAGATTACGAACTAGAACCTCGAATTTGGGATGAAGTCATGACCCTAAATGAGACCCCCAGAATGGTGAATCATCAGGTACCCTCGTCATTTCCAATTAGTACTAATGCCACTCCTCCTTCAGTGATTCAGGCCCCAGTTCTCGAGCTCAAAGTTTTGCCTGACCACCTGAAGTATGCCTATCTTGGCTCGGACGACACTCTGCCCGTCATAGTGTCTTCTGCACTAACCGAGTCACAGGAAGATAGACTGGTACAGGTCTTGACAAAGTACAAGACAGCCATTGGATGGACTCTGTCAGATATCAAGGGAATCAGCCCTACAACCTGTGTGCATCGAATCTTACTAGAAGATGATGCAAAGCCCTCTCGCGAAGCCCAACGTCGCCTCCATCCTCCGATGATGGAAGTTGTGAAACAAGAGGTCATCAAACTCTTGGACTGTGGTGTCATCTACCCAATTTCAGACAGCAAATGGGTCTCACCAGTCCAAGTAGTCCCAAAGAAAAGTGGAGTCACAGTTGTTGCGAACAGTGAAGGAGAGCTAGTGCCCCAGCGAACAGTGACCGGATACAGAGTCTGCATCGACTATCGACGCCTGAACAAAGCAACTAGGAAGGATCACTTTCCTTTGCCCTTCATTGATCAAATGCTTGAAAGGTTAGCAGGTCACTCCTATTATTGCTTTCTTGATGGTTATTCCGGGTACAATCAAATCTGTATCGCTCAAAATGACCAAGATAAAACGACTTTCACTTGTCCTTTTGGCACTTTTGCCTACCGAAGAATGCCTTTCGGTTTATGTAACGCCCCAGGTACTTTCCAAAGATGCATGCTTTCTATTTTCTCTGAATACGTCGAAAAAATAATTGAAGTATTTATGGACGATTTTAGTGTCTTTGGGGATAGTTTTGATGCATGCTTAGAACACTTAGCACTTATCTTACAAAGGTGTGTCGAAACTAATCTGGTAGTTAACTGGGAGAAATGCCATTTCATGGTTAGACAAGGGATAGTCTTGGGCCATATTGTCTCTGAAAGAGGAATTGAAGTCGATAAATCTAAAGTTGATACTGTGCGCCACTTACCCTCTCCCACTTCGGTGAGAGGAATCCGTTCATTTCTTGGTCACGCAGGATTTTATAGAAGATTTATCCAAGACTTCTCCCACATTGCAAGGCCCTTGTGCCGACTGCTTCAGAAGGAGACACCCTTCGTCTTTGATGCAGACTGTCAGGAAGCTTTTGAAAAGCTTAAAAATCTCTTAACCACTGCCCCCATTCTTTGTGCCCCTGATTGGTCCTTACCCTTTGAACTAATGTGCGATGCCTCTGATTATGCAGTTGGAGCCGTACTCGGACAAAGGCAGGATAAGAAGCCCTACGCCATCTACTATGCATCCAGAACCTTAAATGATGCCCAGATGAACTACACCACTACAGAAAAGGAGTTGCTTGCTGTTGTATTTGCTTTAGATAAATTTCGTTCTTATCTACTTCGAACTAAAGTCATTATTTACACTGATCATGCAGCACTGAAGTATCTCCTAGCCAAGAAGGAAGCGAAACCAAGACTGATCCGATGGATTCTTCTTCTTCAAGAGTTTGACATCGAGATTAAAGATAAGAAAGGCGTAGAGAACGTGGTGGCGGATCATTTGAGTCGCATTGCACATGAGCGAGATCCTGTGGCGATTCAAGAGATGTTTCCAGACGAACAACTCTTCAGAATCGAGGGAGGTACTCCTTGGTATGCTGATATTGTCAATTATTTAGTCACCAAGCAGTTGCCCACCACCCTCTCCCGTGCACAAAAAGATAAACTTAAGAAGCATGCTAGGCACTATATTTGGGATGAACCTTATTTGTGGAAACACTGTGCAGATTTATTGATTAGGAGATGTGTCCCTGATATTGAACATAGGTCAGTCCTAGAGTTCTGCCATAGCCATGCTTGTGGAGGCCACTTTGGATCTAGAAAAACTGCACTCAAAATCTTAGAATCTGGACTATATTGGCCCACACTTTTTAAAGATGCACATTCATTTTGCTTAGCCTGTGATAAATGTCAGAGATCAGGAAACTTAGGACGCAGGGATGAAATGCCACAACATTATGTTCTTACTGTTGAAATATTTGATGTTTGGGGTATCGATTTTATGGGTCCGTTTCCTCAATCTAATGGCTATCTCTATATCTTACTTGCCGTTGATTATGTATCAAAATGGGTGGAAGCTAAGGCCACCAGGACTAATGACTCTAAAGCTGTTGCAGATTTCCTCCGAACTAACATTCTTTCCAGGTTTGGGATCCCGCGGGTCCTAATAAGTGATGGAGGAAGTCATTTCTGCAACAAGACCATTGAAGCTTTACTGAAACGGTATGGTGTCACTCATCGAGTATCTACACCTTACCATCCTCAAACGAGTGGAATGGCGGAAGTCAGTAATAGAGAGATCAAGAAGATACTAGAGCGAACTGTGGGTCCTAATCGAAAGGATTGGAGCCAACGGTTGGATGATGCACTTTGGGCATACAGGACGGCCTACAAAACACCTATAGGAATGTCTCCCTATAGGTTGGTGTACGGAAAAGCATGTCACCTTCCGGTGGAACTAGAGCATAAAGCATGGTGGGCCGTCAAAACGTTCAACATCAAGCTAGATGACGCCGGTCTGCATCGGAAGCTCCAGCTGAGTGAGCTTGAGGAAATAAGAAATGATGCATTTGAAAGCACTCTGATCTACAAGGAAAAGGCAAAGGCATTTCATGACAAACAGATCAGGAGTAAAGCATTTGACATTGGCCAGAAAGTTTTGCTTTTCAACTCTCGGCTCAGACTCTTTCCTGGTAAGTTATGTTCTAGATGGGTAGGACCTTTTGTTATCACTAATATTTTTGCCCATGGAGCCATACAGATAAAACACGTTGGAACTGGAAAAGAGTTCAAGGTCAATGGCCATAGATTGAAGCCTTATATCGAGGCAATTGGCGAACACGATGTGGAGTCAGAAAGAGTGCTACGACGTCCCATCAGATGAACTAAATTTGGTCTAGGCTGGATGGACGTTAAACTTCAAGCGCTTGTTGGGAGGCAACCCAATGTGTTCGCGAGTGTGAAGGAGTCATCAACACAGATTTGCTTTCTTTCAACCCTTCACTCTCTTTTATGTTTTTCTTTCTTATTTCATTTTCTTAAATCATCTTCCTTACTTTGATTCTATGTTTAAATTACTTCGTATTTTCCTACATTGAGGACAATGTAGAATTTAAGTGTGGGGGAATGGTTTACAAATTTATTTGTGTTAATTTTCAATTGTTTCTTTCTTATTTGTGTTAATTTTCAATTGTTTTATTTCTTTCTCCAAAAAAAAAAAAAAAAAAAAATTTGAGTCTTTTTGTTTTAACGTAGCGTTTTTACGAGTCATCAAGTTGCCCTTTAACTTGTCAATGATATAAGTGAATGGAAATGATTATGTTATGGCCATAAAGATAATCACTACAACTTGAATTTGTTTGTTAATATTTTGTAATTAAGTGTTATAACTTAAAGATAATGCATGTAAATTGGTACATAAATAAGCATGATATGATAAGTATGAATCATTTGAACCTTATGTGAGCTTTAGAACTTATATACATCTTTGATGAGTGATTCATAAGTTCTTTGTTTAAATTGATATACATATGCCTCATAACTGCTTGCCATAGCTTTTAATGAACTCTAGAGCACTAGAACTTATTCTATGTGATTTTCAAAGCTTTTAAGTCAATAAATTCTCTGATTTTGGAAATGATTAAGGCATTAGGGTTAACACCACAAATTCAAACATCCATGTTCCCTATTTTGTGCGCACAAGTTGCGACCCCCTTAGTTTTACCCCTTTTGAGCCCACATTAAGCCTTTCTTTCCTCACCATGATTATCTAAACACTTGAGCTTAGTATAGACATCTTTTACCTTTGTTCCAAGGACTCGGTTGAAGACATAATGATTATGTAAAGAGAAAATGATGATATTGAAAGACTTTTATGTGTATTTTGTGGATTTACTTACTCAAACATTGTTGTATTTTTGACACATGTTATTACCTTGATATATGAGAAAAAAAAATGAAAAAAAAAAAAGAGAAGAAAAAAAAAAGAAAAAAAAAAGAAAGAAAGATATATTTATCAAGGTAATAAGGTTTGATTATGAATATTTGAGTTAAGTCCTTTACATTTGTAAATCCGGCACAAAGAATGAATTCGAGGCCCAACAAGATGAAATTAGGCCTATGTTCGAAGGGATGGATTACTGACATCATTGCACTAAGGTTGGGAAGTTATGATACGTTTTGGGAGTCTATTGAGTCTTGGAACGAATTGAGCACCACTTGTCCTATATTCTCCTTGCCTCTAAACTTAGCCCCATTACAACCTTTATAAAGACCTTATGATCCTTAAGATGGTAAATTTTGATTAGTTGAGTCAATCACTTGAGTAAGCTTATGGTTTTGGTTCATTTGTGCAAGTATGTTTTGTTTTTATCTTGAGGTGTTTGTTTGAAATTTTGCAAAAGTACTTCATTTCGATTATGTGAGTATTTCTCACATACTTTGAGTGCAAACACAAACCCTCACAAATTGAGTGAATTTATGAGTGCATATCCTTGTGAGTTGATTCATACTTGTCTTATTCGTGCAGAACTCCATTTCACCATATTTACTCATTATCTGACTTGTTGAACATTTTGTTACCATATATTAACTTTTAAATTTCATTTTCTTAAATGTTTTAAGTGAAAAATCTTTTATGCCATGATTATAACAATGAAATTTGAGACAAACGGTTAAGGGTCTACTTGTTTTGAATTCGTAGTTTAATTTTAGTATTTGCTAGGGACTAGCAAAGTTTAAGTGTGGGGGTATTTGATAGGACGTTAAATAAGCATTATTTTATATTATTCTATACCCTTTATACTTGACTTTTAGTATTAAAATATTAAATAAATTGATAAAATAAATTATTTTGTGATTTTTAAGTTTAGATAAATAAAGTTTGTAATTTGGAGTATTTTGGCGAAAGAATCGTCTCGATCGGAATTATAACAAATAAAATATGGACGAAATTCGGTGGATTAATTAATTTAGTTAATTAATTAATTAAATCTGTGCAGCCCAGCCCATTTCTGAAAACCCAATTGTCCGGCCCGCATCTGCGCAGCCCAGGCATCCCAGCCCAATCCGTGCGGCCCGCGTCAGCGCAGCCCAGACATCCCAGCCCAATCCGTGCGGCCCAATCGTTCAGCCCTGCGAATCCGTCGACAAGCGCTGGCCGAGCTGCCTCTCTCACGTTCGGAGCGCGCCTACCGACGACAGCTTCTCCTTTCCAGCTCACGCCTGCCGACCAGCCGCCACCTTTCCAGCACAGCTTTGCCGACCAGCCGCCTCCTTTCCAGCTTGCAGCCACCGAAAACTCTTTCAGCAGCAATTTAGTGGATTTTCTTGCTGTTTTTCAAGCTTTTTCCTTTGTTTTGTTTAATTTCTCTTCCCCAAAAACCACCCATACTCATCATTTCACTTTTGAATATTTTTATTATAATTTTTGTTTAGTTTTTATTTATTTTTTAGGGTTTAATTTGTGTTTCTCCACCTATAAATAGGAGTTGATTTCACTTGTTGAAAGCACTTCCAAGTAGCACAAAATTGAGCTTCTTTTAGGAGAAATCTTGGCAAAATAGTTCCAATACAATTTTGAGAGTTCAAGTCCGAATTTCCTTGTTTAATCTTCTTCCATCTTCATAAGGTTCCAGCCGCTGTTCGGTGTTCCTTGTGAAAAACAATCCATTGTTCTCATCCAATCTGAAAAGTGTAACATTTGCTCTCCATTCTCTTAAACTCTCTTATTTGTTATTGGTTCTAATTATAATGCAATATATGTATTGGTTTCTCCTTCCTATCTTTTGTGAAAATTGAGTATAATCTCCATGTGTTTTACTTTCTAAAAATCATTTACTTCTTACATTTTAGAGCTTAAACTTCATTTCGAAACTAAATGTTGATCCGCTGTTCGGGGCATTTAGAGTAGATTTGGAGAGATTTAATGTATGACCGCTGTTCGGCGCATTAAATCACAAACTTAAGGTAATTATATTATAAGTAAAAATCCGCTGTTCGGTGCATTTATAATATGAATAATGTATGAAGAAATATGAGTTTGTGAAGGTATAATTTCGTGATTAATTCAAATATTTGCAATTGTAGTATGTTGTTGAAGTTTGTGTTTACGGGAAGTCTACTTTGTGCATAAGTTAGAATAGAAATAGAATGAGTTTATCTATGCTTTTACTTATTTACATAATTACAAACCTCTTCAAAACCCCCCTTGTTTATTCTTTATTCTTTTATTCTTTATTCTTTTATTCTTTCATTCCTTTATTATTTAATTTATTGATTCTTTGATTAATTAATTCCTTTATTCTTTGATTAACTAAGTCCTTTATTCTTCTATTATTTCATTCTTTAATTCGTTAATTTATTAATTCTTTGTAATTCATTAATTTATTATTATCTTGTTCATCTATTCTTTAATTTATTAATTCTTTGATTGTTTAATTCTTTTATTATTTAATTCTCTAATTCATTATTCTTTTATTCATAATCCACTAACATATTATTAATGTTCCCTAATTTCCCCGGTTAAGAACGATCCCTATTTATCAATACTACATCTACACAAAAAGGGTTTAAATTGCATAACACTCGAATTACATGTTCAATTTAATGCGTAGTTTGAGCGTAGTCAATCTCGGGTTTTTCTTCCGTTTCTGGACTGATTCGGGGTCCGTTTGCTCCCATTTTAATTCCTAAATTCCTATTTCTTCATTTCCTATCTAACCCAATCCCTAAAACTAAGAAAAACCACCCGAAACCGAGCTTCCATCCGCCATCAATGGTGGCCGGATTTTCTCCGGCCGTTCACGGCCATTTCCGGCCATCCCAAGCCCCAAAACTAATCCCATTATACTCCTATAGTCCCCAGAAATGTTTCCCAATCCTTAGAATCGAACAAAAACTAACGAAACCGAAATTTGAATTTTTTGGCATTTTCTTACCTCACGGTTTCTCTCCACCGTGAGCCGCTGCCGTGAGCCACCGTGGCTGGCCGTCGTGTCCCTTCGCCGTCCTCATCCTCACGGTCACACACGGGTACAGTAGATTTATGGTGGTGAGGTGTGTTGTGTGTTTGAAAAATGAAGAACAAAGAAGAAAATGAAGAAAAAAATATGGAGGGGGGGGGGGGGGGGGGGGTTTCGGGTTATGTGAGGAAAAACAAAGAAATGAAAATGATGAAGTGATGAAGTTTGATGGCTGATGAGAGAATGGGAAATGGAGGGTGAGGATTTAAAGATGAGTTGAAATGGATGGTTAGGATTAATGGTTGGTGGATTTGATTATAAAATTAATTAAATAATATTAATTAATTATGTAGATCCACATTTTGGGGGAGTTAGCCAATAGGATGAGTGACACTTGTCACTCATCCATGGGACCCACCAAAATATCTGCCCAATCAGATTTCGCCAAATCGTCCCCGTCTCGAAGTTTGTGCATAGTGAAATCGAACTTCGGTGACCCATAACTCTCCCGTTTGAAGTCCGATTTCAGAGTGCCGCCTGTCTATGGATTCGTATCGTCCTTATCTACGTAATAGTCCTCGGCCCTCGGCCATCGGACATCCCGGTCAAAAAGCCAACTTTTGACCTCCTATTCACCCAAATTACCAAAATGCCCCTAAACTTCCGAACGTCATAACTTCTTCCTCGAATGTCGGAATTGAACGTGCCACCTGTCTATGAACTCGTGACGTCACGAACTACGTCACGGTCATCGGTCAAAGTCCATTTGACCGCCCGAACGAAAAGTCAACATTTTACCCACGCTAGGGGCAAAACGGTCATTTCGCATCGTTCGTCCGATTTAGCCTAACTAATCACCGATTAACCTCACTAATCGTGATTAGTCACTAATCTAATCATGGAATTTAGGACGGGTTGTTACAAAAACCCAAAATCTCGTTTACGTCCACCAAGACGTAACATAACCGAATCTATCGTTTGCCTCTCCAAAACACTCGATTGACTTCATAGGGAAGCCAATCCCAATATCCACACGTCAAAGGTTGACAAAATCCGACCACATCGGAAACCTACTCAACCAAGTCACAAACCATATGGACTTCACTCCGAAAAGAAGTTCAGTCCCGTCATCTACGACTCACATACCAAGGTAAGAGTGATAAACTCTCCACCCATCTGGATCACCAAGATCACAATCCATATCCATCGTTACGTCACCCGACAAGTAATATCACGATCCTAGATCGTCACATCGACCAAAGTCGACAACATCGCAAATCAGATCCACCTAGGATCCACACATGCCCACGTAGTTAACAATCCATCTGAAAGCTGATCGTAGGGTCTTGCACCCTCAATTGAATCCTTCGCCAAATTTCCCTTGGTGGAAAGATGACCACGCATATCACCACCAAATCCAAAATCATACAAAACTTCTTGTGTCCAATGAACCTAAGCCAAACATGGGTCCACCCACCAATGCACGCTCAACGTACTGGTAGCAACAATCATCGTCTGCCACGGCAGGAAAATATGAAGTCAACCCCAATGACTTCGGAACACCAATCACCGATGCGGAAACGAGCACTCCTCTCGTCTCCCAATCACAACTCTCCCCGGATCGAGAGTTCCAACCATGTTGGAAACAGACATGCTCCCAATGAGATGTCAAGTCCAACCACTGGACTGCCCACGTCCATACCTCACTTGGACCACCACGTGTCCAAAATCAATTCATTACTCGGACCTCACGTCCGCCAATAATCATGTATGCACACAATCATGTATGCACACACGCCGATTCCGAACGGAAATTTCCTCAACTCTGCCTGGATGTGCATACCATACTGCTTTCCTCTCACATCTCGACCTTAACAGGTTCAATCCTCAGGTTCCAAGTGATTCACAATCACCAAATCCCACATCAATACCACGAATGGTTTCCCCGACTTTTCCAATTTCAATAATTTCCTTGTATTCTCTGGGGATATAAGAAATAAACAATCTTACCAATCTCGGAGTTGACAACAACTCCCCAAATCCACTGATTCTTATGACGTAGGGAACATCGTCCCTAGATTCCTCAAGTCTCAATCATACCATTTAATCCATTCATCACTTGTCATCATAAATCTGTTGGGACTTATCCCAACACATCACAACCTCCACTGGATCCCATCCAGTCCAAGACTCAACCACCACTGAGTCGCAGATACCGATCATATGTCCACCATGACAGAGTCACACTCCAAATGGTGGCTCATCGTCATCACAATTATTGTCACCAGCACCAGCGCTAGTACCAGCACCAACGCACCATCATCAACACTAGCATCAGCACACAGGCATCCATACTAGTATTGGCATAAAGGTATCACCATACCAACATCCATACATAGCACACAAACACCCATGCTAGCACACGAACATCCATGCTGGCACACAGTGTGCAAAGTTGTTACCCTGGATCTCCGTTCATTCCGAACGACGATCCCGTAACACCACTCGTACCTCACAACTATGGGTACCCCCAATTTGACCACTGGCACATCAGGATAATGGACGTTTCCTGAACATCCCCTGATCCCCAAGTGTGAAAGCCACACTAAATACCCTCGATAGCCAGTCATCTCGACACAACTGTCGACCAACAGTCATCGTTGTCAAGATCCGTAACCACACCTCACACTAATATTCGATCCAACACGGGATTCCATATTTCATCTCACAACCGTATCCATAGATTGAACCCATAAGACTCACTAGAGTCATTCACATGGTCATCCATGACCTCAGCCGCTCGCCGCAGCACAAATCCTCAAATAACGTTCACCCTTCCAGCCCATCAATTATAAATTAGGGTTCCAAAGTCACACCCTAGGGTTCCACCGAACCCAACTGCCTTCTGCAGTAAAATCCAAAACCTGACCGCCCCGCGGTCCTGACATCGTATAGACGTCCAATCCAATCCAATCGTCAACTCAACGTGGGTTCCATCGTGGGTTCCACCACGAAGGTCATCGGCTAACTCCGATGCACCAACACCCCGTACACTAGCCAACACTACCAGGGTCCAAAACTTAGACCAATACTCAACTGAGTTTCGCATTTCCATAACATTACTCCAATGGGGTTCCTTGAACCCGGCTGTGCCCAGTGGCACAACAATCCATAATCACATGACCGAACCGACGGTCCCACATTACCAGTTAATCGTATACAACCCCACCTGGGTTGAATCGCAACAATGCACGGCGTATCGGGCCAAACACACCCAATTCACCATACAACCCAAAACTATCTATCAGGTTGACAACGGAACTGCAGCCCAAAGAGACATCACACCCTCGTCCTTCGCGCACAAAAGAGCAAAACCTGCTCTGATACCACTTGACACGACCCATCCCAATCCCTCCGGGATTACCATGGAATGTATCATGCTCCCGTCTGACAAGAGGCGTCAGACAAGGGATAACCGATTGCCATTGCCCAGACGGGCTTCCAGAGTGCGTAAGGATCGATGGAGGAGGTGTGCGATGCTCAAGTCTCTGCTGCAGTCGTATCCGGAATCAACCTGAAGGGCATTGAAAACAAAAGCTGTGAGTGGACGAAAATAAACAAGTCTGTTTAAAACATTTATAAGACATTTATGCCCCTCAGTAAAATCATATGCATGCACCAAAACCAATAATCCCATATTTATTTAGAAATAACCATTAGGGCCTTAGCCCGGAAACCAAAGCCTAGTTTCAATTTCCAAAAGTAAATCCAAGAGTTATTTCATAAATCCAGTAATATGAACCTTAAGGCATATAATATAAACCATAACCATTATTTTAGCCACTGCACTATACACTCCAATCCGACATCCCTGATGTCTGACGTCCCTGACGTCAATAAGGTCACAATCACAGGGCTATGTGTGCCACTCGGGTCTCAATTTCCGAGTTCAATCCCCGAACCCCGTTCGGGTACAGCATCCCCGATGCTTAGCGTCATAGACGCTGGACGTACTAGACGTCCGTGACCTCTCCGGGGTACCTCATCCGGAGGAGACAATATAATATGGAAGGATTTATACAGTGCAGTACCAAATACATTTTATCGATATCCACACGCAAAACATATAGGTATACATAGGTAAAATCCGAACTGATCGTTACGTTTCATCAAACGGGTCTCATGACCAAAACCGTGAAACGTGCCATGACCGAAACATCATCAAAACCATTTATAGATTCCAGCATGTGAACATATATAAAATGTAAACCAGGAAACTTTTATTCAATTCCATTTAGGGTCCCCGACCCGCAATCACATGTAGAAATCAACTGGGCCCCTGGCCCGATTTCACAAGTTAACTGGGCCCCTGGCCCGATCCACATGTTAACTGGGCCCCTGGCCCGATTTCACTTTATCAAATTTGTAACCGTTTCATGAAATCATATCCAACCACATTTTGGAAATCCGTGCAAATCCAGAAAAATCTCGATTTACGTGCAAACACGTAAATCGCCTCGAAATGCGTGAAAATATATAAATTCACCGATATCCAAAACAAATCATTTAATCACAATTTATAACAATCATGAAACAGTTATGCATGCATCAAATTTATAAAACCAATGTCCACTCACAGACCGTTTAACCGAGCGCCTCGATACGCGTGCCATAGGCCTTCCCGGGCCACACCACTATCACCGGGACTCCCAATCCTGTTCAAATCACATTAGAGGATTACTAACCTCACCATTAACATCCTATTCAAGTCCCGTAATTTTCCCAAATTTTTAAGTATTTTTAAACTGGATTTAAAACCTTCGAACAACCCGAACAATAACGAAACGGTGTCCGATCGACACGAAACCAATTCCAAAATGTTCGTTACATTAAATAGGACAGAAGTCATGTTAACCTCACCTCGAGATTCGTACCCACGCCCCGTCACGCGCCGCCGTGAGTGGCTGCGCGTGAAAGCCACGCGCCTGCTACAGTGACTGCTACAGTCACCATCCTCGCCCGTTTCTCTGGTAAACGGGTTGAAAAACCCGCGATAGGACCCGGTTCAATCTCACCCAAATCAACATCGAATCAATCCGTTCTTTCAACTGATCCCTTGTAATCAATCACCATTTAAGTTCTGTAAATCGAATTACACAAATCGTGGTCTCAATCCTCACGACTCTCGATCGATCCTCGACGGGTTTTCAAATCGGGTTTCACGATATCGTCCCTGTTTTCCAAATTAATTCATTCAGTTAGCATCGTGAGAGTGTAAGGGACATTTCTACAAGGTCAATTTGAGAATTACTTACCTCAAACCCACTGAACACAAGCTCGACTTTGAGCTGCCATGGAAGCTTCTGTTCTTCCACAATTCGGCACCATTTCTCGTCGTTTTCATTGCAGAGATGTTCGTATCAATCCCAGAAGTCGAATTGAATCCACAATTGTGATCCTCACCGCTCATATTGTCGAATTCGCAATTCCCCCAATTTTCACGATTTTTCGGTTCAAAATTAACCCAGGGGCCTCACTGTCACTCGAGCCTCACACTCAATTCGGCTTCCTCAGTCTCCCAATTGCACAATGGAGCTGAGACAGAGGTTAATTAGCTGCTAATTGGTAATCATTAAGACAACCCACAAATTAGGGAATTAGTGTCTAAAGTAAGAATAATTGTGTCTCCCTTAATACATGATTCCATGTTATCTGGGGCAAAGAAGATGACAAAGTGACAGATGTCACTGTCAGGCAGCAAGATTCAATGGTAAAAGACCATTTTGCCCTCCGGTTGACAAATTACCATTTTGCCCCCAGACATCCGTGACCCGTAACTTGGTCACCCGAACTCCGTTTTCGACGTGCTGCCTGTCGTTGGATTCGTATCGACGAGACCTACGCAATGGTCCTTGGCCCTCGGCCATCGGACATCCCGATCAAAAAGTCAACATTTGGCCCCTAATATGCCAAAATTACCAAAATGCCCTTGCACTTCCGTACATCATAACTTCTTCCACGAATGTCGGAATCGAACGTGCCACCTGTCTATGAACTCGTGACGTCCCGAACTACGTCACGGTCATCGGTCAAAGTCCATTTGACCATCTGAATTAAAAGTCAACGTTTTGCCCACACCCAGGGGCAAAACGGTCATTTTGCACAATTCGTCCGAAATCGCCCAACTAATCCTAGATTAGTAAATCACAATTAAATATTATTAAATCCCGATATTCGGGACGGGTCGTTACATATATACCAAACATAATTCGTCCTCCTGGGCTCACCGTCCACACCAACCCACTGACCCCTCACGAATTGCATCACCTGATATCTCAAGTCTATCTAAGCCCAAGTTCAGCTCCCCCAGCTTCTTTCAAAATTCAATGATATCTCGACTCTTCTCGAGTCTTATCCTAATGTCAATGGCTTATAAACAATCCTTACTCAAACTCCCAAAACCCCGAAAGGTCCGCACGTATTTCAACACGCAATGATGTCACTTCGAATGTATGAAAATACCTTGAAACACTGTCCAATTTCCTTGAAAATTGGACCATTGGACTCATAATTTCACCAAAAAGAAACTTTCACGTTGGCTAGACTATGAGGAAATGCCCCATGCGTCGGTGCACGGTTTGCGACTGGGCTTCACTTTCCTGGACCTGCAGTTTCATGCTTACTCGCCTCTTACCTCACGCCTAGTTGACTCGGTTATTTGCAATAGGGTCCCAACCTGAAGGACTCAACTTGATTCTAATGGATCTAATAAACACCAATTTGTTTCATTCAAACCCAGAAACATCATTCCAATGACAAAATCTGAGAATTTTACCTCGATTCCATGGAAGGCTATTCGAAGCTCGTGGCTATAGTTTGAGCTCAATACAACAACATTCTCGTGTTCAATTGCCTTGAAGATTAAGCAAAACTTGATCGCCCAGAACCAGATTTCGGGCTCCCATGGTCCTAAGCGAAAGCCCCAAGTCAAGAACCATGGTTCCCCTATTCTGTCTTCGTATATGTTCCTTCTCACTAAGGCACACATACAATCATACCCAACGCCACGAGCCTAGGTCGAGAGAGGGACTAAGGAGAATCCTTTCTTTCTTTTAGCGAACAGACTGGCGATTTTTGGGAGAATCATCAATACAATCCCCAGATCGAGCTCATATCAATAAAAATCTCCAAAGATTCTTAAATGGTCATATGATACACCAGGACAACATTAAGCACATGAAAGGCAAGACATGGATCAGCGATTGGAAAGCACGAAGCTTGGATCTTGACGTAATATTATGCATGAAAACTTGGTGCCTATCTCTTTAAGAGAATTTGTCGCAACAAGTAGAAAGAAAAATCAAACAAGTCCATGTGCAGTAAGAGTTTCTTCAAAAAATTCTAACAAAAAACTAAAATCATCCAAGGTTGTTAGCACATGATCAACTTGGAAAGCGAGTTGGGGAATTGTCGCAAATTGAATATTTTCATGGAAGTCGAAGGCGACACATAATCTCCCCGAGAAATTTACATCTGCTTAGGGCATGCTAACTACCATAGCAAAGGAGGTGAGACATACCTGCTGACATGCTCAAAGACAACGAAAGCTGAGATTTGAGGAGGATGATGATATTTAGATCGACATAACTCCTCACCTCACTAGGGAATTCTACAGGTGGAAGATGTCCAAAAAATGATGGATCGACGCCTCCGAGGTAAACAACATAATGGAGACTTGGAATATGATCTACATCGTCAGATCCAATCATCCTGAACTTCACATTTTGTGAAAACCATCGAAGAATAACCATTGCCTCAATGATTTGCAACTCCAAACTTCAATCAGTTCAAGGGAACCTCTGACCCGATAAAGCATGTAGACTATTATTTTGGAGTCATGGTACCTCATAAGGACAATGAAGTAACTCGTGTACAAGGTATTCCAAGCATTTTTGCATGGCCAAGCAATGACGAGGTTCAATCATTTTCCCAAGAGATCCATCGCATTTTTCAAAGAGCTAGCTTTCGTTTTCGTGAAGGAGTACTCCCAGCTTCGCGTTACTGAAGTAATTGACCATCATATCTTTAACGTCAGAAATAGATCAAAGTAAACCATCTGACAGTACATTCGAAGATACTACGAAGGAAAAATCTCCCATTATTAGTTGTAGCGACCTTGTCGCGGCGATAACATTAGAACAAGGACTTCTCAGGAACAGCCAACATTATGGCAACATTGGCATGAGCAATGATCGCAATCTTACTGCTAGGGTATAATTTATGCATATTTTATCCATGATTTAAGACTCTTTTACTTATGTTTTGTTAATATTTCGTTTCATACAATTGGAGAAAATAATATATTTTGTGAGAAATGTGTAGATCAAATAGAGCTTGGAATTACAAGAATTTGAACAAAAAAAATCACCTAAATCGGGGCTGAAGCGAAAAAGTTAGGAAAGAAAGAAAATGGCACAGGAATTCGGTGAATACCTACCGAAATAGGCGGAGGAATTCTTTATACGGATTACTGTAGCACAACCCCAATTCGGTAAACATCGGCCGAAAGCCCTTCCTCATCCATGGCGCGCGCGTCCTGAAGCCGTCCTTTCTGATTCGGTGCGCTGCCACCGAACTTTCAGCACAACAGTCTGCCGCGTTGACCAATGGTTGACCGCATCCTTTGACCCGCCTAATTCGGTGGTTGACTCCCTAAAATGCCCCTGAAGCTTTATTCCGTGATTTTTTCTCCTTTTTTAGGATAATTCCAACATCCTTTCACATTTATTCTCCATATTGTATAAGGATTTAGTCCTATTTCCTTTTGTATTATTATTTTCACTCCCTTTACTTGTAGGAAAGGTTTTTAATTAGATTTCTTAATTGTTTAGGAAGCATTTTCCTTATAGAATTTAATTGTAAAACTTCTACTTGTAGGAGGATTAAATATTATCTTATAAATAGAGGTACTAAGGTTTATGTAAAGAGTTCGAGAAATTTTTGAGTTTTGGAGTTTGGGGTTTTTAGATTACATTCAATAATAATAGCGAAATACTTTTGTCTTTTATTTTATAATATTTTTTATTTTGTAGTTTCTTTTTAGGTTAGGGCTTCTTGAAGCCCTAGTCATGTTGGTTCGTTAATTAGATTTCTGGCTCTTGATTTTGATTATTATGCATGACTGAATTTGTTGGATTAATGCGCTTTATGAACTCAAATTATGTTGATAAGCTTAGCCAACCTGTTTGTATATAACTGGTGATGTAATTGCTTAACAGACCATAATATCATATTGCAGTTTGTAGCGTCAAGTTTAAGGGGTGGACTCGTATTCGTAATATAAACTCATGACTTACTTGATTTGCACACCACTTTCCTATGAGTGATAACTTGGGATTGTGCACACTTTTTGAGGGATAGTGTAGTGTCATTAAATCTTCTTCATATTTAATGCATTATCACGTATCATCGATAATAGAAGTTTTAAGGGAAGATAATAGGTGTGGGGTGAGCCTTAGCTGGACCCTTTCACGGGCACTTAATTCAGAATATGCATAGTAATTAGGCCAAGGAAATCTTATTAGTAACTATAATTGGTTAGTGGTGGATAGAGTGCCTTAACGTATTTATTTATTTTTATCTTATTTTATGTTTTTTTATTTGTCATTTTTAATAATATTTAAACACCCCCACCCCCCTCCTCTCATGTGTGCGTGTGTTTGTTTTTTATTTTAATGTTAATAAAATTTTTGAGTTAATTAATTAATCTAAGCAATAATGTGGATTAAACGTTAAGACAAGTCCTTGTGGGATTCGACCCTTACTTATTTGTTATACTATCTTCACGATTTGTGCACTTGTAAGGTTAAACTGAATAGAATAGGATTCATATTTATTTATGTTGTCTATTTTATCCAACGAGTTTTTGGCGCCGTTGTCGGGGACTTTGTCCTCTAACGGTGTCTATATATCTTAGATTGTTGATTAACTCAGTTTCTTTGTTTTTTTAGGTACGCGATTATTAGGAGTCAACCCAATCCGGTAAGATTTTACCTTTTCTTTTTGTTCTTCTTATTTTTGTTTGATGTCATGCCTCAACTTTACTATTTTCATTTAATCTTCGTTTTATCACATTGAAGACAATGTTCAGTTTAGGTTTGGGAGTATGGACTTTCATTTAAAAATTTAGAAATATATTTGGAAAGGGGATTTGTGACAAGTAAAAAAAACAAATAATAACAAAATTCGTTTTTTTAATTATTTTTGTGAAAATAAAAAAATAAATAAAAATTTCAAAAATTAAATAAAAAAATTCTAATTAAAAAAAAAATTGAAAAAAATAATTTATTTTATTAAATTATTTGCTTTTTGCTTATTAATAAGAGTGTATATGTTGAGTTGATCGCTAATGCTTTATTAAGGTTATGTCATATTTAATTTGTATCATAATTTTGCACTTCACAATGCCATAATTTATGTGCTTAAGTAGACTCATAGGTCTTCAATTAAGCATTATTTTATATTATTTTATACCCTTTATACTTGATTTTTAATATTAAACTAATAAATAATTAGAGAAAATATTATATTTTGTAGAATTAAATAATTGGAGTATTTTGGTGAAAAAATAGTCTCGATCGGAATTATAACGAATAAATTATGGACGGATTTAGATGAATTTATATAAATTAATTTTTAAAATTGAATTTGCAGCCCAGATCCATTTTAATTTCAAGCCCAGCAAAACCCACCCTAATTCTCGCCACAGGCCTACTGACTTCCGCCCAAATTCATGTCTGCAGCCCCAAGAATCAGCCCATCAGAGCCATCGACAGGTGGCGGTCGAAACTTCCTTCATCACCTTGGCGTGTGTGTCCTGAATTACCTGCCCTCCCTCAGCGTGCGTGCGTTGACTTGCCGTACGCCATGACAGGACCGCCCCCGAAGGGACATTGATAGCCGTGCCCGGTCCTGCTCCCGTCTGGCAAGTCGACTGAAATTCCCAAATTACCCTCAGTACTTGTCAAACCAGGGATAGCCACACATGTACTCACTCATGCCTCCGCCTCTCGATCAGCCTCGATTAACGCGTCACGACCTGGAGGGTCAATAAAAACACAAAAGGTGTGAGTGGACAAAAATAAATCAGTTTTTAAAAAATTTACAGAAAGACATTTCTACCCTCCACGAAAAACCAATGCATGCATTCGAAAATCATTTCGCAATCCGTTACATTTTCATCATAAGAAAACCGTGTACGAAAATCAAAATCTTTTTCCTTTTCTTAACCTTCAGGTCTTAGCCCACAATCACAAACACAGGGCCTCAGCCCAAAATCATGAGTCAAATCTAAGTACACAATATAATCCAAAATCCATCTAACCACATAAACCGGGCCACTGACCAACACATCCGAAAACATCGGCAATCAAAAGTTATTCACAAGTCAAATCAATCTGCTGGATCTCAAGTGCGCCCGAGTCTTTAAACTTAAAACCATGCACATAATCAGGCCTTCCCGGGATATCAACGAGTCCTTAAACTCATAACACAATCAATAGGCCTCGGGGAGGTATCATACCGAGTCTTTAAACCCAAAACAGTAACCGAGTCTTTAAACTCATCAAGGGCCCTCCCCCGTCATCAATTATCCGAGTCTTTAAACTCAAAACATTATCCAGCGATAGCACCTGGTCTATAAACACAAAACCATTTGTAAATCACAACAATCCAGGATCCATCGTGATCCAATTTCCAAATCCAATCCGAAATCACATTTTGTCATAACAGGACTCATGTCCGAATTTCCACATTCAAATCCTCAAAATCTTACTTCACAAAACATAATCAAATCATCATTAAAAATGGGACATGTATAATCATATCAAATCACTTTATCAAACCATCATCCATTCCCGAATTCGAATTCGTAATGATTATTCCGTAAGCTAGCATCCGGAAACATCATCCTGAACCCAAACCCGGAAATTCACTTTCACGTTTCCGAAATCCGAATCTCATTCATCAAAATTACTTTTATGCCCTAGGCATCAAGCCCGAAATCACCTTTTCCAAAATACATTTTAAATCTTTGAAATCATTTCAAATCCTAAAGTCAAATCAAATCACATTTCAAATTCCAAAGTCAAGGCATCAAAACCATGATCAAAACACAATATACTCGAAATCTCGTAAAACGAGCAAAACTGTAATAATCTCGAAATACGTGCAGCCACATATTGCATACCAAAATACGTATAAATACGAAAACCGTAATTATCACAAGTCGTAATCATAATCATAGAAATCATAGAAACATTTATGCATGCATTAAATTTTGAAAGCAAAGTCCACTCACACACCGTCCATAACGCCCGTTTTCGAGCTGCACTCGTTCCGTAATTTCCGATATTTTCCAGAAATCTCAAGTCCTGTCCGAAATCATTCTTTAGTGTTACTAAGGACCCAAATAACATCATACTAATTTCCCATAATTTTTCGGGAATTAAATGTCAATTAAAAACGTAACATAAATCTTTGGACCCTCGAAACAAGATCGAAACGGTGTCCGATTAATTCGAAATCAACGCTAAAATGTTCGTTACATTGTATAGGACAAAAGTCGTGTTGAACTTACCTCGAGATTCGGGTCCACGCGTCCTCACGCGCCGCCGTGAGTGGCTGTGCGTGGGAGCCACGCGCTGTTACAGTACCATGTACTATTCATCGTCTCCGCCCAAATAACTGGTAAATGGGACCGGTTGCCCGCGAGATGACCCGATTAGAATCCTATCAATTCCAACTTAATTTCAGATTTTTGAACTCTCCTCTCACTATTTTCAACACTTTTCTTCCTCTCTCTCTGTCTCAAAACTCTGCTCTCCCCCCTCCCTCTCTTCATTCTGTTTCGGCCCCTCTTTCCTCTCAATTGATAGTGGGGAAGGTCGATTAAACCAAGTTTATCGGGCTCTATTTTTATTTCTTTTTCTTTTCCATTTCCACCATCACCCATGAGCTCCAATTTCCCATTCCCTGATCGTGTACTTGTCCCAAACACACTAACACACCGTGCACTTCCACCTCTGTCTCTGTTCCCTCACTTATATGCATAAACTAAATCAAACCGTGAACACACTCATGCCCAAACTCTGTTTTTCAATTTCAAGCATCAGCACCTGTTTCCCACACACACCACTCGTGCTCTGCTCACCCACTCAAGGTACAAAAACAACTCACATGTGGCTTCAAATTCCAACTCAACACTCACACACACTGATCAAAGACAGTTTAAACAATTCACTCACTTTGTTCAACAAAATCCCACTCACGGCTATTTCAATTTCAACAGTAAAAATTACCATTTTGCCCTTCTGCTCAAAATTACCAAAATGCCCTTCTCTTTCTAGACCCGTAACTCGGCCATCCAAACTCCGATTGGCACGTGCCACCTGTCTACAGACTCAGGACATCGAGACCTTCCTAACGGTCTTCGAATTGTGTGCAAAATAGTGGTCAACCAAAAATTCAACATTTTCCCCCTTCTCGTCCTAATTACGAAAATGTCGTTGAACTTCCGAACGTCATAACTTTCTCCTCGAACGTCGGAATCGGCCGTATCACCTGTCTATGAACTCGTGACGTCCCGAACTACGTCACAATCATCCGTTAAAGTCCGTTTGACCGCCCGAACAAAAAGTCAACCGTTCGCCCATTACTTAGGGGCAAAATCGTCATTTTCTTCAAGTTTTCCAAATTTCCCCTTTTTGAACGTCCGGGTCGTTACACGCCAGTTCTGCTGCAACCTGCCGATTTCCACCTAACTTGTCAGCCACCTACCACCGCATTTAGAGTCTATTTTTCAGCTGCTTCTTGCCAAGTCTTTTCCTGCAGCCAACTGCTCCATTTTCCATCTACTTTTCTGAATTTCCAGCACAAAATCAGCTCCAAACCATCCCTAAAATCATCATTAATCATCATTGTTCATCATTTCATTTTTATATTTTAATTTTGTATTTTTATTTGAATATTGTTGGCACTCCTTCTATAAATAGGGAGGCCATTCCATTTGTAAAAGGTCCCCAATTGTCCCATTTTGTTTCTCTTTTTAGTTTAGGTTCTAATATTTCTCTCTATTTTTTTTTTCTCTTCTTTTAGTTCATCTTCTTTCTTTTTGTTCTTTATTTTTGGGGACCATTTTAACTTCTTGTAGATTTTCTATTTAATTAGCTTTCTTTTAATTCTTATTCTTAATGTATGTTATTTCTTAATTTCATTTCTTCTTTACTTTGTTCTTGAGATTTTTCTTTGAGATCTGTTAAACACATTTTTATGTTTTCCTTAAGAAATACCTAGGCCGAGTATTTTTGAAATAATTTTAGAATTTAAGTCCGAATTCTTATGTATTATCCTCTATCTTCATAAGGTTCCAGCCGCTGTTCGGTGTTTCTTATGAATAACATTCCATTGTTTTTATCAACTTTCGGAATCACAAGTTGTTCTTGGGTTCCGAAGGTGTAACTTTATTCTCTTTATTTAAATTCTTGTTATTGTTTCGGTTTACTTATAATTCAATATATGTGTTGGTATTTTCTTTCTAACATTTGTAAGTAAGAATGCAATCTACATGTGTTTTACTTTTTGAATTTCTTTTACTTCATATGTTTTAGTGCTTAAACTTCAATTCTACATTAAGTGTTTATGACCGTTGTTCGGTGCATTTAGTAGAAAATTGAAGAGATTTAATGTTTGACCGTTGTTCGGCGCATTAAATCACAAACTTAAGGTGAATCATATTGTAGATAATAATCCGTTGTTCGGTGCATTTATAATATGAAAAATGTATGCATGTATTTGAGATGATTAAGGTAGGATTTCGTGATTGGTTAAATATAATCATGATGTTAGAGTGTTGATAAAAATATGTGTTTGAAGAAAGTTCACTTTTATTCTTTTATTCTTCATTTCATTAATTCATTAATTCTCTTATTCATTAATTATTTTATTGTTTTATTCTTTAATTCATTTATTCTTTAATTCTTTATTATTTAATTATTTAATTATTTAATTCATTATTCTTTTTAACTGACATATTATTAATGTTCCCTAATTTCCCCGGTTAAGAACGATCCATATTTACCAATACTACATCTACACAAAAAGGGTTTAAATTGCATAATACTCGAATTACGTATTTAATTTAATGTGTAGTTTTGGCGTTATCAATTTTTGGCGCCGTTGCTGGGGAAATTAAAAATCATTCTTAATGTGTTAGTATGTATAAACTTGTTTATATTTGAAATGTTCATATTTGTGAATTAAGTGTACATATTCTTAACTTTTGTTTATTTATTTATTTATGTGTACACTTGATGCCCTGCTACTTGTTCATATTTTATTTTTTTACTTTCATAGTATTACATGTATATTACTTTTTCAAAATTACTTTATTTTATTCTTATTTATTTGTTTATTTATTGTTTTTTTAAACTCTACAAAAAAAAATTCGGAATTAAAAAAAAGAATAATTGTTTATGTACTTGTTCATATTATAATTGTTTATGTAAATTTAAATTTTTATTTTACTTTATCATTTTATACTTATACATACTTGTTCATAATTGACTTTCATTTATGTTTGTTTATAATTCTTATACTTGTCATTTTATTCTTGTTCATACTTGTTCATAATGTTCATTGTTTTTACTTGTTCATAAATGCATATTGTACATGTTCACTTTTCCTTATTTTTATTTGTTTTTGTAATTTTTAAAAAAACAAAATTCGTAAAAAAAAATTCTGTTTCTTTATTTATTTATTTATTAAGTTCTGGAAAAAAAATTAATTAAAAAAAATTTATTAAGGAAAACCTTTTCATTACCTCAAAAAAAAACAAAAAAAAAAATCTTATCTTCACTTTGTGTTAGTGTAAATATAAATTTATAAATAAATCGTGTACATATATTAGGTTGTTAATGTGAAATTGTTTTGTAAATATCATTACTTGTGAATAAAATCATACTTGTGAATAAATTGTTCATACTTGTATAAATTGTTCATATGTAAATTGTCATGTTATATTTGTAAATTGTGCATGAAAACATACTTGTAAATAGTTCTTGCATTCATGCATTAGTCTCGGCTATATGTAGATCACTTGTGCTTCGAAGTTTAGATTTTGATCTTTAATGGAATAGGTGAAGATTCTTTTGTTAACTCTCACCCACGGTGATTGTTAACACTTGAGTTATCTTAATTCCTATGGAGTAAGAAATTTTCGAGGGTGATGTCTAGGACATGAGACGGTACTCATAATGGGTTTTGGGTCTAAGAAAGGGACATCAATGGAGTTTAAGTCTCGGGATGTCTTGAAATTAGCCCTGCCTCTTGTGTTTATTCTTTCTAACCTGGTCACCTTTGAACTTGCCCAAACAGTTGAATTAATCCAAGATATTTACTTGGGCCGCACGAACGTAGAAGTCTCCATCTAAACTTTGAAGCTATGTGAACCATATATATCTTTGATTTCCCCCGACATGTAAATATTGGTTATATATTTTTATATTTGTTTATTATCTTAACTTACATTACTTGTCATGCCAACTTTAACTTGTTTCTTTCATTCTAACTTGCATTGCATCTTTAATCTAATTTGCATCTCTAACTTGCATTCTCGACAACGTGCAACTTTGACTAACTAACTTGCATCTCTGTCTAGGCTGGATGTACGTTAAACTTCAAGCGCTTGTTGGGAGGCAACCCAATGTATTCCCGGGATGTGAAGTAATCATCAACGCAGATTTGCTATCTTTCACCCTTCACTCTCTTTATTTTGTTTACTTAATGTTTTTCTTGTTTTATTTTCGTAAATCATTTTCCTTACTTCAATTCTATGTTCAAATACTTGTTATTTTCCTACATTGAGGAAAATGTAGAATTTAAGTGTGGGGGAGTGGTTTACAATTTTAATTGTGCATTAAAATTGTTTTAAAAAAACAAAATAATAAAAAATTAATTAATTATTCAAAAAAAAATTGTTTATTGCTTTCTTAAATCTTTTTTTGTTTTAACTTAGTGTTTTTACGAGTATTAAGTTTCCCTTTAACTTGTCAATGATATAAATGAACGGAAATGAATATGTTATCACTATAAAGATGATCACTACAACTTGAATTTGTTTGTTAATACTTTGTGATTAAGTGTTATAACTTGTAGATAATGCATGTAAATTGGTACATAAACAAGCATGTTATGATACGTATGAATCATTTGAACCTTATGTGAGCTTTAGAACCTTATATACATCTTTGATGAGTGATTCATAAGTTCTTTGTTTAAATTGATATACATATGTCTTATAACTGCTTGCAATAGATTTTAATGAACTCTAGAGTACTAGAACTTATTCTATGTGATTTTCAAAGCTTTTAAGTGAATAAACTCTCTGATTTTGGATATGATTAAGGCATTAAGGTTAACACCACAAATTCAAACATCCATGTTCCCTATTTTGTACGCACAAGTTGCGACCCCTTTAGTTTTAACCCTTTTGAGCCCACTTTAAGCATTTCTTTCATCACCATGATTATCTAAACACTTGAGCTTAATATAGACATCTTTCACCCTTGTTCCAAAGACTCGGTTGAAGACATGAAATTGGTGTGAAGAGAAATTGATGATATTTTGAAGGCTTTTATGTGTATTATATGGATTTACTTACTCAAACTTTGTTGTATTATTGACACATGTTATTACCATGATCTATGAAAAGAAAAAAAAAATGAAAAAATGAAAAAAAAAAAAGTGTTTTGAGACTCTATCAAGGTAATAAAGTTTAATTATGTAATGTTTGAGTTAAGTCCTTTATATTTGTAAATCCAACACAAAAAAATGAATTCGAGGCCCAACATGATGAAATTAGGCCTATGTTCGAAGGGATGAATTACTGACATCATTGCACTAAGGTTGGGAAGTTATGATACGTTTTGGGAGTCTTTTGAGTCTTGGAACGAATTTGAGCACCACTTGTAACCACCCGTCCCGAATTTCGGGATTAGATTAGTGACTAATCAAGGATTAGTGAGGTTAATCGGTGATTAGTGGGGTACTTTCGGACGGACGGTGCAAAATAACCGTTTTGCCCCTGGTCGTGGGTAAAATGTTGAATTTTTGTTCTGGCGGTCAAATGGACTTTGGCTGATAACTGCGACGTATTTCGGGACATCACGAGTTCATAGACAGGTGGCACGTCCGATTTCGACATTCGAGGGAAAAGATATGACGTTCGGAAGTTCAAGGGTATTTTGGTAATTTGGTTAAAAGGGGTAAATAGTTGACTTTTGACCTGGAAGCTCCGATGGTCGAGGGCCGATGACCGTTACGTAGATCGGGTCGATACGAATCAATAGACAGGTGGCATGCTGAAATCAGACTTCGAACTAGAAAGTTATGGTTCACGGAAGTTCGATTTTACAATTGCACGCATTACGAGGCGAAGACACTTGGCATATCCAATTGGACAGATATTTAAGTGGGACCCATGGATGAGTGACAAGTATCACTCATCCCATTGGCCCAAACCCCCAATTAGTGGATCTAAGATGTGATTGGTCCACTTGGTTTATTTTAATCATTTTTCCCTAACAACTTTCCATCCTAGCCCTTCATCTCACCCTTCCCCTTCATCCTAGTAGTCCAAAACCCCCTCACTCACACTTGAACACCAACCATCATCTTCTTCTCTGTTTTCTCACAAACCCGAAACCACCATTATTCCATTTCCTTGAACAAACACACAACACACATCACACCATCACCTTGCATCAATATGTTCATGTGAGGAAGCTTGAGGAACTGGGAATAATGGCTCACGGCGGCTCACGGTGGGGGTAAGTCGACCAAAACCGAGAGCCCTTTTTAATATTCAAAAATTGAAAGTTTGGTTTTGATTGGTGTTTTGAGTCCTATTCAATTCTAATGAGACCTAGGAACCAAGGGGACTTGAGGAGGATGAATTTGGAAGGAAATGAGTGGCTAGGAAGCTATGAAATCGAGCTTGAAGATCAAGCTCGCGGCTTGTTCATGGAAGGTGAGTTTTCATTGGGTTTTCAAGTGTTTTTAATAGCTAAGTAGATTAGGTTTGATGTTAGGAAAGTTAAGAAATTTAAAGGGGAAAGAATGGAACAAAAATGAGTAGGATAGGACTGTGAACCAGTCGCGCTGGTCCAGACCGGTTCGGCCCGGTTCAAAAACCAGAGGACCCGGCTCAGTCTCAGGAAGAAGAAGATGAACAGTGGCACGTGGCTCCCACGTGCAGCCACTTCAGGCGGCGCGTGTGGGCACGTGGTCCACTTTCTGGGGAAACTTTTAACACACGAAATCTTCTATTCGATGTAACGAACATTTTGGGACTGGTTTCGTGTCAATCGGACACCGTCTCGATAATGTTCGGGACATCCGAAGGTTTAGGATCGAGTTTAAAAATACTTAAAAATTCGGGAAAATTACGGGGCTTCAATGAGAGGTTAATAAGGTAGTTACTAGCCCTCTAGATTTATTTGGACAGGTTTGGGAGTCCCGGTGACGACGATTAGCCCGGTGAGGCTTACGACACGCAAATCGAGGCGGCAACTTAGGACGGTCTGTGAGTGGACCTTGATTTCTAAACTGTGATGCATGCATAAATGTTTTATATGGTTTATGAATATGATTCTATGATGTTGAATTGGATGATTGTGATTTATATGGTTTCGCACATTTCGAGGTGATTTAAGTGCTTGCAAGTAATTCGAGGTTTTTCTGTTTTACACTGATTTTCCGTACTTATAGTTTTGGATATGATTTTATGAAATGATTTTGGATTTGAAAAGGTAAACTTGGGTTCGAGAACCATTTGTTTTGGAAACCCTCGGACTCGAAGTCCCTTTTAGCTACTTTCGCGGGCCAGAGGCCCAATTGGTTCTTAAATCGATTTTAGATTTGAAAATATGGAATCGGGCACGAGACCCATTTGACTTACGAAATCTCGAACTTCAGGTCCATTTAATTTAACAAGGCATCGGACTGGAGGCCCAGTTGGTTTACGTATCGGACTCGAGGCCCAATTGGTTTACGTATCAGACTCGAGGCCCAGTTGACTTACGTATCGGGAACGGGGCCCATTTAGTGTACGAAATCGGGCACGAGGCCCAGTTGGTTTACGATTCGGGCCGGAGGTCCAGTTTGTATGTGGATTCGGGCTTAGGGCCCAGTTATGTTTTAAGATTGTGATTTCGGATCGGGGACCCTTAAATGGATTTATGGTTCATGACGGTTTATGGGGACCAGCATGAACCCTTGAAAGGTTTTTATGGTTCATGACGGTTTATGGGGACCAGACATGAACCCTTGAAAGATTTTAAGAATGATTTCAAAAGGTTTTCGTATACCATCCTTATTATATGAATTGTCTACTCCGGGGAGGGTCGTTGGCCTGGGTGGACCCCGGAGTAGTCACGAAGCACTGACTGAGTGAAGTCGCCCCCGTTGGGTTCCTTACTCTCAGAAAGGCTATGGATTATAACCTTCAGGGAGGGTCATTGTTTTACGGACATTGGCCTGGGTGGACCCTGGGGAGACTTGGGCTTTGAGACCTCAGGTAGCATGCGCGTAGCTCTAGATACCGTGACAGGATTGGTTGTATGAATTATGATAAACATGATTTCAATTGGTTTGCGAAATTGTGTTTTATGATGATAAATGGATTTGGGCTGAGATCCCACATATGTTTATTACGTTCTAGATTTCTGTAAATGGTTTTGGGTAGGGGCCCGTATGATTGTAGTTATTTAAACATATGTGATTAGATAAATGGTTTTACTATGCATGCATGCTTTTTAGTGAAGGGCATAAAGGTCTTTTATAAAATGTGTTTTACTAAACTTATTACTTTTTGTCCAGTCACAGTCTTTCTGTTTTCAATGCCCTTCAATTTGATTACGGTGCGGACTGTAGCAGAGACCGAGACATCACATACCTCCTCCGGATCCTGGCGTACTCTGGAAGCCATTCAGGCTAAAGGTTTTAATTTTCCCTGGTCCCAGGGGGATTGAGACGGGTCCTGACACTACTTGTCCTATATATTCCTTACCTCTAAACTTAGCCTCATTACAACCTTCATAAAGACCTTATGATCCTTAAGATGGTAAATTTTGATTAGTTGAGTCAATCACTTGAGTAAGCTTATGGTTTTGGTTCATTTGTGCAAGTATGTTTTGTTTTTATCTTGAGGTTAGCCAAGATAAAAACAAAACATAATTGTTGATATAATGTTTTGTTTTCATTTGTGCATGACTGGAATTGTTGGATTACTACGCTTCATGAACTCAATTTATGCTGATAAGCTTAGCTAACTTGTTTGTATATAATTGTTGATATAATTGCTTGACGGATCATAATATCATCATGTAGTTTGTAGCATCAAGTTTAAGGGGTGGACTCTTATTCGTAATCTAAACTCATAACCTACTAGATTTGCACACTACTTTCCTATGGGTGACAACTTAGGATTGTGCACACTTTTCTAGGATATTTTAGTGTCATTAAATCTTCTTCGTGTTTAATGCACTATCATGCATCATCAATAATAAGCGTTTTAAAGGCGGGATATCATGCTTAAAACATGCAAACTAAGAGAAGATAATAGGTGTGGGGTGAGCCTTAACCGGACCCTTCCACGGGCACTTAATTCAGAATATGCATAGTAATTAAGTCAAGGAAATCTGATTAGCTACTATAATTGGTTAGTGGTGGATAGAATGTCTTAACCTATTTATTTACTTTTATTATTTTTTTTATGTTAATTTTTTTATTTGTTATTTTTAATAATCTTTAAAACCCCCCCATGTGTGCGTGTGTTTGTGTTAAATGTGGATTAAATGTTAAGACAACTATTTGTGGGATTCGACCCTTGCTTATTTGTTATACTATCTTCACGATTTGTGCACTTGTAAAGTTAAATTGAATAGAATAGATTTCATATTTATTTATGTTGTCTATTTTATCCAATACTTACCAAGATGCTTTCTCTGGAAGAGCGACCTGCATGGTGGGAGGATGAGAAAAATGCCATACAATCCAAAGAGCACACAAGACCAAGTGAGCAAACATCTAAGATGTCAACGTCAACAAGTGATGACACGCCAAGAAAGTCCAGCAACTGCAAAGCGATCACAGGTACCAGTGTACAGTTCTATGTGCCCGTCCATCACATTTACAACAAAATCAAGGACGAGCCTTGGTTCAAGGAGTTAGCACCTATCAAAGGCGATCAAGAAAAGGCCGAACAGACAAGGTGGTGCTCATATGCTAAAATGAAGCATTAAAATAAACACAAAGTCACACTCAACACTTAATCAAAACATATGAAAATAAAACTTTTTTTTATTGATTGTAGCATTGATAAGTATGGATCGTTCTTAACCGGGGATTGAGGATACCTAAGCATGATTATCGTTTGATTAATTAGTTGGGGGTGTGGAATGTTTCTAAAGTCCTACATGATTAACTAATCTAAACTAACATAATCTAACCTAATCTATTATTTACACGTGGTCAACTCATTCTTATACCTAACTCATTCATGATTTACATCAATTTCAAATCTACGAAATTCTATAACCTTAGTTCTACGAGATGATTGCATATTCTTAAGTACATGCAGAGAGACACCCAAACCACACTTTCAGTGATCTAGATTTGGAGACACTCATCTATCTAAGCGAGCATTAATTACCAACTTACAAGCATAACAAAAACTAAAATATTAGAACACATGGAAGATTATTGAAATTAATACAAAGCATAAATCCAAGAATAATATTAAAAATCATTTCATAAAAACGATATTCAAGCACAAAAGATAACTATAAGGTAAAGAGGTCGTATTACACTTTTTCTCTTCAGGACACCCTATGGATACGAAGTGATTTGGCACACTTTGGTGAGACACTTGAAGACACTCCTTTATGCCACGAATGAAGGTTGTAGAAGATGAGATATGGTATAATTAGTTTTGGACAAGAAATCTCGAATTTAATGAAGAAAAAAAATTGGTTTAAGTAAAGTTTTGGTACAAAGAATGAACGACCCCTATCTAATAAACAAAACTAGGTATTTATAGGTATATGAAAAATCCCTAACTCAATTCCTAATAAAATAAGTAATACAAATCTTAAAGAATAAGTAATACAATACAAATCATAATTAAAAAGGTAGAATAAATCCTAATTAAAAAGCTAAAATCTTTTCCTTATGTTGCTTGGAAAATTGAAGTTGCTTGCTAGAAAATTCAAAGAGAAAATCTGGGCCACGTGAAGGAGGGCTGCGAGTTGGAAATCAGGACTTCGATGTACAACTTGCACTTGGGTAATTTGGCGTTTGGCAAAGTGAAGCACATGCTACTTTTGAAGTGGGCTCGCATTTGAATATTTGGCGAGATGCGGCATGGGCTGGGGAATACGCGTGCGAAGTAAAAGCTTGAGCGCAAATGGGATTGTTGTCAGTTGGACCGAACGCTGGAGTTGGGCCGCTCGCAAAGATGGACAGCTGGGCTGGTGGAACGCACTGGTAGGCTTTTGGAAACTCGCGTGTGGTTGCTTCGCAAAATGGAATTGGTGACTTGTGCTGTTTTGGGCAGAAAACCGGGCTGCATGTTCTTACAAAAAAATGTGCCTGCATTTTAACAAATAATATTAATTCTTGAACTTAGTATTAAATACTGTAATTAGTACCAAATTATCAATTCTTGTAATTAGTACTTGTAAATCGTAAAATGAGTTAGAATGAATATAATTAAGGTTCTAACAAAGTAAAACATTAAGGAAATTGATATAAAAAGGTGATTAATTAGGTGCGTATCAAATTCTCCCACATTTAAACTTTGCTAGGAGCAAATATCTAAACAATCTAAAAAATTGATAACAAATTTTTTTAAAACAACTAGGCTCGGATGGATTCCCCCACACTTTAACTTTCCTAAGCCCTTAGTAAACTAAACAAAACAAAACAAATAAGGTCACAACACATTTTTTTTTTTTTTAATTTAGTAAACAACTCTATAGCCCTTAACCATATTTCTCAGAAATTTTTATAAGTACATGGCATTATGATATTCAACAAATATGCATAAGGAATTCAAGAGATAATAGAGATACAATCATGCCATGAACAAATAAGACTTGGAGAAAACAATGGTGATGTTAAGTCTGTGCATGCTTCGAACAAGTTAAAATCTCCTCACAATGGACGCACTCATAATCTGTTTCACTCATGAAATAGGGTTTCACTCAAGGTAGATGTGAAATAATTCCTCACATATTCAACAATAAAGACTTAAAAAATACCACATGAATAGAATGAATTACTTACACAAATGAACCCAAACCATATGCATGCTCACACAACTTACTCAACAGATCAAAAGCTACTTATCTCATGGATCATAAAGGACTTTAATTAAAAGTTGTAATGGGGCTAGAGCTAAGCCTTTCAGATTTTAGATATGTGGTGGTAAAGAACATTCTAAAGACTTAGTCATTACACCAAAACTTAATCAATTTCGAGCACATCTTCTTTCAAGACGTCACCAAAAGCATGTGGGAAGAATGAGAGCCAAATGTCATCTTGTAATCAATCCAAATACTTACATTCAAAAGATATTCTTTTTTTTTTATTTTTTTTATTTCAGCAATCACATAATACATCAAGTAATTTGGACAAGCCTATCCCCATACACACGTCATTACCTTGAGTAAAACATCTTCATGCCATCCTCGTGTATGCTAGCTTTGAAATCTTCAACCAAGTCTTTATAATAAGGGTAAGAATATCTATACTAGGCTAAGAGTTTAGATATGCATGGTAAAGAAAGAAAAGACGAAACGGGACCTCAGAGGAGCTAACTAAGGGTATCGCAACTCGTGCTCACAAAATGGGTCATATGGCTATTATTCAAAGTGGTGCAAAACCCCTTTAATCATATCCACAATCAAAAGTATGTATTAACTATAAGTTATAACTCATTTACACTCAAGAAAAAAAGAACATATAACTCAAAAACTCACATGGGTTAATATTATTCAAAACTCAATTTTAACATGCGAATTCTGCACCAAGTTTTATAAACCATACCTACTACAAATCAAAACACTCAAAATATCTCACTTAGCACATGAATTTCAACAAAGTGATATGAAAATGCCATAATATTCTTGTTTTGTTCCAATTCATCATTTGACTAATTAAGGGCATCCTATGACTCTTGAAAACAAAGACTTAAAACACACGATTTTTTTTTTTTTTTTGTAATTTGTTTTCTTTAAAAAACGAAATTCTTTTTATTTTTTTTAAAACAATTTTTTTAAATGATTTTTTTTTTTAAAACTTAACAATGAAAACCATTTTTTTTTAAAACAACGAAAACATTTATTTTTTTTAAAAAACAATTTTTTTAAAAATAAATCCACAAAATTACAAACCCCTCCCCCACACTTAAATCCGACATTGTCCTCAATATATGAAAGTAAAAATATAGAATCAAGTATGCGATAGAGTTTTACGAAAATAGCTAAAAAAATAAAAGCAAACAAAATTAAAAGATAAGGAAAGAGAATGCAAATCTGTTTTAGACTCCTCCATTGGGTTGCCTCCCGACAAGCGCTTGAATTTAAAGTCTTTAGCTTAGATGAAGTGCTTCAATTAACTCATTCGATGCGAGGCCTATGCACTCTTTCGGACTTCACATAGTACTCTCCCATTGCCACTAGGTAAGGCTTCAATCCATCTTGAATCCAAGGGTCAAGTTCATGCGATATCTCCTTGACAAAGACGTCCCCTAAGTCTAGTTCATGGAGCTTAACTTAAGTGAATCCCATATAGAGTGTTCCTTCAAGAGAGTTAGATGAGAATATGTACATGAAGAAAGGACAAGATGTAATGACCCGACCCGTAATCATGGGATTAGCAGGAAATTATCGAGAATAATCGACATTAGTCGAGGTAAAATGACGATTTTTCCCCTAGAAGGGAAAAATGTTGAGTTTTGATCCGGGGGTTAGTTGCACGTGAAACGAGGCCCATTACGTAGATCGAGAGATTTCAATTACGTAGACAGGCGGCACATCGAGTTTGGACATTGGATGGTTATTTTACGGGTCAAGAAACGTTTTAATCAAATTTTACGGAGGGTGTAAATGTATATTTTGGAAAATAGTTTTTCCAAAGCTTTATTTTTGTCCACTCACACTTTTTATTGGTTTTGGCACCCTTCAGGTTGATCACGGACTCGAACTGTATGAAGGCTAAGGTATCACGTAGATTGGCGTACTCTGGATTCCTTGTTTAGAATGTAGCCTTATCCCTTGTCTGACACGTGGTAAGTATACATATTTAAATCTCAAGGGTACTTTAGTGCTTTTGCATGACGTGTTAGACGGGAGCAGGTCCTCCGACGCTAATTGAGGGGGATTACGGGGAGGATCTTGTCACAAGCTATAGAAAAGAATATACATAACAAACTGAGAATATTTACAAGTAAGGGAAGTCAAATATGATATTTACAAATAAGTATGGTATTTACGCACAAGTATGATACTTACAATATAAACATATTTACACAAATGAAATCACACAAGAGATTTTTCAATCCCTAGTAATGGCGCCAAAAATTGATATGCTAAAATGAAGCATTAACGTAAACACAAAGTCACACTCAACACTTAATGAAAACATATGCAAATTAAAACACTTTTTTTGTAGATTATAGCATTGATAAGTAGGGATCGTTTTTAACCGGGGAGTGAGGGTACCTAAGCATGATTATCGTTTGATTAATTAATTGTGGGTGTGAAATTTTTCTAAAGTCCTACATGATTAACTAATTTAAATTAATCTAATCTAACCTAATCTATTATTTACACGTGGTCAACTCATTTTTATACCTAAATCATTCATGATGTATATTAACTTCAAACCTACAAAATTTTATAACCTTAGTTCTACGAGATGATTGCATATTCTTAAGTACGTGCAGGGAGACACTCACACCACACTTTCAGTGATCTAGACTTGGAGACACTCCTATATCTAATCAAGTATTAAGTACCAACATACAAGCATAACAAAAACTAAAATATTAGAACACATGGAAGATTATTGAAATTAATATAAAGCATAAAACCATGAATAATATTATAAATTAGTTCATAAAAACAATAGTAAAGTACAAAAGATAAGTACAAGGTAAAGAGGCAGTGTTACACTTTTTCTATTTGAGACACCATATGGATATGAAGTGATTGGACACTCTTTGGTTAGACACTAGGAGAAACTCCTCTATGCCACAGATAAAGGTTGTAGAATGTGAGATATATTATAATTAGTTTTGCACAAGAAATCTCAAATTTAATGAAAAGGGAAAATTAGTTTAAATAGAGTTTTGTTACAAAGAATTAGCGACCTCTAACTAATAAACAAAACTATAGGCATAGGAAAAGTCCCTAACTCAATTCCTAATAAAATAAATAATACAAATCTTAAAGAAAAAGTAATACAAATCCTAATTAAAAAGGTAGAATAAATCCTAATTAAAAAGGTAAAATCCTTTCCTTATGTTGCTTGGAAAATTGAAGTTTCTTGCTAGAAAATTCAAAAAGAATACTTGGGCCATGTGAAGGAGGGTTGCAAGTTGGAAATTTGGACTTCGATGGACAGCTTGCACTTGGGCAATTTAGAGTTTGGCAAAGTGAAGCGCGGGCTGCTTGCAAAGTGGACCGAACGCTGGAGTTGGGCTACTCACAAAGATAGAAAGTTGGGCTGGTGGAACGCATTGGCAAGCTTTTGTAACTGACGTGCGGTTTCTTGGGCCTTGCAAATGGATTGGTTGGCAGCTAGTGGGCTTCGAAAAATGGAATTGGCGCCTTGTGGTCTTTTGGGCAGAAAACTAGGTTGCATGTTCTTACAAAAAATAGGCTTGCATTTTAACAATTAATATTTATTCTTGAACTTAGTATTAAATACTGTAATTAGTACCAAATTATCAATTCTTGTAATTAGTACTTGTAAATCATAGAGTTAGAATGAATATAATTAAAGTTCTAACAAAGTAAAACATAAAGGAAATTGATATAAAAATGTGATTAATTAGGTGTATATTAGGTGCCACTATCATAACTGTTATGGTCACACCATTAGCACTTGTAATACCTTTGATAGGTATCTGCAAAACTTCGTTAAGGAAGGGCATTGTATCAAGTACATCACTCATAAGTTTGCAAAGTATTTGAGTGACATAGACCTCAGGGAGCCTGATTCATAAGTGATCCGCATCAATTCCATAAATAAATAAATAAGGCTCCGCGCCAACTTATGTATCCAACTATCCATTGTATTATTATTTTCAATAAAATTATCAAGAAACTCAAAATTTTTCTTTGATAAATATTCATAGCAATGGAAACCCGAAAGCCTTCCTCCGGGAAGCAACCAAGCCTTATTCTGGGAAGCACTCCAAACCTTTATGTCAAAAGTAATCCAATCCTTCCTCCATAAAGCAACCAAGCCTTCCTTCAGGAAGCACTCCAAACTTTTCTATAGAAAACATGCAAGTCTTCCTCTAGGAAGCAACCAAGTCTTCCTTCAAAGAGCAACCAAATCTTCCTTCAAGAAACAACCAAGTATTTCTTAGGAAACATAACCTTTACCCTGTAAAGTGACAAATTCTTCTTCATGCGAAGAATCAAAATCTCCGGCCTGCGAAACATCCACGCTTTAGCCTTGCAAAGCATATAAACCTTTGCCCTACAAAGCAATCGAAGCTTTTACCTTACGAAGCATCAAAACCTTGGCCCTGTGAAGCATCAAAACCTTTTCCTTGTGATATACAAATCCTTCGAGCTGCGAAACACCTAAACCTTTGCCTCATGAAGCATCAAAGTCTTCACCTTGCGAAGTGCTCTAAGCCTTCTTATGAGAAGAACCACCCTTCCTTGAGGAAAAATTTAAACCACCTTTGAGAGGAAAGTTGAATTAAAGCCCCAAAATCTGACGCTCAAGGCTACAATGAAGGCATTTAAAAAAACCAAAAGTCTTTCCTTAAAAGCAATGCAAAGCCCTTCTCTAGAAGGCAAAGTGAAACCTTCTTTCGAGAGGCAGCTAGTGTCAAAATGCAATCGATGGATGCTCATGGCCTTACACTGGGGCATTTTAATAACCAAGAAGTCCCTTTCTTCAAAATAAAATATGGGAAAAATCAAAGTTGCAACACTTAGAGGGTGTACTCAATTTGGGGTTTTAAATGATTTTAGAGAGTTTTGAAATCTAGAGCTTCCACCTCAAATCTCCCATGGAGTCCTCAACTTTCAGCACTTGTTCAAGGAGCATAGTCTTCAATTTGATGCGAAGTTGGGGCACGCAACGAAGAATATGGCTTAAACTTGAAATTCTCAAGTTCTTCTCCCATGAACAATGGGGGCAACAGTTTTGGCTCCACCTTGACAACTTTTTAGGACAGGATGTACAAGCCGGACAGTTTTTACCAACTTATTAGTTCTTCTGACAAGGATAGGAATGGACAAATCGGACAATCCTTGTCTACTTCTCAGTTCTTCCGAGAATCACCTTCTCTGCATGGCTTGTCTCCGGCTCATCCACCTTGCTCTCCAATGTGCGAATCCTCCAAGGAGGCCAAGTTACGTGCACATGGGAAGGAAAAGAGTCGCCGAGCCAAGTCAAAAGCCACTAGCTGTCAAATCGCACGACTGAAAAGTAGACAGCGAATGACAACTAGAGTTCACCTACGCCAAAAGCCTTCCTAAGTCCATTGCTTGTATACACTAGCTATCAAACCACAAGACTGACAAGCAGACATCGGATGACAACGAGAGCCCACCTACGGTGAAAGCACCCATAAGTCAATTGTTCGTATATTCATCGTAGCAAGCATCATTTCCTTCATTGCATGGGTTCAGGCTTGATTGCCTCACTCCCCACACATGGCAGGTTAGTTTAAACCACACTGACATCAGTTGACATGGCCCATTCTAAAATTACTAGACTAACCGAATTGGTCCTACACCCGTCTGATCGTTCTTGTCAAATAAGGGATAATATTTTTTTTATTTCTCATGTCAGTAAACCAACAAAATCGACCTCCTACGGGATACCGCCCACATCCAACCTACTAATCCGGCCTCATATTTCTCACATTCCTCATATTATTAACTTGTTACTTTATACATCATAAACCATACTCATAAGTTAGGAAATGGTTCATTCATTATAAATTACATCTCATAGCATAATAAGCCCCATAACATCTTACACTTATCATCCTCACAATACCATCATATTCCATTTAACAATATTCTTACGTTAAATACTAATCATGAACTAGTTCCTTATAACTTTCTCCCATGAAGACGATTTCTACTTAAGAGCTATTAAGGATCAAATCAACCTTAAAACCCTTATAAAAGTCAAATTTCATTATAATCTATTTTGTTGATTATTGAAATTGATATGAGTTCTTAATTCACCAATTAATATGAATCAATTAAAGACAGGTCAACAATTAACCTCAATTGCACTCAAGTCATATAGTTAGATCACATAATTATAGGATCAAAATGTATAATTAATCTTAGGTAAGAACAAATTGATTAAATACTTATTTCTCCTATAGTCAAACTCTTTATAACATCCTTAACGTTTCAAGTCATCAAAATTCAACAATAAAGCTTACAAACATCAACATAATCCCTAGGCTTAACTCCCATAACTTTCCAAAATTTAATACAAAATTAGAACATTAGCATATTAAGTTAAATGTCTAAAAATGTACCCAATTTAAGTCCGAATAACACAAACAATATACCATTAAACTCAAAAATTCAAGACAAGAAATATTCATGTCGATCACACCGCTTGGAACGGCCGCACGCGTGCTTATGGTTAACAAGACCCATCCCGATTATCCCTCGATAACCGTGACAGATCCTGCTCCCGTCTGACAATAACTCGAAAGTACCAAAAGTAGTTTCAAATATATACATATAACACATATAAACGATAACATTGTCAGACAAGGGATAGTTCAGTATTCCGAGACCGTTGACCTAGTCAACAGGTTTACAGAGCATAGGAAATATTTACATGTAGGGAGCAAAATCCTACGCTGCAAAGTGTCTGAGTACGCAATGGTCCGTTTATTCCCCAGCCTCGATATTAGCCTCAGTACCTGTGCACTGGCCTGGAGGGCAAATAAAACATCAAAGGTGTGAGTGGACAAAAATCAAGTTTAGAATTACATTTATCAAAATATAGTCTTACCCTCCAGTTTTCACAAACATGCATGCATATCACAACTCAAAAATCAAATAATTAAGATATGAATATAAATCTCAAACATCAATAAAAACACAGAATCCAGGTCCAATATAGAGTCACGTTATCCCTGCAACGCGTGCAAATCAATAGGCTCAAGGACCGCTCAAATCCCGAGCATCCACCGCTGTGAACACATCACCAGCCGGCAATCCAGGTCGTCATGAACATATCACTGACTGACCTCCATATAATCCAGCACATCTGGTCTGAGTCGAGCCTCCATTTGGCTGCACGACAACATACCGTGCTTTGTGACCTCTACGGGGTAAAAACTTCCATCCCGGAGGCGAGCGTTATCTCCAGGGTCCATTTCGGGGGAAACATATTCCACACCGAAAGCCCTCATATATCATCATCACGAAAACTAGTGAAAATAGTTGCATTTAATATCAAAACCAGTTTTAAACTGGGCTTTAAGCCCAAAAACACTTTTCTCAAATCCATAAACCAATCCACGTAAACCTGCGCAATCACAATCAAATCCATCAAATCCAACACCAGACTCATAATCCGAGTCAAAATCAAGTTCAAACCCCGAGCCTTAGCTCGACATATCAGTTTCACAGTTTTCTCGAAAATCGTGCCCAAAAGCATATAAAATAATATAATATTCCCAAAAAAAATCCGGAAATCATCATATCGAAGTATCAATCATACCAAATCATTTCAAATCATATTATAAGCCATTTAAAACATATATGCATGCACTCAGGGTAGAAAAAAAAAGTCCACTCACACACCGTCCAGATTGTTACATTTCGAGCTGTTCGTATTAATCCGACGTCCTGAAAGTATTTGGGCCTGTCAAACAAGTAATATAATATTCTAGCTTATCACATAATCCCCTGTACGAATTTTCTAATCGTCGGAATAAAATAATAGTATTTTAAACGTAACCTATACGTTTCGGGTACACAAAACTACTCTTAGTTCATATCCGATTGACCCGAAATCAACGCTAATAGGTCCGTATCATCGAGAGTATTAAAATTGCTGTTGGACCCTTCTTCAGATTCCCGGTCAAGCTCCCTCATGCGCCGCCGCAAGCGGCTGCGCGTGACAGCCACGCGCAGTGAACAGTGCCTGCTACAGTGCACCTTCCTCGCCCGTTTCTCTGATAAATGGGTCTGCAACCCGCGATCAGACCCGACTCGCTTTCCTTCAATTCCAACTCAATTTCTTCCGTTCTTTCATTCATTAATATCAATTCAATCTAACTTACAGGTCTATAGGTTCAATTTAATCAAATAAGCCCTAGAACGTCTCGACTCAAGATGAACACCCGTCGGGTTTGAAATCGGGTTCTACCCAAAATCAACCTGTTTCCTTCAATTGTTCATACCAGAAGCATCATAGGACTATTATAAACACGAAATCGAGATCAATTTCATGAGTTATTACCTCTAAGTCACTGAACTCAAGCTCGATTTTCGAAACGATTGCAGAGTCTGTTCGTCACGGTTTCTCCACCAATTTCCTTCCCAATTGATTCAGTTTGGTTCGTCCTGTTCCCAGAAAGCTTAATCTCACCTCAATTTCACACAAAACTGTCTCGAAAATTAAAATCGAGAATTAAGGTTTTTGGGTGGTTTTTCGGGTATGTGCAGTACGGGTTTATCTGGGTTTCTTTTGCTTCTCTTTCAATTTTTCTCTTCAATTTGTCCCTAATTTCGCATTCAATTACACTGGTTCTCCTTTGTTTGGCTGCTAATCGATCACAAGCTGTAGAGGAGGTTTTTGTTCTCTGTGTTCTTAGTCGAAGGCAAACTATAGCTACAGTAAATTAATTCTCTTAATTAGCACAAAGTGCCACTAATCCTTATAAACAAGTGACACTTGTCACTTGATGAAGCTAATGACTCATTTGCTGAAATGAATCAGCATTCGAATAGATGAATCAGCATAATAACAGCACTTGCATTACTCAATTACCATTTTACCCTTGCAGTCACAAATGACCATTTTGTCCCTGAACTTCTCAGACCCATAACTTCTTCATACGAGCTCCGTTTTCGACGTACCACCTGTCTACGGATTCAGCGTTCCGAGACCTACACAATGGTACTCGAAAAATGTGCAAAAAATATTTTAAACAAAAACTCAACTTTTAGCCATATGTCATCAAGGGTAAAAATGTCATTTTCACATTATTTTAATATTTTACAACTTTTGGATTTTCGAGGCGTTACAACCTTCCCCCCTTAGGGAATTTCGTCCCCGAAATTTCACGGAAATAAATACGGGTACTGCTCCCGCATCTGAGCTTCGGGTTCCCAAGTAGCCTCTTCTACATTCTGATTTCGCCAAAGCACTTTCACTAGGGGAATTGTTTTTCGGCGGAGTACCTTATCCTTTCGATCCAGGATCTGTACAGGTTGTTCCTCAAAGCTTAGGTCTTCCCTGAGATCAATAGGCTGCTCTTCTAATACATGGGACTCATCATATACATATTTTCGCAGCATTGACACATGAAATACATTATGAACTCTGGAAAACTCCGATGGTAGTGCTAATCGGTAAGCAACTCGGCCAATCCGCTCGATAATCTCATAAGGTCCGATGAAACGGGGGCTAAATTTCCAGCACCTTCCAAAGCGTACTATACCTTTCCAAGGGGATAACTTCAGAAAAACCCAATCTCCCACTGCAAATTCAAGATCTCTGACTCGCCGATCCACGTAGCTCTTTTGTCTGTCTTGGGCTGCCTTGAGTCTATCCTGGATGAGCTTAACTTTCTCTGTCGTCAGATCAATCAATTCGAACTTAGACAATTTTTTCACCCACTTCTGTCCAACACAAAGGGGTTCGGCACTGGCGTCCATATAAGGCTTCATAAGGTGCCATTCCAATACTTGCTTGATAACTGTTATTATAGGCGAATTCCATCAATGGCAAATGTGACTCCCAAGTACCCTGGAATTGCAGAACACATGCTCTCATCATATCTTCCAAGGTCTGGATGGTCCGTTCCGACTGTCCATCCGTCTGAGGGTGGAACGCCGTACTAAAATGCAATCTCGTCCCAAAAGCTTCCTGTAAACTTTGCCAGAATCTAGATGTAAATCGCGGATCTCGATCTGAGACAATAGAGGCAGGTGTACCATGTAACCGGATGATCTCATTAATGAAAAAGTTAGCGTACTGAGTCATCTGAAAGTCTTCCTTCACAGGTAAGAAATGTGCTGACTTAGTAAGTCGGTCGACAATCACCCAAACGCCATCGTGGCCTCTGGGCGTCCTCGGAAGTTTGAACACAAAATCCATGGTTACATGATCCCATTTCCACTCGGGGATAGGAAGCAGTTGTAGTGCTCCGTAAGGTCTCTGTCTCTCCTCCTTTACCTGCTGACATATCAAACATTTACTCACATACTCAGCAATTTCTCGTTTCATACCAGGCCACCAGTAATGTTCTCGGAGCGTACGATACATTTTTGTTCCTCCTGGATGCATAACGTACGCAGAACTATGAGCTTCAGCCAGAATCTCCTTTTTCAATGCTTCATCTGCAGGTACACATAATCTCCCTTCTGTGTTTAAGGCTCCATCCTCATTCACTGCATAATCCTATTGTTCTCCTGCTTCCACTTCAATGCGAAGAATACATAAAGTCGCGTCTTGAAATTGAGCATCAATGATCTGATCAATCAGGATTGGTCGCACCTGGAAACTTGTTACCAAACCATCTTGACTATCAAGTCCCAACACAACACCAGTCTTACGCAGTTCAACTAATAGAGGCAAGTGTATCGTCCGTAACTGAGCTACTGAATGTGCTGATTTCCGACTTAATGCATCAGCCACCACGTTTGCCTTTCCAGGATGGTATTCAATCGTGCAATCATAATCCTTAAGCAATTCCAACCATCTTCTCTGCCTCACATTTAGCTCCTTCTGGGTGAAAAAGTATTTCAAACTTTTGTGATCCGTAAACAGTCGGCAAGTCTCCCCATATAAATAATGTCTCCAGATCTTTAACGCATGCACTACTGCAGCCAATTCCAAATCATGGGTAGGATAGTTGCGCTCATGCGGTTTTAATTGTCGAGAAGCATAAGCAATCACTTTCCCATGCTGCATCAGCACACACCCTAAGCCGTGTAAGGATGCATCAGTATAGACTTCAAATTCTCCACTGTCATCCGGAAGAGCCAATACTGGAGCGGATGTCAATCGTTTTTTCAATTCCTGAAAACTCTGCTCACAAATCTCATCCCAAATGAACTTAACTCCCTTCCTGGACAAACGAGTCAAAGGAGCAGCAATCGTAGAGAATCCTTCTACGAAACGCCTGTAATAACCGGCTAACCCCAAAAAGCTCCTCACTTCAGTCACTGTTGTGGGTTGTTCCCAATTTGCCACTGCTTCAATTTTCTGGGGATCAACATAAATTCCTTCCGCAGATATCACATGTCCCAGAAATCCCACACTCGTCAGCCAAAATTGGCATTTACTCAGTTTAGCAAACAGTTGATTCTCCCTCAGAGTGCCAAGCACAAGCCTCAGGTGCTTCTCGTGCGCCTTCGCAGTCTTTGAATATACTAAAATATCATCAATAAACACAATGACAAACTGATCAAGATATTTCTGGAATACTCGGTTCATCAAGTCCATAAATGCTGCCGGAGCATTGGTTAACCCAAAGGGCATCACGAGAAACTCATAATGACCATACCGAGTCCGAAAGGCTGTTTTCGGAATATCCTCTTCTCAAATCCGCAGCTGATGATAACCAGAACGAAGATCAATCTTCGAAAAATATGTAGCGCCCCTTAATTGATCAAATAAATCATCAATTCGAGTTAAAGGATACTTATTCTTGATCGTCATCTTGTTTAGTTGCCTGTAATCCATACACATTCTCAAACTGCCTTATTTCTTTTTCACAAACAGTACGGGAGCTCCCCACGGTGATACACTCGGTCGAATGAATCCCATATCGACTAGATCCTGTAATTGCACCTTTAATTCCCTTAACTCAGCTGGTGCCATGCGATAAGGAGGCAAAAAAATAGGTCGTGTACCAGGAATCAAATCAATGGCAAACTCCATCTCCCTATGCGGTGGTAACCCTGGTAAATCCTCATGAAACACATCTGGGAACTCACATACGATAGGGATGTCCTCGACCTTAACTGGGGTATCCCGTACATCAATCACATGTGCCAGATAACCTTGGCAACCCTTCTGCAACAATCTCTCTACTGTGAGAGCCGATATGACTTTGACGGGTAACATTCGCCGATCTCCCTGGAATATGACTTCCGGTAATCCTGGACTTCGGAGTATCACCCTCTTATCAAAACATTCGATAAAGGCATGATGGGTTGTCAGCCAATCCATCCCAAGGATAACATCAAAATCACATAAATCTAACACAATTAAGTCAACCACGAGATACACATTCCCGATCAAGACTGGATACTCTCGTATCACCTGGTTGACTACATAAATATCACTAGTCGGCGTACCGACTCCCATATCACAACCAAGTGCAGAAATTTCTCTATCAACTAAGGTTGCATAAGTACGAGAAACAAATGAATGAGTAGCTCCCGAGTCTATTAAGGTACGTGCATGATGACCAAAAATAGGAAGCATACCTATCACCACTCCTGGGGTAGATCGAGCCTCCTGCTGAGTAACAGCAAATACTCGAGCCTGTGGTCCCGACGTCTGACCACGTCCTCGTGAGTTACCACGTCCTCGACCAGCTCCTCTCCCCCCAGTCGTATCAGAAGTCGATGCCGTACTCTGACTCTGCTCTGCAGTACCCCAACCGGTACCACTACCAACTAAACGTGGGCAATCCTTCTTAAAATGGCCCGGCTCCCGACAGTAAAAGCAAACAAGCACATTACCCCGATTGGGCCCGCTGTTCTGTCGGTTGGCTGATCCCACTGATGCTTCACTAGACTGCACTGTTGCCGAAGATTGAGACCCAAATCTCGGTGCATTCCCATGACCATAACTCGAACGAGTACCATCAGATGATCCAGAACTAGAACCGCCCCTTTTTGGCCATCTCTGACTCGGCGCTCCCTGATACTGTCGCTCTCGGCGTCGACCGTAGCCTGAAAACTGCCGTGGTGCTGGTAAAGTCACCTCAACTCTAGCGACTGCATCAGACAACTCCCTTAGAGAAGCATATGATCCTACTGTCATGGCACCACAGATCTCATTCTTTAACCCCTGCTCAAACCTCCCGCACTTGTCCTCCTCGGTAGACACATACAAAGGGGCAAAATTTGCTAGGTTCAAGAACTTTTGCTCATAATCATCCACAGATAGATCTCCTTGCTTCAGTTGAAGTAACTCCACTTCCTTGGCATTACAGAAAGAACGAGGATAAAATTGATCTAGGAAATGGTGCCTGAAGTCCTCCCAACTCAGGGTGTTGGCATCCAATCCTGTCAACTGCAACCCACGCCACCATCGATACGCCTGACTACTCAGCTTAAACGTGGCTAAAGGAACCATGTCTCCTGGTGGACATCGCATGATCTCGAAAAATCGTTCCAACTGTGTAACCCAATCATATGCCACATCTGGGTTAGTCTGACCCGTAAAACTCGTGGCCCCCAAACGTTGAGCTCTCTCTACGTCTGGACCCTCCATTTCTTCACCAGGCTGTGCACGAGGCTCGCGTCGCGGAGGCATATAGAGGTATCTGTACGTAAAACAGATCAGTTAACCAGACATGCACACAATGTGCAAGACTCATACCGCAACCTAGTGCTCTGATACCAATTTGACAAGACCCATCCCGATTATCCCTCGATAACCGTGACAGATCTTGCTCCCGTCTGACAATAACTCGAAAGTACCAAAAGTAGTTTCAAATATATACATATAACACATATAAACGATAACATTGTCAGACAAGGGATAGTTCAGTATTCCGAGACCGTTGACCTAGTCAACAGGTTTACAGAGCATAGGAAATATTTACATGTAGGGAGCAAAATCCTACGCTGCAAATTGTCTGAGTACGCAATGGTCTGTTTATTCCTCAGCCTCGATATTAGCCTCAGTACCTGTGCACTGGCCTGGAGGGCAAATAAAACATCAAAGGTGTGAGTCGATAAAAATCAAGTTTAGAATTACATTTATCAAAATATAGTCTTACCCTCCAGTTTTCACAAACATGCATGCATATCACAACTCAAAAATCAAATAATTAAGATATGAATATAAATCTCAAACATCAATAAAAACACAGAATCCAGGTCCAATATAGAGTCACGTTATCCCTGCAACGCGTGCAAATCAATAGGCTCAAGGACCGCTCAATTCCCGAGCATCCACCGCTGTGAACACATCACCAGCCGGCAATCCAGGTCGTCATGAACATATCACTGACCGACCTCCATATAATCCAGCACATCTGGTCTGAGTCGAGCCTCCATTTGGCTGCACGACAACATACCGTGCTACGTGACCTCTCCGGGGTAAACACTTCCATCCCGGAGGCGAGCGTTATCTCCAGGGTCCATTTCGGGGGAAACATATTCCACACCGAAAGCCCTCATATATCATCATCACGAAAACCAGTGAAAATAGTTGCATTTAATATCAAAACCAGTTTTAAACTGGGCTTTAAGCCCAAAAACACTTTTCTCAAATCCATAAACCAATCCACGTAAACCTGCGCAATCACAATCAAATCCATCAAATCCAACACCAGACTCATAATCCAAGTCAAAATCAAGTTCAAACCCCGAGCCTTAGCTCGACATATCAGTTTCACAGTTTTCTCGAAAATCGTGCCCAAAAGCATATAAAATAATATAATATTCCCAAAAAAAATCCGGAAATCATCATATCGAAGTATCAATCATACCAAATCATTTCAAATCATATTATAAGCCATTTAAAACATATATGCATGCACTCAGGGTAGAAAACAAAAGTCCACTCACACACCGTCCAGATTGTTCCGTTTCGAGCTGTTCGTATTCTTCCGACGTCCTAAAAGTATTCGGGCCTGTCAAGAAAGTAATATAACATTACTAGCTTATCACATAATCCCCTGTACGAATTTTCTAATCGTCGGAATAAAATAATAGTATTTTAAACGTAACCTATACGTTTCGGGTACACAAAACTACTCTTAGTTCATATCCGATTGACCCGAAATCAACGCTAATAGGTCCGTATCATCGAGAGTATTAAAATTGCTGTTGGACCCTTCTTCAGATTCCCGGTCAAGCTCCCTCACGCGCCGCCGCAAGCGGCTGCGCGTGACAGCCACGCGCAGTGAACAGTGCCTGCTACAGTGCACCTTCCTCGCCCGTTTCTCTGATAAATGGGTCTGCAACCCGCGATCAGACCCGACTCGCTTTCCTTCAATTCCAACTCAATTTCTTCCGTTCTTTCATTCATTAATATCAATTCAATCTAACTTACAGGTCTATAGGTTCAATTTAATCAAATAAGCCCTAGAACGTCTCGACTCAAGATGAACACCCGTCGGGTTTGAAATCGGGTTCTACCCAAAATCAACCTGTTTCCTTCAATTGTTCATACCAGAAGCATCATAGGACTATTATAAACACGAAATCGAGATCAATTTCATGAGTTATTACCTCTAAGTCACTGAACTCAAGCTCGATTTTCGAAACGATTGCAGAGTCTGTTCGTCACGGTTTCTCCACCAATTTCCTTCCCAATTGATTCAGTTTGGTTCGTCCTGTTCCCAGAAAGCTTAATCTCACCTCAATTTCACACAAAACTGTCTCGAAAATTAAAATCGAGAATTAAGGTTTTTGGGTGGTTTTTCGGGTATGTGCAGTACGGGTTTATCTGGGTTTCTTTTGCTTCTCTTTCGATTTTTCTCTTCAATTTGTCCCTAATTTCGCATTCAATTACACTGGTTCTCCTTTGTTTGGCTGCTAATCGATCACAAGCTGTAGAGGAGGTTTTTGTTCTCTGTGTTCTTAGTCGAAGGCAAATTATAGCTACAGTAAATTAATTCTCTTAATTAGCACAAAGTGCCACTAATCCTTATAAACAAGTGACACTTGTCACTTGATGAAGCTAATGACTCATTTGCTGAAATGAATCAGTATTCGAATAGATGAATCAGCATAATAACAGCACTTGCATCACTCAATTACCATTTTACCCTTGTGGTCACAAATGACCATTTTGTCCCTGAACTTCTCAGACCCATAACTTCTTCATACGAGCTCCGTTTTCGACGTTCCACCTGTCTACGGATTCAGCGTTCTGAGACCTACACGATGGTACTCGAAAAATGTGCAAAAAATATTTTAAACAAAAAGTCAACTTTTAGCCATATGTCATCAAGGGTAAAAACGTCATTTTCACATTATTTTAATATTTTACAACTTTTGGATTTTCGGGGCGTTACAATGCTTCACTGTAAAGCCACTACATGTAGGCCCTCATGCGCGGGCTTGTCACTAGCTACCTTGAGTTGGGTCTGCAACTTGGGTCGCCTGCCCCTACAACCAGACCTGGTCGTATTTCCATAAAAAAAAAAATCAACGGTTTTCTTCCCTTTTTATGTCCAAACTACTCTAAACTATCCCAAGAGAATATCCATCATCACAAAACTAAGAAAGAAAGACTAAAACTCAAGGACTCGTACCTTGATGTTTCAGCCAATTCCCTAGCTACTTACAAAGCTGTTTCCCGCATCCACAGTCTTTCTTTCTCACTCTAGAATGATCCTAGGAACTCCCTTAACCTCCTAGGATCCCCAAACAACCACCATAATGTTGGAGATCATCATGACAACCCACAACCATTTTTTAGGCTTCACGGGTTGCCCGTGGCTGCGGGTTTGGAGGATCTCAACCTTTCTTGCTTCATCACTCTCATCTCTTCTCCATTCTTTCTTTTCCTTTCTTCTTTTATTCTTCTTCCTCACTCATTATCCTCTCAGTTTTTATTACTTCTTTGTTTTCTTTCTTTTTCTTTCCTTTTCCGCACCACCCCATCGAACCTGTGAGGACCCGTGCCTTGGGGGCATGGTGTAATACCCGATCTTAGAAGCAAGAATGGTGAGCAAGACCCGTGAGCTTGAGAAGAAAGAATGGTGAGCAAGACCCGTGACCTTGGAAAGGCAAGATCGGTGAATTATCCTACATTGCTCGGGGAGGGAAAGGTGAAGTGTCTTATATGCGTGGGTACGTATCTATCTAACTCAAGGCCTTTTGGGAGCTTATTGACTTTGGATTCCTTGGGAACTCCAAAGTTAAGCGAGTTGAGGCTGGTGCAATCTCAGGATGGGTGACCTATTGGGAAGTTGCACCGTGAGCTCCCGAGAAAAAAATCGTGAAGGCAAAGAGGCCCAAAGCAGACAATATTGTGCTATACGGGTTGGGTCGTGACAGAGGAGGGTCGGGTCCTGACAAAAAGAATGGTATCAAAGTCGGACCCCTACCGGAAGTGTGTTAACGAGGACGTTGGTCCCCAAGGATGGTGGATTGTAATACCCGGTCTTAGAAGTAAGAACGGTGAGCAAGACCCGTGAGCTTGAGAAGTAAGAACGGTGAGCAAGACCCATGAGCTTGGAAAAGCAAGATCGGTGAACAATCCCACATCGCTAGGGAAGAGAAAAGTGAAGTGCCTTATATGTGTGGGTACGTATCTATCTAACACAAGGCCTTTTGGGAGCTCACTGGCTTTGAATTCCTTGGGAACTCTAAAGTTAAGCGAGTTAAGGCTAGTGCAATCCCAAGATGGGTGACTTACTGGGAAGTTGCACGTGAGCTTTCTAGAACAAAACTGTGAGGGCTGGGCCTAAAGCAGACAAAATTGTGCTAAGTGGGTCGGGTCGTGACACATGGTTAGCAATCCCACATCGTCCAGGGGATTTGGGGGATGCGCCTTATATGTGTGGGAGTGCATCTATCCAACATAAGGCCTTTTGGGAGCTCACTGGCTTTGGATTTCAGGGATAGCACCAGCCCTTACTCGCTTAACTTTGGAGTTCCTTGGGAATCCAAAGCTAGTCAGCTCCCAAAAGGCCTCTTGTTGGATAGATGCACGCCCACACATAAAAGACACATCCTCTAGATCCCCCGGACGATGTGGGATTACTAACCACGCCCCCAAGGCACGGGTCCTCACAGAACCACATACCAACACGCACTCACCTATATAAATAGACATTCTAGGTAGGTGGATGAATAAGGGAGGGATCATTCAAAAAATTTCTAGACTATACTAGGTTGTTCTTGTGAAATTACCAAAATACCCCCTATGAGCAAAATTACCAAAATACCACTAACCATTCTTGACCCACATGGAAACTTTCCTACCTCCGATTTCGACATTCTAACTGTGTGTAAACTCAGTATTTCGAGACCTTCTGATTCTCTCGGAATGTCCAACAAGTTTCCCGATCGAAAAGTCAACATTTTGACCCTATAGAAGCAAAATGGTCATTTTCCTTGCAATTTTCCAATTTTACTTTTTTCTCAAGGTTCAATCTGTTACATCAGCCCCTTACAATACTAATGTCAGTCGCAGAATGTTCTCTGCACCAACCAACCTCTACATACGCCAAACAGTAACTCTAGGCATGATAAAAAAAAATGAAGCAATGCACTCCCAAAAGTGGAGCAATAAATGCCCCAAGAAGAAGAAATGCACGCCCCAAGAAGAAGCAATGCACACCACAAGATGGACTTTCAAGTTTCTTCATTCTCACACAGTGTGTTTCTCGTGACTTCATTAAAAGTATGCATTCATGTATCTTGAAATGATTGTCTTTGAAAATAGAGTATAACGCTACTTAAATCACGTCAATAAGAGAACCACAATCCTTGGAATTTTCGAAAGAGAAAAGTTGAAAAAGTAAAACAAAGTGTATATATATATGTCGAAGAAAAAGCTGATTTAATACAACTTAATATCCTTAACTTTACTTAGAAGTCATCATCGATTTTTATGTTAAAGCTGGGCTCGTTCTAGAGAAAGATGTTAACCAGAAATTAACGTTGCATGCAACCGTGATGAATGCAAGGCATAGGAAAAGGAAGAAACGAACAGGAGAGGTTCACTCCTTTAATGCTCGTGGAATATTCGAGCGGTATGGATCTGAGGAGAAGCCTCCTCGCACAGCCGAACCACTTATAAGTTGCAAAATTCCAACCCATTCAATCTTCGTTGGTTGACAACAAAGAAAACAAGGAAAGAATTTTCTCTTCTATCACTTCTCCCAAACTCAAGAAAAGAAGAAAAGAAGAGAACATTTTCTTTTTTTAAAAAAGTGGAACCTTCAATTATCAGTGAGGGAATGATTTTGAAATAAATATTATTAATTTTCAAGTCATCAATGAGAGAATTAACTTCGAATGAACCATCAATCAAGTCCAATCAAGGAAACCAACATGTATATACGTCAACTTAAAGTAACATTCTAAACCTAGTGGAATTAATCCTACACGAGAACAATTCAAGAAGAGATGGAATCCTACTACAAATATGATTTATCAGGACTACCAAAATCTTGCAACACTTAAGATTCTCTGAATTTCTAAGCGATGTGGGGGTATTTGTGTAACCGTAAATTGCCGGAAAATTACGCAACTACTATACGGCTTATGAATAATATAATGTCCAAATTAACCTAGGTAATAATATTAATGGCTCACAAATACCTGTATATTAATTAATGAAATAAATAGCTCAATATGGGTTAAAATCTCAATAATATTAATATTTTCCTTGAGAATTAATTCTCATTATTATTCTTAATAATGATCAATTATTATTAATATTAAATTATTAAATAATATCTTTTATTTTAAAAAATATATGCTATTTAAAAATTCTATTGACCAATCAGAATACTCTGAGACTTAAAAAATTTCTCTATAAATAGTAAAGTTTATTTTACTATCAAGGTAAGTAGATTCATTGCTTTTAAAGCTTTTGTGATTTCTCTCTTAAAACTAACTTAAGCATTGCAGTGTTCTTGATCGGACAACTTCCAAGTAACTTTTTGTTTACTATTTGCAGGAATAAAAAGTCTTTTTTAATGTGTAATGTATCAACTTCGACATATATATACATATATATATATATATATATCTATATGACATGTTCATATGTGGCATTTCAAATGAACAGCTGTGTGGTTCAGAAGACAGCCTTTTGTCTTAGACAATATAAACCTCTCCACTTCTTTCATGGTGAGTACGTTTGTCTTCATCTCTTTCTGTATCTCCACAATCCAAACACGTAATTCGTTGATTTCAGAGAAATTTTCGCCTGGTAGCCGAGGTGGGGAGGAAGTTGTTTTCACCAGCAGCATGAGTGGGAAAATCCGAGATGATTTTCCAAAGGGTGCGTACATAAGAAAAAGTCATTGCTGAAATCAGAAGTAATTCAATTGCTAAGCTGTCACTGTCAGTGGCTCGGTTTACTTGTGGATGAGATTGAAACAAACTTGTGCTCTTTGTGGATGAAGGATTGAATATGATAATATAATATTCTACGTTTGGTACGTCGTATAAATGATTGAATATGATAATATAATATAAAACGAGTGTTTGATACCGCTCATATTAATTAGTCACCATATAAGTTAATTACAGTTCAGACACATCAAAATAATACCTTCGAAATTATATGTATTAAATAGTCGGATGATTAGCAATCATGAAAAGTGTTATAATAATAAAAATAATAAATTAATAATTAAATAAATAAATAGTAATAATAATATCAATCATTAATTAAACTAAATAATATTAATAATAATACTATATATAACATACATAATTAATATTTATGTATAAATAAATATTTTTTTTTATCAATTATTATAATATAATTCAGATAATATAATATAATGGGCATTTCAACCTGATAGAGCACCAAATGTTCAATTAAATAGTCGTTTATCCGATGGATTGATGAGTATATCCGATTGAAATAATCAGTATAATACAGCATACCAAAGGAGATCTGAATGGGCAAGTAGGAGAATTCAAATTTTAGTGAATGTAGTGACGCATGGCATATATCAATCGGTGAGTTAGTTTCCTTGAATAAGCGGGAAAACTTATATCCATCTCCCAAATTAACCCCAAGATATCAAACTTTAAATCTAGTAGGAAATGGAAATACCGTATGTATTGCGTGCAAGGCAAACAAAGAAAGAAAAAAATGGCAAGTTCTTTGGTCCCAAGCAATAAAAACTAGACAATAAGATCTGCCTACATTGACAGAGAAGGACAGAGATGATATCTTGGACTGGGGGGGTACCCAATAAGATCGACATGGTTGCCTTTTCTTTCGTGCGAAAAGGGTTTGATCTTGATGAGGTTCGGAGAGTGTTAGGGGATGATCGGAGGAACATTATACTCATGTCCAAGGTTGAGAATCAAAGAAGGGGTTTCGAATTTTAACGAAATTATTGCAAACATCGACGCGTTTATGGTGGCGAGGGGTGATCTTGGGATGGAGATTCCAATAGAGAACATATTTTTGGCTCAGAAGATGATGATTGAGAAGGATAATGAGCTAGGAAAGCCGGTGGTGACCGCCACTCAGATGTTGGAATCCATGGTGCAATCTCCTCGCCCCACAAGAGCAGAGGCCACTGACGTGGCCAATGCAGTTCTTGAAGAGACTGATTGCGTCATGCTCAGCTGAGAAACTACATCCGGGGCCTACCTTGAAACTACGGTCCAAACCATGGCCAAAATCTGTCTCAGCAAAGAGTTCCATCAACTACGACAATCTTTTCAAGACAAAAATGAAAGCTGCGCCCAAATCAGAGAGCTGGGCATCGTCTGCGGTGCAAGCAGCAAATGGGATTAATGCGGCTCTGATTTTGGTTCTAAACAACGACACAGCCAAGGTGGTGGCAAAGTACCAGCCAAGTATGACGATTTTGACATTGAGTGACGGCGAAGCAGCTCGAGCAGGGCATAGCCTTATTTACAAGGGTGTCCTTCCTGTTGTGAACTCAAGCTCTTTCACAGAGGATGTCGCCATTGATGATGCAAAGGCAAAGGGGCTTTGAAAAGCTGGAGATTTGGTTGTGGTTCTCACCCATATGATTAAAAAGATTGTGACCGTCTGATTCGATGATTATTAGTTGGCTAGGGAGATTTTCATTATGTTGATGATGAGATTAAGTTTGCCTTGCAGCATTCAATTTTGATTTTATTTTTTTTGTTTTACCGTTTTAGGGTTTAATTCCTTCAATTTAGTTGAGGTCTTTAGAAAAAATAAATAATGAGATGATGTATTCATTCATCTATTATCATTTTTGGCGGAATTGAAATTTGAATTTTGTTCCACAGATTCTTGTAGGAATTTTTCGGTACCACCCGACAATTCCTCTGAAGAAGATGTACCCACTGCATAGCATCATTCTTTTTGTCGGCACTCACCCAATAATTCTTTATCCTCAGTTATCCAATGATAATTTATTGTTGTCGTGTAAATTCACCAAAATACTTCTTGTTGAAGCAGAATTCGTTCTTTAAACTCAAAAGACTCAAGGATCCTTGCAAACAAGCAAACGGTAATTTATCGATCGTTCTATGATCGAGACTCGGGGGGTTGTTCGACCAAGAACGCTCCAATATTTAAGTCAGTTTCGAAAGAGAAATCTCAACAACTTAAGTAGCGTTGAACAGAATTACCTAGAAAGTGAAACGAACTCCACTATTTATAGGAAATCCTTGGGAGCTTTGGAGCGTTCTGATTGGTCGGTTGAATTTGTAATTAATAATATATTTATAATAAAATATATTATTTAATAATTGTAATAATGGCTCATTATGATAATAATGATAATTATTGTGATTTAATATTAATATTAATTGTCTGTTATTAAGAATAATGACAACTAACTCTCGGGGAGAATATCAATATTACGAGGACTTTTAACCTGATTAAATAACATATTTAACTGGTAAATAGATTATTTAATGTGTGGGCATCTACAAGTCATTTGTACAATTTTCATGGGCAATTTGGTCATTTCAAGCATTATGAGCCACGTGGCAACTCCACAATGTTCGGGTGATTTTGGGTTCCACAAGTGCCCTCACATCGATTAAGAATTCAAGGAATCCTAAGGAATGTAAAAACTTTGGAATTTCTGCTACCAGGCTTGTCAATATTTTTGTCTCGCTCTAACTCTATGCCGGGGAAAATTGTTATGTTAAACCAACATATATTGTCCGAAAATATATTTCATGAAGATTGAAACCAGTTCCTTTGAATTCAAAACTGTTATGGGCATTGATAGGTTTTAATCATGGCAATTAATTTTAATTAAATTGAAATTAATCATATTTAATTTGGCAAACGGATGAAAGGGGTTTCTTCATATATTTAAGGATGGAATTGCTCCAGAGTGTAACCTCACCTTTTTCTTTTGTATTGGGTGAAAAAAGAAAGGTCTAGCTGCTGCTTGGAGAAGGTGGGGGGAGGTCTCGATTTGTTTTGAAGGTACATGTTATTTTTTTTTTCTTGTGCTGATAAAAATTTTTGGTCTCTATCATAGATACCACCATGAAGTCTACAAGTAACCTTCGGAGTGCCATGAAAGCTGATGGCAAGGGGACAAGGAAAGCGTTGCCCAGGGAAAGCGTGTTGCGAGATGATTTGGGGGAGAGAAGGCAACCCTGGCGTGTGCGCTCCTCGTGGAAATGATAGTGCAACTGGGCTGATATGGAGGCAATGCAGTCGTCAAGGGCATGTTCCCTCACACAACTTGGTTGGCTTGCTGCAGGCAGGGCCCATTCCATGTGGCTAAGCAATGTGATGTGGACAGATAAGAGGCTCCGGAAGATCGTACAAGCTGGCGAGCAAAGCTGTGTCGTTGACTTGTGAAGGCTCGATACGTGGGAGAGTGTAGTGGGGCTCGAAGCTAGCGAGTGCGTTCCCGTCCCTCAACACCAGTGTGGGCGTGACGCGTGGTGGTTGTAACGACCCATCCTGAATTACGAGATTTGATTAGTGACTAATGAAGGATTAGTGAGATTAATTGGTGAGTAGTTGGGTGATTTCAGATGGAGGGTGTAAAATGACCATTTTGCCCTTGGTATTGGGTAAATTGTTGACTTTTGACCGCCTGAGTCAAATGGACTTTGACCGACGACTGTGATGTAGTTCGGGACATCACGAGTCCCTAGACAGGCGACACGTCCGATTCCGACGTACGACGTGAAAGTTATGATGTTTGGAAGTTGAGGGGCATTTTGGTAATTTAGCCTCAAGGGAATTTTGGTCTTTTCATTTGTCTTGGGATCTATGCCCAGTGATATTAAGACACCTGGTTGCCTTGGGATTTGTGTCCAATGGATGTGGTACACCGCCTCAGATGGTTTTAAACGGGTAAGGATTGTTTGATCGAATGGTTGGACAGAAAACAGAGAGACCGTGAGAATCCTTCCATCGAATTTCCTTTGATCTGTAAGACAGAGACATCGCACACGCAATCCACAGTGATTCTGCGCACTCTGGGAAATAGGAAGGTGTATTTGGACGACGTTGACCTGTGTATCCTTTGTTTGACTTGCGTGTTTCACTGGCATGGAATGGGTGTTTAGCCTTCGTGTCGCATGCAGGTTATACGAGAGCATGACTTTGGACGACGTTGACCTGGGTATCATTTGTATGGCTTGCGTGTTCCACGGGGGTTGAACGGGTGTTTAGCCTTCGTGTCGCATGCAGGTTAGACGGGAGCATGACTTATCCCGTAATCCAGGGGGATTAGGGGTGGGTCGTGTCAGTAGTCCTCGGTTGAGCTTTGTAGATGGTAAATCCAGAAATGACGCTTAGGAGCTGATGGTTGGAGGCCTTGACATGGTCCTTGAGCAAGATGCGTGGCGCAAACCGACTGGAGGTACGCCTACTGGCGTTTGGTGCTTGGGGATACTGGACACAAGCATTTGATGGAGACTCTGGAAAGTGAGGCTGTTGCTGGTCGGCATCTGCATTGTTGCAAAGGAGGGAGCGGAGAGTCGGGGGCGTTATTGGGAGCTCCAAGCAAACCCAAGCAAACTTGCAGGAGATGGTCGCGCAGGGAAGAAGAAAAAAGAGTCTCGAAAACGACATGTCGTTTTCTGTAGTACAGCTGGTAAAAAATGACGTGTCGTTTTTACTCGCTGAAGTTGGGAATGTCGTTGGTGAGAAAAACGACATATTGTTTCAGGAACTTCCCATGCAAATATAGCTTCGATCTTTTGCAAATTTTGAGAGCTCTGAATGTTCGATTGCCACAATTCAAGCGGTGGTGCGCTCTACTCTTCGAGACGATCATTTCAAGATGCTTGAAGGATTGCTTTTGGTGAGAGCTCAGAAGACTTAATTTTATGAGAGCTCAAGTTGTAAAACCATCTAGTGGCGTGTCTTGAATTTTGCTCGAGCTTCCGACTTCTAGAGAGGGTGGAGTTGACATCAAGACGCTTATCTAATTGACATGCTCGTGAAGTTTCGCTGATTGAAGAGCTCGGCGCGTTGTGAGCGATATACCATGATGCATCAAGTCTTTCGGCGAAGAGTTCCATCATTCGAAGTAAAGAGTGTTACAACCCAAGGCAGGGCACATTACAGCTGCGAGGCCAGGCATGGTACAACTACAAGATGAGGCATGCTGCAAGCACGATGCAAGCTGTTCTTTATCCAAGGCTTCGTGTGCCACAACATAAGGAAAGGTTGAAGCAGGAAGTGATGGGCCGAACGACATGAAGTGTTCTTCCAAGTGACCATTCACTTGATGCTTGGTGGATAGAAGATTTCGACACATAAGGAGCAAAGTGCACCATGACCTGTATAAACTTTTCATCCATAAGAGGTGAGGCACCCCATTACTTGAAGTTAGGCACGTCGTAATGCAAGAGGATACATGCCACAGTGCAAGGCGAGGCAAGGTATCCCATGACACGAGGCGAGGCTCCAAATGGGGTAGTTGCAAGGTAGAGCATAAAGATGGAGGATCGATCATGCCCTCTGTGAAGCTCCATATGGTGTATGCCATTGCGTAATTAAAGGAAGAAAGCTTGGAGGTGGACCATGTAAGTGGTGCTTGGAAGATAGAAGGGCATGACACACAAAGATCAAGGCACAATAGAATGTAAGGCAATGCCTAGTTGGAGCTCAAAGTGTTGCACAAGGTGTACTTTCAATGACCATGCATGTGGTGCTTAGAAGATAGAAGAGCCTAGTGCATTTAAGGACTTGTCACCTTCAACTGCATGTGGAGCCAACATTGAAGCTTTTAACGAGGGAGCTGAGGAGTCTCATCACTTGACGGGTGGCGTGTCACAACCCAGGAGGAGTCATGTTCCAGCAGCGTGAACAGTTGCATGACTCTGAAGAAAAATTCAAACGGTTAGATGTTGAATCCTAATGGCTTCCATGACTTTGTCGATTGCCTGCTGCCATCACATGCCCCCACAACTTTGTGTTTTAAGGAAGATGAAGCGCAAAAGTTGGATATGGAAAGTCGGAGCGGGTTCACCACCAAAGAGTTGGAGCTCGAACTAGAGATGGAGCATGCGCCTGAACTGGACCTTGAGTTGGAGGCTAAGAAAGCAGATGTTCCTGAAACCGACAAGTCTCCTGACGACGTTTCCCTACTTTCAGCAGAAGAATGGGCAGAGTTTCGAAGGACCATGGGCTTTGAAGACATGCATCCTTAGTTACTTTGCTTCTTTATTGTAATGACTCGTCTCGAATTCCGGGATTAGATTAGTGACTAATGAAGGATTTGTGAGGTTAATCGGTGATTAGTTGTGCGAAATCGGCTGGGCAGGGTAAAATGACCGTTTATCCTTAGTCGTGGCCAAAATGTTGACTTTTGACTCGGGGAGACAAACGTACGAGGGCCAATGACAGTGGGTAGTTCCGGACGTCACGAGTCCGTAGACAGGCGGCACGTCGAAATCGGACGTTCGACGGGAAAGTTATGGTTCACGAAAGTTCGAGAAAATTATGGCACGCATTACAAGGCGAAAACACTTGGCTAAATCTGATTGGTTGACTTAATTAGGTCGGACCCATGGATGAGTGACAAGTGTCACTCATCCTATTGGTGACTTCCCCATAAAGTGGATCTATTTTTATTAAATACTATTATCCTAATTACTTTATACTTAATCTCACCCACCTTCCATCTCCACTATTCATCTCTACCTTTCCCTTTCATCTCCACCCTCCATTTTTCCCTCATCTGACTATCAACGATCATCTTCCTTCATTCTTCATTTCCAAACCCGATCACCATTTTTCTCTTTCAAACAAACACACAACACAACCATCTCATAACCCTCAAACTTCAACCTTTGCTCGTGAAACTTGAATGAAACTTAGAGGGGAGATCAAGACAAGTCGACTAGTGGCCAAGGGTCGAGCCGTCGTGGACGGCGGTGGACGGTGTCCGGTTTCGGAGGTAAAGGACCGAAGTGGTTCCAAAGGTCTTAGTTCGAGTTTGGGAGGTTGTTAGTCGTTTTTTTTTTTGGACTCAACGAGTTCTGGAGGTTGTGAGGAGCCTATTAGTGGCCACGGCCGTGCACGGCGGCGACGGTAGGTTGACTTTCCAGAAAATGTTTGGTTTTGAGACATTAATGGAAGATCTTGTTTTAAGGAATAATAACTATTTTGGTTCATTGGAAAATGCTTCTGAGGCTGCAAGGGGTCAAGTGGGATTGGAAATGAAGGCTGAGGTGGCTGGAGATGACTGCAGTGGACGGTGCAAGTTGGCCGTGAGATGTCTTGATCGGGAAGGTGAGATCCACAACCATTTTTCATGTTTTAAGTGGCTAGATGGATAGGAAATAGTTAGACGAACCTATAGAAATTAAAATGGAGGACGGGTCGAAAACGAGTGAGTAATGGCCGTGAACCGTGACCATCGGTTCGGTTGGACCGGACCGGTTTGAACCGGCTGGTTTGCAGAGGTAGGGGACGACAATGTGTGGCGCATGGGCTTCACGCGTTGCCCCATTGGGAGGCACGTGGGGGCGCGTGAAGCATAATTTGGGGTAGTGTTCAACATATGAATTAATCTATTTGATGTAGCGAACATTTTGAGACTAGTTTCTTGTCGGTCGGACACCGTCTCTGTAACACCCCGGAAATTCGTGGATTTTAATATTGTGATTTAATGTGTGAATTGACGCTTTTACCCTTGTAATTGGTATGGCCAAATTGTTGACTTTTTGATTAATGAATAAAATGGACTTTGACCTATGACCGCGACGTAGTTCGGGACGTCACGAGTTCATAGACAGGTGGCATGTCCAATTCGGACGATCAGGGAAAAAGTTATGACTATCGGAAGTTCAGGGGCATTACCGTAATTTTGACGGTTGGGGCGAAAATGTTGACTTTTCGTTTGACAATTAATTTTCACGCGACTCCATGACCGATAGGTAGGTCTCGACGTCCTGAGTCCGTAGACAGGCGGCACGCCGAAATCGGACTTCGTATGGCTGAGTTACGGGTCTAGAAAGTGAAGGGCAGTTTGGTAATTATTTGAACCAGGGGCATTTTGGTCTTTTTGCCCTGGTTACTGTAGCAAACCGCGGGGGACATGGGCGGCACCACCATGTGCGGTGGCTCTGTGTGAGATTTGTTTACTGGTGAGCGTGGGTTGGAAAGTATTGATTGTTTAAACCTTTTTGAAGCATCAAACGTGGTCTGATTCTTCCAGCTACACGATCAAATTGATTAATCGAAATTTGAAGCTTTCGGGGGAAAAATTTCAGTGGACAAATTGGACACCCACGAGCCTCTGGGATGGCTTGAAATTGTTTAAAACTGATTAGGACATGTGTGAGCATCACTCTGATGCAGAGATAACTGAGAACGGGTGAGGAAAACCAGAGAAGCCATTTCTGGAAAAATTGGAGGGAAAATCGGGTTTTGATTTCTGGTGACTGTTGGACCAAACCAAGGCTTGGTTTAGTCTTCTGGGAGTGTTTGGAACTCAACCGCATCGAAATCGAAGGCCATCAGCCACGGCTGAGCTGGGACGGTGACTGCTGTTTTCGGGGAAATCGCAGAGCTTGGGACGACGACCTTCAGGTACTTTCAGACACAATTGATTGTTCATTTTGGTTCATTTTGATCCTATTATACTTCCTGTGAAGTTAATTGGACAATGGGTTTGAAACCAGTGAGTTCTGGTGATTGACCCGTTTGGTTGATCACGGGTCGAAGGGCCATTTAAGGATTGGATTTGGATAATTAATAACTCAGAACTTAAATTAGATGTTTAAATAACATGTTAGGATCAAATTGGATTGAAATCGAGTAGGAATTGATGGGTAATCAACCGGGTCAAGCCGCGGGTGGCAGACCCGAATTACAGACAAACGGGTGAAGGTGCTGACACTGTAGCTACAGTGTCAGGCGCGTGACTTTCACGCGTAGCCACTTTGCGCGGCGCGTGAGGGCGCGTTGGGGCTTATCTCCGATCACGATCAACATGACTTTTATTCCTCTCATTATTCTGAACATTTTTGGTGAATTAACCATGTTGATCTGGGATAGTTTGAAGGGTCAGCTTAGGGCCGGTTGCCTCGGGAAACGTGTTGACGGTTTCCCCGAACCGGCTTCTGTTTCGAACTTTCTTTTGAATAAATATTAAGGACTTGTAGTGACCCTTACATGTGAATTGAACTGACAGGAATTGTATGATAATCTCGGTACATGTTCGTACGCGCAGATTCGCAGCGGAATCATACAGTGAGTGGGCCCGTTTTCATTAAACCCTTGCATGCTTAAATGTTTTCTGATTTACTTATATGTTCACATGCTGGAATCGATAAATGGTTTTGATGATATTGAAATTTCGGTTATGGTACGTTTCACGGTATTTAGGCATGAGACCCGTCTGATGAAACGTAACGATCGGTTCAGATTTTACCTATGTATACATATATGCTTTGCATTTGGATATCAATAAAATGTATTTGGCACTGCACTGTATAGATCCTTCCATATTATATTGTCACCTCCGGATGAGGTACCCCGGAGAGGTCACGGACGTCTAGAACGTCCAGCGTCTACGACGCTAAGCATCGGGGATGCTGTAACCGAACAGGGTTCGGGGATTGAACTCGGAATTGAGACCCGAGTGGCACGCGTAGCCTTGTGATTGTGACCTTATTGGACGTCAGGGACGTCAGACATCAGGGATGTCGGGATTGGAGTGTATAGTGCAGTGGATAAAATTATGGTTATGGTTTTATTACATGCCTTATGATTCATATTATATTATTTATGATTTTAAATGATGCTGCATGCATGTTTGGAAAACGGAGGGGTAAATTATATGTTTTACTTATCAAATGATTTTATAAACTTGAGTTCGGTCCACTCACCCTTAATGTTTTTGGTAACCCCTCCAGGTCGTGATACTGAGGTAGAGGAGGAACCTGAGGCTGAGGCATAGATCTACTTCTGCGTACCTGAACCCCTGTTGGGTGGTTTACCCGCAGGTTTACTTTAGAGTCGTGCTCGCAACTTGTAATTTTGGATTTCATCCCTTGTCTGACATCTGTTTAATTCGGATTTGATGTATAACTTTTATTTGGTTTTTATGCATTTGATGTTTTGAGGTTAAAATTGGTATGAATTATTGGGTGTCAGACGGGAGCAGGGCACGTCCCCTTGTGGTCCCTGTGGGATCGGGGCGGGTCCTGTCAGTCTCAATATAGTTCGGGGTGTCTGAAGGTTTAGGATTGAATTTAAAAATAGTTAAAAATTCAGGAAAATTACAGGGCTTCAATGAGAGGTTAATAAGGGAGTTAGTAACCCTCTAAAGTGATTTGGATAGGTTTGGGAGTTCCGGTAACTGTGATTAGCTCGGGGGGGCTTACAACACGCAAATCGAGGCGGCAACGTAGGACGGTCTGTGAGTGGACCTTGATTTCTAAACTGTGATGTATGCATAAATGTTTTATATGGTTTATAGATGTGATTCTATGATGATTATTTGGATGTTAGTGATTTATATAATTTCACGCATTTCGAGGCGATTTATGTGTTTGCACGTAAATCGAGGTTTACGATTTTGCACTGATTCTACGTGCTTGTGATTTTGGAAATGGTTTAATGAAATGGTTTTGGAATTGAAAAGGTAAACTCGGGCATGAGAACCATTTGTTTTGGAAACCCTCGGACTCGAAGTCCATTTTAGTCATGTTATCGAGCCGGGTGCCCAATTGGTTCGTGAACTGATTTCAAGTTTGAAAATATGGAATCAGGCACGAGACCCATTTGATTTACGAACTCTCAGACTTGAAGTCCATTTGATTTAACAAGGCATCAGGCCGGAGGCCCAGTTGGTTTACGTATCGGCCTCGAGGCCTAGTTGGCTTGCGTATCGGGCTTGAGGCCCATTTGGTTTACGAAATCGGGCACGAGGCCCAGTTGGTTTACGAATCGGGCCGGTGGCCTAGTTGGTTTACGAATTTGGGCTTGGGGCCCAGTTATGGTTTACGATTGTAATTTTGGGTTAGGGACCTATAAATGGATTTCTGGTTCATGGAGGTTTATGGGGACCAGGCATGAACCTTTGAAAGGTTTTGAGAATGATTTCAAATGGTTTTTCATATACCATCCTTATATATCTTGGATTGTCTCCTCCGGGGAGGGTCGTTGGCCTAGGTGGACCCTGGAGTAGTCACGGAGCACTAACTGAGTGGAGTCGCCCCTGTTGGGTACCTTACTTTCAGGAAGGCTATTATGGATTATAACCCCCAGGGAGGGTCATTGATCTGCAAACATTGACTTGGGTGGACCCTAGGGAGACTTGGGATTTGAGACCCTAGGTAGCACGCGAGTAGTTTTAGAAACCGTGACAGGATTGGTTATATGATATATGATAAACATGATTTCTTGGATTTACGAAATTGTGTTTTATGACTGATAAATGGATTTGGGCTGAGATCCCACATATGTTTACTATGTTATGGATTTGTATAAATAGATTTTGGTAAGGGCCTGTATGACTTGAATTTACGAAACTTGGGGTTGAGACCCTATTGATGGTTATTGAAACATATGTGTTTTGATAAATGGTTTTACTATGCATGCATGTTTTTTAGTGAAGGGCATAAAGGTCTTTTATGAAATTTGTTTTATTAAACTATTTCTTTTCATCCACTCACAGTCTTTTCTTATTTTTAATGCCCTTTAGGCTGATTACGGATGTGAACTGTAGTAGAGACCGAAACATCACACTCCTCCACCAGATCCTGGCTTGCTCTAGAAGCCAGTCGGGCTAAAGGTTTAAATTTTCCCTGGTCTGACACTTCGTGTCAGACGGGATCATGACACATCCCGTGTTAATCCTGGGGGGATTGGGATGGGTGGTGTCAAGTGGTATCAGAGTAGGTTGTGTAAGACCGGTGTCCTGGAGGGAACGGTGAAAGATCCTACATTCCTGCGAGAGGAGAATAGTCTGGGAAAGGATGGTGGTGTGTCTTAAAGGTGTAGGCACACACCTATCTAGCACTAGGCCTTTTGGGAGCTCACTGGCTTTGGATTCCTGAGGAATTCCAAAGTTAAGCGAGTTGAGGCTGGTGCAATCCCATGATGGGTGACCCATTGGGAAGTAGCACGTGAGCTCCCGAGAACAAAACCGTGAGGGAGAGGGCCAAAGCGGAAAATATGGTGCTAGATGAGTCGGGTCTTGACCGAGGAGGGTCGGGTCCTAACAGAATGGTATCAGAGCCTGACCCAGACTAGGAAGTGTGCGAGCTAGGACGCTGGGCCCTAAGAAGGGTGGATTGTAAGACTCGTGTCTTGGAGGGAACGGTGAATGATCCCATATTCCTGCGAGGGGGAAATGGTCTGGGAGAGGATGGTGGTGTGCCTTAAAGGTGTAGGCACACACCTATCGAGCACTAGGCCTTTTGGGAGCTCACTAGCTTTGGATTCTTAGGGAACTCCAAAGTTAAGCGAGTTGAGGCTGGTGCAATCCCATGATGGGTGACCCACTGGGAAGTTACACGTGGGCTCCCGAGAACAAAAACGTGAGGGCGAGGCCCAAAGCGGACAATATGGTGCTAGATGAGTCGGGTCCTGATCGAGGAGGGTCGGGTCCTGACTGAGGATGTGACTCATCGTCAAGATGGACATATGTTCGTCATCTGTGATCCTGGAGTGGATCATGGATAGAGTTGGACAGGATAGGATCCAGCAATAGTTAAGACGTGAGGACCGAGTAGTGATGGTCCACATCTTTTTGGATGTACATAAACGGTGTAAGACGATAGGTGAACTTGGTAGTGGATCAGACCAGTTAGGGACACGTGGTTGATGTCCGAGTGAGTTGGTTCCAATCTGGTTGGAACTTCGGAATCGAGAGAGGTTGTGATTGAGGCGACGAGGGGAGTCCTTGATTCCACTTTGGTGATGAGTATTTCAAATTCATTTAAGGTGACTTCTCATGTTCTGCCATGTCAGATGTTGATTGTTGTCACCAGTACGTTGATCGTGTATTGGTGCATGGACCTGCGTTTTTCTTAGGTCATCAGGAGGAGTTGAGTATTTTGAAGTTAGGTGAATGTGATTTCTCATTTTCTGCTTGGTGGCAGACGATGTTAGATTACATGGCGTGGTGAGTGCAGCGAGTTTTGTTTGCATTCACGTAGGATGATTTTGATGTCATTGTTTTGGATCATCCTTGATTTTCCTAGGTGGAATGACAAGGATCGATATGAGGTAATTGGAGAGGACCCACACTCTCGACGTGTCTCGTCGTTGACTGATCCGTTTAGATGTGGGAATGGTTGAGGAGTGAAGTGACTAATAAAGAATTCGAGAGGGTGTAAGACCCTATGATTAGATTCCAGGTGGATGATTAGCTGAGAGAACACGTGTAGATCCTAGGTGGATCGAGAGTGTTATGTTGAGGACTTTGGGCATTGCGACGATCACGGATGGTGATCTTGATGATCAAGTTAGGTGGAGAGTTTATTACCTTACTTGGATATTTGAATGTGGGAATGTTGGGACGACTTCTTTTCGAAGTCAATCTAGTATGAAACGGTAGTTGAGTGAATCGAAGTGTACGATTTTCTTGGACATTTGAAGATGATGGGATTAAACTTCTTTTCGAGGTAAATCCCATATGGTGTTTTAATCGAACGAGTAGGTGTCCGATAGGGTCGGATTTGGTCAGCCTTGGAGGTGTGATTGGTGGGATTGGCTTCCCTATGAAGTCAATCTAATGTATAGTGTGGTAATCGTTTGAGTAGGTGACCGTTAGGTTCGAATTTAGTGCATCTCGGTAGACGTGGATGAGTTTGGATGGCCAGTTGGCATGAGAGGATACGCCTTGATGGGTGTGAGTCAGATTGGTACGTATTGGATTACGTGATTAGGAGTAGTCGTGGTGATACTGGTCGGGTGACCATGGGACTCGAAATGGACGATGAGTTGGAGTACTTGATCTGTCTAGTACTGGATTGGACAGATGGACTCCAGAATTGAAACGTGATTGGCTACACCTTAGGTTGTAGGCTGGTTGATGGATGGATGTATGTACCCTATACGTCGTTCGAGGTACGATACCGGGTAGACTGTGGTGCCTAGTGGCGGTATATAGGATATACCAGTGGTACGTTGGTGAGTGTGTTGGTAGTCAGATTGGTCCCGATACCATTGGATTAGTTAAGGACGTGAGCTAGACATTGGATATCGTTCACTGGGTCATGGTATTTCTGGTGGGTCCACTTACACACGGGTCGAGTGCTTTGTTGGTATACGTATGCTCAGGTTGAGTAAGTTGGTGGTTAGTGTAACTACAAGTGAGTATAGTGTCAGTTTTCGACTAGCGACTGTCAAGTGGTGTCAGTTTGTCGGATGTATCAACGTGGATCGATGGGTAAGACTTGGTAACTCCTAGTGGGAGCATATGTCAGGATAGATTGGTGATTGAGAAAGGAACCGTCAAGTTGTTATGTAAGCGAAATAGTAGAATTGGCGGGTGGTACCAACTCGAAACGTATGACTACTGTCACTCGATGTGGTCGCGTGTAGTCAATGCGACATGAGTGTTAGTGGAATATCTGGGTGCTGACAAGTTTTGTGTTGACTAGTGGGTGTACTAGTGTACACGTGTGGTGAGATCGAATTGTTTTCCACGAGGTGGATGTAGAATCGGAATAGTTGGAATTTCGAGGACGAAATTAATTAAGGAGTGAAGGTTGTAACGACACGTCCCGAATTTCGGGATTAGATTAGTGACTAATCAAGGATTAGTGAGGTTAATCAGTGATAAGTTGAGCAAAATCGGACGAACGATGAAAAATGACCATTTTGCGCTTGGTCATGGGCAAAATGTTGACTTTTGACCCAGGAGGTCCGATGGCCGAGGGCCAAGGATCGTTAAGTAAATTGGGTCAATACGAATCCATAGACAAGCAGCACGCCGAAATCGGACGTCGAACAAGAAAGTTATGGTCACGGGAAGTTCGATTGAACTATTGCACGAATTACGAGATGAATTACTTTTGTATCCTGTTGGGCCCAGATATTTAATTCCTGCCAAATGGATGAGTGACAAGTGTCACTCATCCCATTGGCCCTTAACCCCAAAATGTGGATCTCAAGTGTGATTAGTCCACTTGTGTTATTTTATACATATAACCCACCCACTTCCCATCCTAACCATCTATCTCAACTAGTCCCTCATCTATACCATCCATTTCCTCTCCCTTTCTTCTGATCCTCATTATCATCTAACTTAATTTCTTTCTCTCCCCGTGACCACCATTTTTCATTTCTTCTTCTTTTCTTTCAAAACCGAACACACATATCACCACCACCTCCCCTAAACTTTGTCTGACATTGATGGCCAGTGAATGAAACTTTAAGAGGGAGATGAGGCGAGCACGACGGTGCTAACGATTTGGACGTTAGACCACGATGGCCGGAAGCCCGCATGTGAGTGGTTACGAGTTTGAAATTGGGCTTTCTGTTAGACCGGTTATTGAGTGTTTCTAAAGGTTGGGTTCCATTTCTAGTGATCTTAGGGGAAGGTATGGATTGGTTTCGAGGGCTGGGAAGCCCGGAGTTGACGGCAGGAAAGACTTGCAGGTGGCCGGTTTGGTCTTCAATCATGGAGGTATTATTTCGACTCATTTTTCATGTTTTGAATAGCTAAATCGATAGGGTTTGAGGTTAGGAACCTATGGGAATTAAAATGGACAGAAATGGATTGAAAATGAGTGAAAGGGAGCCCTGGGCCGGTCCGATTTAGACCACTGAACCCAGTCGGCTGGAGGTAGGAGATAGTGAATAGTGCCAGGTGCGTGGGCTCATGCGCAGCCCCTTTGGGCGGCGCGTGGGGGCGCGTGAAGCATCTTTTGGAGATGACTTTAACTTGTGAATTAATCTATTTGATGTAACGAATATTTTGGGACTGGTTTCGTGTCGATCAGAAGGTTTAGGATCGAGTTTAAAAATAGTTAAAAATTCGAGAAAATTACGGGGCTTCGCTTCAATGAGAGGTTAATAAGGTAGTTAGTAACCCTCTAGATTTATTTGGACAAGTTTGGGAGTCCCGTGATGGCGATTAGCCCGGGAAGGCTTACGACACGCAAACCGAGGTAGCAACTTAGGACTGTCTGTGAGTGGACCTTGATTTCTAAACTGTGATGCATGCATAAATGTTTTATATGGTTTATAGATATGATTCTATGATGATGATTTGGATGATTGTGATTTACATGGTTTCACACATTTCGAGGCGAATTACTTGCTTGCACGTAATTCATGGTTTACAATTTTGTACTGATTTTCCGTGCTTATAGTTTTGGAAATGATTTCATGAAATGGTTTTGGATTTGAAAAGGTAAACTCGGTTTTGAGACCCATTTGTTTTGGAAACCCTCAGACTCGAAGTCTATTTAGTTACGTTTTAGGGCCAGAGGCCCAATTGGTTCTTGAATCGATTTCTCATTTGGAAATATGGAATCAGGCACGAGACCACTTTGATTTACGAACTCTCGGACTTGAAGTCCATTTGATTTAACTAGGCATTGGGCCGAAGGCCCAATTGATTTACGTATCCGGCTCGAGGCTCAGTTGACATACGTATCGGGCACAAGGCCCATTTGGTTTAGGATATCGGACACGAGGCCCATTTGGTTTACGAAATCGGGCACGAGGCCCAGTTGGTTTAAGATTCGGGCTAGAGGCCCAGTTTGTATGTGGATTCGGGCTTAAGGCCCAGCTATGTTTTAAGATTGTGATTTTGGGTCGGGGACCCATAAATGGATTTATGGTTCATGGCGGTTTATGGGGACCGAGCATGAACCCTTAAAAGGTTTTGAGAATGTTTTCAAAAGTTTTTTTCATTTACCATCCTTTATATATGGATTGTCTCCTCCGGGGAGGTCGTTGGCGTGGGTGGACCCCAGAGTAGTCACGGAGCACTGACTGAGTGGAGTCACCCCCGTTGGGTTCCTTACTCTTAGAAAGGCTATGGCTTATAACCCCCCAATGAGGGTCATTGATCTACGGACATTGACTTGGGTGGACCTTGGGGAGACTTTAGGGAGACTTGGGCTTTGAGACCCCGGGTAGCACGCGCGTAGCTTTAGATACCGTGACAGAATTGACTATATGATATATATATATATATATATATTGATAACATGATTTCTTGGTTTTACGAGATTGTGTTTTATGATGATAAATGGATTTGGGCTGAGATCCCACATATATTTACTATGTTATGAATTTCTGTAAATGGTTTTGGACGGGGGCCCGTATGACTTGAATTTACGGAACTTGGGGTTGAGACCCTAAATTTGGTTGTTTAAACATATCTGGTTTGATAAATGGTTTTACTATGCATGCATACTTTTTAGTGAAGGGCATAAAGGTCTTTTTTGAAATACTTTTTTATAAACTTTTTTATTTTAGTCCACTCACAGTCTTTTCTGATTTTCAATGACCTTCAGGTTGATTATGGATGTGGACTGTAGTAGAGAGACCGAGACATCACATACCTTCTCCGGATCTTGGCGTACTCTGGAAGCCAGTCGGGCTAAAGGTTCAAATTTTCCCTGGTCTGACGCTCCGTGTCAGACGGAATCAAAAACGTCCCTCGTTACTCCCAGGGGGATTGGGATGGGTCCTGACAGGTTGGCTCATGTTACTCTATGTAACGACCCGAACCTTTATTATTATTATTTTATGGTGAAATGACTTTTGACCCGGGAAATAATTAGGACTTTGACCCATGACCGTGACGTAGATTGAGACGTCACGAATCCATAGACAGGTGGCACGTCGAAATCGGACTTCGTATGAGGAAATTATAGTCACAGATGCGATTTTAGCGAAACATACGAACCGAGAATAAACTTAAAATAGTATTCAAATATTCAAATCTGTACAAATCCCAAGAATTAATCTCAACCGTCGAATAAGTGACAAATGCCACTCATCCTAGAGAATACTATTCCCAAAAAGCTCGGTCTACTCCTATTGTTCCCTTTTTAATTATTATATTTTCTCTCAAATCACCCCAGCCCATCATTTCCTGCCCATTTAATCTGGGTCGTCCATTTTCATCTCCTTTTTCTCTTATCTGCATGATATCTCCCTCCCACCCTCACACATATTTCCCCACCCGTGAAGAACACACACGGTTGCTTACTGCACAAACACCCAGCCGACCATCATATCCTTCATCTTGCCACCAGATCACACACACCGTCCTCACCACCTTCATCCTCCTCATCAGCCACCACCCCTCATATCCTTCCCTCTGTCTGTAAACCCAGAAAAACCACCCCTAGACCCGAGACGAGCATTCAGATCCAGGAGACCTAAACCACACCACCCCAGCTTCTTGACTCGAACTAGGACCAGGCTAAGATCGTTAGGACCCCAGGAGGACGAAGAGACAGTCGAGGTGACCCACGGCGGCGATACGGCGGAGGTAAGACCTGAAACCCGAGAGGCCTTATTTTTCCTCATAGCTTGAACGACCCTCTTTAATGTTGGGACACGTCCTAGGAGTAGTGACGATATGAAAGGAGCTGGGTTCGACGTTGGAAACAGGCGGGAGTGACGGGGAAGACGACCGGAGTAGAACCGTGAGTTTTTTCGAGTCCCAGGTATAAATCTCGTCCCTGTTTCCAATTTTTGAAGTCACAGAGTTGTAGAATAGACGTAGACGATCCTCTAGGAACAAACCCTGTCGAAAATGGAATATGGAAATGGGTCAAGCCGCGGGTTGACGACGACCCAGTTTCAAGGTTTCGGGTTAACCCGGTCAATTATAGTAGTGATGATGTCATCATGCTGACATCAAGAGTGATGTCATGATGATGTCATCATGTTAGAAAATATCAGACCAGGGACCAACCAGAGAGTGACACGTGTCCTCTGACATGTGTCAGAGATGACGTCATGTTGATGTCAGTAGTCACTGTAGTAGCGTTGACCAGGCGCGTGGGGGCATGTGTGAACATTACTTTTAGAGGGGACGGTACCATTTTCAAGGTTTTGATGATATGAATCCAATGGCAGTGGTTTCGTGTCGATCGGAGATCGTTAGGTCGGTCAAAATGGGATTTGAAGCCTCATGAATAGTGCCTGTGTAACGACCCGTCCCGAATATCGAGATTTAATAATATTTAATTGTGATTTACTAATTTGGGATTAGTTGGGCGATTTCGGACGAATTGTGCAAAATGACCGTTTTGCCACTAGGCGTGGGCAAAATGTTGACTTTTAATTCGGATGGTCAAACGGACTTTGACCGATGACCGTGACGTAGTTCGGGACGTCACGAGTTCATAGACAGGTGGCACGTTCGATTCCGACGTTCGTGGTGAAAGTTATGATGTAAGGAAGTTCATGGGCATTTTCGTAATTTGAACGTAATAAGGGGGAAATGTTGACTTTTTGATCGGGAGGTCCGATGGCCGAGGACCGAGGACTGTTAGGAAGGTCTCGATGCCCTGAGTTCGTAGACAGGCGGCACGCATCAATCGGAGTCCGTATGACCGAGTTACGGGTTAGGATGCGTGAGGGGCATTTTGGTAATTTTCTGCACAAGGGCAGAATTGTAATTTCACACGGGGTACTGTTTCATTGAACTGGCCGTGAAGTGGATGCTTTGTGCGATCGATCCCATGATTTGTTTATCAATTTAATAGCTGGATTGGGACAGTGTGAGGTGTGATTGCACATGTATTGTGCTGGCAATCGATTGCACGACATGGGCATTGGTTTGTTTAATGGTTTCGGGTCAGTGCAGGGGAACTTTGCACAGTCATTTGAGGACGGTTTTGGGTGCCTTTAACGGCTAAATTGGATTAAAGGAATGGAATATATGTCGAGTGGGTTACTCTGGGATTGAGAATGAAAGGAAATGAGGGAAATTGGTGTTGGATTTCTCTGAAAACCCGAAACTGGTTTCTGGGAAATTCAAATGCAAACTTCTAGTTTTAGGCCAGCCCAAGCCTAATTGATGATGGATTGAGCTTCCTGGAACTTCAATGTGTCGAACCAGATCAAATGGGGCAAGCTTTGGGGCTCCTAGGGCCGTGAACGGACGAGGTGGACGGCCGGAAAACTCAAGCTTGAGTCGTGGTGATTGAGGTAACGTCGTGTTCAATTAATCATGTGAATTGGTTCGTATTAATCCTTATAAGCTTCCTGTGAAGTTAATTTGACAATGGTTGAGGATTGATGGAGTTTTGGTGATTGACCCGTTTTGGGTGATCGCGGGTTGTTGACACGATTAATCGATGGTTGATGTTGATCATTGACACAGAACTGAAATTGGTTGGTTGATGATTGTTATAGGATCAAGAACGGATTGAATTGATGTCGAATTGGGTGTGATTGAACCGGATCCTATCGCGGGTAATCAGACTCGTTTACCAGTCATTCGGGTGAAGAAGGAACACTGTAGCAGTCACTGTAGCAGGCGCGTGGCTTTCACGCGCAGCCACTCACGGCGGCGCGTGACGGCGCGTGGACACGAATCTCGAGGTGAGGTCAACATGACTTTTATCCTATACAATGTAACGAACATTTTGAGATTGGTTTCGTGTCGATCGGACACCGTCTCGACATTGTTCGAGATGTCCAAAGGTTTTAAATCCAGTTTAAAAATACTTAAAAATTCGGGAAAATTACGGGACTTTAATGGGATGTTAATGTGGAGGTTAGTGACCCTCTAATGTGATTTGGACAGGATTGGGAGTCCCGGTGTTAGTAGTGTGGCCCGGGAAGGCCTATGGCACGCGTATCGAGGCGCTTGGTTAAACGGTCTGTGAGTGGACATTGGTTTTATAAATTCGATGCATGCATAACTGTTTCATGATTGTTATAATTGTGATTATATGATTTATTTTGGATATCAGTGAATTTATATGTTTTCACGCATTTCGAGGCGATTTACGTGTTTGCACGTGAATCGAGGTTTTCTAGATTTGCACTGATTTCCGTAAATATGGATGGATATGATTTCATGAAACGGTTACGGATTTGATAAAGTAAAATCGGGCCAGGGGTCCAGTTAACTTGTGAAATCGGGCCAGGGGCCCAGTTGACTTATGAAATCGGGCTAGGGGCCCAGTTGACTTATGAAATCGGGCCAGGGGCCCAGTTGATTTATATATGCGATTTTGGGTCGGGGACCCTAAAATGGAATTGAATAAACGATTTTGGATTTAAATCAACTATTTGGACTTATGACGGTTTTATGGAAATTCGGGGCAGGGCCCTTGTGATATTTTGGAAATGAATAATAAAATGTGTTCCATAAAACCATCTTGATATGAGGATATATATATATATATCCTGGTCTCCTCCAAGTGTCGGGGACACTGGAGAAGTCACGGTGCATTGCCTGCGAGGGCTCATTGTACGGAGCTACCAGACCGTATAGTGATCCAGGAGCAGGATTGCTAGACGTCATGGACGTCAGACATCGGGGATGTCAGAGATATGGACCCGGTGAGACCCCGGGCAGCACGCGTTGCTTAATACCGTGAGATATGACGTCTGGAACGTCAAGCGTCTAGGACGCTAGGCATCGGGGATGCTAGAGATGGAAAAATAATAAATGAATATTACTGGATTGACGAAATAACTATTGGATTGACTTTTGGAATTTGAAACTATGCTTTGGTTTCCGGGCTAAGGCCCTAATGGTTATTTCAAAATAAATATGGGATTATTGGTTTTTGGTGCATGCATATGATTTTACTGAGGGGCATAAATGTCTTATAAATGTTTTTAACAGACTTGTTTATTTTCGTCCACTCGCAGCTTTTGTTTTTAATGCCCTTCAGGTTGATTCCGGATGCGACTGCAGCAGAGACTTGAGCATCGCACACCTCCTCCATCGATCCTTACGCACTCTGGAAGCCCGTTTGGGCAATATCAATCGGTTATCCCTTGTCTGACGCCTCTTGTCAGACGGGAGCACGTCACATTCCATGGTAATCCCGAGGGGATTGGGATGGGTCGTGTCAGTCCGAGCTACGTTTTCGGGACGAATCTGTTCTAGGGTTTTAGTATTGAACTAGTGGGTTCCTATAGTGACTCTTGGACATGTTAATACAGGTTTAGGCGGTCATTGAGCAGCGAGGACCGTGTGTGAGTGGCTATTTGATTTCTAAAAGGATTGCATGCATAAACTGTTTTACTATTCCATTTTACGATTTAGATTGGACTATTATGGGTACTATATGGGAATGCTTATTACATATTATAATGTTTTGGACATGAGACCCATCTGGATTATATATATGGAATGTTTTCAGGGACGTTTAGGAGACACAGGGTAACTATACTATTATTGTGTTATACTGTCCTACCTTTCTATCTTGTCTCCTCTAGGGAGGGTCGCTGGCCTGGGTGGACCCTGGAGTAGTCATGGGGCACTGACTGAGAGGAGTTGACCCCCGTTAGGTTGCCTACTCTCAGGAAGGCATATTTAGTATACCTCGGGCAGTGACCGGGATACCGGGCACTGGTGGACCTAGGGGAGTTCTCGGGCTTTGAGACCCTGAGTGGCAACGCGTAGCCTTAGAATCATGACACCATTATTAGGCATCGGAGATGCCGGGGTTGGGTTTTACAGTGCACTATTATGTTGGTTTTCCCTTTTCGATTATTATATGATCTTATGATTATGATTCTATTATGATACTATGTTTACTTCAATGCATGCAAGTTTTGGAAAACGGAGGGGTAAAACCTTATGATTTATTATATTATTAAATTAGTTTTATAAATTGTTTATTTTTGGCCCATTCATTTTTTAATGTTTTACTGACCCCTTCAGGCCGTGCCATGGAATTAGAGGAGGATCCGGAGGACGAGGGTTAGTCTAGTTCGATGTGCACCTGTACACCCCAAGTGGGTAGGTTGAGCACTAATTATGTAATCTGACTATTGTGCTCATGTTTTGTATTGTGCTATCCCTGGTCTGACAGCATATTACTCTGAACTCTTATGTTTAAACGTTATTTGTTTAATTTGAAGTATTTTGATTTCGAGTAAGGGTACTTTTGGTATGTTTAGAGTCGTTGTCAGACTGGAGCGGGACACATCCCCAGGTGGTCCAGTGGGATTGGGACGGGTCCTGTCACTCTGAGTTCCAGAGCGAGGTTGTCGAGGCGTATCACAAGAGCTACGCGCAGGTCGAGGATGTGATGTCTCTATTGGCTGCAGTTCGTCAACTTGATAGTTAGGATGCCGGTATGATAGTTAGTAGGATTGAATCGTGGATTGTTTTGGTTTGGCATTTGATGCCGGAGTTTCCATAGTTCTGTCATGGTTGGCAGTGTGGGACCTACTAAAGGATGAACGTAACAGTACTCTAGAGTCTTAATCGTGGAACGGTTATGTCGGGACCGTTGATTACGATACTGTAGGATCGGTTTTGACGATAGTTAAGAGTTGTGACCATTAGATGGTCAGATCTTGTTGAGTTAGATGGCTATGCGGCTGGGAGCAGCCAGGTTTTCCCGAGCCCCAATTGAGTGTAGGAACCTCTTTTTGCATGATGGTCAGGAAATGCGAATCCTAGTTGAACTGAAGGTATGTTTGGATTGACGTCCTTACAATGTCAGGACCGCGGGGTCGGTCATATTATGGATTATACTGCCTTCTGCAGTTGGGTTCAGAGGAACCCTAGGGTGTGATATTGGAATCCTAAGGTATGAAGTATGGTTTGGAAATGTGAGTTGGCGAGTGGTTTGACTTTGACGACTTTTCGTAGTAGAGACCGTTGGTCGGTCATGTCATGCCTGCTTTAGTGATGGGACCGCACTCTGCCGTCGAGGTTGTATTAATCGGTTGGACCTGGTTGGTTGTCGTACTACCCTAGTTTTGATGGATAGTTGGTATAGTTAAGGTAACGGACGACCTAGTAGTCGACATTGGTTGAGTCGAGTTACGATTGGTTAAAGATTGGTTGGACAAGTTATCAGGGTTGATACTTGTCGATGGGATCCCGGAGAGGGGATGCAGAGTAGTTAGTACGGGCGGTTAATTCCATTGGATGCGATGTCTCGATAGCGATGTCTGGTGGTTGGGTTTGCACGAGTTGTGGTAGGCACTATTATCGAGAACGGTTTTTGTTGTGGTTGTTGTGAATCGGGACGTTCATGGAACGTTTCCTTTTTCTTATATGAGTTGTCAGGGCGATTGTACCTGGAGTTGTTGGGTACGAGGAAGGTAGGGTTCTCCAATTGGAGCAGAGGTACGGGGTCGTTGCTCGGTATGAGCAAAGATCCAGGGTTATCTGATTCACACACTGGGTACTGGTGCTGGTGCTGGTGCCGGTGATTGTGATGATGATGAGTCACGAGTTGGGATGTGACTCCTTCGAGATGGGCACATGTTCGGTATCTGTGATCCAACAGTGGACCTCAGATAGTGATGGACTTGATGAGATCCAACAGTAGTTGAGACGTGAGGATCGAGTGGTAATGGACCACATTCTTTTGGATGTACTTAAACGGTAGAAACCAATAGGCAAACCTAGTAGGGAGTTAGGCTAGTTACGGACAAGTGGTTGATGTCCGAGTGTGTTGGTTCTGACACGGTTGGAACTTCAGAATCGAGAGAAGTTGTGATTGAGGCGACGAGGGGAGTGTTTGATACTGCCTTGTTAATGAGTATTCTGAGTCATTTGGGGTGACTTCTCATGTTCTACCATGGCAGATGATGGTTGTTGTCACCAGTACGTTGATCATGTATTGGTGGGAAGACCCATGAATTGTTTGGGTCATCGGGAAGAGTTGAGTATTTTCGAAGTCAGGTGAACGAGATTCCTCATTTTCTGCTTGGTGGCAAACGATGTTGGGTTACATGGCGTGGTGAGTGCAGCGAGTTTTGTTTGCATTCACGTAGGATGAATTTTGTTGTCATCATCTTGGATAGTCTTGGATTTTCCTAGGTAGAATGCCAAGGATCGATATGAGGTAAATGGAGAGGACCCACAGTCTCGGCGTGTCTTGTCGTTGGTTGATCTGTTTAGATGTAGGAAATGGTTAGGGAGTGTTGTGACTGACGAAGGATTGAAGAGAGTGTAAGACCTTATGACCTAGGTGGATCAGATTGTGAAGTTGAGTGAACGTGTATCGATCATAGGTGGATCAGATTGTGAAGTTGAGGACTTTGGGCATCGTGACGATCGAGGATCGCGATCTTGATGATCAGGTTAGGTGGAGAGTTTATTACTGTCTTGGGTTTTTGGCTATGAGGACAATGACACTGAACTTCTTTTTGAGGTAAATCCTGTATGGTGTTTTGATCAAACGAGTAGGTGTTCGACGGGGTCAGATTTGGTCAGCATTAGAGGTGTGAATGGTGGGATTGGCTTCCCTATGAAGTCAATCTATTTTAAGGTGTTAATCGTATGAGCAGGTAACTGATAGATTCGGAGTTGGTGCGTCTCGGTAGACGTGGGTGAGATTGGATGCCCAATTGGCACGAATGAGTATGCCTTGGTGGGCGTGATAGGGATTGGTACGTATTGGATTACGTGATTAGGAGTAGACATGGTGATGCTGGTCGGGTGACCGTGGGACTCAAAATGGATGATGGGTTGGAGTTTTTGATCTGTATAGTACTGGATTGGACACAAGGACTCCAAAATTGAAACGTGTTTGGCTACGATCTAGGTGATAGGCTGGTTGATGGATGGACGTACGTACCCTATACGTTGTTCGAGGAACAATACGAGGCAGGCTTGTGATGTCTGGTGGTGGTATATAGGATATACCAAGGGTACGTTGGTAAACGTGTTGGTAGTCAGCTCAGTTCCGATACCATTGGATTAGTCGAGGGCGCGAACTGTACATTGGATACTTTGCACTGGGTCATGGTGTTTCTGATGGGTCTAGTTACAAGTAGGTCGGGTGAGATGTTGGTAAGTGTTTACTCAGGGTGAGTTAGTTGATGGTTGTTGTAACCACAAGCGATTATAGTGTTGGTTTTTGACTGGCGACTATCAAGTGGTGACAGTTTGGCGGGATGTTCAACATGGATCGATGAGTGAGATTTGGTGACTCTCAGTGGGAGCAGACGTCAGGACAGATTAGTGACTGAGGAAGGAACCGTCAAGTGGTTTGTGCTAACGAAATGGTAGAATTTTCGGGTGGTATCAACTCGAAACGTATGACTACTGTCACTCGATGTGGTCGAGTGTAGTCGATGAGACGTGAGTGTTGGTGGAACGTCTAGTTGTAGACAAGTATCGTACTGGTTAGTGGGTGTACGAGTGTACATTCGATGTGAGGTCGACTTTGCTTTCCACGAGGTGGTTGTGGAATCAGGATAGTCGGAATTTCGAGGATGAAATTAATTATGGAGGGAAGGTTGTAACGACCCGTCCCGAATTTCAGGATTATATTAGTGACTAATGAAGGATTTGTGAGGTTAATCGGTGATTAGTTGAACGAAATCGGCCGAACGGTGTAAAATGACCGTTTTGCCCCTGGTCGTGGGTAAAATGTTAACTTTTGACATGGGCAAACGTACGAGGGCCGATGACTGTGACGAAGTTCGAGACGTCATGAGTCCGTAGATATGCGGCACGTCGAAATCGGATGTTCGACCAGAAAGTTATGGTTCACGGAAGTTCGGGGAAACTATTGCACGCATTACGAGGCAGAAACCCTTGGCTAAATCTGATTGGTTGACTTAATTAGTTGGGACCCATGGATGAATGACAAATGTCACTCATCCCATTGGTGACTTCTCCAAAAAGTGGATCTATTTTAATTAAATACCATTATCCTAATTACTTTATAGTTAATCCCGTCCACCTTCCATCTCCACCATTCATCTCTACTTTTCCCTCTAATCTCCACCCTCAATTTTCCCTCATCTGACCATCAGCTATCATCTTCCTTCATTCTTCATTTCCAAACCCGATCACCATTTTTCCCTCTCAAATAAACACACGGCACATGACAAGACCCGTCCCAACTAGACTTTGATAACTGTGCCCGGTCCTGCTTCCATCTAACAAGGAAACTGAAGTCCCGAAACTACCCTTCAATACCTGTCAGATAAGGGATAACTGCACTGATTCCCGCCCATGCCTTCGCCTTTCGATCAGCCTTAAATGTCGTGCCACAGCCTGTAGGGTCATCAAAACAGGAAAGATGTGAGTGGACAAAAATAATATAATTTAAAAACGCATTTCAAAATACATCATTTACCCTCCAGTTTATCAAACCATGCATGCATAGGGAAAAACATGTGTACAAAAATCACTGGCTTTCCAGCCAAAGCACATGAACAATATCAAATACCGACTCTCAAGCCCAAATGCCATTTGAATGATTTTATAAAACCATTTTATCATACAATAAAGCATATAACTCGGGAATTATACATCCGAGGGTCCTCTTGGAATTACACATCCAGAGTTATCATCTTGTTGGGAATTACACATCCAGCCTCACCGGGAATTATACATCCGGTCCCTCCGGGAATTACACATCCGAAGTCTACCTAGGAATTACACATCTAGGGGCACTGAACATCAATACACAATCAAAATCTTTATTTCAAAATCATCGTTAAAACCACGTCAAAACCATTTATCGCAGGGTCACATGCCCAAATCTCATTTCTCATTTCTCGTAAATCCGTAAAATCATTAAATAATTCAATGCACGTAAATCCGTAAAATCATATCCGAAAATCATTCAATTCCCATAAAATTATCTTTAACTCATAATTCAAGTCAAAACCAATTTCAAATCCCGGGCCTTCGCCCAAAACAGCAATTTCACAGTTTTCTCAAAAATCGTGTCCAAAACAATATAAAACAATATAATAATCCCAAAATCCAGAAATCATCATACCAAATCATTGCAACTCAAATCATGCAATAAATCATGTAAAACATTTAACTATGCATGCATATAAGTTTATAAAACAAACGTCCACTCACACACCGTCCCAACCGCTCGCTTTCTCAGTTGCACGCGTTTCCGTAATTTCTGACATTATCCAGGAATCTCAAATCCTGTCCAAAATCATTACTCAGGGTCACTAATGACTTAATTAACATCATATTAATTCTCCATAACTTTCCGGGAATTAATTACGAATTAAATACGTAACATAAACCTTCGGACACTCGAAACAATATTGAAACGGTGTCCGATTGACTCGAAACCAACGCCAAAATGTTTGTCACATTGCATAGAACAAAAGTCATGTTGAACTCACCTTGGGAATTGGGCCCAAGCTGGCTGCGCGTGAAACTCCCGCGCGTGCTACAGTAACCTGCACAATCTCCTTCCTCACCCGTTTAACTGATAAACGGATCCTGCGACCAACGTGCTAACCCGATTCAATCCCCATCAATTATGCATCCATTTCGACAATTAAACCGTCCATTTGCATCGAAATTGGTTTAATTAGGGATCTGTAAACTCAATTACATAGAACCTTACCTTAATTTTCCCATTCGATCTCGAATTCTCGAAGAACAATCGAGCTCTGTTCATCCATAGTAGTCCACCAATTCGACCCGTTTTCCTTCAATTGATGCATCAGGGAGCTTCGTGGGATTCTAATAAACATATTCCCAAGTCCAATTTCATCGTTCCATGTCTCCAATCCATTCGAATCACGCTCGAAAATCCAAAGTTCTCACCCTTTCTGTTCTAAGGCAAAATGACCCCAATTTCCTTCATTTTTAATCTAGTCCTAGTCAAAATGATCCCAGAAAACGTAATTGAACCTCAATTTGAATCATCTTGAGCTAGAAGTTCAAATTCGAATTTTCAAAAGGTGTAAGTTTCACGGGTTTGGGTATTCAGGTTTCTCTGGGTTTCTCATCCTCTCTTCTCCTCTCATTCCCACTTATTTTTCTCTGTAAATTCGTCCCACCGTCTTAGGTTTCACACTTAGCTTCATTCATCAACCAATTTGGTGAATTTAAACGAAGGGTGGACGGTTTTGTGTTGTCCTTGTTAGGAAATCAAACAAAGCCACTAATCCCTCGACTGTAGTGACATGTGTCACTCAGAGAGCTAAATGATTCATCAATGGGGCTGCATCATCAAATTCCAGCGCTAAATTACCTTTTTGCCCTTACCAACAAAATGACCAAAATGCCCCTCGCCATTCGAGACCCATAACTTTTACATCCGAATTTCGATTGATGCATGCCGCCTGTCTACGGATTCAGCGTCTCGAGACCTATCCAACGGTACTTTTAGAAAGTACAAATAAGGTCCTAGTCAAAAATTCAACATTCAGCCCTTATAACTAGAGGTAAAATCGTTATTTCCTTCCAATTTTCCAATTTTTCCTTTTTCGAATTTCCGGGTCGTCACAGCACAACCATCTCACAGCCCTCAAACTTCATCCTTTGCTCATGAAACTTGAATGAAACTTAGAGGGGAGATCGAGGCGAGTCGACTGGTGCCCACGGATCAAGCCCTCGTGGACGGCGGTGGACGGTGGCCGGTTTCGGAGGCAAGGGACCAAAGTGGTTCCAAAGGTCTTAGTTCGAGTTTGGGAGGCTGTTGGTCATTTTGGTTGAACCTAACGAGTTCTGGAGGCTGTGACGAGCCTAGTAGTGGCCACGGCCGTGCACGGCGGTGGACGGTGCAAGTTGGCCGGAGACGGGTTCTCGAAAATGTTTGTTTTTGAGCCATTAATGGCAAATCTTGTTTTAAGGAATAATAACTGTTTTGGTTCATTGGAAAATGCTTTTGATGTCAGGACCCACCCCGGTTTCACCCCGAAACCCGAGGTAAATCCCGCTCCCGTCTGACTCCCCGATGCAAAACTCAAGTAAAACTCACTCACATTCTAACCAGTCAAACGCAGGAGTAATTAGACACAATGTCCCGAAGGTAGCATTTACATAACATAGTACGAACATACAAAGAAAATAAAACCGATAACTACACGCACACGGAAGCCTTTACTCTACTCTGGGAACCCTCACGTCACTTCTATGCCTCAGACTCTGCCTCGACGTCAAGACCCCGCGCTAGCTCCACAACCTGGAGGGCAATTTAAAACAGAAAATGTGAGTGGACCAGAAAGTACAAAAAGTTCAAAACCATTTTATAAGAAAACCGAGTTAAACCCTCCGTTTTGAAACCACATGCATAACCAACAATTATGAACACAGTTATAAAGTAATCGTTCTTAAACATCATAAGAAACAGAAACACTATAAAATATCATAGGAAACCATAACATGAGTATCAGAAACCGTATCAAAACCATAACCACCAAATCATCATTTTCCCGATCAAACCTGCTGGATCTATCCGAGTCTTTAAACTCCCGAGTCTTTAAACTCAATCCAGGCCTTAATCATATCCGAGTCTTTAAACTCAAGGCCTACGGGGGAATATCAATATATATCCGAGTCTTTAAACTCTCGAGTCTTTAAACTCAATCCGGGTCTTTAAACCCAATCCGGCCGGTCCCCCGTCACATATATCCGGGTCTTTAAACCCAATATCCAGATCCAGCAAATCCAATCCCAAAACCATTTGAAATCCAATTACCAGTCTACATCCAAACCCGAATTCGAAATCACTGGTTCGATGCCCTTCCGGCATCCAGAACCGTCATTCCGAACCCAAATCCGGAGTCCACTTTCCAATCTTAAAACCAAATTCCGATTAGTGAAATCCGATTCTAAAATCGAAAACCTTGATCATCGAAATCATGCTCCAAAATCCCTTTACAATCATTGAAATCATTTATCCTTTGAAAGCTCGAAAACCGTATCTTTATTGTTCAAAACCACCTTTTTCTCGTAAAACGTGCTAAAACCGTCTTTTTCTCAGAAAACGTGCAAACACATAAAATCATCACTTCATATTCAATAAACATAGATTCATAAGTAAAACCATGAAATACGTATATAAAAACAGTTATGCATGCTCGAGTTTAAGGAAAGGGTCCACTCACAGTACTGAGCCCTACTCGCGTCCCGAACGTCCAGCCCGTTCCTCGGCTTCCTCGGGAAATCCCGATCCTGTCAAACACCGCCAAAATACGTCACTAACACGTCTACGAAGGTTCACCTAAATTCCCTCAAACTTCCCCGAATCCTAAACATAAGAACCCGGGACCCTAAACTTTCACCCTCGCGGAACTCAACTCAAACGACTTCCGATTGACCCGAAACCAACTCCATTGAACTCACAACAACTCCTAGACCAAAAACGATGTTGACCATTTCTCCCAGAACCGCCGCACGCGCCTCCACGCGCCGCCCAAAGTGGCTGCGCGTGGCCCTCACGCGCCTGCTACAGTGTCACCGTCTACCTCGCGTAGACCGGGCTCGATACAGTGCCTGCTGTTTGAACCGGCGAGAGCGGTTCACCGCCGTGCCTGCACCATTTTCCTCCCTCTCTTCACCATCCTCTTCGTCCAATCCTAAGCAATCCAGTTCCCTCACTCAAACACCTCAACACTGTCCCTAACCCGTCGACTCGAGCTCAAAATCAAAACCCAAACTATCCCCTGTTTCCTATTCCGGCCACCCAGGTCTTCTCCCGTCACAATAACCACCCTAGACGACGCCTAGGACCTCCCTGAGTCTCGTACCACTCACCATAACTGTCGACTCAACCCCACACGTCACGACTTCCCGTTTGAACATCACGGCAAAACAGAGCACACAAGCACACTCCGTCGTGTTAACCTCCACCGTGCACCTCCCGTCACGGCAGCTCAACCAAACGACGCCTTGGACTCAACTGAACTCCTTAGACTCCCCTAGACTCTTCGATTCATTCCCTAGACTCACGACTTTCGATTTGAAGCTCAACGGAAAAACAGAGCACATACATGGAGATTAAAATTTACCTGCAACCATCCACCGCCGTGCTCGCCGCCGCGTTCCCTGGAGTCCGCAGAGCCGCCTCAGCCTCCTCTCGAGTCCCCTTGCACCGTATACGGCCACCGCACAACCACAAGCTCACACCTCCTCTCTGTTTTCTCTGAAATCCCCGTGGCTCCCAACCGCACAACCACACGACCTCCGCACCTCCCAACCTTCTTACCGTCTCCCTTCCACTCTCTGGACACCCACACACACTCACAACTCACCAGCACCCTCAATCAACCTTCAATTTTTCCTCACCGCCTCACTCTGTTTCACTCTGGTTGAAACACACACACGATCACACACGGGCTCACCTAAGTAATTGGAACCGTGCTCACACCAGATCCACCCAGAACCCTCTAGTCCTTCAACACGTGTCACCATCCAATCCATGCACTCCCACATGGTCCAATCCCAGCCGTCCATCTGTTTGCTTCTGCACAAATTCCAGAACACAAAAGACCAAACTACCCTTCCTTTTTACTCAATTTTACGGTTATGCCACTACCTTTCTAGACCCATATCTCCCACATCGTAAGTCCGATGAATACGTGCCGCATGTCATCGAACTCAGGACGTCGAAAGCTACCTAACCATCCTAGGTCAACCTACCAAAACTCGATCGTCCAAAAAGTCAACTTTTCCCCCCTACTTTACCCAAATTACGATTAAGCCCTCACCCTTCCGAACATCACAACTTCCTCCTCGGATGTCGGAATCGGGCGTGCCACCTGCCTATGGATTCGTGACGTCCTAAACTACGTCCTGGTCACTGGTAAATTCCCAATTGACCACCCTAAATAAAAGTCAACATTTCTGCCCGACCCAGGGGCAAAATCGTCATTCTAAGTTCCCGGACCCCTCGGGACCACCTAACCCCTGATTAACCTTACTAATCACACCTTAATCACTCTACTTATCCCAATTCTCGGGACGGGTTGTTACATTTGAGGTTGAAAGGGGTCGAGTGTGATTGTAAATGGAGGCTGAGATGGCCGGAGACGGCGGCGGTGGACGGTGCAAGTTGGCCGTGAGATGTCTTGATCTGGAAGGTGAGATTCACAACCATTTTTTATATTTTAAGTGGATAGATGGATAGGAAATAGTTAGAGGAACCTATAGGGATTAAAATGGAGGGAAACAGGTAGAAAACGGGTGAGGAATGGCCTTGAATCGTGACCGGTGGTTCGGTTGGACCCGACTGGTCTAAACCAGTCAGTCTGCAGAGGTAGGGGATGGCACTGTTTGGCGCATGAGCTTCACGCACAATCTCTTTGGGCGACGCGTGGGGGCGCGTGAAGCATAATTTGGGGTAGTGTTCAACATATGAATTAATCTATTCGATGTAACGGACATTTTGGGACTGGTTTCGTGTCGATCAAACACCGTCTCGATATAGTTCAGGGCGTCCGAAGGTTTAGGAATGAGTTTAAAAATAGTTAAAAATTCAGGAAAATTACGGGGCTTAAGAATGATTTCAAATGGTTTTTCATATACCATCCTTATATACATTGGATTGTCTCATTCGGGGAAGGTCGTTGGCCTAGGTGGACCCTGGAGTAGTCACGGAGCACTAACTGAGTGGAGTCGCCCCAGTTGGGTACCTTACTCTCAAGAAGGCTATTATAGATTATAACCCCTAGGGAGGGTCATTGATCTGCGGACTTTGACCTGGGGAGACTTGGGATTTGAGACCCCGGGTAGCACGCACGTAGCTTTAGAAACCGTGACAGGATTGGTTATATGATATATGATAAACATGATGTCTTGGATTTGCGAAATTGTGTTTTATGAATGATAAATGGATTTGGGCTGAGATCGCGCATATGTTTACTATGTTATGGATTTGTATAAATAGATTTAGGCAGGGGCCCGTATGACTTGAATTTATGAAACTCGGGGCTGAGACCCTATTGATGGTTATTGAAACATATGTGGTTTGATAAATGGTTTTCCTATGCATACATGCTTTTTAGTGAAAGGCATAAAGGTTTTTTATGAAATGTGTTTTATTAAACTATTGTTTTTCGTCCACTCACAGTCTTTTTTAGTTTTTAATGCCCTTCAGGTTGATTATGGACGCAGACTGTAGCAGAGACCAAGACATCACACTCCTCTACCGGATCCTGGCGTGCTTTGGAAGCTGGTCGGGCTAAAGGCTTAAATTTTCCCTGGTCTGACTCTTCATGTCAGACGGGATCATGACACATCCCGTGTTAATCCCGGGGGATTGGGATGGGGTGTGTCATTTATGCCAATGATTGTATTTGCATTTCTTGTTGTCGATAATTGGTTTGAACAATCGAGGTGTGATTAGCCAACCATCCTTCAAATAATTGAAAACAATACTTATGAAGAATTTTGAGATCCTGCGTCTAGTCTCATTGTAAAATTCTACTAACAGCTTTGATTGAGTCCAAACTAACACATGCATTAGATGCCCCCGTTGTAGCCATGGGCGTCCAACATTGGGTTTCAGATAACTTGTTTAGCATTTTTTTGGTGTTGCCTTCAAGGAAGGGCTTTTTCTTTTTATTAGAAGGCTTGAAATGGTTCCAAGAGAAAGACTTTGAGTGCTTCCTAGTGGAAGGGTTTGAGTGTTTCCTAGCGGAAGGCGCTCGCAAGGCGTAGGTTTGAGATGCAATGCATGGCAAAAGCATAGGTGGTTTTGCAGGGAAAAGTCTTGGTTGCTTCACATGGTGAAGTCTTGGTTGCTTCGTATGGCGAGGGCTTGGACGCTTCGCAGGGCGAAGGCTTAGGTGCTTTGCAAGGCAGAGGCTTAGGTGCTTCACATGGCGAAGGCTTTGATGCTTCGTAAGGCGAAGGCGTATGTGCTTCACATGGCGTAGGTGCTTCACATGGCGAAGGCTTTGATGCTTCGCAGGGCGAAGGCTTGAATGCTTCGTAAGGCGAAGGCTTGGATGCTTCGATGACAAAGGATTTTGACGCTAGAGGGAATAAGCTTTGAAAATTTTATATGATGAACAAATAGGTTTGTATGAATTCAAAACAATTTTTCAATCTTATTGATAATTCAAATGCATGGTACTTGAATTTAGAAGACAACTTGAAAAGAAAACTTGAAAGCCTCATATACTTCTACATTTCTCTAATTTTGATATGTAGCTAATTTATGCGGATCACCTTTGCTGCAGGTTCCTTCGGTCCTTTGTTAGCGGGTCGATTTGTGGCCTTCCTTTTGACGTACTCGGTGAAATGTCCTTCCTTGACGAGATTCCAGAGATATCTCTCGAAGGATATGTATTTCCCGATTTTATGCCCATAGCACTCATGTTAGGCATACCACTTTGTCTTATCGGCCTTCTCTTGATCGCCTTTGACCGGCTCTGGCTTCTTGAACCATGGTTTATCCTTGATCTCATTATGAATCTAGTGGATTGGTATTGAGAAATGCAGATTAGGCTTTCCGATGGTTGAGTCGTTGGGAGTTTGGCTCGCCTTGCGTTTGTTGAACCCCCCCATAGGAAAGTTTGCCACTAACATCCTCTTTGTGTGGTAATGACAGTTTGGAGGCTTTCTCACTCATCTAGGCATGATCTGGCGCATGTGCTGCACTCTTTTCATCCTTCTAGCATGCATGACGCTCTACTAGAGAGAGCATCTTAGTGAGACTTCGTGCATTGCCCATGACAATGTCTTTGTAGAGCTGGCTGTCCCGGGGAAGCCCTTGTTTGATGCCATTGCAGCAACAAGGTCACTGCAGCCAACAATTCGAGACTTTTCCTCACCGTACCTCCGAATGTATTGGCGGAGGCTCTCATTTGCTCGCTTCTAGATGGAGAAGAGATGGTCTTCCTTTACCTCGACCGTACGAAGCTGCGAGTACTCCTTCAAGAATGCCAGAGTCAACTCTTCAAAAGAAGCGATCGACCTCCAGGGGAGATGATTGAACCACGTGATGGCTTGACTTTGAAGAATGGCTTGAAACACTTTGTACATGAGTGCATCATTATGTCTATGCTGAACCATGACTCCCCGGTAGTAATCTATGTGCTTCACCGGGTCGGAAGTTCTTTTGAACTAAAGTTCGGCGTTACGAATCTCTGTGGTAATGACTCCTCCTCAATATCTCTCACGAAGGGTGTGGATTTTTGAATTTGACGACAGAGATCATCCTCTAGATTGCCATCTCGTTGAATAAGAAGGTGCTGGTCCAACATCCTTTGAACGTCATTAGCTCGCAGCGCACCTCGCTGAAGCGGTGAGTCATTATGCGCTATCCACCAGGAACCTCCTCGAGCCTCTCCCCTTGACCTCTAAGGTAGCGCAGGTGAGTAGGCCTCATCTTCCCCCTCACTGCCATGGAAAGATTGTCTTGGAGCTTTATGTGTAATCTGATGTTCCCTTCTACTCCTATGTGAGCGCTCTATCCGTGAAGTTGTCCTGACCTTACCTCCAAGCCGCTCATGTACAGATGGCCTTGGGCGTTGAGGGCTCGTTTCCTTGCGGGTGTGACTTTCCGCTCCAGGGTCACTTAGCGAGGTGTCTCGTGACATTGTTTGGCATCAGACCGTTTCTTTCCCTGGACGCCTTGGAATGTTCTCTTGTTTTCCACGCGAAGTGGAATGTCTCTCCGGCTCTTAGGCTGTTCTTTCTATCAGGAGTCGCTGCAAGAGCTCCGACTGAAGTTGAACTTGGCTGCTCAATCTTTCTACTTGTCATGCCAAGTTTTCCTGAAGAGGTTGGTGGTGACTCCTCCTTAAGATGTCATGGCGCCTATCCAAGAAGTCCCACAGATCCATGTTTGCAGTGGGCTGGCCCTGCCTTGATGTCCCTCCCACCATTCGCCCGCTTGTTTGCTGCAAGATTGAAGTTCCTTCCCCTAGCACAGGCTCTTGGTTTGTTGGAGATGGGAACGCTCCGAAACTGAAGGTTTTCATCTTTCTATGCGTCTCCATGGGCGCTTCTATAGGTACACGTCAGGGACGAATTGGGCTCTCATCTGGAGTCTCTATGTGAGCCTCATTCCTTGTCTGAGTAGTTGAGGCTGAAACACCTTCTCCAGTTGAACGGACGGATCGACGAACCCTAATCATGCTGAATTAGAGAATCTTGAATGGAAAGTTGTTGTCGAATGATGAACACGTTCAAAATCTTCGAACAACGTTATGAACGATGAACGATCCTGAGAGCTTCTTCTTGAATATCTTCAAGCTCTCAATGAAAGCACCAATTGTTGAAGCAGAATTCGTCTTTTAAACTTAAAACACTGAAGGATCCCTGCAAACAAGCAAATGGTAAGCTATCGATCGTTCAATGATCGAGACCCGGAGGGTTGTTCGACCAAGAACGCTCCAACGCATAAGTCAGTTTCGAAAGAGAAATCTCAACAGCTTAAGTAGCGTTGAATAGAATTACCTGGAAAGTGAAATGAGCTCCGTTATTTATAGGAAATCCTTGGGAGCCTCGTAGCGTTCTAATTGGTCGGTTGAATTTGTAATTAATAATATATTTATAACAAAATATATTATTTAATAATTGTAATAATGGCTCATTATAATAATAATGATAATTATTGTGATTTAATATTAATATTAATTGTCTGTTATTAATAATGACGACTACTCCCGAGGAGAATATTAATATTACAAAGACTTTCAATCAGATTAAATAACGTATTTAACTGGTAAATAGATTATTTAATGTGTGGGTGTCTACAAGTCATTTGTATAATTGTCATGTGCAATTTGGTCATTTCAAGCATTATGAGCCACGTGGCAACTCCATAATTTTCCGGTGATTTTGGGTTCCACACTTCTTGAGTTTCGGGAGCTGAATAAGTATTTAATGTTCGGTAGGTCGACCACGTTTGTTTAGTTGCGTAGTATTTTATTTTCTAATTTGACTGAAGTAACCATTAGGTATAAGGTAAGGACGGCCCTTTCTTTTCCGGTTCAAGGACGTATTTTACTATTTTATATCAATTAAAGTCTTCAATTTTTAACCGTAAGTTTTTTTTCATCTAAATGAAAATATCATCTACCATGAAAGAACATAGGAAAGTTTAGTGACTATAATGTTGGGGGTCTTATTAAAATCTCAATTTGAAAACCTAGTTAATCTAGAAAAAATTCTATGAGAAAAAAGGCCATCACACCATCAACAAACACAACAATACAATTGGCAACTATGCTTCTAAATCTGCCTCCACAAGAGTCTCCAACCATGGACGAGTGGGCGCAATCCACTGCACCCAAGAATGTGAACAAAGACCTTACTTTGCCAACCCGTGAGCCACTTTATTAATCGCATGTCTTTAAAGATCCGTTTGAAAATCGTATCATTTGTTGCTTTCAATTTTTTTTTTTTTTTGCATGAGACATGTAAGAGAGGGAGAAGAAATAAAGAAGTGGTTGTATGGAAATGAAGAAATAAAAAAATAAAAAAAAAGACAAAAACGAGAAACCCGTAAAAATACGTTTTGATTTTTAATTTTTAGTATACATTTTGTCCACTATTTCTTCTACATTGGTTCTCCATTTCTTCTACCTTATTCTCCCTCCATATATCCTTTTTCATTGCTCATTTTTTCATATTTTGAACATAAAAAGTAGAAACTGAAAAATTAAAAAGAAAATGATTATCGATCAGCTTTGTAATTCTTACATACGAAGAAAAAAATACTCTACCATCCGAGGGTGTTTGTGTTTATTTTTTATGGCACTACGTACGTCTTTCTTTTGCACTAATCACTGCATATAAAAGTGAGATAGGCAACTTAAAATAGGGATTCTTCAGTGCGGCATAACTCGTGTTGCACACTTGTACTACTCGCACCAATACAGCAGTGGGTTAAATCAAATTATGGAGTAAAACCAATGTCGAGTGGATTGTCCCAACATTTTTTCCAACTCGAAACCCGATATATTTAGCGCTGCAACTGTTCCCTTAATTACCTGTTGCTGGGTTATATATATATATATATATCATACTTACAATGCTACGTTAGTATAATATCAATGAAATTTCTTTCTTATAATGCTACGTTAGTAAACCTGAAGTATCTCTTGCAGAAAATCCGAAATGCATACTTACATTCCTTCATCAGTTAATTATTTTAGAACATAGCCAAACGTGGAATAGGGCAACTAGGACAATCGCCTTCGACCCATGGATCAAAGGGCCCAAAAATATTAAATTAGCCTTTTCTTATGGGGAAAGAAAATTAAAGAAAGTTAAATATTTTCAAGAAAATAAAATTAAGTTAAAAGGCTCAAAATTTAATATTTTATTAATAAAATGAGCCCATATTCTTAAAAAATATTAATAAGAGTTATCATGATTTGTTGTAGTTTGGATTAAATTTTAAGTTAATTAAATAGTTAGTCTTTTTTGGTCAATTATTACTCACTCATGTTAGCTTTTTGTTGGGTTCCTTATAAGGGTTGTGTTTTTTACCCAACTTGATATATGACCTGAAATCGCACGAAATTTATCCCAGTTAATCCACATGATTAAAATTTTGGATCATTTAGTCAATTTGTTATGACGCATTGAATAAACAGGTAGGTTTTGGATTAACTTCCTAACTTGTATAATGACCGATTAACCCTTTAATAAATGGGTGTATTTCGGCTCAACTTATTAACTTGTATAATCACTTATATATTAACCTGCTTAGTAAATATCTCAATCACTAACATATTGGGTTATCTGGTTATTTGGGTTATTTGGGCTCAATTTATTTGGGCTCAACTTATTTGGGTGATCTGGTTATTTGGGTTATTTGGGCTCAATTTATTCCATTTAATCACCTATATATTAACTTGCTTAGTAAATATGTCAACCCCTTTAATAAATGGGTGTATTTCGGCTCAACTTATTAAGCAGATCATAGGTTATTTGGGTTTCGAACACGACCTGTTTATTAGACAAGTTACACTGGTTATACGGGTTATCTGGTCTATTAACATATCGGGTTTAATTTGGATATCTTTGACACGATTATTAAACGGGTTAAGTTCGGATTTGATATATAGTTAAAATAGAGTTTATGACACGACACGACACAAACTCGACACGACACAACTCATTATTAGCCCTTACTTCCTTGTTCTATAAGGATTAGGGATGCTAATTCTTGTAGGGGTTTGGCTTCTTGTCTTATAAGGAATATAGATTTATACTCTTGATAGGATTTAGTAAAATGAGAGTAGTATATAATTGATACATTGATATCGCTTTATTTAGTGTGTGTGTGTGCAGTCACATATTTGTGAACGATCTAAAAACCTTTTTTATGTTTTGGTTGTGTTGCCACATCATTTGTATGAGAGAGCACTTTGTATGTATTTGGATTTAGGTTTCTGGGAGGTGATCTCTTTTGTAAATTGTGGGCTACACGTATTTGTACACACGTTTAATATGAATTACATAAACATGATTGATATTTTTTGTAGTTGAAATGATCACATGAGTTAGCTAGGTGCGCAAGGCATGTGCCTCAAGACTCGAGCCAGTTATATATGCAAGTGACACCATTTGTTTCTCCTTCTACCTACACTTCCCAACTGTGAGAAATTAAATACCACCAATTCAATTAAGAAAAATGTGGGCTCAATAATTATTCAAAAATCAATCAAGTTATGAGATGGACTCGTTTACTTAATTAATAACAGGTGGCCATGACTATATAATTTTTGATTCGTTGAGTGATGTTTTGCAAATACAAGCTTTGAAGATATTTGAAGAATATAGATGGTTTGAATCTTGAAATTCCATTATAGGATAAAACAAGACGACGTAAGGTACAAGCATAAAATATCATCATTTAATTAAAACTCAAATGACGTGAATCAGAGTACTGCAAAATAGTTCAAACCATGGAACCAAAATGCAATTTCCCAATTATAGTATCAATATTGCCAAATGGTGTCATATATATATATATATATATATATATATATATATATATACATACATACATACCTGGGAAAATGATAGGTGTATGAAGCTTTGATAGTATTGAGATGCTTATGTTTTTCTCTTTGGGAATAAAGAGAGCCAATCAGACTAAATCGTTCCACATCAACTTGATATCTAAGCTTAAAGAGATTATTACATATTATCGTATGACGGCCACGTACGTACGTCTAGTTCACATTTTTTAATATGAACGGATATTTATTGACATTGTTGATGCCAAAAATGGCACCAACGAGACCGAGAAGACGACGCATAAATATTAAGACACCAGCACATACGTGGTTCACCCGAATCGGGCTACGTCCACGGGACAAACTTTCTGAGATGGTTATTATTGATAATAATAGTGTTTACATATTTGTGGCCTTGAGGCTTGAGCCATTGAGGTAAATGTGGAGAGAATGTCTCCAAATAATGTGGTGGAGTTGTGACCTTTTTTACAAAAAGGGGATGCCCTCCTTAAATAAGCAAAGGCTAGGGTTTCCATTGCATTATGGGCTTCGTATTGGACTTAGGCCCGGCTCAAGTGCGGGGTGAAATCCCGCACGAACAGTAGTCCCCCAAGTCTTCAGTCAAGATAATGTCTTGGCTGGGGACTTGAACACGGGCCGAACTAAGTAATTATTGATCTGACTCAAACCCAACATGAAGCGTCATTCAGTATGAAGTAATACTCAGAAAGAGATTGTCCTCATTGCGAGGCTACTCGGCAAGGGAAGACACTCATCGGAGGCTGCTCGGCTTGAGGTGATGGCTCTGTGCGAGGCTGCTCGATGCGAGGGGTGCTCGACTGGAGGCGACCGTTCTGTGCGAGGATGCTCGGCTAGAAGGCTGTTGCTCCGTGCGAGGCGGCTCGGCTAGAGGCAATCCACTCATGGAGGCGGCTCGGCTAGAGATATCATCCATTGCAAAGTAGTTCGGCTAGAAGCACTACTCATCGTGAGTATTAACTCAATGTGAAGTGAGCATTCATTGTGAATTACTGAGGAGTATATGTGTACAAGTATTGCCGTGGGCAAAATAGATTAATCGATCGTGACGATCGGCATTCGAATAATTTGGTCATTCCTGATAAAATGAAATAATTAATAAACTCAAATAATATTATTTGATTTTATGAGCATAATTGCATGGATCAACCAACATATGTGATACAAAAATATTTAAAATATTAAACAATGAGTTGGGGTCCAACAGATCACAAAGCTAATATAATAATGAAAATGGTATGGTGATTCACGCGCATTGGATGCCCTCACATCCCCACAAAAATCATGTAAAAAGTGAATGACAAATTAAAGAGTGATGTGAGGAGTGGAAAGCAGGTGGCATGTCCAAGTTATATTGTTTTCATATAATAAAGCATAAAAATAGCATTGTGCAAGCATGTGGGGTGTGAATATCGAAAAGCACGTGGATGTGGCGTGTAGTAAGTGATGACAATCACTTCAAATATTAAAACAAATAACCAATGCATTGATGCACTCTGCAGTCTGTTCTTGCATTCAACCAATCCATCACACAATTTTTACGTCAGATGCATGGTAATGAAAATGATGATAATTGATAAGATGCAATATAATGAAGCATCCAAATAACTCATCTAATAATATAATGTCAAATAAGAAATAATTAGAAATAAGGGCCAAGCAACTTATCTGCTTAGTCCATTTGGTAGGGATGACTGGAGAGGGGCGGCGGCCGGTGGCGGCCGACGGTGGTGAAACCCAAAATAGACAGAGGTCGGTAGATCTGAGTCCCCCAGTGCCAATGGTGATGGCGGTGTCACCAAGAGAAGTCGGTAAGATGGTTGAACCGTGCAAGGAAGTAGCAAGGCTTCTCCGGTGATCGAAGGCAGCCAGGTAAGCCTTTGCAGCGCCGGCGCATAGAAAAGAGGGTGTTTGCCATGGTCATGACGTTCTGGTGGGTTGTGGAGCTGGCGCTCGGCGGAGGCGTGACGACCCTACAAGGATGTTGCAGGTCGTCTCCTCCTCACCACGATGACATTGGCGTTCGTACCTTCGACGGAAATGATGCGACGGCATTGGAAGTGGCAGAGAGGTTCCCTGGTCTTGCAGCTCTTCTCCTCTCCATCTCCCATGGTGGTGTGCAGCAAAAAATGAATACATGAAACCAGGATGAAGAAAATAGCAAGGAAGTGTTACACGGCTGAAAGTGACGAAGAAAAATCTTCTTTTCACCCTACCAATCCGTGTGTGTCCTAGAAAGAAGGTGGAAAAGTCAAGGCAAAGTTTGTATTTGGAGAAAAAGGAGGGAGAATAAAGGTAGGCTTGCTTTCCATTAATTATTTAGTGTGTATTGATCACAGATAAGGCATGGATAGCGGGGTCACTTTGGCAGTAAGAATATCTGGGTTTTTGAGTTTGGTGTTCTTGAATATACATGGTGTTTCAGCAGGTAAGTAAAAAGAAAAAAGAATCCGACATGGATTTTTGTCGCGATTCCCACAGACGGCGCCAAACTGTTGATGCAAAAAATGGCACCAACGAGACCGAGAAAACGACGCATAAATATTAAGACACCAGCACATACGTGGTTCACCCGAATCGGGCTACGTCCACGGGACAAACTTTCTGAGATGGTTATTATTGATAATAATAGTGTTTACATATTTGTGGCCTTGAGGCTTGAGCCATTGAGGTAAATGTGGAGAGAATGTCTCCACATTATGTGGTGGAGTTGTGACCTTTTTTACAAAAAGGGGATGCCCTCCTTAAATAAGCAAAGGCTAGGGTTTCCATTGCATTATGGGCTTCGTATTGGACTTAGGCCCGGCTCAAGTGCGGGGTGAAATCCCGCACGAACAGACATTATATCTTAAAAATGGGAAATATCATACTTTGTGTAAAAAGCAAGTAATTAATGTGAGCCGGGTACGTAGGTTTAGACAGATAAGAACCTCAAAAGGTCATTAAGCCATGTAGTTGGGAGCCCCATTGAATGAAAAATAAAGCCGTATCGGGGGATCAAGTCGGTATGGCATGTTATTGTCTTTATCCTCTTCCTAAGACGCAAGTTAAGGAAATTTTAGATTAAAATATCTCATATATATGATTCGATTAAATTCTGAATAATCAGAAATACTATTTTCTTTTTTACCTGAAAGATTCAAACTTTTGTGTTTCACTTGATCATTCTCATTATTCACTGTATTTAGCTAGAAATAGACCTTCCTTATGCTGAAAGACGAACTCAATTCTTTCTTTCAGGATAGAAATGCAGAAACAAAGGATAGGGGTTTTTTTGGATAAGGTCATCCTCCAAAAGCAAAGGGTCCCCTAACCTCATGTGAAGCCCTTTAATTTCTTCTTTCCTCACGTCGGTGTGCTTTAAATATAAGAGGCCTATAAGGTCACTATATAAAAAGTCCTTTGCCTTCTTTGTGTTCCATCACAAGCTCAAGAGTAGTCCTCTTTAAGTTGTCTTGTCTTCATTGACCCATTATCACCACTTCCTTCTTAGTTTGGAGTGGGGTTGAAGGTGTGGCTCCCAATGAAGATTGTGCCCTTCTGTCAAGAAGCACTTTTGCAGAAGTGCTTCTTGTTGTCCCTGCTTCGGTGAGCTTCTGCTTTGCTGAAACAAAGACAGTTCAGGTGGTTGGTGTTGGAGAGTGCACGGACTGTGCTCAGAATAGCATTAAGACTAGCCATGCCTTTTCAGGTACTACTTTTAACTTCTCTGCGTTTCAATTATTTATTTATTTGTATTTTTTTGTATGTCTAAGTTTTTCTACCATTTGAAATTTACTTGCATCATATGACTTCAATAGTAGAACACTTGAACTTTCGCTCTCGGAGTTATATACCATACGTATAGTTTTCACTTTTCAGTGGTAGAACAACATTTAAACTAATTTCATTCTCTTCACTTCTCTTCACGCTTGATCAACTCTAAATTATCTTCTTTTTTTTGGCAGGTCTTCGCTTAACCATTGACTGCAAGCCAGAAAATGGGCACTTCAAAACTAGAGGGTTTGGGCTGAATGAGGAGGGGGAATTCAAACTAACAAAATTGTCTTCAACTCCCAGACTTCTTATGGCAAACAAACCTTTGGATTGGCTGGTGGCAAACTCAAATTTTCACCTGTGACATGCACTTCAGCTTTCTTTTGGCCTAACCACCCACTTTTTCCCGAATTGCCATTTCCCAAATCAACACGCACTATTTGGACAACCAATTCTCCCGCCATTCCCTCCGAAGGTTTACCCTCCATTCCCACCCAAAGTCTTCTCTTCATTCCCACCTAAAGTCTTCCCTCCAAAAGTACCAATTTTCAAGAAACCCCTTCCTCTACTGGTACCAGTCCACAAGTTGCCTCTGCCTCCGCCGATACCCGTCTACAAGCCTCCATCAGTTCCAATCTACAAGAAGCCTCTCCCTCCAACGGTGCCAATATACAATAAACCCCTTCCTCCACCAATGCCAATATACAAGAAGCCTCGTCCTCCACCAACCCCCATCTACAAGAAGCCTGATCCTGTCCCAACCCCAATCTACAAGAAGCTTCTTCCCCCACCAGTACCAATTTACAAAAAACCCCCTTGCCCATCCACCACCAATCCCAATCTACAAGAAGCCACTTCCTCCACCAGTTCCAATTTACAAGAAGCCATTTCCACCACCAATTCCAATCTACAAGAAGCCACTTCCCTCACCTGTCCCAATTTACAAGAAACTACTTCCACCACCAGTGCCCATATTCAAAAAGCCACTTCCACCTCCCATTCCATTTTACAAGCCAAAGCCGCACCCATTTTACAAGCCAAAAGCACACCCATTCTTTAAGCCTCTTCCTCCATTGCCAAAAATTCCTTATCCATTCTTTAAGAAACCACCACTCCACCCAAAATACTACTTCCCCCACCCAAATCCCAAGCTTCCTTTTTTCTCCAAACCCCACCCTAAGTACTTCCCCCACCCCAAGACTGGCAAGCCACCACCCTTGCCACCTTATACTGCTCAAGATCCATAGGGAGGCTATTCCTGCAGTAATATTCTTTTAAATTGTAAGTTATGTGACGGGTGATATCTCCCATGAAATTGAAGGTATATGTGGAGTTTAATTATCATAATAAATTAAACTGTTCCAGTTCAAGACTTAGAGATCGAGAAAGCAAATATCAGAGAGATGGAGTTGAAGCATTGTTTATTTGGTTTTGATTGTTAATGAAACATGTGTGCATGAGTTCTGTTTCTGTACATTGTGATCCTAGTATGTTAGTAAAAGTTATCGCAAAATTGTGTCATTTCTTGTTCAAATTAAATGTTCATAATTGCTCATGTGCATGTATCATGTATGTATACCATTGTAAGGGTGAAGTATATTATTTGTTCTCAAGAAAACACGACATTTAGACTTTGGTATAATTGTTGGATTCTTCTCTACCTCAAAACCATAAACCCTTCAAATTAGACATGAAACTCAATATCAATGTTCTAAATGGCCGCCTAGCCGGCTCCTAAGTGCTGGGCGGAGCTGCAGCTGCACTGCCCCGAGTATAAGCTGTGCAGCAGTTGTAGGCAGAGGATATATTCCGCGACGACTATGCGGACTCGACGACTCCTGGGCGCCCTTGGGTGGGCTCGACGACTGGATCTAGGCGGTTCCAACAATTTGACTATTTTCATTCTCTTTTGGCCACGGACACAACATACAAGCTTTCAATATCACCAAATCAGAACTAATTCAATTAAAATTTTGAAACCCCAAAATTGAAACCCAATTAGAAATCAAATCAAAACCTACAAATACCATCGTTGACTCTGTCACATGACACACCATCGCCGCCATCCATCACATGTAGCACCTTCGAACATCGCACTCACACCTTCACACCATCACCTCCATCGTGGCCTCGCTGCAATCCCAATCGGACTATCCTCCTTCGCCTCGTCTAGGCACAGATGCACAAATCACAACGGCACAATGGTACCATCTCTGCATTTCAGGTATCTCCTCCTTCTCCGTCTCTCTAGAATTGGAACTCTCTGAGTCTCTGGTCTTTGTCTCGCTATCACACGAAGGAAGATGGGTGAGTCTCTGGCCTTTGTCTTGCTATCCCACGAAGGAAGATGAGTGAGAATTAATGGGCTTTTTAATAGGAAGATAAATAATGTTTTGACGGTAGTAGTGGACAGTGGCACTATAAACTAGAAGAGATAGGATTCAATTAATACAAAATAATTAATAGGTTGTCACACATTCCCACTTGGTCACAAGATAGATAATTAATACATACAATTAATGGGAGAAAAAATAAAGAGAGGACAATGAGTGTGGGATATATATCTAATTATCTACACTTCTATATAGGATTGACAATTAATATTTAATATATTATCTATACTTTCACAAGAGATGGACCATATATGGTATATCCACTATAGTCCACATTTATTGGTATTACTATGGTAAGTTGGTAACTTTAAATCATAATTATAATTAATTAATTACCTTGCATGTTATAATTAATTAATTACTTTGCATGTTATAATTAATTAATTACTTTGATATTTTCATATTGTGAATTTGTGATAGTGATTGAAAATTTGATATAGATTAATGTTTTATTTTTACATGGGATGTTTGAAATTTTTATTTTTAGGTTTTAATATCAAAATCAAATCATATCATAATTCATAAATAGTTATACTTTTCGAACCAAATATAGGTTTTGAAATTTTTTTTCTTAAAAAAAAACTGCCTAGGTATTAGGCCCTTATCCGTCGCCCTTGGAACGCTTAATACCGTTTTAAACATTTCTCAATATAGTGTCACAAATCAAGTGATGCAGATTCACCCAAATTATATCACGTATGTATATATATATGCACACACTAATCAATCTTTTATGCAAATGCAAACCTAACAGGACCCCTCTTGAAAATTGATGAGACACGCTCCCTTCTGACAGTTAAGTCATCAACCAAACCATACTCAAAGTAAAAACGATAAGGATAAAAAATTATCCACTGTCAGACAATGGATATTTACAAAACCGTTTACAGAGCACAAGTAGTAGTACTAAATACAACTCAAAAAGGGTCCAGTCCAGTCCTACCCTAATACGATGTAGAGTACATAGAATTCCTTCTTTGTTTATGCCTTCAGTCATTGGACAGATCCCCGACCTTGAGTCACGGCCTGGAGGGTAACTAAAATCATAAAGATATGAGTGGACGAAAGTAACCTTGCAAAACAATTATGGAAAAACATACATTTCTACCCTTCAGTTTAGAAAACTATGCATGCATATAAACCATTTAACTCCTGAACACAGTCAATGACATCAAAAAACATGTAAAACATCCATAAAGCAACACACATTAGTAATAACCTTAATCACCACGCAAACCACCACAATAGTCAACACGAAACCATCACAACAGTCATACACAACCAATCCATATACAACCCATCCTTGATGCATAACATCAATCATCGTATACACTGCATTACTAGTAGGCATACCACTCAGGATCTGGAGCCCAGCTCGACGTCTGATTGAGAACTGACTCGGAATCTGGAGCTCGGCTCGACATCGAAGTCAGCACCAAACTAGTCTCGGGATCTGGAGCCCCCGGCTTGACGTTTGAGACTATAAACCAACAAGCACATCGAGGAGGGTTATCTACAATCATCACAGTTATCACAACATTTCACATACCAAGAATATCGAGAAACACATACTGATATATCGTATCAGTATCACAAATCAAATCCACATTCAGAACCTCGGTCCTAAGCCCAAAACACAACTAAATCACAACTCCGTAAAATGTGTCATTAAAATACTTCCGAATTTTTTTTTCTTCCAAAAATACCAACAATCCAGCAGCATAATAACTCATGTCACAAACTCTATTCAATCCAAATCCTCAATTGAAACAAAAATAAAAAATGTAATTTATAGAAAATCTCGTAAAACGTGCAATAAAATAATAATTAAATATAATATTACCAAAAAATCATATAAAATCTCAATCAACCAAATATTACCAAAAACACATAGAAAAACATTTAATATGATTAAATATGCATGCATAATATTTAAATAAAAATAAACATCCACTCACGGTTTTATTTCGCAGTTTACTCTGGATTTGCACTTTCCTCGTCCGCCTCGGGAGTTATATTTTCTTCCCAAAAATATAATTTCAGATTACTGAGACTCTACATAACCCCCTAATACGAGCCTAAATTCCAAAGATTTAATTACAAATTTTAAAAACTAAATAACACTTCGGACACATAAAACTACCGCGGAATGGTGTTTGATCAACTTGAAACCTGCGCCATTGGATTCGTAGCATAAGAATCTATAAAAAGTATATTGACCGAAAGACTATATATGATGGGACGTGCCACTAGAAGTTGCTACGTGTCGGCCTCGCACGCAACTACTGTTCATCGTCTTCCTCAATACTTCAAACCCAGTTCTCTGCAAAACGGATTGACCGGCTCGGGAACCTGACCTAGTCTTAACTAGCCTAAAACTCAACATTTTTTAGTTCTGTTTAGTCCAAAATCTTCCACACCAACCCAGGAAGAGATCTTTGAATCCAAAAATGAAGAACTTATCTCAAAAACTATCCACCGACCTTCCACTTCTCGGTCATCCGTCACGCTCACCACCTGAGTGATTTCAGCACCCAAAACCTCAACCCAACAACTTGTTAGGATCTTAGGAATTCTAAGAGGAAGGTAACGAGTTTGTTTCCAGAGTTCCTAATTGGAAACTGATTGTGTGACTCAAACCTGCAAGCTTCCTTCACGGGTTTGTTACTTGACCTACGGGTCTGAGACTTCCTCTCTGTCTCACTATCCTCTTCTCCCTTTCTCCTCTTCTAATCACCTACTAAATCCTAGTGTAGTTTTGAGCTTACTCACTCACGAGCTAATATGGTTTTTACTTCAAAACTTCCTCACACTATATCCTTTCATGTATACTATATATATATATATGTATCAATCCCACAAGTTAGTCGGTGCACCATAGAAAACAAAAGAACAATCTAGATAAGTGTCATCACCTTATCACTTAAGCACAATTACCAAATTACCCCTTCTAAGGAAAAATTACTAAAATACCCTGATACTTCCTAAGTCCAAAACGAACCCATCCGAACTCCATTTTTGGTATGCCACCTGTCTATGTACTCAGGAGTTGGAGACCTTCATAAAGGACCTTACGAAACATCCCTAGAAAGTTTGGGTAAAAAATTTGACTATTTAACTTCATAGGGGCAAAATTGTCCTTTTAATTAATTTTTCCCAAATTCACTTTCTTTGACTTTCAGGGCCGTTACAATTTACCATCCTAAAAAAGAATTTCTTCCTTGAAATTGTAAACGAGATTTTGGTTAATGTCTGACTTCTATTCGAATATCCGGATATTCGAAGGCGTAACCTACTACGCTTAATTTCCCAAAAACATAGAATAATATATAATAAATCATAATTAAAGGTAAATAACATACTTGTCTCCAACTCTGGTGTTTCACGAGCCTCTGACTGTTTCACAGAAAATACTCGGGGTTGTGGCCCCTAAGATTGGCCACGTGCTCTCGATCGATTTTAGGTTCCACTGGTCAGGGCTTGACTTCCCTGGGATGTGGCAGAAGTCTGTCCACGATCAGTTGCACCCTATCCAGTCATACCACCACCTGATTGATTCGAGAAATGTCTACTGATATGCTCAGGTTCTCCACACCTGTAACAATGTATCGTAGGGAATGTATTTTCCTATCTGTTCGATGAGTATGTCGAGGCTCGGCTAGGCTGAGTAGGTGTCTGTGACCTTGACCTCAAACTTTGGACACCTTCTAACCCAATATTTTTACTTCTTGGGATTGTGCCACCACTACTAAATGATCTGGTACTAACACTATCTCTTCTTGATAATTTTTTACTTGAAACACCTATGTACAGATTTCAACGTTTTTGGCCAGAAATTGTTCCCTGTTGTTTCATTGACAAACTTCCCTCTACTTGTATCACTGCATTTGATGTAACAACCCGTCCCGAATTCCGAGATTAGATTAGTGACTAATCAAGGATTAGTGAGGTTAATCGGTGATTAGTCGAGCGAAATCGGCCCGAACAGTGTAAAATGATTGTTTTACCCCTAGTCGTAGGCAAAATGTTGACTTTTGACCTGGGAGATCCGATGGTCGAGGGCCAAGGACCGTTACGTAGATCGGGTCGATACGAATCCGTAGACATGCGGCACGCCAAAATCGGACGTCGAACGGGAAAATTATGGTCACGGGAAGTTTGATTTCACTAGGCATGCATTACGAGGTAGGGATGATGTGGCAATATCTAATTGGGCTGATATTTAAGTGGGACCCATGGAGGATTGACAAGTGTCACTCATCCCATTAGTCATTTCCCCAAAAAAGTGGATCTATTTTAATTAAATAATAATATCCAAGATTATTTTATAATTAATCCTACCCACCTCTCATTCTAACTATCCATCTCATTTGATCTCTCAATCCTGACCGTCCATCTCTTTCTCTCTCTCATTTAATCACCAGCATCATCCTCTCTGTTTTCTCTCACAAACCCGAACCCCCCTCCATTCTCCATTCTCTTTTGAGCAAACAAACACACACGACACACCACCCTACCACCACACTTGCATCCATACGTTAGTGTGAGGATAATGAGAGACTGAGAGTGACGAGGACGGTGGTCCACGGTGGTCTACGGCGGGGGTGAGTCAAACCGAACCCGAACCCGAGGACCCTTTTTATTTTCAAAAATTGAAAGTTGATTTTTAGTCATGGGTTTGAGTTCCTTTTAATTCTATTATGATCTAGGGACAATGACGACTCGTTTGGGATCGTTTTCGAAAGGAATGGACGCCTGGAAAGGCCAAAAACCAAGCTTGAGGATCAAGCTTACGGTTTGATCATGGAAGGTATGATTTCATTGGGTTTTCTTGTGCTTTGAATGGCTATATCGATAGGAATTGAGTAGAGGAAGGTTTAGGAAATGAAAGGGGAAAGATTGGATCGAAAATGAGTGAGATTGTTCACTGAACCGGTTGCGTCGGTCCAGGCCGGTCCGGCCCAGTTCAAAACCAGAGAACCCAGTTCGCCCAAGGTTAGGGGTGACACTGTTCACCGACACGTGGGCTTCGCGCGCAGTCCCTTTGGACGGCGCGTGAGGACTCATGGTGGGTCCTTTGGGGATGACTTCAACATGTGAATTAATCTATTCGATGTAACGAACATTTTGGGCTGGTTTCGTGTCGATCGAACACTATCTCGATATTGTTCGGGACGTCCGAAAGTTTAGGATCGGGTTTAAAAATAGTTAAAAATTCTGAAAATTTACGGGGCTTTAGTGATAGGTTAATAAGGTAGTTAGTAACCCTATAAAGTGATATGGATAGGTTTGGGAGTCCCGGTGACGGTGTTTGGCCCATGAGAACCGTATGACACGCGTATCGAGACGGCAGCTCTGACAGTCTGTGAGTGGACTTTATATTCTAAATTGATGCATGCATAAATGTTTATTATGTGTTTTAATACTTGTTTTGTGATGCCATGAGTTCATTTGTGTTTGGTTACGTATTGGCACGTAATTCGAGGTTTTGGCCTTATACGGTGCCTATACGGGTTTGTACTTCTACGTTGGTTTAAATGAAATGGTTTTAGATTTAAAAGGGATAAAATCGGGCATGAGACCCATTTGGTTTTTTCTCGGGCATGCAGCCCTATTGATGACCTACGGGTCTGAGTCGTGGTTGCGGCGAGTGTTATGTCCAAGACGACAGACGATACGATGATCGCCTCCGGACTGGGATGTTTCCGGAGAGCTCACGATGCACGACCCGTTGTTGAGTAGCCACTGGAGGCTCGACTTTGGAGTGCTGACGGTTCATGATATCGATCGGTGATGAGTGCACCATAATCTAGTGGAGGTCGGGTCGGTTGATTCGTTCACGGCGACATACCAGGATTGAGGGCGGTCCTGGATGGATGGTTACATGCATCACTACGATTGGAATCGTGATTGACCCTGAGATATCAGGCATGATGCCCAGTTGAGTCATGAGTTCGGGCTCGAGGCCCCTTTGGTTTACATTTGTGATCTTGGGTCGAGGACCCTAAATGGATTTTCTGGTTCATGACAGTTTATGGGAACTAGGCATGAATCCTTTGAAAGGTTTTAAGAATATTTTCGTTATATATATATATATATATTCATATACCTTCCTTATTTGGATTGTCTCCTCCAGGGAGGGTCGTTGGCCTAGATGGACCTTAGAGTAGTCACGGAGCACTAACTGAGTGGAGTCGCCTGTAACGATCCGTCCCGAATTCCTAGATTAGATTAGTGACTAATCACGATTAGTGAGGCTAATCCGTGATTAGTTGGGCGAAATGGGACGAACGATACGAAATGACCGTTTTGCCCTTGGTCGTGGTAAAATGTTGACTTTTTGATCGGGCGGTCAAATGAACTTTGACCGATGACCGTGACGTAGTTCGTGACGTCACGAGTTCATAGACAGGTGGCACGTTCAATTCCGACGTTCGAGGAGGAAGTTATGACGTTCGGAAGTTTAGGGGCATTTTGGTAATTTTAGCTAAAAGGAGCGAAATGTTGACTTTTGACCAAGAGGTCCGATGGCCGAGGGCCGAAGACCGTTACGTAGATAAGGACGATACGAATCCGTAGACAGGCGGCACGTCGAATTCGGACGTTCGACGGCGAAGTTACGGTTCACGGAAGTTTCGGGATACTATTTACGACGAAACGTTTTACGAGACAAAAAGTGCAGTTTTGTCTCTAGTGGGCCCAGATATTTGTCCTGATGCTCAATGGATGAGTGACAAGTGTCACCCATCCAATGGACACCCTATTGCATTCATGCACCGTGCAAACCATTCCATTTCTTCATTCAAACACACACACCCCTCCCATTACCCGATCTCACTTTCTCACCCAAACCATTCACCCAAAACCCATCCAATCTTCACCCATGACCAGGCAGAGGACCAGGGAGATTGAGGGAGCTGAGGTGGCCAGCCTGGAGGCCTGAACCGCCGCCCACGGCGGCGAGAGAAGGAGAAACCCGCAAGGTACCCGATTAGCCCATTTTAATCCATTTTCCATTTTTGACGTTTTGGATCGGTTTTAATGGTTTTAATGAATCAAATAGGTTGCTAGGATAGTTTTAGGAAGGTTTCTATGGTGGTTGGACGGTTGGGCAGCCGTGGGACGGTTTTGGAAATATTGAACCGTTTGGCTCAAAATCAAACCATAAGATTTAGGCGTTTTTAGGTTGTTTTAAGGATTAGAATAGATAGGAAACATGAAAATAGGAATTATAGGATTGATTGGGGTTGAAATCGGACCAAAACGAGGAAGGAGGAACGCTGAACCGGTTCCACCGGTTCAGCACAGTAACCGGTCCAAAACCAGGGAAAAAAACCGGTTTTCTGAGGTAGGTGATGATGAACAGTGTTTTCGACCTTCTAGGGGCCCGTGAGGGCACGTGGTCCATAATTTGGGAAAGTGTTCAACACGGGAAAATTACGGGGTTTTGATAGGAGGTTAATTAAGTAGTTATTAACCTTCTATTAAAATTTGGACAGGTTTGGGAGTCCCGGTGACGGTGATCGGCTCGGGGAGCCGTATGGCACGCAAATCGAGGCGGTAACTCGGACGGTCTGTGAGTGGACCTTGTTTTCTAAATTGGTGCATGCATAAATGTTTATTATATGTTTTATTACATGTTTGATGATGCCATGGGTGCATTTGTATGTGGTTACGTATAAGCACGTATTTCGAGGTTTCGGCCTTATACGGTGCTTATACGGGTCTGTATGTCTTTATTGGTCTAAATGAAATGGTTTTGGATTTCAAATGGATAAACTCAGGTATGAGACCGATTTGGTTTTGTCTCGGGCATATGACACTATTTACGACCTTCGGGTCTAAATCGTGGTCGCGACGGGTGCTATGTGCACGGCGATCGACGATACGACGCTCGCCTCCGGATTGGGATGTGTTCCTTCCGGAGAGGTCACGATGCACGATTCGTGGTCGGGAAGCCTGGGGAGGCTCGACTTCGGAGTGCTGACGGTTCAGGATATCGATCGGTGATGAGTGCACCATGATCTTGTGGTGGTTGCGTCGGTTGATTCGTTCACGGCGACATACCAGGATTGAGAGCGGTCCTAGATGGATGGTTGCACGCATCACTATGATCGGAGTCGTGACTGACCCTTTGATATCGGGCACGGTGCCCTGTTGATGTCATATGTTCGGGCACGAGACCCAGATGTTTTACACTGATGATTTCGAGTCAGGTGTCAGGACCCACCCCGGTTTCACCCCGAAACCCGAGGTAAATCCCGCTCCCGTCTGACTCCCCGACACAACACCCAAGTAACACTCACGCAACCCAGTCAGACGCAGGAGTAATTAAACAAAATATTCCGGCGTTAACGTTTACAGAGCATAGTACGAAAATACAAGGAACTAAAAACCGATAAATTACACGCACACGAAAGATTTTAAGTTATTCTGGGATCCCTCACGTCGCTTCTATGCCTCTGACACTGCCTCGACGTCAAGACCCCGCGCTATCTCCACAACCTGGAGGGCAATTTAAAACAGAAGGTGTGAGTGGACCAAACAGTACAAGAATTCAAAACCATTTTACACGAAAACCGAGTTTAACCCTCCGTTTTAAAAACCACATGCATAACCAATATGTATGAACACAGTTATAAATCAATTCACCATAAACCGCATCATAAGAAACAGGAACACTATAAAACAGTTAGAAAAACCACAGCATGTGAATCATAAAACCATATCAGAAATCATAACATCACATCATCATTTTCCCAATCAAACCTGCTGGACCTATCCGAGTCTTTAAACTCCCGAGTCTTTAAACTTAATCCAGGCCTTAATCATATCCGAGTCTTTAAACTCAAGGCCTACGGGGGAAATAACAATATATCCGAGTCTTTAAACTCCCGAGTCTTTAAACTCAATCCGGGTCTTTAAACCCAATCCGGCCGGTCCCCCCGTCACATATATCCGGGTCTTTAAACCCAATATCCAGATCCAGCAAATCCAATCCAAAACCATTTAAAACCATTTACCAATCCACATTCAAACCCGAATCCGAAATCACTGGTCCGATGCCCTTCCGGCATCCAGAACCGTCATTCCGAACCCAAATCCGGAAATCCACTTTTCCATTTTAAAACCAAATCTCGCTTTCCGAAATCCGATTCTAAAATCGAAAACCTTGATTATCAAAATCATATCCCCAAAAACCCTTTAAAATCATGGAAATCATTTATCTTTCCAAAATCACCCTTTCCTCGTAAAACGTGCTAAAACTGTACTTCCTCGTAAAACATGCAAACATATAAAACCAACAAAACATATTCGAGAAACATAAAATCATAAACAAAACCATAAAACAATTATCGAAAACAGTTATGCATGTTCGAATTTAAAGAAAAAGGTTCACTCACAGTACTGAGCCCTACTCGCGTCCCGAACGTCCAGCCCGTTCCTCGGCTTCCTCGGGAAATCCCGATCCTGTTCACAATCACCAAAGTACGTTACTAACACGTTCACGAAAGTTCACCTAAATTCCCTCAAAAATCCCCGAACCGAAAACCTAGAACCCGGGACCCTAAACCTTCACCCTCGCGGAACTACACTCAAACGACTTCCGATTGACCTGAAACCAACTCCATTGAACTCACCCTAACTCCTAGACCAAAAACCTTGTTGACCGTTTTCCCCATCGCCGCCGCACGCGCCCCCACGCGCCGCCCAAAGTGGCTGCGCGTGGCCTTCACGCGCCAGCTACAGTGTATCAGCTACCTCGAGCCAACCCGGTTCGCCACAGTCACCTGCAACTCAGACCGGCGTTAGCGGTTCACCGCCGTGCCTGCCCTATTTCCTTCCCTTTCTTCACCAATCTCATCGTCCAGTTCCAAGCTATCCATTCCCCAACTCCTCAGACCTCGACACCGTCCCTAGCCCGTCGACTAAAGCTCGAACCAAACAACCCAAAAACCCCTGTTTTCCTTCCCGGCCACCCACGACTTCCCCCTTCACGGTGGCTACACCAACCTCTTCCTAGGACTCTACCAAACCTCAACCAACCCTCCTGGACTGTCGACTCAGCCCTAAGCTCGACGACTCGCCGTTTGAAACCCACGGCCAAAACAGAGGACATAGAGCACCTCCGTCATGCCATCCTCCGCCGTGCTCCCCCCGTCACGGCTACACAACCACTAGACTCCCAGACCTCCACTGAGTCCCCTAGACCTGCCCATGACCTTCGATTCCACCCTTAGACTCACAACTCGCAGTTCAAAACTCGACGGGAAAACAGGGCACAAACACGAAGAATTGGACTTACCTGCAACCGTCCACAACCGTGCTCGCCGCCGTGTTCCGTGGAGTCCACAGAGCCGCCTCAGCTTCCTTTTGAGGTCGCACACACCCGCACACGACCACAGCACCCCCCCCCCCCCCCCCACAAGCCGTCAACCTTCTCTGTTTCCTCCCAGATTCCCGTGACTCATCCCCCTCACACACACGACCACCGTGCCTCTCAACAACCTCACCAGCTCCCGTTCAGTTTCCCGTTCCTCCCTCACTCACTAGAACTCGTCAATTACCACGATCAATCCTCAAATTCTCTCAATTTCCTCCCTCTGTTTCTCTCTGTGTGTCGAAGAACAAGAATGCACAGCACGGGTGCACCTCAATTAATTGTGCCGTGAATGCACAGGATTCCACCAGAATCCTCTACACACAAGCCACCTGTCACAATCCACTCCACACACTTCCACATGGCCCAATCCCAGCCGTCCATTCCTTTCCTCTGTGCACAAATCCCTAGAAACCAAAAAGACCAAAATACCCTCCTGTTTTACTCATTTTACGGTTTTACCAAAACTTCCTAGACCCGTAACTCTCGCCTCGTAATTCCGATGAGTACGTGCCGCCTGTCATCGAACTCAGGACGACAAGAACTATCTAACCATCCTAGGTCAACCTACCAAAACTCGATTATTCAAAAAGTCAACTATTCCCCCTACTTTACTCAAATTACGGTCATGCCCTCAACCTTCCGAACATCACAATTCCCTCCTCGGATGTCGGAATCAGGCGTGCCACCTGCCTATGGATTCGTGACGTCCTAAACTACGTCCTGGTCACTGGTCAACCCCCATTTGACCACCCGAACTAAAAGTCAACTATTTTGTCCAAACTAGGGGCAACATCGTCATTCTAAACTTACGGACCTATCGGGACCACCTAACCACGGATTAACCTCACTACTCACACCTTAATCACTATCTTAATCCCGGCTCTCGGGACGGGTTGTTACAATCTACCCACCTAAAAAGAATTTCGTCCCCGAAATTCCACAGCTAGTTCCCGACACCTAGGGTTTCCTACCCGGTAAAGAACAACCTTTCCTGGGTTCCCTGTCCATCATCTCCACCTTGGGTATTTCACTCCATCCCCAACTACGGTTACTACGGCCAACCCTAGCTATGTAACAGCTACCTGGTGTACGCAAGGGAAACTCTATGAACAGCAAACAAAGGTATTTTACAATACCTCATGTGGAGTACCCGATAGAATTCACAGAGCCCATCCTCGTGTACAACTACAGATACTTTCCTACTGGCTGGCTCCTCCCTCGGTTGTTACTTCGGCCACTATCGGAATAAATCTACAAAGTCCTAAAGGCAAACTCTAGCTTGTGGGTTCTCTCCTCCAATAACCTCATATCGATCAGTTATAGTCACTCCTTTCCTATACCTTCCGTCACCCTCCTACGGAACTCACTGTACCACGCCAAGTCCTCTAGGCAAACTCCTAGACTCTACCCTGAGATCCAACCACCAAACCGACAGCACAACCAAAAGTAAAACAAGTACCTGTCCCCGTATCTGGTGTCGACTGATCCTCCTGCTGATTCATCGAGAACACCCGGGCCTGAGATCCCGACGCTCTACCACATCCCCTCGAACTACTCGTGGCTGTGCCACCACCTCTTCTCGGGCTTGTTGTCCCTGACGCCGTACTCTGCCCGGACTCCGCTACTCCTCTGCCTACACCACCTTCCTGTGGCAACTGTGGACACTCACGTCGAAAATGACCTCGCTCCCCGCAGTAGAAACACACATTCCAACCCGGTCCACTGCTCGGTCTCCCCGTAGACGCTACCGACGTCGCACTCGCTTGCGGAATCGGCGGTGCTCGATAGCCCCAAAATCCTGAACCCTGGACACTGCCGGGCCTACCAAAACGATCATCGCCCGACGATGACGATCCACCGAAATTACCTCTTTTCGGTGTCCGCTGGCTCGAAACTCCAGGAATAGAGGGTTCCCGGCATCGCACCGGCAAACTAGCCTCAACTCGCACCGCAGCATCCGACAAGTCTCGGAGAGTCGTAAAAGATCCAGCCGTCACGATGGCTCGAATCTCACCTCGCAAGCCCAACTCAAACCTACGACACTTCTCGGCTTCAGTGGCCACAAAAGCAGGAGCAAACCGAGACAACATCTGATACTTCCGTTCATACTCTGCCACTGTCATATTCCCTTGTTGGAGCTGCAGAAACTCTGTCTCCTTGGCATCTCGGAAAGAACGAGGATAATACTGCTCCAGAAACCGTTCCCTGAACGTCTCCCAGGTCACACTGTGGGCATCCCAACCGGACAACTCGAGGGTATACCACCACTCATACGCCGCACCATCTAGTAAAAAGGTAGCCAACAATACTCGCTCCTCCGGCGGACAATGCATCACCGCAAAAATCCGCTCAAGTCTGGTAATCCACCTCTGGGCTTCCTCAGGATCAGCCCCGCCACTAAAAGTAGTAGCCCCGAGCCGCTGGGCTCGCTCAATCGTGGCACTCTCCGTCTCTCTTGCTACTTCTTCAGGTTGTGGAGAGGGTCTACGTCTCGGAGGCATCGTCAACCGCACGCTGAAAGAGGCATAGAAGTAGTCAAACAATTGAAACACAACCTCACAAACCAACAAACCCCACAAACTCGACAAACCTATGCTCTGATACCAATTGTCAGGACCCACCCCAGTTTCACCCCAAAACCCGAGGTAAATCCCGCTCCCGTCTGACTCCCCGACACAGAACCCAAGTAACACTCACGCAACCCAATCAGACGCAGGAGTAATTAAACAAAATATTCCGGCGTTAACGTTTACAGAGCATAGTACGAAAATACAAGGAACTAAAAACCGATAAATTACACGCACACGAAAGATTTTAAGTTATTCTGGGATCCCTCACGTCGCTTCTATGCCTCTGACACTGCCTCGACGTCAAGACCCCGCGCTATCTCCACAACCTGGAGGGCAATTTAAAACAGAAGGTGTGAGTGGACCAAACAGTACAAGAATTCAAAACCATTTTACACGAAAACCGAGTTTAACCCTCCGTTTTAAAAACCACATGCATAACCAATATGTATGAACACAGTTATAAATCAATTCACCATAAACCGCATCATAAGAAACAGGAACACTATAAAACAGTTAGAAAAACCACAGCATGTGAATCATAAAACCATATCAGAAATCATAACATCACATCATCATTTTCCCGATCAAACCTGCTGGACCTATCCGAGTCTTTAAACTCCCGAGTCTTTAAACTCAATCCAGGCCTTAATCATATCTGAGTCTTTAAACTCAAGGCCTACGGGGGAAATATCAATATATCCGAGTCTTTAAACTCCCGAGTCTTTAAACTCAATCCGGGTCTTTAAACCCAATCCGGCCGGTCCCCCGTCACATATATCCGGGTCTTTAAACCCAATATCCAGATCCAGCAAATCCAATCCAAAACCATTTAAAACCATTTACCAATCCACATCCAAACCCGAATCCGAAATCACTGGTCCGATGCCCTTCCGGCATCCAGAACCGTCATTCCGAACCCAAATCCGGAAATCCACTTTTCCATTTTAAAACCAAATCTCGCTTTCCGAAATCCGATTCTAAAATCGAAAACCTTGATTATCAAAATCATATCCCCAAAAACCCTTTAAAATCATGGAAATCATTTATCTTTCCAAAATCACCCCTTCCTCGTAAAACGTGCTAAAACTGTACTTCCTCGTAAAACATGCAAACATATAAAACCAACAAAACATATTCGAGAAACATAAAATCATAAACAAAACCATAAAACAATTATCGAAAACAGTTATGCATGTTCGAATTTAAAGAAAAAGGTCCACTCACAGTACTGAGCCCTACTCGCGTCCCGAACGTCCAGCCCGTTCCTCGGCTTCCTCGGGAAATCCCGATCCTGTTCACAATCACCAAAGTACGTTACTAACACGTTCACGAAAGTTCACCTAAATTCCCTCAAAAATTCCCGAACCGAAAACCTAGAACCCGGGACCCTAAACCTTCACCCTCGCGGAACTACACTCAAACGACTTCCGATTGACCTGAAACCAACTCCATTGAACTCACCCTAACTCCTAGACCAAAAACCTTGTTGACCGTTTTCCCCATCGCCGCCGCACGCGCCCCCACGCGCCGCCCAAAGTGGCTGCGCGTGGCCTTCACGCGCCAGCTACAGTGTATCAGCTACCTCGAGCCAACCCGGTTCGCCACAGTCACCTGTAACTCAGACCGGCGTTAGCGGTTCACCGCCGTGCCTGCCCTATTTCCTTCCCTTTCTTCACCAATCTCATCGTCCAGTTCCAAGCTATCCATTCCCCAACTCCTCAGACCTCGACACCGTCCCTAGCCCGTCGACTAAAGCTCGAACCAAACAACCCAAAAACCCCTGTTTTCCTTCCCGGCCACCCACGACTTCCCCCTTCACGGTGGCTACACCAACCTCTTCCTAGGACTCTACCAAACCTCAACCAACCCTCCTGGACTGTCGACTCAGCCCTAAGCTCGACGACTCGCCGTTTGAAACCCACGGCCAAAACAGAGGACATAGAGCACCTCCGTCATGCCATCCTCCGCCGTGCTCCCCCCGTCACGGCTACACAACCACTAGACTCCCAGACCTCCACTGAGTCCCCTAGACCTGCCCATGACCTTCGATTCCACCCTTAGACTCACAACTCGCAGTTCAAAACTCGACGGGAAAACAGGGCACAAACACGAAGAATTGGACTTACCTGCAACCGTCCACAACCGTGCTCGCCGCCGTGTTCCGTGGAGTCCACAGAGCCGCCTCAGCTTCCTTTTGAGGTCGCACACACCCGCACACGACCACAGCACCCCCCCCCCCCCCCCCACAAGCCGTCAACCTTCTCTGTTTCCTCCCAGATTCCCGTGACTCATCCCCCTCACACACACGACCACCGTGCCTCTCAACAACCTCACCAGCTCCCGTTCAGTTTCCCGTTCCTCCCTCACTCACTAGAACTCGTCAATTACCACGATCAATCCTCAACTTCTCTCAATTTCCTCCCTCTGTTTCTCTCTGTGTGTCGAAGAACAAGAATGCACAGCACGGGTGCACCTCAATTAATTGTGCCGTGAATGCACAGGATTCCACCAGAATCCTCTACACACAAGCCACCTGTCACAATCCACTCCACACACTTCCACATGGCCCAATCCCAGCCGTCCATTCCTTTCCTCTGTGCACAAATCCCTAGAAACCAAAAAGACCAAAATACCCTCCTGTTTTACTCATTTTACGGTTTTACCAAAACTTCCTAGACCCGTAACTCTCGCCTCGTAAGTCCGATGAGTACGTGCCGCCTGTCATCGAACTCAGGACGACAAGAACTATCTAACCATCCTAGGTCAACCTACCAAAACTCGATTATTCAAAAAGTCAACTATTCCCCCTACTTTACTCAAATTACGGTCATGCCCTCAACCTTCCGAACATCACAATTCCCTCCTCGGATGTCGGAATCAGGCGTGCCACCTGCCTATGGATTCGTGACGTCCTAAACTACGTCCTGGTCACTGGTCAACCCCCATTTGACCACCCGAACTAAAAGTCAACTATTTTGTCCAAACTAGGGGCAACATCGTCATTCTAAACTTACGGACCTATCGGGACCACCTAACCACGGATTAACCTCACTACTCACACCTTAATCACTATCTTAATCCCGGCTCTCGGGACGGGTTGTTACATCAGGGACCCTAGATGGATTTCCAAGTTCATGACGGTTTATGGGAACCGGCATGAACTTTGGAAAGGTCATTGTGGTTCATGACGGTTTATGGGAACCGGCATGAACCCTTGTCAGGTCATTATGGTACATGACATTTTATGGGAACTGGCATGAACCCTGTTTAATGGATGTTATGGATCATGACGGTTCAGGGGAACCGGGCATGAATGTTTATGTTATGTATATATATGTTCATCTACCTTCCTTTACTTCTATTATCTCCTCCGGGGAGGGTCGTTGGCTTAGGTGGACCCCGGAGTAGTCACGGAGCACCGACTGAGTGGAGTCACCCCCCAGTTGGGTTCCTTACTCTCAGGAAGGCTATGATTACTATTACCTCGGGTAGGGTCAGTGGTCTGCGGACATTGATCTTGACTTTGAGAAGACTCGGATTGAGACCTGGGTAGCAGGCGCGTAGCTTTGGAAACCGTGACAGGATTGGTTGTGTGAATTATATGTATATGTGATGTATGCTATATATGATATGATGTATGATGTGCGTTTACACAGGTTTTGGGCAGTGGCTCGTATGGTTAGTTTCTTATGATTTGGGCTGAGTCCCTTATGGAGTTGGGCAGTGACCCGTGTACTTGATTTCATTATGGTTTTTCTGGATAAATGGTTTTCGAATGCATGCATGCTTTTTAGTGAAGGGTACAAATGTCTTCTTATGAAATGTTTTTATAAACTCTTGTTTTGTCCACTCACATTTTTTAATGTTTTGACTGCCCTTCAGGTTGACATCGGATGTGGACTGTAGCAGAGACCGAGATATCACATACCTCCTTTGGATCCTGGCGTACTCTGATAGCCCGGGAGGGCAAAGGTCGAAATTATCCCTTGTCTGACACTCCGTGTCAGACGGGAGCAGGGTCATCCCGCACTAATCCCGGGGGGATTGGGATGGGTCCTGTCATTGCCCCCGTTGGGTACCTTACTCTCAGGAAGGCTTATGGATTATAACCCCCAGGGAGGGTCATTGATCTACGGACATTGACATGGGTGGACCCTAGGGAGACTTGGGATTTGAGACCCCAGGTAGCACGCGTGTAACTTTAGAAACCGTGACAAGATTGGTTATGTGATTTTTATTTATATGTTATATGATATATGATGTACTTGTTTTGGGCTGAGTCCGACATGGATTTGTGCAGTGGCCCGTATGATTGGTTTCATTTACGATCTTGGGCCAAGGCCCTATTAGTTTGATAAAATGGTTTTCGAATGCATGCATGCTTTTTAGTGAAGGGTATAAACGTCTTTTCTTATAAACTGTTTTTAGAAATTCTTTGTTTTGTCCACTCACAGCTTTTAATGTTTTAACTACCCTTCAGGTTGATCGCGGATGCGGGTTGTAGCAGAGACATAGACATCACATACCTCCTCCGGATCCTAGCGTACTTTGAAGCCCCAAGCTAGCTAAAGTTGGAAATTCCCTTGTCTGACACTTTGTGTCAGACGGGATCAGACGCGTCCCGCGTTAATCCCGGGGGGATTGGGACGGGTCTTGACAAGTGGTATCAGAGCAGGTTTGCTCATGTTACTCTGAGTTCCAGAGCAAGGTTTGCTCTTACGGTGCGCACAGGTTGAGGATGTGATGTCTCTATGGGTTGCAGTTCGTTATCAACCTGATAGTTAAGATGCCGGTATGTTAGTTAGTAGGATTGAATCGTGGATCGTTTTGGTTCGGCATTTGATGCTGGGGTTGCCATAGTTCTGTCGTGATTGGAAATGTGGGACCCTACGGAGGGATGAACGTATTATTACTTTAGGGTTTTGACCATGAGGCGGTTTGGTTGGGATCGTCTTGATGCGGGCTGTAGTAGAGACCGAGACATCACATACCTCCTCCGGATCCTGGCGTACTCTGAAGCCCCAAGCGGGCTAAAGTCGGAAATTCCCTTGTCTGACATTCCGTGTCAGATGGGATTAGGCGCGTCCCGCGTTAATCCCGGGGGGATTGGGACGGGATCTAACATCTGATAATTGATACGCAAAAACTAAGCATTAAAGTAAACACAAAGTCACACTCAACACTTGAGGAAACATATGCAATTAAAAACCCTTTTTGTAGATGTAGCATTGGTAAATATGGATCATTCTTAACCGGGGATTGATGGTACCTAAGCATGATTATCGTTTGAATGATTAATTCGGGGTAAAGATTGATTTTAAAGTCCTAAGTAATTAAACTAAATCTAAACTAACCTAATCTATTATTTACACGTGGTCAACTCATTCTTTATGCCTTACTCATTCATGAATTATATTAACTTCAAACATACAAAATTCTATAACCTTAGTTCTACGTGGTGATTGCATATTAGTAAGTACGTGTAGGGAGACACTCACGGTACACTTTCAATAATAGACTAGGGAACGCCTAACTAATCTATCGAGCATTAAGCACCAATTTACAAATGTAACAAAAATTAAAATACTAGAACACATGGAAGATTTATACGAAATCAATATAAAACATAAAACCATAATAAGATTAATAATTAATTCATAGAAGTGATATTCATGCCAAAAGATAACTACAAAGTAAGAGGTCGTGTTACACTTTTTTTTTCTGAGAAGCGCAAAGGATGCTAAATGGCTCGACACTCCTTGGTGAGACACTCAAAAATTGCCCTATATGTCACGAGTGAAGGTGTTTGTGGTGGAATATGGTGTAATTGGCTATTGCAAAAGAAAGCTCGAATTATTGAAGAGGGAAAATTGGTTAAGTAGAGTTTTAGTATAAAAATGGGCAACCACTACAAATAACCTAAGCCTCTCTATTTATAAGAGAAAATTAATCATCAAATAAATAGGAGTTCACAATTTAAATCCTAAAAGAAAAATGATTAAACTAATTAAATTAAAGTCCTAAAGGATAAAGGTAATGAAATCCTAATTAAAAAGGTTTCCTAGATAAAAAGGAAACAAACCCAAGCTTGAAATGAACAATTTTCCACAAGAAAGAAGGAAAATAGGTGCTGGAATTGAACATGAGTTGATTCGGTGGAAGCCCACCAAAAATTGGGTTGGAAATCAGTGGTTAATACAAGGTCAACGCGCAAGGAGGCTGAGGGCGTGTTCAGTGGATGCGGGCCGAATCAGGCCTTAAGGGTTCAAGAAGTGCGCGCTGAAGGCAGGGAAGGAATGTTAGTAGACGCGCACCGAGCTTGGTGCGGCCTCCTTCGGTACACGCATGTCGAAAGTCGCTCTTAGGAATTAGTAGGCGCCTGTTGAATACGCTTTTGGGTTGGTTTAAGGGATTCGGTAGCATGCTACTGAGTGTCCTTGCCCTTTTTGGTGGTTTCCCTTCATTCGATCATAACTTCTTCAATATAACTCTGATTGAGGTGATTCTTTCGCCTGAATTCTCGTAATTCAGAGCTTTATCCATTTCTGCACATTTCTCACAAAATATTTTATTTTCTACAATTGTTTGGTATTAAAACATTAAAAGATAAGAATAAATGATATAAAATGATGCTTAATTCGAGACTTATCAATAATTCCCGCAAAGTGGCATATGTGCCTATAGTCACAACTGCCCGGATCTCGCCTCGTAACCCTAACTCAAACCGTCAACACTTATCTGATTCATTTGCTACAAGTACCGTGGCATATCTGGACAGACTCAATAACTTTTGTTCATACTAGGCCACCGTCAAATTTTCATCATTCAATCCTACTTGCGGTAAGATCCTTCTGCAAAGTAATCTCAAGGTCCACTAACTTCCGACAGAACCCTAGTAGTTAAAAACCCAAATCTAAGTTCGATATAGTTCAAGGACGTCCAAGACTCGATCTTTAATACTTGGAATAGTAGAAGATCATTGAAGGGGTACAAAACATCACTCCATAACTCGAGTGGCGTCAGGAAAACCTAGGAAGAAAGTTATCTAAAAGAAATCCTGAGAAATTTTTGGGGAAAAGGTTAAGTGATGAGGTGGAGTCCGACGACTCAATATCAATGTTCAAGTCAAACACTCCCAAGTATAGATTACCAACTTAATCGGTGAATGAAACTTACCTCAACCACTTAGTGAAAGTGCATTAGTAAAGGTCGAAGCGACAAGCGTGGGTAGTGACCAATATTCTTCAAACTAGGATCTTTAGTAACTGGGTCATAAGTTTTGGTCAATTAAACCAATTACACTTTAGAGTTCCAAAAAAACAACCTTGTCCAAGGTCACGCCCATCAAATAACTTTAGAGTTATCTTATGTCACACGAATTAGTTTTCCAATCCAGTAGTAAATTTCAACGACCAAAATAACACTTGTTAGAAGGTCACACCCAACCACAAGGGTGTAATCTAAGTTAGGTCCCGAGGCGCTGATAAGGAAGTTACCAATCAAACACTTAGTTTTAAGTCAACCGGAGGTGAAGTCATCACTTAAACATGGAACAGAAGCGTTCTAGTCCATTTCCAGAATTGGGAGATACTTAAGTGTATCAGAGTGGTTACCTGATAATAGGTCCAAGAGATTGGAAGAAGAATGATAGAATTCCAATGGAGCCTAAGCACGTACATAAAAAGGTCTGAGGATAATCCAATTCTAGGTATACGACTCCCTACTTAGGCCCCCGCAACAAGATTCCTCTGGAGCTTCAAATTCTTGTTTAAGTCGAAAGGGTTGACTAAGATGAGCATGCGCTAAGTCCAATTGGAGTGGGCTAATCTAGGGTAAGCCTCAGTAAGCTGGGCTCTAGAATCCAAAACAAGGTTAGGGAAAAAGTCTAGTGACACACCCCGAATCAGAAAGTCCACTCAGGGCACGTATATCGAGGTATGCTGGCCGACATCTAGACGATGATGCAGATGATGAAAGCTATTTGAATTATAAACATTATGTTTTATAAATGTCAGATGAAACCTAATTGGTGGAAACCGATCACATTTCACCCAACATCGGAAGCTTAGAGCATGGACGACTAAATTGATGATCATACACTACATACTACCTATTAGATACCTAATTAACTTACCAGTTCACCCTAAGCCCGAGAGTGAGTGTTAGAGCAGCATTTGTGCCTCCTCGAAGTACTTGGACACCAATGCTAACCTCCTGAGGGGTTTAAAACACAATGGTGAGTGGACCCGGATACTTATTTCAGTGTAAAACCACAGTTTAATAAAACATACTTTACCCCTCGTTTTCGTAAAACTCCCAAAATCTTCATAACCTGCTTGCAAGTAATACGAGGAATAATAATAACAATCATTTTAATGAAAATGTAAATAATGCGCCTAGATGAACCATGCAGACATCATAAACATGTCACAATATCAACCCACATCAAATTGCTCATGGGTCGTTCGAGTCTCACACTTGTAACTAAAACTGAGTATCTATGCTCGGTACCTCGATCATGTGAAAGTTAGGTGCCTTGCACCGTCTCCTCATGTCCTCTATAACTCGGGGATCACGCTGATACACTTTTAACTAGTATTACGAGTGGCGCAGGTGATCAATCACGTGGATGCTGTGTAACAACCCGTCTCGAATCTACGGAATAATTAAGGACTAATTGGAAATTATCAGGACTAATCGGGAATTAGTCGAGGATTGTTCGGATAGTCGGCGTAAAATGAAAATTTTACCCCTTGAATGGATAAAATGTTGAATTTTGACTTGAGAGGTCAAATGCATGAGGACTGAGGACCGTTACGTAGATCGAGACGATATGAGTCCGTAGACAAGTGACACGTCGAAATCGAACATCGTACGGGGAAGTTATGGTTCATGAAAGGAATTGGGTAATATTCATGTTTTATGAGAAATTGTACAAAAGCCAGATTTGGATTGGGTAAAATATCTGTGTGGACTACTTGATAAGTGACAAGTGTCACTCATCTAATTGGCCCATTACCTTAAATATTTTTAAATCTTGTATTTTCATGTTCTTTGTTTCATTTTGACCAAAACCCATACAAACCCAAAACTAAACCCACCCAAACATCCTTCAATCCTCATCCATTGCTTCTGGAGTGTACGGGAAGGTGAGGGAGTGAGGCCAAATGATCACAACGGTGGCAACGGCGTGGACGACCATGGACGGTGGCCAGAAACCCGTGAAGGTAAGCTTTTAAATTCAAAATTCGAAGTTTGGATTTTAAGATTTGTTGGACATTTATGAGGTTTAGACTTGGTTCCTAGGACCCAGACGAACTCATAGGGATCAATTTCGAGGATCGAGGTGGCCAAAATTGACCAGGGGAAGGTCTGAAAGTTCATTCAAAATCACCAAGCAGAGAAGGTAATTTCTATACCATTTCTGGTGTTTTTGAGGTCATAGAACTCTTCTAGGGATCAAGACGAGTCTATAGGAACAAAGAGGGTCGAAAATCGGAAAATGGTTGAGTTTTGGCCGAGTAACAGCAAGGTCGGGTTGTGGGTCTAGGTGACCCGTTATAGTGAACCGGGTCAACCCAGTGAGAGGTAGACGATGATGACGTCAGTAGGGTGACATCATCATCTGTTAGAGTTTTCAGGTCCCGTGGCAGTTGTTAGATCCAATCAACACTGACAGGTGTCAAACACGTGGACCAATCAAGGGCTAACATGTCGTATTGTCAAATCTGACACATGTAAGACCTAACAAGTGTCAGACCTATCAAGCTGACGTCAGCATTGACTTTTGCTGACGTCAATGTTGACTTTTGACTAGAGTTGACCGGGAAGTTTGAACGGCGCGTGGGGGCACATGGGCATGAATTTTGAGGTGAGATCAGTCCCATTCAAATGGTTTCGACGTTGTGAATCTAATGGTGGTGGTTTCAAGTCGATCGGAGATTGTTAGGTTGGTCAATTTGAGGTTTTTAGCCTTGGGAAATGTGTTCGGGACACGTTGACCTTTTCGGGAGTTTTGAGGGTTTTTTATTAGGAATTGTCTAGGTTGGTAGTGACCTTTAAGCGTATTTTGGACAGGTTCGGACGACCCAGAGAGTTTAGTATAGCTCAGAGTAGCTTACAGCTGTGAGTGGACACTTGATTTTTAAATAGATGCATGCATAACTGTTTTATATGTTTTATGAACCTGATTTGAGATGCCTTGTTTGCATATGATTGTGGTGTTTTGGCACTTTCATACAAATGTGGTATTGCATGTATTTTGAGACTTATACTTTATGTTGTACCTTGGGCTTAGGCCGGGTTTTACACATGCTTGTGTTTTCAAATGATTTAAACAACGAACTGATTTCGGATTTGGAAATATGATATCGAGTTTGAGGCCCAATTGGTTTATGATGTCGGGCTTGAGGCCCAATTGATTTATGATATCAGGCTTGAGTCCCAGTTGTGGTTTATGAAATGAGATTTCGGGTTTGAGACCTTGTTGAGATGATTATGGGCTGAGTCCTTATGAGATTTGGATTTGGGCAGAGTCCCTATGATATTTAGATTGGTTCGGATTCGGGGAATCCTATTTTTGTGGAAACGATTTTTTGAAACTATACCTCGGTCTAAGACCCTGTTGAAACGTTTTAGACTGGATTTGAAGTATAAATAGTTTTACAATGATTTTCACTGGATTGATTACTATTTTATTGATACCATCCTTATGTGTGGATTGTCTCCTCCAGATCGTGGTATCTTTGGTTTGTGCTATTGATACTCATGTGATGGAAGTATGTTTGACTAGAAAGGATTGTTCGTTTAGTTGAAAATTGAGGAAGGTATTGCATGATGTTGGCTTAGCTCATATAAACAAAAATGTATTGAGTTCATTAGTGAAAAAAAAAGAATAGTTTGTAAAAGAAAAGAAAAGAAAGCAAAAGAAAAAATTGCGATTGAAAAAAGAAAAAAAAAACAAAGAACGCAATGAACTTAGAGATGAGTCAAGTGAGCCAAGTACATCAATTAGAGCAGTGTTATGAGCTTAAGCACGGCTTTATCATCTATTACTCATGGTCCAAGTCATGACTTATCATGCCTTGATGTGGTTTAAGTTCTTTGATTTCCAACTTTCCTTTCTAAACCCAAGAACCTAGCCCCATTACAACCCTCGAATGAAGACCTATTGATCTTGTGAATAGTTATACAAAGGATTAAGGTACGTATCCCTGTTCTTAAACTTCAATTCCTTCCTGAGTTCATATTTACATATAAAGTGTCGTTCTTCATTGAAAATTCATACGTGATTAACTTGATTGTCTTTACATAAACTTATCACATATGCTTGTTGCGTGAATGCCTCGGGATTCTGGAGCGTACTTAGTGATGCCTAGTGAGGATTAGAGTCGAGGAGAAATCTTGCTAGGGTGTTTAGATGACGTTATTTTCTAGTTTGGTCATTTGAGATGTTGGTATAAACACTTAACACTTGAGTTCACAGTTTTGGCATGTTCCTTGGTTTGTGTGAGTTTCTTTTCTATTCTTGATTCTTATTAGCATGTTAATGCATGATTTCTAGTATTCTTTGTGTAAGTAAAACTTTTGTGGGTATCGTGCTGCTATAACCCTCAGAAGAAAAAACTCCTCAGGGGTGTATGATAAGTCATGAATTGAGCATCGTTTCAATGTATTTCTTATCCCTTTTACTTATCTATGATTATAATCATTCAAACAATAGGAGAAAATGATATCTTTTGTGAAGTTTGTGCATATTGCTTAGTTGAGATTTAAATCGTGTTTTGCAATGAAATGTGATATTTCCAAGGCTAAATCTTCAAGGACTCATAAAGGGCCTCATCATCTCTCATTTACACGACCAAGATCCACTAAGACTTTAAAAGTCACGGCCTAGCCCCTAAAAGCCAACAAAATGTGGCTAATGATTGTTTAGTGTGATTACTTGTGCATCAAGCAACTTTGGACGAATTTGCCTTCCCTTATCAATGAGGAATGAAGTGGATTGACTTGGATAAGGAAGCTTAAAGATGTACTAATAATATCATGAAGTTAAAGAGGCAAGAAACAAAGAAAAAGAAGTTTCTTAGAAATCAAGAAACTCAAACTCACGCCTAGGCTTAAGGAAGCTTCCCTAGCTGTATTTTATCATGTTTCCTTTATTTTAGGGCTTTGTAATCTGGTTTAGGATAGAATTAAATGATTTCTTAGTCAAATATGAAATCAAGAATTGGAAATAATGAAGTAAAGGGAGTCCTTCTACAACAAGGATCACAAAAAATGCGGCTAATACTTTCTCACGGCTAAAGGAGTTTTCCTCCTTGTTTTGGGGGCTGTTTTTCCCTTTCCTTTAGAGAGATGCTACGGTAGGTGTCAGAGGATATAAATACTTATTTTCTCTTTTTTTTTGGACAACCAATTTACCTCCTAAGGTCCCAAAACTCTGCTGAAATTCAATCTCACTTTTATCATAAAATAGCCGCAATTTTCCATACATTCAAGTTTTTGGATTCATTCTTGCATCTTGTTTGTGACATGAAGCTTGGGAGAAGAAGAAAAGTTTGTGCCACTTCTCTCACGCATCATTCATCTTAGTATTTTTGTTTCTTAATCCCTAATCTCTTTATGTTTATATGCATTCAATTATGATGTTTGTTAACTTAGTTATGCGTGAGTAGTTTCCTTTAGTATTAGGGTTGTTTGAAGCCCTAGACATGTTAGTTTATAATTAGATTTCTGGCTGTTGATTATGGTTTTTATGTATGCCTGGATTTTTTGGATTATTATGCTTCATGAACTCAATTTATGCTTGTAAGTTTGATCACCTTATTTGTGTATAATTGTTGATGTAATTGCTTGACAGATCACCTCGATGTTTGTGTTCACCCTGCAATTTGTAGCATCACGTTTAAGGGGGACTCTTATTCGTAATCAAAACTCATAACTCCCTAGGATTACACATCACTTTTCTAGGGATAGTTAAGTGTCATTAAATCTTCTTCATGTTTCATGCATTATCACGTATCATCGGTAATAGTTGTTTAAGGGAAGGTACATCATGCTTAAACTTGCAATCGAAGAGAAGATAATATGTGTAGGGTGAGCCTTAGCTGGACCCCTATACGGGCATTTAATTCAGATACATGCATAATTAATCTAATCAACGAAATCTAAGGCGAACTATAATTGGTAAAGGTGGATAACATGTCCTAATTTTTCCTAATCATCCAATCAACTTTTAAATCAAGTTTGCATCATTTTGCACTTTGTTTTCATCATTTAATTTCGTTCTCATCATCACTGAAAACCCCCAACGTTTTCATGATTCTTAATCAAGTTGCTCAATTCTAAACTAAGTGGATTCACGTTGAACAAGTTCTCGAGGGATCGACCTTTGCAAACCTACTATACTCATGATACGATTTTGTGCACTTGCAAAGTATTTCATTAGGAGTTATCATGCATAATTTCTTGGTTGATAAATCTTCTATCATGGGCCCTTCCGAAGAGAGGCTTAAGACTAGGAGTGCGAGCATTGCTTGAGAGGGGCCGCTCCGACGAGGAGATGCTCAGGATCAGGATTACTAGATATGGATATCACCCAGGACAGTGTCTAGTGATATCACCCGGACACTGGTGGATCCTAGGGAGTACTCGAACTTGAGACCCCGAGTGCCACCCGTAGCCTTAGATATCGTGACATTATTGATTAGACATAAGGGATGTTAGACATCTGGGATGCCGAGGATTGGTTAAATTGTATTTTAAAATTTTGGGCAGAGACTCCACGTGGTTGGTTTTGGGTTGAGACCCTACTGAGGAAATGAATTTTATTGATAAACGTTTTCACTGGATTTTAATTTGAAAATCCATATGATTTGATTTAATGAAAGTGGTTATTATAACTTGTTTTCTGAGGCATGCATGCTTTTTAGTGAAGGGTATAAATGTCTTTTCATGAATTGGTTTTAAAACTATTTATTTTCATCCACTCATAGCTTTTACTGTTTTTAATACCCTTCAAGTTGATCGCGGATACGGGCTGTAGCAGAGACCGAGACATCATATGCCGCCACAGATCATGGCATACTCTAGTAGCCCCGAGAGGGTTATGGTGTATCCTTGGTCTGGCACTGGGAGTCATACGAGAGCATGGCACATCCCGCGTTAATCTATGGAGGATTGGGATGGGTCATGTCAGCTTGGTATTAGAGCACTGGGTTGCTCTTGGAGTGTTACGCATGTGCAGGATGTGTTGTCTTTATGAGGAAAACAACTCATCATTAACTTGATAAATAGGGTAAGATTAGGAGAGTTTAGTGGGAAAGAACCTTGGTTAGGTTACGTTTGGCATGATATGCCGTGATTGAGTGAGATTAGACCCGGGTAGGGCTGAGTAGACCCGTTAAGGGCAGAGTTCCTTGTGTGCGAGCGGTTGGAAATCGCAGTGTGTTGGTGGACTAGGTTCCAGTGTGACGACCTTTCAGAGTTGGGACAGTTGGACGGTCGGGTTGGTTGTGCTGCAGGGAGCAGCCGAGGTCGTGAGTGACCCCACTTGAGACTAGTTGGGAAAGTTACCAAATGAGTGGTACTTGTAGATCGGTCCATCCTCGATCTGTGGATTATACACTTCAGCAGAGCGTACGGATGCTAGAGGTGGTTTCGACATTGGGTTACGCTCTATTGAACATGGTTCAGTTAGTACAGAGTGATTGGTACAGGCAGTGAGTTGCCCGCTTGAGTTTGGGGTCTCGATATCGGAGTGTTTCCTTGGTTGAGTTTGCACGAGAGTTGTGGCAGACATTGCTATCGAGGGCTATGATTGAGACTGTTGTGAGTTTTTGAGGGAAGTAGAGTTTTCTCGACTTCAGTAAGAGATTGGTTGTTAACTCGTACCAAGCTGACGAGCGGAGGTTGCGACTTGGTCGTAGTATGATCACATTCGGTGTTGACCAGACGATGAGGATTCGTTAGTTTGTGTCGTGTCTTGGGAGTGGAGACCCGAGTGATGAGTGTGGCATCTCAAGTAAAGATGAGTCGACGGAATCTTAGCAACAATCATATGACTCTGAGGGATGCCGAGTGCGTTAAGTGGGTGTGATTGTGATCACACTATCCTCCTTGTTGAATTAGATTACGCCTCTGTACTCATACGCCTGAATTGGAAACGGGTGTTTTGTCTTTCCATACCCCTATGTCTGAATTGGAAACGGGTGTTTTGTCTTGCCTTGGTAAGTGTGCACGAGTATAGGGTGCGAGAGTTAATCCCATAAGAGTTGGGACATGAGAATCAGGTGGTTCCATTACTACCAATTGGATGTGCATAAATGGTATAATGGAAGACAGGCGAGGCCGACCTTGAGTTTGATTTGTTTTCCAGGACGTACAGGTCGTGTGGTGATGTCCCTAGTTCCATCGAAAAGGGGTGGAACTTTGGGAGTTGGTTCTTACCAGACTGCTAATAAATATACTTACTTCTCCTGAAGGTTCCTAGTGAAATTTTCATCACTTGTGGAGGTGTAAGCTTATTAAGGTTAAGTTGAATTGAGGAGTAATCCGATCGTGGAAGAATCACTACAGTAATTATCAACATATATTATTGGTTAGTGAATGAGACTTCTCATTTTATGCTTCTATGATTGCAATTTTTCTTGATGCCTGGATGTTAGGACAGGTAGTGGATCAAATTTGAATGAGTTAAGGAGCAGATGCTGTTTGATGTTACCTGACGTTGGTAAGTGTAGTCGGATTGGTATTTACACTCACGTAGGATGAATTTTGATGTTGTAATGACCCGGAAATTCGAAAAAGGAAAATTTGGAAAATTTGAAGGAAATGACGATTTTGCCTCAGGTTATAAGGGCCGAAAGTTGACTTTTTGACCGGGACCTTGTTTGGAATTTCCGTAGGTACCGTTGGATAGGTCTCGAGACGGTGAATCCGTAGACATGCGACATGCGTCAATCGGAGGTCGGATGTGAAAGTTGCGGGTCTGCAAAGGCGAGGGAGGGGCATTTTGGTAATTTTGAAGGAAAAGGGTAAAATGGTAATTTGATGTGGCCATGTAATGAATCAGCAATTTGGGTGACTCATTCAGTTTATTAAGTGACACATGTCACTGGGAGCAGGAGATTAGTGGTGGTGCACGTGTGTGTGTGTGATCGTGAAATTGGCGTGGGCGGTGGTGAAAATATTCAAACAAAAACAGAGCAGTAATATGCCCAAACCCGCAGACCTCAATCTCCTTGTCTGATCGATCTGTGAGAGGAATAAAGAAAGAGATAATTAGAGAAGAAGAACGAGAAATATTGAAAGGAAAGGAGATGGAAAATTGTGACAGAAAGCCCAGAACCCGAAATCATACCCTTCGAACGTTCAAATGGATCAAAAATTCGAATTTGAAACTCTAAGCCATAAACACCAAAATTGGCCTTGGATTAAGCCTCCTGAGCTCAAAGCGAGTCAAACCCAATCAAGAACGACGACAATTGGTGTCGTTTTGGCCTAGAACAGACATGGTGGAAGTTGGGAAATCACGAGTTTGAGTTGAGTAATTGAGCGTAAGGTTTTGTGAAATTGATTTCGAATTCGTGTTCATATGGATCCTAAGCTACTTCGTAATCGATCAGAATCGATAATTGGACTAAATTTTGGTAGAATTGAATTTTGAACCTTTGACTATTGACTTATGAATTGATTGGTTACAATCATGATTTAATGAATTGAGTTTACAGAACTTAAATTGTGGTAATTTTAGTGATATTCGATGAAAGAACAAGTTGAATTAACATCGAATTGATGAAGTTCTTATCGTGTTGCTTCGCGGGCTAACTGGTTGAATTTGCAGGAAACGAGTGATAGGGATGAGTACTATAGCTAGCGCGTGAGCTGCACGCGTAGCCACTCACGGTGGCGCGTGGGGGCGCGTGAGACCAAATCCCGAGGTGAGTTCAACATGAAATTTTCTCCTTTTAATGTATCGAACATTTTGGCACTAGTTTCGAGGAAATTGGATATCGTTTCGAAAGTTTTCAGTGTATTCGAAGTTTTTGTATACGTTTAAAATACGTATTTAAATCCCGAAAAAATTGGAGAAAATTATATAAGGTATATTGAAGTGTTAGTGACCCTCGATAATGGTTTTGGACAAGAATGGTGACTTCCGAAATTTACGGAAAAACGTGCAGCTCGGAAAGTGAGCGATATGGACGGTGTGTGAGTGGACTTTTGTTTTCTTCCGAGAATGCATGAATATATGTTTTAAATGCTTTATTATGTGATTTAACATGATTTGACATGATTGATATTTCGATATGATGATTTATCGATTTTCTGAATTATTATATTGTTTTGGGCACAATTTTCGAGAAAACTGTGAAATTGTTGTTTTGGGCAAAGACCCGGGATTTGAGATTGGTTTTGACTCAGATTATGGGTTAGGAAATGATTTGATGGATATGTAATGCTTTTTGGCTATATTTTATGGATTTATGTGAAAATGACAACCGAGGTTGCGAGTTCGTGGATTTGCGTGAAAATGATATTTTTGGGCTTGAGACCCAATTGGATCGTGATTTTGACTCAGATTTGGAGTCACATGTGAATATGATTAAATTGATGATTTTGATTTATAAAGTGAATTCTGGACACTGTTCCACATATACCATCATCTATGATTTGATAGTCTCCTCCAGACGTCATAAATCCTAGAGTAGTCACGATCCACTGCTTGGAGATGAGTAGCTCCGAGAGAGGCTCAATCTCATGAGTGTGAGATTATGATGATATCCTCCAGACGTCGTAGATCCTGGAGATGATATACCCAGACGTCGTAGATCCTAGGGAGGTACTCGGACTTGAGACACCCGAGTTTGCACGCGTTGCATTGATATTGTGACGGTTACTTGGATATTGAGATTGGATATTGATGATTGGTGGTATTGTGATTTATTGATATTTGTGTTCAGATACTTTATATCATGAACTGATTTGATGAACATGAGTTTTATGGACCATGGGAAAACATGTTTTGATATTATCGGTCCACTGTTCATACTTGATTGATTTCACGCTATTACTCATGTTTTATGATATGCATGCATGTTTGTGAAACTAGAAGGTAAGAATGTATTTTGATAATTGTATTTCTAAAACTTTATTTTTTTCCACTCACACCTTTTCTATTTTATTCACCCTCTAGGTCGTGGCGCGATGATCGAGGCTGATCGGGAGGTGGAGGCATGAGTGGGCACAATGTGGTTATCCCTTGTTTGGCAAGTGCTGAGGGTAATTTCGGAACTTCATTTGATTTTTCAGACGGAAGCAGGACGGGGCACTGTTATCTATGTCCTTCGGGGACAGGTCCTATCAGATGTCATCATCTTTGATTATCCTAAAGTGGGATATGATCATGGGTTAAGTGAAGGAAATATGTGATCCATAGAGTAAATCGTGACAAGTTCTATTGCTTACGAGCTTGGGTCGCGACGATCGAAAGGATCGAGGATCATGTGATGAATGATCGAGTTGGTTGTGGACCGAGAGAGTTGGGATTGGCGGTGACCAGTCATGATTATAGATTTTGGAACCACTCAAACGGGATGAGTGTAATGACTATCAGGTAGAGGTTATTCTGTGGTGAATGAGATGATACATTGAGCATCATTTAGGAAAAGATGAATAGTCGATGCTCAAGTAAGTTGTGGGCAGGTTCGTTATCGCTACAAATGGAGTGTTGTTGAATGGGGGCAGGTAACCGACAAGTTCGGGATTGGTACGTCTTGGTGGAATATGTTGGTTGACCTTTGGAATGAACCAAGGTATGAGATTGGTTAGTAAACTAGTTGGCCTATCTATGGAGTTGGTTAGGTGACCAGAAAAACTCAGATATAATGTTGAATTGGAGTGATGGATCTATCTCGAACAAGGATTAGACATACAGACTCCAGAATTGAAGTGTGATTGGCTGGTACCCATGTAGTGGACGGACTAGATCTGAGGTTATTGTGGTGCGTGGACTAGTTTCCTGTTGTTGGTATGTGGTACGTATGTTGTGCGTGAGAGTAGTTCTCAAGCAAACTTGAGTAGTGCATTATGGTTGTGTGATGTGTGCACCTGTGCCCTACTCACGTTGGACAGTAGTTGTGGACTTGTTGGTAATCGGATTGGTTCCGATATTGTTGGTTCGTTGAGAACGTGGACTAGACATCGAGTATTGTGCACTTGAGCAGAGTGATCTTGAGAAGGTTCAGTGTTTGTGTGAGCTTGGAGCTCAGAATCGTGGTAGGCCAAAGGAACTATAGAGTTGAGTTGTGTTATCCACGTTAAGGCAAGTATTCGATGAGGTTCAGATACACTTAGGTTGGGTAAGTTGGGGGTTAGTGTAACCACAGGATGAGTGAGATGTCAGATTGTATTGGACGATGGTTGGGACTCGAGAGAGTCAGTGTGACGACCCGGAAATTCGAAATAGGAAATAATTGGAAAATTGGAAAGAAATGACGATTTTGCCCTTGGTTGTTTGGGGGGGGGGGGGGGGGGAGGGGGATGGGCAAAAGTTGATTTTTTTGCTCAGGACATTTTTGGACTTTCCGTAAATACCGTTAGGTAGGTCTCGAGACGCTGAGTCCGTAGACAGGCGGACATGCGTCAATCGAAGTTCGGATGTGAAAGTTACGGACATACGAATGCGAGGGGCATTTTGGTCATTTTGTTGGTAAGGGTAAAATGGTAAGTTGGGCTGGAATTGGCTGATTCAGCCATGTTTCCTGACTCATCTGTCATGTTGGTGACATCTGTCACATGTAGAGAGGGCTTAGTGGCCCTGTTGTGATAGCTGGAGGTGTTGTAGTGTTGTTGAGATACAACAAACCGCCCACCCCCTTCGTTCAAATTTGATCAAATTGATTGATGGATGAGGCCACGTATAAAACCTAAGACGGTGGGACGAATCCACAGAGAAAAACGAGTGAGAATTAGAGGAGCATTTAGGAAGATAAACCCCTAAACCCGAAGACCCAAACCGTGGAAGCTCAAATCTTCCAAAATTCGAAATAAAAGTAATAGGTTGTGATGATTCAAATTGAGATTCAATTGAGTCTTCTGGGATCAATTGGAATGTAACTAGCTCAAATTTGAGAAGAATTGACACAGGGAAGGCCACGAACAGACATGGCGGAATTGAGAGAGACTTGGGATTGAGTTCAGGTGATTCGAGGTAAAGGATCTTGAAATTGGTTTCGAATTTACGTTTACTATAACCTTAAGATACTCTCTGCTCGATTAGATTTATGAATTGGACTGAAATTCGTTACAATTGAACTTATAAGCGATCGGGCATCGAGTTAGAAATCGACCCAGTTAACATGTGGTTTCATGAAAATAAGAATACATATCCCTAATTAAGTTAGATTAGATGAAAATCAGTGAAAGAAACAAAGGAATTGAGGTCGAATTAACTGAGAACTAATCGGGTTGTATCGCGGGTTAACGGGTCTGTTCTACAGGAAAACGGGTTGGGACGATGAACAGTAGGGGTACTGTTCATCAGCGCGTGAGTTCATGCGCAGCCCATGTAATCGACGCGTGAGGGCGCGTGGTTGACCTTCAGGGGAAGTATTCAACATACTTTTTCATGTAATCGATGTAAGAACATTTTGGTTTTGGTTTCGAGTCAATCGGACACCGTTTCGATATTGTTTTGAGGGTCCGAAGGATTAGGTTACGTTTTAAATTCGTATTTAATTCCCAGAAAATTGGGGGAGTTTAATATGCTAATCTTGGATTCATTAGTGACCCATAATGATGTTGTTTGACAGGATTCGAGATTTCTGAAAATTACGGAAAAGAGTGCAACTCAGAATCGAGCGGTTTGGACGGTGTGTGAGTGGACGTTTGTTTTATAAACTATTATGCATGCATAGTTAAATGTTTTACATGATTGATTGTATGATTTGGTTTGCAATGCTGTCATGGTGATTTGGCATGATTAATTGTGATTAATGATTGTTTTAATCAATCTTTCAGGCACGTTTTACGAGGAATGTGCAAATGATATTTTGGGCTAGGCCCAGAGTAAAAAAGGTTTCAAAAAGGATATTTTGACTTAATTGGTGAGTCAATGATGATTTCTGGATTACTTTAATGTTTTCAAATGAGATTTTACGGATTTACATGTAAATGACATTTTGGGCTTGAGACCCTGTCGGGAATGATTTTGACTTGGTGTGAAGTCAAGGATTTGATTGAAATGTTTTGGGATGTAATCCCTAGATGGTTTTCATTGTGATTGTAAGTACCCAGACGGTCGAAGCTAGGGGATCACCTAGACGACCGGAGCTCGGGTGATATGTTTGTGATTGTTCCTAGGCAGCCGATGCTAGGAGTACACCCAGCGGCTGACACTCGGGGCCCAGGCAGTCGAAGCTAGGGGATTACCCAGACGACTGATGCTCGGGGTTATGCGTGCCGGGACAGTCGGAGCTAGGGGTGGCTACCCAGACGACTAAGGGACGGGATATTGCCTACGCGTAGTGCAACTTGATTGTGTGATTGTTTGTGCACTTGTGAGTAGTGCGGTTTGATGTTTGATGTTGATTGAGATTGCGTACTGGTATTGAGTACAGGTTTTGGTCTTTGTGGCCAGGTTAGTGTTTTCATATGTTTGGCTTGAGAGCCAGGATTTGATACTTTTCATGTGATTGGGCTGGAAAGCCGGTGATTTTTATTCATATATTTTACCCTATGCATGCATGGTTTGATAAACTGGAAGGGAAAATGGTCTATTTGAAATGCATTTTCAAATGATATTATTTTTGTCCACTCACACCTTTTCCGTTTTTATGACCCTTCAGGCCGTGGCACGACGTTCGGGGCTGATCGAGAGGTGGGGGCATGAGCGGAAATCAGTGCAGTTATCCCTTGTCTGACAGGTGCTGAGGGGTAGTTTCAGAACTTCAGTTGACTTGTCAGATGGGAGCAAGACCGGGCACGGTTATCAAAGTCCAGTTAGGACGGGTCCTGTCAGTCAGAATCACAGCGTGGATGCTGAGAGAGACGAGGTTTGGCACGAGGTACCATAGTAGGACTCTAGAGTGAGTCGAGGGTTTTGTTGGTGACTCGAGGAGTGATAGTGGAGCCGTGAGTATCGGCTGAGCACGATAGTGGGTCACGAGCGTGGCTTACGGTTAGGAAACCGTCTAGCGACAAGAGATTTGAGATTGAGATGTCTCAGAGAGAGCAGGATGTCAGCTTGGGTTGTCGTCTGAGAAAAGTCTTTAGGCTGAAAATTGAAAGGTGTCAGCTTGGTATTTGAGAGGTATGTCAGCTTGGTTTAGTAGAATTGGGCAGGACGGTAAGTTGACCTGTCAGCCTGGTATCAGTTGACTAGTGAGTTAACGTGTGGATACTCGAGATTTGGAAATCGAGACTTGGTTAGTGAGAGTTAAGTTTTGGAGCTTTTGGAAGCTCTCGGTGACAGTTGGTCATAAGTTCATGGTTACGGTAATAGAGGAATGAGCTGAGTATCAGTATTGACCGTTGGATTGTGGTTGATATCGAGTGACGTTTTAGTGCAGCTGAGTACTGTGGCTAGTTGTTGGACGTGTATGTTCACACGAGGGCGCCTCGAGTTGGAGGCAGGATTGGATTTCCACAATTTGGATGTGGGTTTGGGTCAGTTTGAATTTCGAGAACGAAATTATTTAAGGGAGAAGATTGTAACAACACGTCCCGAATCTACGGATTAATTAAGGACAAATTGGGGATTATCAGGACTAATCGGAAATTAGTCGAGGATTATTTGGACAATCTCCATAAAATGACGATTTTACCCCTGAAATGGGTAAAATGTTAACTTTTGACCTAGGAGGTCAAATGCATGAGGAACAAGGATTGTTACATAGATTGAGACGATACGAGTCCTTACACAGGTGACATGTCGAAATCAGACATCGTACGGAGAAGTTACGGTTCACGAAAGGAATCAAGTACTATTCTTATTTTACGAGGAATTATACAAATGGAAAATTTGGATTGGGTTAAATATCTGGGTGGACCACTTGAAGAGTGACAAGTGTCACTCATTTGATTGGCCCATTACACCAAATATTTTGAGATCTGGTATTTTCATCTTCATTGTTTCATTTTGCCCGAAACCTATACAAACCCAAAATGAAACCCACCCAAACATCCTTCAATCCTCATCCATTGCTTCTGGAGTGAACGAGAAGGTCAGAGTGTGAGGCTAGACGATCAAGACGGTGGCAACGGCATGGACGACCGTGGGCGGTGGCCTGAAACTCGTGAAGGTAAACTTTTAAATTGAAAATTTGAAGTTTGGATTTTAAGATTTGTTGTACATTTATGAGGTTCAGACGTGGTTCCTAGGACCTAGAACGTACTCATAGGGATCGATTTCGAGATGGTCGGAATCGACCAGGGGAAGGTCTAAAAGTTCATTCGAAATCACCAAGCTGGGAAGGTAATTTCTAGACCATTTATAGTGTTTTTTGAGGTGGTAGAACTCTTCTAGGGATCAAGACGAGTCTATAGGAACAAACGGGGTTCAAAAATGGTTGAGTTTTGGCCGAGTTATGGTCGAGTTGGATCGCGGGTCTAGGTGACCCGTTACAGTGAATCAGGTCGACTCGGCGAGAGATAGACAATGATGACGTCAGCAGGGTGATGTCATCATCTGTCAGAGTTGTCAGGCCACATGGAAAAACAAGGGCTACTGCATGGCAGTTATCAAGTCCAGTCAGGACTGATAAGTGTCAAACACGTGGACTAATCAGGGGATAACATGTGACACTGTCAGACATGTCAGGCTGACGTCAGCCGTTTACTTTGACCGTGACGTCAACGTTGACTTTTGACTAGAGTTCACTAGGAAGTTTGACCAGCGCGTGGGGCTCGTGAACACGAATTTTGAGGTGAGATCAGTCCCATTCGAATTTTGTTAGACGGGAACAGCCACATCCTACAATAATCTAGGGGGATTGGGATGGGGTTGTCTAGAGACTATAGGTGATGGGAATGGAACGATTAGTGTTGGAGGCATTCTTAAGCTGAGCCCATGCTTGAATTATGGCTCTTGCAGATGAGGCTGAAGAGTTTCTAGAGTTGAAGCCATTGCTACATCATTAACACTCTTAAACCAATCTTCAAGAAAAAGGATAGTTGCTACTTTTGCCAGTTTATAATCTCAACATCAAAATTGGAAATATCTACTATCAATTTCCATAATCAAATAGGTTGAACAAGCTACAACAATACAATCATCATGATAATGAACTAGACACGTTCATGAATGACAGCCAATAATCAAGATAATACAATAGTACAATCATCAATAATACAATAACTCAATCATCAAGATAATGAACTAGATCGAGTTGATTTCTGATTAAAAGAATGGAAACCCACTCATCGAAATGAAGCCTACCTTCAAAACGTGGTGTTGAATTGACCCTTCTCAGACCACAACGTCCAAAGTTCCAATTTTAATTTGAGTTAATATTAATCAGTTTGGTTGCACATGAAAGGAAATTCAAACAAAATGGAAAATTCAGAAACTATCGAATTCCATTATTACAGGCGTACCAAGCGCACCAATATTTAATCTTCACTCCAAGCGGTGCCTTTCTCCTCTGAAAAAGGAAGAAAGAAAAAAAAAATCATTTTTAAGACTTCTGTGGCTTTCTCAAAATAGGACAACAAATCGTGCAAAATTTGGATACAAGAGTGGTGTGGATCAATTATACATAGTAACAACTTTATTAAATAAAACAAAACTTATCTTACCACTCAATGAAGGCTTCGAAGACGAGTGGTGGGGAAAATAAAATAACCCAACAAGAAGCAAAGAGCACGAGAAACAGAGGAAACGATTGAGGATGATGAGTAAAGGTTTGGACTGTTGCAAAGATCTCGAGAAAAAAAAAATCGAAGAGCTTCACGAAATCATGATGGATTCTTCGTGATTAATGGACCGTCGCACATCACGATCTATGGAGCCTCGCCGACGCGGTAAACTGATTTGAGGAGTCCGAGGCGTGGTGATGGAGGTGTCCGCTGGCGTCGATCGTGGCGATGGAGCTTGGAATTTTTCTTCGGCTGCCCAGAATTCTTCTTCGATTGCCAACCCTGCTTAAGGGGCACCTAGGTTGAGAGGTGAGAAGTGAAGTAGAGAAAGTGGCAGTAAATTAGGTTAAAATTTGTAAGAATTTATATTAGGTCATTATGAAACTTTGGAATAAACATTTGTAAATGGATTCAGATTCGTGGGTTAGTAGGTTATGATGCAATAATCGGTTTATTAAACTAGTTAGTAGGTTATTAAATGGAATTGTGATTAAATGAATTATAGTGAGTAGGTTATTAAATGGAATTATGATCCAATAATCGTTCATTAGTTGATTTGAAAGTTTAAAATTCACCTATTTAATAAATGAATTATAATAAATTGAGACCTGAATTTTTTAATTGAATTAATTCAAGTTATTTTTGTGGAATTGTGATTAAATTGTATTAGAAATTTCCACCCCATGTAGCAGAACATATATAAATAATAATAATAATAATAATAATAATAATAAACTGGAATCGTTGAAGGGAATCCAACAACTTTTCTACAGAAAAGTGCCCATTTCCCTTTTGCAGAATAATGTCCCCTTTTCTCTCTTTTTTTTTCTTCTTCCAGGTGTTGGAGTGAATTTTTTTTTTAAAGAAGAATTATTTTACTTAAAATACTACAAAAATTGTATAAGGATAATGACTTTGCACATTAGTCGTGAATATCAAGAATAAAAATAACATTTTAAAAAAGATTTACAATTTGAGCATAGATAACAAAACGAAATTAAAAAAATTACAAATATAATAATGACTTCAATTTTGTTGACTGGTATATAATTTTATTTTATCTAATATCTAAGTGAGGATGTAGTTGTACGCTCCATTCCTGGCCGGTTAAAAAATCATGGTTACTTCTGTACCACATGCAAATTGCTAAGTAAGGATGTGGTTTAATGTGTAGTGTGGGTTTAATCCTTAATTTTTTTTTTAAAAAAAAATTAGAAAAAATATAGTTCTTTTTTTATTATTTTATTATAATTCACTAATCTGACGGTCGTTATTCTTCCATGACCCGCCCCACCACATATTGGTGGATCCATGGTCCATGACAAAGTAGGTAAATATGCATATAAAATCAGCAAAATCGGTTAAATAATATTAAAAAAAAAATTGGATTGATGATCCGTAATTTCAGCTCTTTGGCTTTACATATCTGGTGGCAGCATCTCCAAGCCTGAGAAATCTAGACCGTTGGATGTGGATCAGAGAGGGTCAGTAAAATCAGTGAAATTGTCAGTACTTAACTTGTAATTCAAGAGCATGTGTGCACAGTGATCAAATCCACACCCTTACCAGAAACGGCGTCGTTTGTATGCTGAGAAGTCCAATCTATCCGAATAATGACAAAGGCTATAGAAACGGCGTCGTTTGTCTGCTGAAAAGTCCAGCTTATCCGAATGACAAAGGCATATACCCGAAACGCATGCTCACTCCACTTCACTTAACCTCGAATCCCCAATACCTAACCCGGGTTAAAGGCAAACCCAACCACGGTTAATATACTCTCCACCAGATTCGACCCACGTAGCCTCAATCAACGGCCGTGACAAACTTGCCATAGATATTCACCGCAGAGGCCTTATTATAAACCCCTCGCCCCTCGTGACCTCGTCTGCGCATCACAAACCCTAACTCAGTCTTTCTCGTATTCCCCAAATTTCTCTTTACGAACAAACCCTAATTCTCATCAATGGCATCGAACCCGAAGGTTTTCTTTGACATGTCCATCGGTGGCCAGCCCGCCGGCCGGATCGTGATGGAGCTGTTCGCAGACACCACCCCTCGCACAGCCGAGAACTTCAGGGCTCTCTGCACCGGAGAGAAGGGCGTCGGCCGCAGCGGCAAGCCCCTCCACTACAAAGGATCGTCCTTCCACCGTGTGATCCCTGGGTTCATGTGCCAGGGAGGTGACTTCACCGCCGGAAACGGTACCGGAGGCGAGTCGATCTACGGCGCCAAGTTCGCCGATGAGAACTTCGTCAAGAAGCACACCGGACCTGGAATCCTGTCCATGGCTAACGCCGGACCCGGGACCAACGGATCCCAGTTCTTCGTCTGTACTGCGAAGACCGAATGGCTGGATGGGAAGCACGTTGTGTTCGGTCAGGTGATCGAAGGTCTCGATGTTGTGAAGAACATTGAGAAGGTCGGGTCGAGCTCCGGGAAGACCTCGAGGCCAGTGGTGGTCGCTGACTGCGGTCAGCTCTCTTAGACGATGGCGCCGTTTGGTTCGTTCTTGTTGTGTATGGATAATGGGAACGTCGTCGTTTTAATGTCTTATTATGAGTGTCTTTAATTTTCGAATTTGGGTTCAAGTAGGTTGGATTTCGTTAGGGTTTGGTTGATGGACCTTATTTATGGTTATGGTCGTCGCTTTAATTTTCCGTTTAATTGCTCTGGTGTTTCTGATCTGAGACTTATTTTCTGTTCAACTTGAGCTATTATCGTATCGTTAAATAAATTATGTCTTATCCTCAATTATTTCCTTTTCCTTTTTCTATTATTATTTTATTTTTATTATTGTTATTATTATTATTAATGAATTACTTTATTTACTTTCGGGCCTTTCTAGAAGCGGTATAAAGTCAGATTGATCCTATAAAAGTTAAAAGATTAATGGATTTTTGGAAATAAATTAAGAAGCTATTAGATTTATTTAAGAATAAAATATATTATTAGCTATTGAAGTTCTAGTTTGGAGCAAAAATAATATTTTGTCATCGTAGGAGTAACGAGTTTCTCTTTTAACATTTTAGTAATTTTGCGTCCAAAGCATTGAACCAAATCTCTCTCAAGAGTATAAATTTTTTTCCCATATCTTCTCTCTCTGGCCGTGAAAATACGTTTGCCCAATTGTCTGTTTTGAAATTAATAGTTGTAATAATGAATGAAGAAAAAGGCTCTTCATCTCTGAATTAAAGCTTGGCAGCTTTCAGGTCAAAGGCAATGAGATACAATTTCGAAAAACCGAATTAATTGTTTGGGATACCAAAATTGGAGAACACCAAGAAAATTGGGTAGGACACGATGACGAAGTGGCCATGGCTAGAGAAATAAGATGGGGGAAAATTTTTGCTTCCAAGGAAAATAATTATCTATCAGGCGCATAGGGTTTTGATTGGAGGGAGGAGGAGATATCGTTAGATTTTTATTTAAAATACTCTCTAAATTGAACATTTAAATGTATTATCTATTAGGTTGAATTCCTTAATCTTCGTGGGAGCAGGATTTTGTAAAAGAGAAAGTGAGGGTTTTCTTATAGAGAAAAATGGAGAGGATTGAGGATTGAGGATGAGAGAAACAATATGATTTTGATTGAATGATATTCCATATTACATTTTCCATCGAGATAGAGGACTATATATGCTTGACACATTCTAATTACAATTACTTAGAGACTAAGTAATCTCTTGTAACTAACCTACTCGTGCTTAGGCTCACAGGATGCTAATTGTCTAACAGTCAAGATAGCTGTGCAAGATGGTGACATCTCAGTGGGAGTGATCATGTAAGAAGAGTACGACAGTGGACAACACCATCACACCTGCATTCCAGCAAGGCAGGACCACTCTATACTTCTTGCATTCAACTGAATCGATGAATTACTATGCAGCCTTACATCCCCCCCTCAATCTGATGGGAAGGTCGAGGGAATTTTCATAAATTAGTTAAAAAGGGGGAAATTGTTGACTTTTTACGTGGAAAACATTCTTCACGCAATTCGAGGACCGTTAGGTAGATCTCGATGTCCTGTGTATAATGACAGGCAGCACGCCGTCATCGGACATCGGACGGATAAGATATGAGTCTAGGAAGTGAAGGGTAAAATGGTAATTTGGACATTCAGGGGCAAATCAGTCTTTTAGCACCTTGGGATTTGTGTAACCGGATAAGGACACCTGGGTTGAGTTCATTAGATATTTGGGAGAGTTGGACCACATAATGCAAGACACCTGGCCTAATTCTAGTGGATTCTAGCCAAGTCGGCCGTTCACTTTACGTTTTAAAATGTTTGGGTTTGTCGTTCAAATGAGAGAAACAGAGACTGAGACAGTGAGCCAACCGATCGGTTTCCAGGGTGTGTGAGTCCTTGAGTTAGAGTGTGAGTGACCAGAGATAAAGTTGAGAGTTTGGTGAGTATTTCTTGGTGAGAGTTTGGGTGAGAAAAGGACTGTTAGAAGGTCAGTATACCCAGGAAACAGAGAGGTTAAGGTGTGAGCAGCCGTGGACGAAATCAATCAAACCCATCAAAGTTGGGCTTGTGGTGGTGTTCAGAGACCGGAGGAGAGACTCTAGGATGTGCAAGGCTGTGGTGGAGCTCACGGCGGTGAGCAGAAACAGGTAAAGTCTCTGGGTCCTCTGTTTTTCCAGAAATGTTCAAATCAAAAGTCGTGAGTTTTAGGGATTGGTTGAGTGATTTTGTTGACACTAACAGCTGAAGAAAGTCACTGCCAAGTTCAGAGATTCGAAACAGTGACTGGAAGGGCGACGGGTGGCCGGAATCCTAAGGTCGATTTTTCTGCGTTTTGGTTCGACTTTGGGAGGTAAGAAATAGGACTTCATTTCGTGTTTTTATTACTTGAATCAATCACAAATTCAAGGAAGAAACTTAGGGTGTAGATAGGATTGAAAACGGCCTGAAAACGAGTGAAAACCGGCCTCGCCAGCTCGGTTGGACTGGACCGGTCTGAACCGGGTTGGCTGGAGGTTGACGATGACACTGTAGCAGCGCGTGGTTCCCATGCCCATCCCCTTTGGGAGGCGCTTGAGGGCGCGTGAGGCTTATTTTGGGGAAATTTTCAACACGATTTTCACTCTAATCGATGTAACGAACATTTTAGGACAAGTTTCGAGTCGATCGGACACCGTATTGGGGTAGTTTTGAGTGTTCGAAGGTTTAAGGGTTCGTTTAATTACGCTTAAAAATCCCAAAAAATTAGGGGAATTAGGGTAAGCTTAAATGAAGTGTTTGTGACCCAGAATGGTGACTTTTGACAGGTCGGGATATTCCTGAGATAGCCGAGGAGCGTACGGGACGCGAGTGACGCGTTCGAACCTTGTGAGTGGACCTTTTGTTTTCTAACTGAGCATGCATAACTATTTTTACTTATTTATTTATGTTTCGACATATGCTTTTATGCTTTCGATATATGATTTTATGCCTATAATTTCTATATTCTTGCTTTACTTGATTACACGTTTTTCCATATGAGTTATCGGATTTGCACATACTTCGAGAATATGATTTCTGTTATGCCTTTGAGGATGGTTTCAGATGGATGATTTATGTTTATACGCATTCTATTTTCTAGAGATTTGTGGATATGATTTGAGATTGGAAGTGAAATTCGGGCAGAAGTCCCCTTTCGGTTAAACGTGATTTTGGTTTTCGAAGATTTCCGGTTTGGTTTTGGTTTTCGGATTTCCATGCATTTTTCGTATGCTTGAAAATTGGTTTTGGGTTTAAAGACCCGAAAAAAGATAAAAACCCGCTGGATCTGATTTTGAGTTTAAAGACTCGGATTGATTGACGGGGGAAGGGCCCTGGATTGAGATGTTTTTAGTTCAAAGACTCGGTATATGTTTTGAGTTTAAAGACTCGGTGATTATGATACCCCCCCGAGGCCTGTGATTGTGTTTTGAGTTTAAAGACTCGTTGATATCTCGGGAAGGCCTGGTTATTGTGCATGGTTTTGAGTTTAAAGACTCGGGCGCACTTGAGATCCAGTAAACTTGTCTGATCGATGTTTTTCACTGGTTTTCAAATGTTTTGGGATGTGACCCGAATAACTTGGTTCTTATGGATTTAGGGCCGAGTGCCTAAACTCTGGTTTTGATTTCTGATGATTTCCGCACTTATTTTCATATCAGACATATGGTTGTTTAAAGATACTTGGTTATGCATGCATGCTTTCAAACGGAGAGTGAACTTTGGTTTATTTCGTAAACGGTTTTATAACTCTTATTTTTAGTCCACTCACGTTTTTAATGTTTTTAACACCCTCCAGGTTGTGGTGCTAGCATCGTGGCTAACGTTGAGGTAGAGGCGGAGGCATAGAGTTTTCCCGTTGCACGTTTAGTCAGCTCTTAGTAGGCTTTTTGTCTTATCTTGTACTGTACTATGCTCTGTGCTACAATTGACTCGTTGTATTATAACTTATCCCTGGTCTGGGAATGTATATTTTGTGGTTTTCGTATGGTTATTTTGGTCTTTTGAGTTGGGTTGTCAGACGGGAGCAGGGTCCGTCCCGGTTATCGGTGTGATAATCGGGGTGGGTCCTATCAGGACCTCCCAGGTCAAAAGTCAACTATTCACCCTCATTCAGGGGAAAAATTGTAATTTCGCCCTGAACATCCGTTAATCCTCATATAATCCCCGATTCACCTCACGAATTCGTAATTAGTCTTAATTAATCCTTAAAATCAGGGACGAGTCGTCACACAAAATGGTAATCAATCTCAATCTGTTTTGCCCGTGAATGAAAAATGGGATTGGCACATAGGCTAGTAGTAGATGTACTATCACAGTAGATCAACGGGGGTTTCAATAAAGGGAAGTGAACGACACAAAGCAGTTGACGGATCTAGGAAGCTTCCGCGGCAGTAATAGTAAGGGCGTGATACTCGGACTCAGTACTTGAGCAAGAAAGAGTCGATTGCTTCTTGGACATCCAAGAGATAGGGTTGTTCCCAAGATAGAGGACCATGCCAGTAGTAGAACGGCGATCACCAGGGTCCCCAGCCTAATCGGTATCCATGTAAGCCACCATGTCGAAGGAGCCAGGAGTTAAGGAGATACCACGATGCTGAGTACCCTTCAGATATAGCAAGATGCGTTTAACAACCATAAAATGAGATTCTGTTGGGGAATGCATGTATTGATAGACCTGATGGACTGAGAAAAGAATGTCGAGCCTGGTGAAAGTCAGATATTGCAAGACACCAACAATGCTGCGATAGTTTAAAGGATTGGTGTATAAGGGGCCAGTGTCCTTCTTGAGTCGAGAGCCTGGGACATTGGGGGTTTCGATTACTTTGCTGTCTAACATGGACGTCTTGAAAAGAAGGTTATGAACATACTTTGATTGAGAAACAAACAGGCTGGTGGAAGTGTACTTGATCTCAAGACAGAGGAAGTAATATAAGGCACCCAGATTCTTCATGTCAAAATGAGAAGTTAAGGCAGTGATGACCTCAGTGATAGCAGTGGAAGTACTTACAATGAGGATGATATCATCTACATATAGAAGAAGAATCACAACAGCAGATGTGGTTTGCTTAACAAATAGGAAAGAGTCTGACCAGTTGGACTGGAAACCAAGTTCAGTCAGAAAGCTAGTAAACGTATTGTTCCATGCTCGAGGAGCTTGTTTGAGACCATAAAGAGACTTGTCTAGCTTGCATACATGATCAGGAAAGAAGGGATCCTTGAAACCAGGTGGCTAACTCATGTAAACCTCCTCCTTATGCTCCCCATGTAAGAAGGCATTCTTCACATCTAATTGTGTAAGGGACCAACTAAAATAAGCAGCCAGAGCAAGAATAAATTGAACAGTGGTATTCTTGACCACAAGACTAAATGTCTCCTCATAGTCTAGACCCTTCTCTTGACTAAACCCCTTAGCAACAAGCCATGCTTTGTGTCGAGCTAGTGTACCATCAGCTTTCCTCTTAATTTGGTAAACCCATTTGCACCTTAGGAGATTCTTAGAGGGAGGAAGAGGAAACAGGGACCAAGTCTTATGACTATAGAAGGCATTCATTTCTTCTTCCATAGCTTGCTGCCAAGAGAAGGATGCAATCTTAAAAGATGTTGGCTCGATCTCTGCAAGATCAACATCAGGAGAAAGAACATGGGTAGACAGGAACACCCTGCTCTTGCAAATACCAGTTTTGGACCTGGTTTGCATAGGATGCATATTCACTCCAGTGATAGGGAGAACCACCTCCAAGAGTTAAGACTGAAAGTCTATATCAATGGCACTGCTAGAGTGGTTAGGAGACAGACCAGAAGAGTGAAACTCTGATGGGAATATAGGATCTGCAGAAGAATTCAAATGAGGGGCTGATAGAGTTGATGTAGAAGAATCAGAGTTCACCTGGGAGGAGAGAGTCTGAGTAGGAGACTGCAGAGTGGAAGATGAAACCAGTGAGGGTAGGTGTGGAATAACAGGACAAGAAGGTACATGAGAAGTAGTGGGAATAGATGAGGCACATATGGATTGCTTCAACAAGGAAGGATATGGAAATTGCATCTCATCAAAGAGAACATGTTGACAAACAAAGTTCTTGTTAAACAGGAGGTCATGACATATAAACCCTTTATACTTGTCAGCATAGCCTGAGAATATGCACTTCCTGGTCTTGGGTTGAAGTTTACTGGAATTATAAGGTTTATGAAGGGGAAAACAGGCACATCCAAAAACCTTGAGATGAGTTAAAATAAGAGATTTTGAAAATAAAAGTTCATAAGGAGACTTCAAATGTAACAAGGGGCAGGGAATTTTGTTAATGAGATAAACAGCAGTAGCATAGGCATGAAACCAGAATGCAGAAGGAAGATAGGCTATTTGCAAAAAAAGTGAGGATAGTTTCAAGGATATGTCTATGTTTCCTCTTAGCTAAGCCATTTTGTTCTGGAGTGTAGGGACATGATCTTTGGTGAGTAATGCCTTGTTTGGAAAGAATGGTTTGTAAGGCCTTATTGGTGTATTCACCACCCCATCACTATGAAGTGTTTTGATAGAAACAGAAAATTGATTAAGAGTGTAAGAATATAAATGCTCAAAAATGGCCTGAACTTCAGACTTGTTTTTCATTGGAAAAATCCCAAGTGTGAAGGCCTCCATACATCAAAATGAATTATCTCAAAAGGAATAGAAACAGGAAATGATTTTTTTGACAACTTGTCTTCTAAACAGGACTCGCAGATTGTTGAGGAGAGATCCTTTGAAGCTAAGATATCAGCCTTACGGAGAGCAACATACACGATCTGATTGAAGGGGCGTCCTAGCCATCTGTGCCAAAGGTGACACTTTGTGTTTTTGCTAAGAAGAGCAACGAGAGACTGACTTTGTGGAGCAGCAAGACCTTTATTTGGCAGGTGATGGAAAAGAAAAGGATACATGCCATCCTTACTCAATCCCTGGAAGAGGATTGTTCCAATGAGCATGTCCTGGATGAGAAAGAATGATTCATTACAAATAAAGGAGTAGTGATTATCCTTACAAAGTTTATTCACAGATAAGGGATTGGCTGTAATATGAGGAACATGAAGTATTTCAGCTAGTTTGAAAGTATGTGGTGTAGGATTAAAAGTTGCAAGACTAGAGTGGCCAGTATGAGCAACTTTCAAACCTGAACCTCCTCCAGTTGTGATGACATCTTCAGAAGCAGAAGGACTTGGCCTGTGAATTTAGGATAACTCAGAGGTCATGTGTGCTGTAACACCTGTATCTGCAATCTAGTAGCCTTGCTATTGACTAGGTAAGGTATGTGCACTCATAGTGGTGAGATTAGGTGAAGGAGATGAGCCTTGGTAGGAGTAATTCTCTCTCTCTGATAACAGTTGATGGTTGAATGTCCAGTCTTCCAGCATATCTGACACGGCTCATTAGCTTGAGAAGGCTGGTTTGGATGTCGATAGTAGCAATCAAATTATCTATGTCCATTTTTGTACATATTTGACAGGTTGGTGGTTGTTGATATCCATTTTGAGGAGGTGCACCAAGAATTCTAGGGATGGAGTTCTTTATAGCCATTGCTCTTTCCATTGTCCCAGTTTCCTCCATTATTCTAGCCTCTGGAATTACCACCAAAGTTATTATTCCATCTTCCTCGATTCTTGTTTTTGTTTCCAAAACCTCTATATCCATTGTTAAAACTATTGTTGGTATACCCATTGTTTGGATTAAAGCCTCCATTTTAACCAAAGTACTGAAAGTTATCACACACCTGTTGAATATTCTGTCATATGTTACTAGGCACTGCATTGCTTTGATAGTTCTGTGATGTAACAACCCATCCCAAATTTTCGGGATTAATTAAGAATAAATTCAGGATTAACGAGGCAAATCGGAGATTAATTGAGGAATATCAGATGTTTGGGGTGAAATTACGATTTTTCCCCTAAACGAGGGCAAAAATTTGACTTTTGACCTTGGGAGGTCTAATACACGAGGACCGAGGATCGTTACATAGATCGAGTCAATGCAAGTTCGTAGAAAGGTGACACGTTGAAATCAGACATTCGACGGGAAAATTATGGGTCGCGAAAGGTCCCAGGTACAATTTGTAGTGGCACGATTTACGAGGCAATATGACATTTTTTATTTACTGTGGGGTCCCGATATTTATTTCAGGACCAATGGATGAGTGACAAGTGTCACTTATCCATTGCTCTTTTCCCTTCATACATGCACCCACCCCCTTTGTCTGTTTCATTTGAACCCATCGAACCCAAAACTATAACCCACCCCATCCCTTTCCTCATCATCTCGGATGAGATGATGGCTTGAGATTGAGACTGAGAGTGAAGGTTAGGCTGCGAGACGACTAAGCATGGCGGAACAGCCACGGCCAGGTAAAACCTGAAACCGTTAAATGGGTCAATTTTCGAAGTTAAGTTTAGAGGATTGTTGGGCTGTTTCTAATGATCGAATAGGATTCCTGGGTAGTGAACGATCTCACAGGGACCAAAAGGAGGGTCTACGGTGGCTGGGATCGACGGGGAAGCAAACTATAAAATGGGCCACCACTATTCATCCACAAACAGGTAAGATTCAGGTCGATTTTCTCAGTTTGGATTAGAGGGACCTCTTCTAAGGGATTGGACGATCACAGAGGGACCAATGGCTTCGAAAACGGTGGTCGGAGGAGTGATTTCCACCCTTGTCGAGTCGCGGGTCTGCGCAACCCACTATAATGGATCCGGGTTGACCCGGATAAAGGACAAAGATGATGATGACATCATCAATTATGTCATCATATGACATCATCCTGTTAGACCTGTCATGTAAGTTTGACACGTGTGAGATGTCAGATGTCAAATGACGTCATGCTAACGTCAGCGTTGACTTTGTTGACGTCAGCATTGACTTTTTCTTGGACCCTTGCTAGGGGCTCGTGGGCATGTATTTCAAAGTAAGACTAGGAAAATCTTAAAGGTTTCGACGATATGAATCCAATGGTGGTGTTTTTGAGTCGATCAGAGATGTTTAGGTTGGTGAAATTGAGGTTTAAAGCCTAGGGAAGCGTGTCCGGGACACGTTGGATTTTTCGAGAATGTTGGGGGTTCTTGATTAGGACTTATCTAGGTTGGTAGTAACCTTTGAGTGTGTTTTGAATAGGTACGGATGACCCGGAGAGGTTGGAGTAGCACAGAGAGGCTTATGACATGCGTATCGAGGCGCAGCTTGGACGGTCTGTGTGTATCGAGGCGCAGCTTGGACGGTTTGTGAGTAGACTTTGTTTTATGAATTTGATGCATGCATAAATGTTTTATATGTGTTTATGAACACGATTTGAGATGCCATTTGTGTATGTGTTTTAATATGAATTGATTGGCATTTTCGTAGGAAAATGCATTATTTCACATAGTTCGATATTTCTATTTTATACGATATTTGGGCTTCGGACAAGTATTCTACTTGCATGAGTTATATGTGATTTTGATGGTTTCACGGAGAGGCGTGAAACCGGAGAACTGATTATGGTTTTAGAGGATCTCACGGAGATGGGTGAGATAAAGATTCGGGCATGAGTCCTATTTGAACGATGATTTGGAAAGTGTTTTGAAATGAGAAATTGCTTTCAAATTTAGAAATATCTTTCGGGCGTATGGCCCAGTTGATTTGAGGTTTGACTTAGAGTATAGTTAAACGTGAGAAAAGTCGGGCTGCGACCCAATTACAAGATTTTGAAAGATATTTCAGGCATGAGACCCAGTTGTGGATTTAATAGGATTCGATGAATCCTGAGATATGGAGTGTCCTAGGACACTGGTTTTCAGGCTATGACCCATTTGGTGATATTTCGGACTGTGACTCATTTGATGATATTTCAGGTAGATGGCCCTATGTGTGATATTTCGGGTTAGAGTCCCGGTCGATGATGATGACATTCGGGTTCGTGTCCTGGAGGATATAACGCTCGCCTCCAGACTGCGAATGTGTTCCTTCCGGAGAGTTCACAATGCGCTGCCTGTTGTCGAGCAAGCGATGGAAGCTATGGCCGAGGGAGGTTCGACTTAGGAGTGCTGCTGTTATCCTCTGAGATCGATCGATGATGTGATCACGATGATATAGAGATGGTCGTGGCAGGTGATGTGTTCATGGCGAAATGCTAGAATTGTGAGCGGTCCTGAGCTTATATTTGCACATGTACTAGGATTGGAATCGTGTCTGACATTGAGATGAGGACGGGATGAGTTCCTGTAACGACCCATCCCGAATTCCGGGATTAGATTAGTGACTAATCAAGGATTAGTGAGGTTAATCGGTGATTAGTTGGGCGAAATCAGATGGACGACGCAAAATGATCATTTTACCCCTAGTCGTGGGCAAAATGTTGACTTTTGACCCGGGAGGTCCAATGGCCGAAGGCTGAGGACTGTTACGTAGATCGAGTCGATACGAATCCGTAGACAAACGACACGTCGAAATCGGACGTTCGACGAAAAAGTTATGGTTCATGGAAGTTCCGATGACCTATTTACGGTGGCACGTTTTATGAAGCAAAAATAGGACTTTTCCTGAGTGTGGGCCCAGTTGTTTGTGCAGGCCCAATGGATGAGTGACATGTGTCACTCATCCATTGCCCAGTATGTTTACATACATGCATATTGGAGTTTGGTCTTATTGGGTTCTAAAGCTGGGGTTTGGTCCTATTGGAGTTTGAGATGCAATTTCGAGATATTGTCAAATTGGGAAGGATTTTTATCCAAAATGCACCATGTACTATCATTTTTGTCTCAAAATATACCATAAATTTGTTTTTGTGTCAAAATGCACTCCAAACTCCTATTGTCGTTCCAATATAGTCATTTTTCGTCCGAGGGGTTAAAAACTGGGTAAAATTGGTCATTTTATACAGCAAAACATTTGAAATTAAAATGTGAACTAAGTGGCCTCCATCAGCTGATGATGTGACATATTAAACCCCTAATCCTATGAAGACCAGAAGACGCTCGAGCATGGTCTCTCAACAATAGAAAAAAAAAATAGAGACTGAAGGTTGCAGGAGACGAATAACCAGCAGCCGCGACGCTCTAGAAGTACCCATCTTCGCTGTTTCGTGGAGCAGCCGAGAAGCTTCCTGCGAGAAGCAGAGTAGAAGCTTCGGCAGAGAGAAGCCTAAGCTCCCCGCTTGCTGAAGGAACCCACCGTGAGAGAGAAGTCGCGAACCCGGAGGTTCGAGCGACGACCACCAGCGTTCATTGAAGTTTGAGCTAGTGCGTGAATTTATTCTGGAATTGGATAGGAGATGCTAAGATTCTTTATATTTTGTCAGAATGATCAGATGGAGAAGGTCTTAGAAGAAAAAGAAAATTTGGTTTTGGATTTACAGAAGAAATCCAAGGTGCTTCCTTCCTATTCAGATTGTTTAAAGTTCTTTTTTTAATCTCGTGTGGTCTTTTAACTTTGTTCTGCATCCACATCTTTACTCCTAGTCTTCTGGTTACCTGTCAAACATAGTTCATGACATCATGTCTCTCTGGGAATTTGTTTGTGCATAAATTAGAGGATGCATTGATAAATGCAAAGAAGAACACTTCACACCACAAGATGAAGTTAACCAAGGTATTTCCAGTTTCTTTAGATTGTGTATTAATCAATCTCGACGTTAGTTAAATTAACGCTGGTTTGCTTTTTTTTTTGTTTTGTTTTTTGTTTTGTAGCTTCACAAATTATTTATGCAAGTGAAATATTACAGTGAGAGACTTAAAAACTCTGAACATGAACTTAAGGTTGGTGTCTTTTCTCCTCTTAATCTTGTACAGGAAAACACTTCTGATATATTTTGTTGGCCTTTACTCCTAGTATTCTGGTTACCTGTCAAACATAGTTCATGTCTCTTTGGGAATTTTTTTTTGTGTGTGCAGAAATTGGAGGATGCATTGATAAATGCAAAGAAGAACACTTCACACCACAAGATGATAATGCTCAGATCAGGAAGGGTTTGGATTTGATGATCGAAAACCGACTCTTGATTAATAGGTGGCCTAATTATATAATAATGCTAAAAATAATTATTACAGAAATGGATAATCTTATTGGTCCTATCAAATATCAATTATACAACAAAGTTTCAATAAATCAATTTGATTACAAAAATGATAATAAACAACAAAATAAAATGAAAAAGTAAATAATGACGAGGCACCGAAAGTGTATGGTGCCACTGCGTCCGACTAATTCGACTTCTTTCCAACCTGCTCATATCTCAAAGGGCTTTTCGCAAAAACACACAACAAGGCACAAGCAAGTGCTTTAGTAAGCGCGCCTTTATCTTTCTGTTTCCCTTGGTTTAATTAGACCTAATTACCCATTCAAGTGGAAGATCTATAGTTTTACTAGCACGCTGCAAATTTGTAAATCAACATGAGAGTATGAGACCGATCCACCGGCCCATCGGGAAATATGATGTACAATATACATCTCAGACAGAATCAGCTCAATTTGAGGTACATATCTAAAAAAGCTTCGAATCCCCCACCACCTCGAAAAAAAATAGATTATCGGTATATGTTAGTCCTACAGAATTAAGGGTGGCAATAGATTATCGGTATATGTTAGTCCTACAGAATTATCGGTATATGCTTTAGTAAGCGCGCCTTTATCTTTCTGTCCGCGCCCACGTGCTCCACGATCCTCACTACGGGCTCCGCTCTGCCCCCGGCCTCCGACAGTGTTGGAAGCCGAACTCTGCACTGCACTGGTGCCTTCTGTATCGTTGACCCTGTTCAAGGCTAGGCACTCCCGAGCATAGTGGCCTGAACCTCCGCAGGCAAAACAAACAAGTACACCTGGTCTGTCAGCCGATCCACTGGATGCACCACTCCATGACATCTGCTGACTAGAACCAAATCTCGACCCCGATCTCTGGGGACTCCCAAATCGACCAGGACCTCCTCGGCCGCGCGACAACGATGATGTTCCACTACTGTGTCCTCCCTTCGATCCACGACGGCTCACTGGTCCAAGATACGGACGATCCCCGCGTCGTCCCGCCCCAGATGACTGTCGTGCCCGGTTTGTCGCCAGACCAGAATTGACACGAACCGCGGCATCCACCATGTCTCTCAGGGTAGCATGACTGGCAGCTGTCACACCTGCTCGAATATCTTCTTGAAGTCCAAGCTCAAATCACTGACATTTGTCCTCTTCTCTGCTCACAAAGGCTGCTGTGAACCAAGAAAGTCTCACAAAGGTCTGCTTATAATCCGTCACCGACAAATCGCCTTTCTCAAGTCGTAAAAACTTTTCCTCATGGGCAGCGCGAAAGGATCGTGGGTAGTACTGGTCCAAGAATCTCGCACGAAAGACCTCCCAAGTAGTAGTGTGGACGGACCAACCCGACATCTCCAGGTCGTACCACCACTGGTAGGCCCCGCCTTCCCGTATGAAGGTCGCCAATGCCACGCGCTTGTCCGGTGGGCAGTGCATCACAGTAAAGATCCTTTCCCATCTGGCTATCCATTCATGAGCATCCTCGGGGTTTGATCCCCTACTAAAGTGTGTGGCTCCCAAACGTTGAGCCCGTTCGATGCTCGCACACTCCATCTCTCTAGCTATTTCCTCGTCAATCGATGCTTGAGGAATTCTTCTTGGAGGCATAACCCACTGTTTAAGAGGCATAGATTAGATAACAACATATTTAAACATCAGAAATACCAAGTACTGACCGCTAGTCTAGCATGCTAACCATAACCTAGTGCTCTGATACCAAGTTGACAGGACCCGCCTTGATCCCCCTGGGACCACCCGGGGATGTGCCCTGCTCCCGTCTGACACCCGACCTCACAATACCAAAATAACCCTTAAAGGAATTCAAATGCATAAATATCCAAATTTAAGTCATACAAACATCTGAATACAAATAGTGTTAGACAAGGGATAGTTTCCAAATACAGGTTATTAAGCACGACTCTAGACATTCTACGTGCCAACCTACCCAGCAGTAGGGTTCGGGTGCGCAACGTAAACCTATGCCTCTTCCTCGGGATCCTTTTCTTCTTCCTCAGTAGCACAACCTAGAGGGGTTAGTAAAACAACAAGGGTGAGTGGGCCGAAAATCAAAGTTTATAAAAAATAGTTCATCATATCGAAAACATATAGTTTTTCCCCTCCGTTTTCCGAAATGTATGCATTAGTATCAAAAGCCATAATATCATATAAACATAAGCAGAATAATATAAACATAAACATAACCTCAGTCACTGTACTATACATCCCAACCCTAACATCCCAGATGTCTGACGTCCGAGACGCCCAATAAGGTCACAGTCCCAAGGCTACGCGTGCCACTCGGGGTCTCAATCCTGAGGCCAAATCCCGAACCAGGTATGGCATCCTAGATACCTGACGTCACAGGCGTCCAATAATAGCAATCCTACTCCTCAGCCACACTACGGTCCGGTCCCTTCGTAGAATGACCCCTCGCAGGCAATGCGCCGTGACCATTCCGAGGTACCTACATCCGGAGGAGACAGTATCCTAGGGTAGATCTATACAGTGTAGTACTAAAGATAATCATCGAAATCCATATACATATACATGACTCAAAATAGTGCAAAACTAACCAGACGGGTCTCATGCCCAAACATCGTAATGCGTGCCATAATCATAACTTAAGATAATCGAATGTTTTTGCTTGAATAACATATATATATATATATATATAGCAAGGAAAACAGTTATACATGCCAAGGTTTAGTGAAATCAAAAACCCACTCACAGTACAATCCCGCTGTAAATCCGAGCGTATAACCCTGTCCGAGTGCTATCGTACGATTCCTGTCATGTCCAAAGCATACGTAAGGGTCACTATAAGTCCCTACTAAACAACCAAGAAACCCTAGACTGAAACCGGCCAGGGAAAGTCGTCTGAACACATTTCCCAAGGCTTCAAACCCTAATTTGACCAACCTAACGATCTCCGATTGACACTAAACCACTGCCATTGGATTCGTATCGTCGAAACCTTGAAAATTGTTCGGGTCCCACAAAATGTATTGTTCACATGCGCCCCCACAAAATTTAGTGTCAGAGGACACATGTCACAAGCTCATTGGTTCATGATTTGACAGTCTCTGACATGATGACGTCACCATGACGTCATTGCTGATGTCAGCATGATGACGTCATCAGCTACAGTACCGGGTCAACCCTATTTGCAGAAAATTGGGTTACCGTTGGCCCTATAGACTCTTCACAACCTCCTCTACAGTTCTGAAAATTGGATTGCTGATGTCAGCATGATGACGTCATCAGCTACAGTACCGGGTCAACACTTGGCCCTATAGACTCGTCACAACCTCCTCTACAGTTCTGTGGACTCAAAACTAGGTTTTAGGTTGAAGAAAATACCTGAAAATCAACGGGAAAGTTGGATGAGAATTCTGGTCGTCTTCTCCAGCGACTCGCCCAAATTCCAGCCACGAACTTGGGTCCAAACTGGTCGTCTGAGTCCCTAGGACATGTCTCAGAGAAGAAAAAGGAATTCTAACGTCAAAACTAGCCGTTTCGAAACAAGGAAGAAAACTGAACCTATCGGGTTTTCTGACTTACCGCCGCCGTACGTCGTCGTGTCCACTCCTCAGTCCTCCTGCTATCCTAATTTACCTAACCCTACGTTGGTTCGAGCCCGGGTGAGGAGGTTTGGACGGTTGGATTGTTTGGTTTGGTTTTGTTTCCTTTCGGGTCTGGGGGGTTTCGGGTCCTGCAGGCCAGGCTGTGGTGGTGGTGGCCGGTGCCTGGTGGTGGCTGGTGGTAGTCTCGTGGTGGAGCAAGGCAGAGGGGTGGTCGTGTGTTTGTGCAGAGAAGGGGAGTATGTTCACGGGTAGAGAGAAAATGAAAGTGAGAGAGAGTAAGTTGTCAGATCCATTAAAAGAGAAAGTGAGATGAGATCAAGGGTCCAGATTCAATTTGAGGTTTAGAATGGATGGTTAGGATTTCATGAGGCAAATAAATATTAAATAAATGGCCAACCAAGATCCAGGTTTTAGGGAATGTGTGGGATGAGTGACACTTGTCACTCATCCAAGGGTCTAGAATGATTTTCTATTTAAATCAGATTTTATTATTAAAATATTATTTTAATTCAAACCTCGGTTCGTTCAGTTAATCGATTTTACTTCCGTGACCATAACTTTTTCGTCGTATGTTCGTTTTTGACATGTCGCCTGCCTACGGACTCGTGGCGTCCTAAACAACGCCACAGTCATGAGTCAAAGTCCTAAATATTCCTCGGGGAAAAAGTCAACTTTTTCCTCCTTTAGGGGCAAAATGGTCAATTTACAATAAAATAATATTTACGAAAGTTCGGGTCGTTACATGAAAAGTGTCAGCATCCTGTTGGTCCACGTGTCTGACATATTAATGACACACGACATCACCTGATTGGTCCATGTAATTGACATGTCAAGCTGACTGGGCATAGATAACTTCCAGGGGTCGACTCCGGTCTGGGACACCTGGCTTGATAGCTTGACATGATGACATCAGCATGCTAACCCAGTTCAGTGTTCTGGGTCGCGTAGACCCGCGACTTGACCCAGTTCTAAAACTGCCATTTCTAAGTCATTTTGATCACTGTTTCTTCCGAAACGTTCGTCTAATCCCTAGTAAAGACCTATCGAATAAAAAAGAATCAAAATCGATCTAGAGAGCACTTGTTTCATGATGAACAGTAATGAGGAACTTCCTCCTCTATTTCCAGCCATCTCAGCCTTCTTCTTCCTCAAAATTGAGTCGCACAAGCTCGTCTAAATCCGAAGAACACATTAGAATCAACCCAAACCCTCAACAAACGTCCAAAACTCATTTTCCATTTTCGGGTCAAAACTGGGTTTCGGGTTCCTTACCTCTGCCATGATTCCTGCCGTGCTTAGCCATCGCTCCCCATTCTTCTAGTCACTCTCACTCTCTCAGTCCCAAAGATGAACACATAAGATGAAGGTAGGGTAGTGTGGTGTTTAGGTGTTTGGGTTTGGGAGGGTTTCAAGTTAGGAAGAACAAAAGAGAAAATGAAGATAAAATCCAAATGTTTGGGTTTTGGGCCAATCAGATGAGGGATAGGTGTCACTCACTGATTGGTCCATCCAGATTCTCAGGCCAATCCAAAAATGCCAATTTTCCACTTTTCTCGGTTTACATGAATAGTCCAATTTCGCTTCTGTGATCGTAACTTTCCCGTTGAACTCCGATTTCGACGTGCCGCCTGTTTACAGACTCGTAACATCCCGATCTACGTAATGATCCTCGATCCTCATGCATTTGACCATTGGGTAAAAAGTTAACTTTTTGCCCATTTCTAGAGGCAAAATCATCATTTTACGCCGATTGTTCGAAAATCCTCGATTAATCCCCGATTAGTCACGATAAATCTTAATTACCCTTAATTAAACCTGTGAATTTGGGAGGGGTTGTTACAATCACAACCATCCAAAACCCAAACCCAAAAGTAAACACACACGGCTTACCTATTTTTTGGGTTCTCGGTTAGCCACCGTGGCTCCGCCGCTTCCATCGTCTCACTCAGTCTTTCTCGAAATCACAACCTTTCTCTGTCTCTCTCAACCAACACCAGCTGGTGAAAACTATAAAGAAAAATGGTGAGGGTGGGGTTTTAGGGTGTGTTTAGCACATGAGAGAGTGGGGGAGAGATAAGGATGCAAAGGGATAAGGGTCATGGGATGAGTGTCATTTTTCACTCATCTTATGGTCCCCATAGAGATAATTTTGGGCCCCACAACAAGCAAGTAACAGTCCACCCTTCTCGTAAAATGTACAATCGTAAATTTTGACTAAAACCTTCCTTGACCATTAAAATAACCGTTTTATGTCCAAAATCGACATGCCACCTGTCTACGTAATTGAAATCCCTCGTTCTACATAATGAATCTCGATCAACGTGTAAATAACTATCCTGGTCAAAAGTCAACATTTTTCTCCCTTCCAGGGGCAAAATCATTATTTTGCCTCACCTAATTCCGATTATTCTCGATAATCACCTGGAAATTCCTTGATTATGAGTCAATTCGTTACATGTAACCCCCGAGGGAAATATCTGTTAAATAGCGTGTGATATATAATGAGTTGGACGTTGAGCCTGGGGCTTTGGTTCCCGAGCAAGTATGTGGTATGCCTCCCGAAAGTGCACTTGGGATGTGATGGTTGATGTGGTGTTTGTGTATTGGTAATGAACTGGCTATATGTGAGTCTGTGGTGTGCTTGCTGGTGGGGAATGTTTGTTGTTTGCTTTTGTGCATTGAGGATTGGTGATTGCGACGTGTGTGGTTTTATGCCGGTTATCATGACTTTTGATGTTTGTTGTGTTTGGTTTGTGACATGAGAATTTTGTGATATTGGATTTTGGTGGTTTCCATTTAATTTCTGATTGGTTCGAAGTTGTTTAATGACACGCTTTATAGAGTCTGTGTTTGAGTTGTGTTCTGGGTTAAGGCCCAAGGTTCTGATTGTTGAATTGGTTCGGTGGAGATATGAGATAGGTATGTGTTTCTTGATAGTGGTGGTATATGGAATGTTGTAGGTGATGTACTGATATATGTGATAGAAATTGGAAATGAATTTTTAACGGTCAAGTTTGGTAAGGAAATATATGCGATCATTATGCATTGATAAGGAAAAAGAAGGAGGAAAACGTAAAGGAAACAATGATGAATTAAGGTAAGATTATACGGGATTATGGTATTGTTGGAATCTTAATAAAGCTTGTGAATGAATGTCTACTTCTGTTAAACCTTATGCACATATATCTATTAAATGCTCTTTATGAAATTTGATGATGTGAGATTGATCGGGATACTTAGAATTTTCGGTGACTGGTTTGATTATCGTAATATTGGATGAATTGCACAATTTTGGTAAAGTATGTCTTGTGCTTGTGATATTATTTATTATAATATTGAACATCAAGAATAATACTTGGCCTAGCTCTAAAACTTCGAGGATGAATTTTTTTTTAAGGGGGAGGATTCTAATGCCCCGGACATTCAAGAAAATGGAAATTGACTATTATACCCCTAAGAGTCAAGGTGTTGACTTGTTGATCGGTGCATATTTCAGGAAGTCCGATAGGGCCATTACGGACATCTCTAGATCCTGAGAGCATATACAAGCGGCATTCCGAAATTAGAGTCCGGGTGGTGTAGTTATGGGTAAAAAATTGTAACTTTGCCACCAAGGGAATTTTGGTCATTTTGAGTGAGATGCCTAGGTCCTTCTGGAATATTCCACACTTTTCCCTCATTCTCTCTATTTCCGACATGCCTTATATATATATATATCTACATAATTGAAAAAGAAGGAGGAGAAAACTAGGAAGGCACAATCAGTGGGTTTCTATCGAAGAAGAGAAAAATGAAGAGATATGGTGGAACCGGTGAAGAAGAAAAGCAAGCAAGAGAGGGATGTATATGGGGGATGAAAGGATGAGTGAGAGTGAGAGGGAGGAAACCAAACGAAGCTCCTATTGTAGAATTTGATACTGAATACAAATGAGAATAGAGAGAAAACAGATGAGAACACAAAAGTCTATGATCATCTCACCCCAGAGATGACACCATAAATCTATGATCAAATGAGATGTTGGAGAGTATAAAATGAGATAAATTTGGAACCTTTGTAGGTGTCTATGGTGGTTAGAAACAATGATAAAAGAGGCGCTTTCGGAGGATGGTTGGTGAGGAGAAACTTGGGCTCTTTTGCAATAGAGGTTCCACAATCGGACTAATTTTAACGAGGCTTAATAAGGGTGTCTATGTCTTCTTGCTTCTCGGCTTCAACCACACAATCGACAGATAAAGGTCTATGGCTTCTGGCTAACCCATCCTCCAAGCCGACCCGCACAATGTCAACCCTTCTTCCAATTTCCACCCCTCACCATCCACCCCAAACACTAACTTCCTCCCTACTCTTGACCATCATCCCCCGCCGCCTCTCACATTTAACTACTTCCTTTTTTTTTTGTAAGATTTTACTAAAATGGCCTTCATTTCTTCAGTAAAAAATGGTCCTAATAGTGCTCTCAAAAACAATTTCAAACCAATTTTGGTGGGCCATCCCTAAATGTAAATTTTTTTCATCCCGATTGTTGGATCTTTTGGAGCAATCTACACCCTCTATTGTCTTGTCCACTCCATGGTTCTAGTGCATGGAAGCTTGGCCGAAAACCAGCTTTAGCCTCAGCGGCTGAACCAATTTTTACCCTCAGCGGCTGAACCAATTTTTACCCATTCATCTATGAAGTCATTGCAAATATTTCCAATCAAATTCAAATAATATATACGATCTACATTGGGACTGACCTCATTTTTTACTAACTCGACACCTTTCATCTCCGCACATTATAATAAATAGTAATACCACTAAATGGTAATATTTTAGTGAGTATGATTATAACTTCCACAAACTGCAACTAACTAATTTGGTATGAGAAGGCTTACCCAGAGCACAGAACCATCCTCCAGATGAGTCATAAGCCTCCTTATCCCACCACGACGATTGTGCCCAATCACCAAAATATTTTCTAATTGGAAAAATTTATTCTAATTAGATTTTCAAATATATGTAATATTTTATAAGAGAAGTTGTTCCTCCTCAAAATATTTTCTCGTTTAAGGAGATGAACTGCTGGACTTTTGCGCATAACCTATTTTACAAAGCGAGGGAGGCAGACCACTTATAAGGTCTATTACTTGTAAGGTGTATTTCTTGTGAGGTGAAGTGTAGAGATTGATACTAGATAGGCTGAGTTTCTTTTAGCCACGATCAATCCCTGAATGGGTAGAACAAGAAGTAAGTAGGTCTTTCAACTCCAGTACAGGCGAACTACTAGTAAAAAATGCTACTAGACAGTGTAAATGGGTTTCGTGCTTAGCCCAAGAACCAAGCACCTTTTTCCCGATCAAAGCGATCGTGAGGGAAGCAGACAAGAATTTTCCTAAGCTGTTCTTTTCTATGCCTTTTTCAAAGACTTTAAAATATATTATTTCCAGTGTAGTCCAAGTTTGGAAGTTATTTCATCGATATTCAGGTTAGAGATATTATTATTTCAGTAGTTAGATGGTCAGAAGTGCCAGGTTTTCTTGAGTCGGAATCGAAGTATTCGGACCAATACACAAAGATGGTGCCTGAATTTGGTAAGTTATGAACCACACTTGGATGATGTATTCTGAGTATCAATTACTACTTAATAAAATCTAGTTGGTATTGAAATGGAAATGGAAGTACAAATATAGAAATGTAAGAGTACTGGAATTGAATAATAACTGAAATTACAAGCACGTAAAAGTAAATTATTTCCTTCGCATTCAAACCGTATCAAGTAAGAAATGCCAAAAATCATCAACTGAAATGAATATGAGTAGTAAATCATGCCATGAGATGGTAGAACACTCAAACGCGACGACAAGTTTTCGAAAAGGAGGTTTGATGTCCTCAATGACCGACTATGAGCTGGCAGTCGAGATGACTTTCATTAGTAGTCGAAATGACTTTCCGTGAATTGGTAGTCGAGATGACTTTCCTTTAGTCAGTAATTGATATAATCAACCCTTATGACACTGAACGGTTAGAAAAAAAGTTTAATCTTCTATGACATTGATATTTAATCGATTAGAAAGACGGTTAGGTAGTTGTATAAATGTCTCAAAGGGATGAAAAGAGAAGCTCCATCTAGATTTCCTAGGTGAAAGAAATAGTTATCGCCATTAGGGTCAACATTTTTAAAGCATGAAACTTTGGTTAAAGGTGTACATAGATTCAGAAATTAATGGAGATCAACTTACTGAGTTTGATTGGTTGTGTAATGACCCATAACCTTGAGAAAAAGTAAATTTGGAAAAATCGAAAGGAAAATGACAATTTTGCCCTTGTAGGGTTAAATGTTGATCTTTTGACCTAAACATTTTTGGGGCGTTTCGTAAGAACCATTATGGAGGCCTCGAACTTCTGAGTACGTAGCCAGATATTATGATGAAAAATGGAGTTCAGAGACATTCGTTTTGGGTCTAAATAATGTTGGGGCATTTTAGTAATTTTGGCCTAAAGGGTAAGTTAGTAATTTTGCACAAGAGATACGGTGACAATGACAAATGTCTAGAACTCTCTTCTCTCTTCCATGTACATCGACTTAAATTTGTGAAGAATTATATATATATATATATATATATATATATCTGCACATGTATACATATATGAATAGAGTGAAAGAAGAGTTTTGGAGAGAAAACTCAATTTTTGCTCTTGAATAAGAAAGAAAGAACCAGAAATAATCAGAGAAGAAGAAGAAGAGAAAGAAACTAGAAAGGAAGGAGAATGAGAAGAGTAAAAAGGGTGAGACGAAGAAACTAAGAGGAATCCGTGAAGGAGAAATTTGTGATTTGAATGCATCATAGAGTTTTGGGGCACATGAAATTGAAATGAGCTTCCTAACCTTCTTTACAAGTGTCAGGACCCATCCCAATTTAAATTGAAAATCAAACCGGTTGTACTCCTGTCTAAACAAATCAACGAAAAATACCCAAATTTCTTTTTGTTTGTCAAACAAGGGATATTTCTTAATTCTTAACCGAATTTATGTCATGTTAAATTAACCAAATAATATCCACCCTTGTAGGGTTTCCACCCACATCCAGCCCACTACCTTGACTAGTAGTGGTATTTACTGGTTCAACCATATTTAGTTTTTACTTTTATTACTATATTTATCACAATTTAGAACATTAATCATATACTAATATTACTATAAACCTAAAATATATAACCGCCCACATATTCCTTATATTATCAAACTTTATTTTGCACAACATAACTTATATTCAAATATTAATTAGGATAGTAACTTTTACATAAATAATAATCATATACAAGTCTGTAGCTAAACACCTTTTCCACATTCACATAAAACCTTTTATTCATCATACTCTTGTCATTTAAGGTTCATTAATACCAAAATGAATCCTTAGGCTAAGTTCCCATAATTTATCCATTTCATAATCTCTCTAATTATTCATATCCAAATCACCATAATAATCTTTTAATTATTCATATACATAATACTCATAATCACAAAAATCAAATTCTTTAACCTTATCCTTTGCATTTCACGCTCTTTCCATATTAACTCATCAAAATTCATCTTTATAATTCATTTAAGACTCAAAAAACTCTTATACCTCAATTTCTAGATTTTAGTTAAGAATTTTAAATTTCACATAATACTTTGAACAGTCAAAACAGTCTAAAAAACAATGTCCAATTAACCCAAAAAAAAATATTCCAATACATTTAGAATTTAGAAACAAACATTTTTCATGTTGATCGCATCACCGAAAACCACCATAGGCGTGCTCACCCGCCTCTGAAAGGCCTTTGCGTGTGAGCTTCATGCGCGACCTTTCACTAGCTACCTCTAGCCGGGTCGACCAGTGATACTGCGTGTATGGCCCAACCCGGTGACCCAATTCAATACTATTTTCTTCATTTTACGTTATTTTAACGCTTGCTATGTCTAATATACTCGAATCCTCCTCTAGAGAAGTTATATACTCACAAAGCTGAAGAAACGTACCTCGAAAGCCCTGTCTACGATTTCCATTTTTTGGGCCATGGTTTTCAGGACTGCTTCACCGCATTCCTTACATCCAAGCATCATTTTCTTAATTTAGGATGACCGTAGGAGCTCACATAGTCTTCTAAGATCTTTGGTTTTGAGCTAAAACTTCTCAAAACGACCTTAGGCTACATGGGGTCATTTTTGAACTCCCACGGATTTGATTGTGGTCGCAAGCCTCAGGTACCTCTCTTTCTCCTATTTTTTTTAGATATTCATCACCTCCTTCTCTCTCTCTCTCTCTCTCTCTCTCTCTCTCTCTCTCTCTCTCTCTCTCTATCTCTCTCTCTCTTTCTCTCTTTTTTTTTCTCTCTCTCTCTCTCTCTCTCCCTCCTTCCCTCCTGTCTCTGTTTTTTTTTCTTGGGTGAACACCTTTTATGGTTTTTTTCCTTTTTATTCGGTCGTACTCCACCCAAGCCCCTTAATCTCTCTCTTTCTCTCTCTCTCTCTCTCTCTCTCTCTCTCTCTCTCTCTCTCTCTCTCTCTCTCACACACACACACACACACACACACATTTAAAGTTAGTTAAGTCGCTGGAAGGGAATGAGAGGTAACATTAAAGATCCTTTTAGACCATCCTAGATTCCTCTAAAAAATTACCAAAATACTCTTATATCCAAAATTACCAGAATGCTCCTAAATCATTTTAACCCATTTCTGACCTGTTTGACTTCAATTTTCGGCAGATCGCCTGTCCACAGTGTTAAGAACCCAAGACCTTTGTAACGGTTTTCATGGAAAGTTCAAAAGATGTCTCGGTCACAAAGTTAACCTTTGACTTTCAGGGGAAAAACTGACCTTTTTGTTTTTCTAAAATTTCGAGTTTGTTACAACCTACTCCCCTTCAATAAATTCGACCTCAAAATTTTAGAACAAATCCAATCTTATGTTCATACTCGAATTGGACAACTGAGTTGCTCAAGATGAATCAACCTTCCGATTTATTCTTCTTCACTAAATAGTGACTTCATTTAGAGATCAACAATTCCAGGATCCTAGCATAGCCTTAACTAATTCATATAGCCAACCTTACTCTAGACATCTACCAAGTCATGTTTAAGATCACTTATATCTCCCAAACCATAATCAAGCTCGATCATTTAAAACCTCAATACCAACCACATCACACAACTTCACTACACATAGGACACCACCACAAACCTTATCTAGGTCAAATTTCAAAACAGCACCAACATATCTTCCAGAAAAATAATCCCCCGAGGGTATCTGTACTACCGATAGGTAAACGACTCGAGATCTAGAGCACAACTTGACGAACGAGTGTAACCTCACTCACAATCTAGCACCCTTCTCGACGTCTGAGTGAGAACTAACTCATGATCTGGAGCCTAGCTCGACGTCTAAGTCACCACAATACCAGTCTTGGAATCTAGAGTCCAGTTCGAGGTCTGAGACTAACTATCATAGTACCAGTTCGGGATCTAGAGCCCAACTCGACATCCGAGACTATCCAACCACCACTGACTCAATATCCAAAGCCTAACTCAATGTTTGAGTCATTACTACATTACCAGTCTCAGAAAATGAGCCATAGCTCGATATCTGAGATTGACCACCGCTCAGAACAAACAACATCTAAGGAGACCAATTGAAAGGGCTTCTCTTGAAAGTCGAGGAGACCTTGCTCGACCTGGTCGACTTCCTTATGGGTACTTGATGTGTGATGGAGCTCTAACGTGCCCTCTAAGCCAATCATGCACTAAAGGTCATTGACGAATTTAGGCTTTTGTTTCATGAATGTAACTTTCCATGTTGGAGTCGCCTGAAGGTTTCATGGTGCATGCTCTAACACTTGGTATGATTCTTGTCTGGACACCTAAGGGTGTATTCCAAGGCACATTGGGGCATGATACATATCTCAACGGTGCAAGATCCTCCATGTTCATATGGAAGTTTCTGTAGAATCTTTGCATGGGCCTTGATTTGATTGCTCAGTTGCTCTGCTTGGTTTGATAAGCCAACTTTTGAAGTCAAGTACCTCGATGCCCACGCATACAACATGACATGTTAGAACTCATAGACACGAGGGAAGAGGATCTGGCCTCTAACACTTGGTATGTGGAGACGCATCACCCAAGGTAATATCTGCACTCAACAGTACCTGTCAACACTCCCGGAATGGATCTGACCTGCTGCTGGGTAACAGCATAGACACGAGCCATAGACTCTGCAGGTCGTCCCCGTCCTCTAGCTCCTCGATCACGGCCACGCACAACACCGCGTGTCCGGCTGCTGTCAGTCTGGGATGCTGAGCTCTGTGCTGGCGTAGTACTGCCTCGAATCAGTGGGCACTCAGAAGCATAGTGCCCTGGCTCACCACAAGCGAAGCATGTGACCTCCCTAGGTCGACCCGAGTATCCTCCCGGTGAGATGCTCATCGGTGAGTACGGCTGCTGCCAAGCCTCAGAACACTGTCCAGACCGCTGAGGACTCCTGAACTGACCAGAATGTCCTCGGCTGCCAGAAGACGAAGATCCACCAGAATGTCCTCCCTTCGAGCCACGACGGCCCGAGAATCCCAAGTGTGGGCGATCACGTCGCCGTGTCTCCCCCTCAGCTCGCTGACGTGCCAGGATACTGTTCTCAACCCAGGTCGCCGCATCAGTCAGATCCCTCATGGAAGCAAAGGGCGTTGCAGTCACGATCGCCTGAATCGCAGGTCGCAGGCCCCACTCAAATCTGCGACATCGGTCTGCCTCGGTGATCACGAAGTTCTCAGCAAAGCGAGACAACATCAGGAAGGCCTCCTCATACTCTGCTACAGTCTGATCTCCCTGCCGAAGTTGCAGAAACTCCGCCTCACGGGCATTGCGAAACGACCGTGGGTAGAACTGGTTGAGAAACTGCTCTCGGAAGGTCTCCCATGGAATGGTGTGAACAGTCCAGCCGGCCAGGACAAGGTTATGCCACCATCGATAGGCACTCCCATCCAGTAGGAAAGTCGCAAGTACGACACGCTCCTCTGGTGGACAGTGCATGACCTCGAAAATCCTCTCCCAGCGATCAATCCACTGGTGCGCTTCCTCGGGGTCGGTTCCCCCACTAAAGTGCGTAGCACCCAGGCGCTGAGCCCGCTCAATGCTCGCAGTGTCTCCATTTCCTCCATTGCCCTCGTCAACACGTGCACGGAGTTCACGTCGGGGAGGCATATCCAACTGTTAAGAAGCAAACAGGTTAAAAGACATCGAAAGCGACCATGTACAAAGTACAAACCGCTAACCTAGTACTCTGACTACTAATCCTAATGCTCTGATACCAAGCTGACAGGACCCGTCCCAATCCCACTGGGACCACCCGGGGACGTGACCCGCTCCCGTCTGACAATGACTCTAAACATACCAAAATTACCCTTAAATACAAACTGAATACTTAAATAGATAGATAACGTACAACCACAGTGTTTAAAGCGATACTATCAGACAAGGGAAAGTAAAATACAACATGTGAGCACACTAGTCAGAGTACATTTATTCGGTGCTCAACCTACCCACAAGTGGGTGTACAGGTGCACATCTACGCAAACTAAACCTCTGCCTCCTCCTCCGAGTCCTCCTCCTCTATTTCCGTGTCAGGGTCTGGAGGGGTCAGTAAAACAAGGGTGAGTGGGCCAAAAATAACAGTTTAGAAATCAATTTAATAATAAAATAATCATAAGGTTTTACCCCTCCGTTTTCCAAATCTTGCATGCAGTGAAAAAATAATATTATAATGAAATCATAACAAATAAACCACAATAATAATCGAAAGGTGAAACTAACATATCAGTGCACTGTAAAACCCAACCCAAATGATGTCACGGTTCTAAGGCTACGCGTTGCCACTCAGGGTCTCACACCCGAGACTCTCTAGGTACATCAGCTCCCGGTATCCCGGTCACTGCCCGAGGTATATGAACATGCCTTCCTGAGAGTAAGCAGCCCAACGGGGGTCAACTCCACTCAGTCAGAGCCCCGTGACTACTCCAGGGTCCACCTAGGCCAACGACCCTCCCTGGAGGAGACAATATACACAGGTAGGAAAGTACAGTACAATAACAGTATAGTTTACCCTATGTCCCTCGGACATCCCAAACAAAATCCACATATAATCCAGACGGGTCTCATGCCCAAAACATAGCATATATAAACAGTTCATAAGACTCATCAGTGGAAATAGTAAAACAGTTTATGCATGCAAGCCTTTTATAAATCAAACAGCCCACTCACACTCGGTCCTTGCTGCTCAACGATCTCTATAAACCTGTATTATTATTCCTGAGGGTTACTTAAGGACCCTATAACATCAATACCAAGACCCTAGAACAGATCCGCCTCAAAATCGCATCCCGGGCACTATTCCCGGTGCTTCAAACCCCATTTTGACTAACATAACGATCTCCGATCGACACGAAACCACCTCCATTGGATCCGTATCGTCGAAACCTTGAAAATGGTACTGGCCCCACCAAAATCACTATTCACACGCGCCCCCACGCGCCTGGTCAACGCGTGGCATGTTCTGATTGGTCCCTGGTCTGACAACATCTGACAGGATGACGTCATCATGACGTCAGAAGTGACGTCAGCATGATGACGTCATCATGCTACAGTACCGGGTCAGACCCGTTTGACTGGAACCGGGTCGCCGTCGACCCACGGCTTGACCCGATTCCACCGTACAATTTCGGCCACCATTTTCGACGGGGTTCATCCCTATAGGGTCGTCTAGGTCTGTTCTATGGTTCTACATCCTCAAAAGAGAAAGAAAACTAGGAGGAACTCACCAGTTCGTCACTGAAACTCACGGCCAACGTTCGATCGTCTTCTCCGGTGATCCACGCCGTCTCCGTCGTCCAAACCGGTCCTGATCAACTCGTCTCTCACCCCTAGGACATTTCTAACATCACACAATCAATTTCCTAGCACTAAAACACGCTGGTTCGAAACAGGGGGGTAAAAACGGGTTCTCGGGTTTTGGGTCTTACCGCCGCCGTCACGCCGCCGTAGCCCTCGCCGTCGTCCAGTTGTGCTCTTGGGGTCCCCACGGTGCAGACTGGAGCTTCCCCTGCGTCGAGGTGGTGTGGCTGTCGAGGTTTGCTTCTTGGACCCATTTCCTTGGTGTTTTGGGTCGTGTTTTTGGACGGGATTTCAGACGGGAAAAACGGGCTGGTTGTCGCCGGTGATGCAGGTTGTCGATCAGTGGATGATGGTGGTGCTGTGGGTGGTCGTCTAGTGTGATGAGGATGGCTGGTTCGTGTGTTTGGATGGAGAGAAAATGAGAAGAAGTGCACGGGTTGTGGTGGGGGGGGGGGGGATGAATGTGTGTTTGTGTGTGTTTGGGAGAAAACAGAGAGATCGTGCATGAATAAGGAAAAATCAGAAGAAATGAAGGGCTGGGATTCAATCTGGGCAGTGATCCTACGGCTGGAAACAAATGGAGGGAAAAATAAATAACATAAAAATGAGTTAAATAGTGTAATGTGCTTTATTGGAATAGTGTGGGCTTGGATGGGTGACACTTGTCACCAATCCACTGGTTTGATTTAAATATTAGGTTGGCATGGACTCCCGTAATAAATTAATATTTTATTCCGTTGTTCTCGGTTCGTAAATTCCGCTAAAACGCTTCCTTGACCATAACTTCTTCATACGAACTTCGATTTCGGCGTGCCGCCTGTCTACGGATTCGTGACGTCCCGACCTACGTCATAGTCATGGGTCAAAGTCCAAATTGTTTCCCGGGTCAAAAGTCAAAGTTCCCCCTTCAGGGGAAAAATAGTCTTTTTACATTAAAATATTATTATTCTCGGTTCGGGTCGTTACAGTATGGGAATTTTCTGTATATTGATTTAATGAATAAGTTTATAGCAATGAATAATTTATACAGGAACTAAGAGACTCCTAACTAGGCATGTACTAGGAAGTCCTAACTAGGTAAGATACAATCTAGGTAAGTTACAGACTAAGTAAGGAATCCTATTGATTCCTATTAGCATTTATGTTAAGGAGGAGATTGATCTGCAATCTTCTCTGTTACTTGAGGATCCTTAATATACCCCTGCAAAGCCATATGGGACACTAATCTTGTCACGGAGGAGTTGAAAGCGAGGTCTGGGTAATGGCTTAGTAAGTGAATCATTAAGTTGGTCATCAGTTGCCACATGAGAGATAATGAGGAGGCCACAAGAGACATGATCTTGGACAAATTGAAAATCAATGTCCACATGCTTCATACGGGAGTAGAGAGTTTGATTGGCATAATAAAAGGTTGTGACAATGTTGTCACATGAGATGTTGGGTTGGCCCAAGAGTGAAAGGCCCAGTTCTTTGAGGAGGGACTGAACCCAAATGAGCTCTGCTGCAATGGAAGCTACAACTTGGTACTCTGCTTCGGTAGAGGATCTGGAGACCGACTTTTGCTTACGGAAGCTCCAAGAAATGAGGTTCCCACCAAGATGGACTAGGTAGACAGTGGTGGACTTCTTGTCGTCATGATCAGAACCCCAATCTACAGTAGAGAAGGTAGCAAAAGTGTGAAAGGAATGAGACAGAACACAGAGTTCATTAGTGGACTTCCTGTGGAGGTGGATGTGAGGACCAGTGCCTTGGTGGCATGGTTAGTAATCCTACATCGCCCGGGGGATCTGAGGATGCGCCTTATATATGTGGGCTCGCATCTATCCAACATGAGGCCTTTTGGGAGCTCATTGGCTTTAGATTCCTATGGAACTCCAAAGTTAAGCGAGTAGGGGCTGGTGCAATCTCAGGATGGCTGACCCCCTAAGAAGTTGCATATGAGCTCCCGAGAACAAAACCGTGAGGGCTGGGTCCAACAAGGATAATATCTTGTTCAACAAGGATGGGTCGTGATAGTAGAGGCCAAAAAGGATGGTACCTTGGAGGCATCTCAGAACTCGTTTGAGGGCCTACCAGTGGATGTTTTTGGGCGTATGCATGAATTGAGAGAGCTTTTTGATGGCATAAAACACATCAGGGAGAGCGAGACTGAGGTATTAGAGGCTACCATTAATGCAACAAAAAAGGTAGAGTCAGCTTAAGGGGAGCCTTTTTGTAGGATCAAAGTAGGGGACATGAAAAGTGGAGTAGAAACTAGTTTGGCACCCTCCATATGGGTCATGGTGAGGATGCGATGGATGTAACAGTGCTGGGATAGGAACAAACCCGTGGGGATTGGGATTACTTCCATGCCAAGGAAGTAATTGAGAGGACCAAGGTCCTTGATAGAGAACTGTGCTGCCAAGGTGTGGATAAATGTCTTGAAAAGTTGAGGGGTACTGCTAGTGAAGATGAGGTCATCCACATAGACTAGAAAGTAAAGAGCATGAGGGCCCTACTTAAGAACAAAGAGAAAAGCGTTATAGAGGATGTTGAAAAACCCTTGTTGAAGTAGGAATCCATGAAGTTCCTTTTACCAGGCACGTGGGGCCTGTTTGAGGCCATATAAGGCCTTTTTGAGCTTGTACACATAGGTGGAAGTGTGAGGGTCGACAAAGCCTTTGGGCAATGCCAGGTAGACATCTTCATTTAGGGTCCCCTGTAAGAAAGCATTGTTCACATCTAGTTGTTGGATGGGCCAGCCATGAGTCACTGCAAGGTCAAGAATGATGCGGATGGTAATGGGCTTAACTTGAGGGTTGTAGGATTCTGAGAAATCAATACCCTGAGCGTTGATGATAGCCCTTGGCAACTAGCCGGGCTTTGTATATGCCCACAGTGCCATCCAGATGTCTTTTTATGCGAAACACCCAATTATTGCCCACGAGGTTCTGGTGCGGTTAGGGAGGAACCAACTCCCAGTTACCATTGTGAATGAGAGCTGTAAGCGCAGCAGACATGGCAGATCAACAAAGGGGGTCCTTGACTGCTTGTGAGACACAGGTGGGCTCGAATAGGGAGGAGGGGATGGATAGTTACGGCTAGGGAATAGATGGTCACATGGGTAATGGTACCTATTTTGGTGTGGGTGAGAGTGGCTGAGGGAGGTAGGAGGGGGTATTTGGTGAGGTTGTTGCCTAGTATAGGTGCAGATTGGGGGTAGGGATGAGGGTTGGCAAGGGTGGGGGCAAGGGGAATGGTTGGAGCAGCAGAAGGTGAAATAGGGATGCTACTGATGGCTATTGGGTGGGGGGCAGGGGTAGACTAGCTGCTGGGGACCGTGCTGCTTCAATGCTAGGAAGGAGTAGTGTGTCCATGGAGTCTAGGGGTGCTACAGTCGCTTGTGGGGAGGCATGTATGGTGGCGATGGAGTGGGGAAGAGTGGGCACGGGAGGAAGGGTGGAAAGGCACTATTCAAAGTGGGTGGAGGTGACTTAAGGGATAGTGGAGTGAGAGGGAAGGCCTGAGAATGAGGACTCATCAAACTGGACGTGCCCAAACACATAAAGGCGGTTGGATGTGGGGTCGAAATATAGGATAGGCACTCTAGTTGATGGAGTAGCCTTGAAAAACACACGGGGTGGACTTGGTTTGCATTTTGTTGGTTGTGAGGGGCACATGCAAGGAAAGCAAAGGTAGCCAAAAACCTTAAGGCGGTGTAATTAGGGTGTTGGTGAAAGAGGGCATAGTATGGGGTAGAGTTCTTGAGATTTGGGGTGGGAGGCGGTTTATGAGGTAGACCGCTGCCTTAAAGGCGTACAGCTAGTAGAGGAGGGGAAGGCTAGCTTGGTGAGGAAGGGTGAAGTGAGTTTCCACCATATGGCGGTGGCGCCTTCCAGCCACCCCATATTGTTGAGGTGTGTGTGTGGGGGGGGGGGGGGGGGGTGAGGAATGTCGTGCGTGGCAAGAAAAGTTTTGAGTTTGATAAACTCCCTACCACCATCAGAGTAGAGAGTGGCAATGGAGGTTTGGAAGTAGTTTTGGACCAATTTTTTGAAATTGAGGAAAGTGGGAAACACATTTGATTTCTTTTTTAGAGGGTATAACCATGTTTATTTTGTATAGTGGTTAACGAAGATGACATAATAGGCATAGCCTTCAGGGGAGATGTATGAGGCAGGGCCCCAAACATCAGAGAAAATTAACGGTAAAGGCCGTGTGCTTTGAAGGGAAGTCTCACCAAACGAAAAACGATGACTTTTATTGCAATGACACGAGGAACATACGGATTCTTGGAATTTTAAAGGTACATGAATAGAAGCTAAATGGAAAACAGACTCTAGGACTCTAGAACTAGGGTGACCGAGGTAGCGATGCCACAATGTTGGGGATACCACCACACCTGCTAAAGATTGAGGTTGCGGGGATGGAGGGGACCATTCGTACACACCATCCTTACTCAGGCCTTGAAGAAAGACCGCCCCCGTGTTGAGATCCTTCACTTGGAAACAATTAGGGTAGAATTCAAGGGCGGTTTAGTTAGTGGTGATGAATTGAGAGATGGAGAGCAGATTCCTGGTCATGTTGACATGACCTAGCCCAATCCCCTAGGGACCACCGGGGGCAAGGCCTGCTCCCGTCTAACACAATACCACTACTACCCTTACTAGGGTTAAAATATCTTACTTACCCTTAACAGGGATCCAAAATACACACCGGTGTTTAGTTTACAACAGTATCGTCAGACTAGAGACAAAAGTATTATGTTCGTACTAATAGAGTAATTACACAACACCTACCCCGTAGGGTCGACAAAACGCAACGGTACTGTTTATGCCTCGGCCCCGGAATCGATCCCCTGCTCCGTATCACCGCCTGAGGGTCATGAAAATAGTTAAAATGTGAGTGGACCAAAAATAAGGCAGTTGTAAACACATTTCGAAATACAATTTATATACGGACCCTCCGTTTTAGAAACATGCATGCATTTAAGATAACAATCATAAGCACAGTTAAATCATACGTAAAAATTCTATACATACACCTATTCATACACAAAACATCTGGATGTAAACGTTAGTGAAACATAGTAACATATATATATATATATATATGTATATATCCCATCCACGACATCTCAAATGCCTAACCATTAACCGTCACGATTTCTCTACAGTACGCGTACTACTCGAGGTCTCATCTCCAAGTCTACCCCTAGGATCTACGACGTCTAGGGTGGACCTACCTCGAACCTTGTCCTACCTGAGATAGCCTCATACTCACACTTCTGAGCCTGAGTTCCTCTTTGGAGCCACCCATCCCAGGCAGTGGATCGTAATAACTCCAGGATCATCGAAGTCTGAAAAAGACTAACCGCACATACCGGAGGGTATATATATATATACACACATTAATATTGATGTGAAACATATTCGAAATCCATCTTTCCTGAAGTCCAAAAAATCACCGTTTAAAAAAACTGGGACTAAGCCCGTATTTTCCAAATTTACATCCAGGATCCCTTTCTTAAAATCTATTACTCGAAAACTGCTCATACCAGAATCACCGGTCAAATCAATTGAATAATTTGTTCCTTCAACACTTCCATGACCCCATAATCTGGATCAATTGGTCCACTAAATGGGTCTCAAGTCCGAACTTCATTTTCCCCACAAATCCATGACCAATGACTCTTGTATATCATTTCCATAGTTTTAAAGAATTTATCTTAAATCATTTGAGAAAACAAGTAAAATAGTTAAGCATGCATTCTGGTATAAAACAAACGGTACACTTACAGTCAGTTCTTACTGTGCTACGAACCGTCTACCTTGTCCCGAAGCTCAACCTTGTCTCCCGGCCTGTCCAAATACATCCAAAGGTCACTAAATGACCCTACTAAGGCTAACAACAAACCCTAGAACAAATTCGACCGGGAAAGGCGCCCCAAACAGGCTTCCCGAGGCTTCAAACCTCAATTTGACCCATCTAGCGATCTCGGATGGACATGAAACCACCACCATTGGGTCCGGAATGTCGAAACCTTGAAAATGGTGTTGGTCTCGCCTAAATAATCTTGTCCACGTGCCCCCACGCGCTGGTCAAATTTGCGGTCAACCGTTGACCAAAAAGTAAACGTAGACGTCAGCAAAGTCAATGCTGACGTCAGCATGAACACTGAAAAATCAACAATGACGTCATTGTTGACGTCAGCATGATGTCATCTTCTAACACTGACACGGGTCAGTCTTAAAAGTGCCACGTGTTAGCAGGACACTGGTCCACGTCACTGACACGTGTCACCCTCTGATTGGGCCACGTCACTGACATGTCAGTGCTGACTATGCAGTGACATGTGACACGTGTGCTGCACTGAGTAGTCCACGTCGTCTGATAGCCTGACAGGTGATGACGTCAGCTGATGATGTCATCACTATTAACCTCTCGACGGGTCTGAGTTAAGGTCGCCCAAACCTGCGAGCCCGACCCGGCTGCAACTCACTCAATCCTAACCCGTTTTCAAAACCATTTCGTCCTATAGGATTGTTTAGGTGCCTAGGTTAGATCTATATTTTCAAAATCGTCTAAGACCCAGTAAAAACATACATTAGTCCACGAAACCGTGCAGCCCAGATTTCCGATCCGTTCTCCGTCGATCACGGTGCTGTTCAGCCTGGTTCTGGGTTCCAATCTCTTCGTGCAGATCCTACAAAGTCACTTGAACGCTCAAACTCACTCAACAGGGCCAAAAAATCCAAAGCTACACTAGACCTGATTATGGGGGTTTCGGGTTTTACCTGTTAACGGTTTCCTCCGCCGTGCCCGCTATTCTCTGCCACTCTTTAGGTTTAGTTAAAGGGGTGATGGTTTAGGGAGGTTGGTAAATGGTCGGGATTGTGTGTTTGTTCGAATTGGTACACGGATGAACGAACAAAGGGAAATGGGTTAGCAGATACATGCACCCAATCTTTTGGGTAAATGGGCCAGTTAGATGAGTGACACTTGTCACTCATTTGATTGGTCCAGGACCTTAGTTGACTAGCCCAATAATGCCACATGGCCCAAATGTCTCGAAAAATGTAATAGTACGTCGCGAACTCCGTGACTCGTAACTTCCGCTATGAGCATCCGAAATCGGCATGCTGCCGAATTCACGATGACACAATCTACGTAATGGTCATGGGTCAACATCCAAATAGTGTCTCGGGTCAAAAGTCAACATTTTTCCTTGACTAGGGGCAAAATGGTCATTTTACATGGAATTTCCCAATTTTCATAAATACATAAAATCTGGGTCGTTACACATGTGGGGAACACAAAGAACATTTTATAGAGTAAAAAGATGTGAGGAGGAAGAAGGAAGAGTAGTGGTACCAGTGTGGGTTATAGGTAACCCTTTACCATTTCCAAGGAATATTTCATCAGGTCCATGGTAGCTTTGGACTTCAGTGATGTGGTGAGGGGTAGAGGTGATGTGGTGTGAAGCACTAGAGTCAAGAAGCCAGGGAGCAGAGTGGCCCTGCATGAGGGAGCTAACCACGGGTCAGTGGGCTGATTGCTGCTGCAGCTGGGGGCAACGTTTGGCGATGTGCCCCTGAGTGCCACACTACTGGCAGAAGCCACGGTAGCCACTGCTAGGATTGGTGGGGTTGCAGTTGGTGTCCAAACCGTGGTTGGAGGAGCGGGTGGGCTCTGTAGAGTTATAGCGTGGATTAGAGCCACGGTTGGAACGGGTGAAGCCACGGCCTGCTTGAGTGCCGTTGAAGATAATAAGGGCAGAGCGGGTTGGGTATGCATGCTTGGCTGCAAGTTCATGCTGGACGAGCATGTCATGCAAGTTCTCGAAAGAAACAAATCTGTCTCTGGACCGGACAGCAGTAGCGATGTCCTTGAACTCCGAGCCCACACCGTTCAAGACATGGAGGAGTAGTCAGATACAAGTCTACACTTCTGTCTAAGGAGGGTGAGTCGTTCCTTAAAACCAAGGACACGAGCTCAAGCCTTACTAGCATATAGGCGACTGAAACGACCCCAGACATCATTGGACGTTTTTTTTGCAGCAATAAGGGTGATCACCTGAGGTGATACAGACACCAAGATGGCGTGGAGGACGAGCTATTTCTGACGGAACCAGAATGCACATTGGGCTGGTTCTGTGGTAGGAGGGCAAGGGTGTGTGCCATCCACGTAGCCCATAAGGTCATAGCCGTGGAGGAGAGCATGGAATTGGGCGCGCCAGGGGAAGAAGGTGGTAGCGGTGAGTTTGACAGGAAGTTGGGCAGCGGTGTTGATGGTGATGAGGGAGGGGAGGGTAGGGATTGTGTCGATGGGTGGTGGAGGAGGAGGGTTAACAGTGGTGGCAACGGAAATGGGTTGGGTAGCCATGGACTTAGGTTTTTTTTTTTCTAGGGTTGCTCAGTGGAGCTTTTACAACTTTGATACCATATAAAGTATGGAAATTTTCTGTATATTGACTTAATGAATAAGTTTACAGCAGTGACTAATTTATACATGAACTAAGAGAGTCCTAACTAGATATGTACTAGGAAAGTCTTAACTAGGTAAGATACAAGGTAGCTAGGTAAGTTACAGACTACGTAAGGAATCCTATTGATTCCTATTAACACTGATGTTAAGGAGGAGATTGATCTGCAATCTCCTCTGTTACTTGAGGATCCTTAACAAATCATTGGTGATGTTGCGTCACCAATCCATGCTCTACTGATCGATCTCTTTAGTTCCAGACTATGTTGTGCTTTGGTGTCATGGCTTGTTGCTCAGAGGAGGTGGCTGGTGGAGGCTACTGTTATTTCTAGGGTTATTTGGACTACTGTACTTTGGGCCTTCTTGCTTGTGTTTCAGTTTTAAGTAGTTTAATCATTTATGTGTAACACTTTGGGTTGAGTTTTAATATTTTGGGTCTTCCTTGCGTTTCCAATGAATTTCACCCTTTGACAAAAAAAAATGAGGCTTAATTAAAGGAGGTATTTTCATAAGCAAACTATATATCGTTATTCAATTCATAATATTTAGATCTTAGGTAGTGAAAAACATATTGCCACATTGATGTTCCATTGCCTTTAATTTTCTGCTTTTCACATATTAATATTTGATTATTTTTTTTTAACTGTTGTTGTACCAGAACTGCTTCTGGAGATACTGAACCACCTTGTCGTCAACCTGGAAGGCCTTGGCTAAAACATCAGGATTGATCGGTGGATTGGACCCGAAAACTGCATTTGCAATGGTGATGACTCCTGGGTTCTGGCTGCTAAGGCCGGCTAGGGCAACAGCGTTGATATGTCCCACGTTGAGCTGGAAGTGAATGAGACCAATTGGGAACACAAACACATCTCCCTTGTGCAACACCTTGCTAATAAGTCGATTATCCGGGTTCGACGTGACGAAGCCAACGTAGAGGGTGCCTTCCAACACTGTGAGGATTTCTGAGCCACGAGGGTGAGTGTGGGGAGGGTTTAGGCCATTTAGCCCGAAGTCTATGCGAGCTAGAGATATGCCGAGGGTGTTCAGTCCAAGTATTTGGTCCACATTCACCGGTGTCACCGTTGAACCAACAGGATTTGCTGTGCTTCTGGGAATTTGGAGACCAGAAAAGAAGAAATCATTTTCTGTCGCAAGCTTTGGGTCCTTACAGAACTTCCCATTTACGAACACTGCTTCCACAGAAAGAAAAATAAAAAGTTAATTTCTTTTTAGTGTTAGTAAGTTGTAAGCATGGAGATATATTAGCAACTGCCAAAAGTCTATATATACTCTTTATTATGGACGTACTGGCTAATAGATTCAACATGGATGGAAAGCCATGCAAAAGCTAGCATATATATACATATATATATGTATATATTAATATGTAATATATGCTTTTTAATTTTTTAAAAAGAAATATTGATGGAGCGAAGGAGATTTTAATTCGTGGAAAACTAGGTATATATAGTAGAGAAAAAAATGTGGCATGCATCTATAATAAGATGCGATATATACCACCAGTTTTGGTGTCATTAATGGCTACACAGAAGTCCTGGAGAGGACTGGGATCAGAGGCAGAGACGTGGAATGTTGCGAATGCCAAAATGGCAAGAATGCTTATGAGGAAATGAGCACCTTTCATGGCTAGCAAGCTCAAGCTCAAGCTTAATATGTTGTATATAGTTTTCTGAGGAGTGAGGGTTGCTAGTTATTAGAGGGTGGGATGAAGATTGTGTATGGTGAGTATGGGTATTTATAGATATTCAAAAGAATAACATGCATGGTCTTAAATCTTAATTGGATTGAATATTATTCCCAGTGGAAGCAGGTAATTAAGGATACTTGAATATAATATTCTGGAGCAGGTCAAGAATTGGTTGATGAGTTCTTTAATGAGTGCGTATCATCCAAAAATTTAAGCTTAATTTGATTCCCAAATCCGAACTTATATCGATCATGACATATATATCAATAATTTTCCTCCAATTTATCCGTTCTCTTCATGTAGTCCACATTCATTCATCTTTCCCGGAAAACAAGACCTATAAACAGTGCTTCATCGATCTTCTTTTTTATGATAATTAATGATTTAGAATTGAGAATTTTTTTCACGAGCAATGGTGCAAAGTCGAAACTAGTGCATGAATTCAGCTAATGACTTTCTAGAAATTAATGCTTTAAAATATGGTTTTGATTTTGTTTTAATTTTTCCAAATTTTTACTTATTCCTCTCCATACTATTACTGGATCTTCTGCATCCATATTTTTTTTCTCTCTGTATTTCAAACATAAAAAAAAATGAAATGAAAAATGAAAAAATGAAAATGATTATTAAATGGGTCATCTACCTTCTTTCTCTGCTTAATTGTCAAGCACAAAGATTGAAAATAATAAACTAAAGTCACAATGAATATCAAACGACCCATAATAAGTTAGCAAAAAAAATAAAAAGACACATTAATGCTTGGTATTAATCAATAGGACATACGATCCAGTGTGCAAGAAATTCAAGAGCTTTTGCTCAATCTCACATTTTAAAGAAAATCAGTAGTTAATTATATATGGATATCACTAGATACATATATCTTAATTTATTATCACATAATATTTTAGTCACGTGACAAAAAAGATATATATACAATAATATACATTAGCCAATTGCATAACAGATTATATGTAGAATCAGAAGTGGGCACGGTGTGGTTCGATACGGATATTGATAATATCCAAATCCAAACCGTTAAAATATTAACGGTTTGATATTGTTTGGATTTTCTAAAATTAAAAATGTAACTGTTTCGATCCAAATTGTTACCAACGATTTGGTTTGGATCGATAACGGTTTGAAACTATTTAGACATAAAAAAAAAAGTAAGGATACAAAGTTGGATCCCTATTAATACAATTTGTAACAAACAACTCCAACCAACATATAACAAAGATCTAAAGGCTCTGCTTTTTCATTATTATTGTTAGTTGATGCTATATAATACTATAGAGATATATAAGACAAGCTGTAAGACAATCATTATCTGTAACAATCGATAGGATGCAGTTTTATCCTTTAAATAACTTGATTCTAATGCTAATAGGTTATATAAATCACAAAGACTATTTTTTATTATTTAAATTAGTTTTTTGTTTATTTTACATATTTTATATTTTCTTATGTTTAATTTTGTATTAATAATATATTTAAAAATTAATAAAGGTTAATATATTCATTAACGGTTCGGTTTTGATTTAACGGACTTCCAAAATAAAAATTTAAATCCAAACTGTTACTAACGGAGCGGTTTGGATTCTCAAACCATTTGATTTTTATCCGGTCAAACCTAAACTATTGAGTAAATAATGGTTTGAAAATAATGTGTTAACGGTTTTAACGGATTCGTATCCACTCCTATTTACAATAGCATTCAAGAATAGTTCACCATTCTAAAAAGAAAAGATTTTTGTGAAGTGGCCATGATCTTTGATTCATTCGTATGATGAGATGAGGTGAGGTCAGAAGAGAATATTTATATATTGATGAGAATATAAGAAGACCATAAATTAGATGGGAGTTGCACCAAAAAGAGAGAGTAGTTAAGGACTATGGAGGTTGCTGATGTGATAAGTACATTTAACAAATTTAGGTGATGCGTAACCAATGGAAATGTTCTATATATATTTATCTTATATGGCCGGATTCAATATTATTTAATCTACCAAATGATGATACCGAAATTCATTCTCTAATCTCTACTTAACATTGACAATTAGTTTTGGCCTCAATATAAGATTCTAACACTTTCCTCTATCGCTCCCCTCATTTAATTCCACCTGCACGCCAGAAACTTGAGGCGATGACTTGTTCTTCCCATCACCTTTTCATCTTCAGTTAGTTTGAACACAATGAGATTTGTTCTTATTTATTTATTTAATTTATTTTTGGTGAGACAAATTACAAAGAGAGTATCCTTGGGATCCGAGTGAAGCATCTGGGAATGAAAACCACAACTCACTAGCTGCAAACTATAACAGTATTTGCTACCAAATTAGCTTATGCATACCCAAAATAGATAGCATATCTATAAGGGTTTGTTACTTTGTTTAAGTTGAGATTTGGATATGATAACAAAACTATTATAACGATATATACTTACTCAAAAATTTGAACAACAAGGAAAAGAATGAAAGTATTAAAGGTAGTTTAAATAACTTTGTGCATATGGTTATTGTGGATTCATAAATTAACGAAAAATTGTGAAGCTGTCATGTGGCTCATAAAACATATAATGTCTAAATTGTCCTTGATAATGAAATTAACGCCTCATAAACACTCATACATTAAATAATATATTCATCAGTTGAATATATTATTTAATCGGGTTAAAATCTTAATATATAATAATATTATTCTCTCCGAAAATTAACTATCATTATTACTCATATTAATAATAAACAATTATAATTAGTATTAAATTATTAAATTATATATTTTATTAAAAATCAATTATTTATTGATTACAAATTTCATTGACAAATTAGAATACTCCTAAGCCTACAAAATTTCTCTATATATAGTAAAATTCATTTCACTTTCCAAGGTAATTCGATTCATTGATTTTTAAACTCTCGTGATTTCTCTCTCAAAACTAACTTCAGCATCATAGTGTTTTTAGTCGAACAACCCCCCAAGATCTCGATCGAAACATACGATAGTTTTTTGTTTGCTGTTTGTAGGGATCAATAAGACTTTTTAGAGCGTGTTCAAATTTTGTTACAACAATTGGTGCTTTCATTGAGAGCTGAATTGAGATATACTTAGGAGGAGCTCTTTGGTTCGCCCATCATTCATCAATGTTGCTCACCCTTCATCATATTTTGTTCGTTGTTCATTGGCTCTGTTTGAAGTTCTTGAACTTTGTTCATCGTTCATCAAGCTTTCCTTTCAATCCTTAAGATTCAACATAGTAATTAGAACACGGTGATCCGTTCGAACAACCGAAACTAGTTCTTCAGTCTCTGTAGCTCAAACTAGGAGCAGAGCACACATTGTGACTCCAAAGAACATCAAATCCATTCCCCCCGCGTGGCTATCATGGCACCGATTAGATCAAATGTGCCGATTCCAACTTTTAATTTCAAATCTTTTTCTGTCCCAAGAACTCCCACCTACAATGGAAGTAAGAACTACCACCTTTCAGCAAACTGTCGGGCGATTGGTGGGAGAAGCAACAAAGTAGAATCAGCCTCATGCAAATAGGGATTTATGAGTATTCCTGGATGGACTACATGACGTGTCAAAAAAAAATCAAACACATGAGGGACTTGACATAGACCACCAACTCCTAAACATAAGATGTGTGCCTCAACGTGATATACGTCAGAGGGGAGCACCTCGTTGCCCGCCCCCTCAAGGAAACCTATCACAACAGGCTGAAAAGGTGGATCAACCAAGTCCAAATGCAATTAGAAATTCTGCAAAAATTTTTTGCAGTACAAACAAATCGAGTCGTTGGTAGACACATCACATCACGAGGAAGGCAAGAGGATGTTCCAGAACATCATAGAAAATAAACTGTTCGATGCCGATTGATGTCTCATGACGCTTTTCTAAGTGACTCTAGTGATAGGACTCGTTCTGCTCCTGTATGACAAGTCAACTGAAGTACCGAATTTACCCTCAGCACTCACCAGACAAGGAATAACCACACTAATTTCCACTCATTCCTCTGCCTCATGATCAGCCCCAATGCTCATGCCACGACATGGAGGGTCATTAAAAACATGAAAGGTGTGAGTGGACAAAAATAATATCATTTGGAAGCACATTTAAAAAACGAATCATTTTCCCCTCCAGTTATAAAACATGCATGTATAGAGTAAAACATATGAATAACGGGCTCTCAAGCCAAATCACGTCAAAAGTATCAAACCAGTCACAAAGACTATCCTCAACAGTACTCGTCACCAGTACTCACATATAAGCACAATAATCTAAGAACACTACTCACAAGTGCACAATTAATCATACCATCACAACGACATTACGCGTAAGTCCACCAGTGAACCACACTCACGCAACCTTCGAGTCATATCCGGTAACTGCACACACACATCTAGACGTACATGTACTCGGGAACTGCACTATCACAACATTTGAGGCACGTCTAGGAACTGCACTCGCATCATCCGGACACGTACCAGTGTCCACAATCACAAACACAATCCATACCACAAACACATATCACCACATCAAGTGCCACATACGTTTGACTCCAATTCCAAGTCAAATATCATCATCAAACCGGGCCTACGTCCAAATCATTAGTTCATACCAAACTTTGACTTAAAACCAAGTCAAAACCACTTTTAAACCCCGGGCCTATGCCCAAAACATCATTTTAACTATTCTCGTAAAACGTGCCCCAAACCTATTAAATAATCTATAAAATCAACAAACAAACATATTGAATCATCATGCAGTCATTGCAACTCAATTCATGTAATCAATCATGTACAACATTTAACTATGCATTCATAAAAGTTTATAAAACAAACGTCCATTTACACACCGTCCAAGCTGCTCAATCTCGAGCTGTACGTTCCTCAAACGTTTCGGAGATCGCCCGACCTATCAAACATAACAATTTAAGGTCACTAAGTTGTTACATAACCTCGTATAACAATCCGCTAAAGCCCGGGATTTCATAATAATAGTTAAACACGAACTACACACTTCGAACACTCAAAAGTACCCCAAAATAGTGTCTGATCGACTCGAAACTTGTACTAATAGGTCTGTATCATCAAAAACATCAAAAAGTGTGTTGAACACTTCCAAAAAAAGTCAACCATGTGCCCCCACGCGCGACTTGAACGGGCTGTGTGTGAACCCACACGCTGGTGAACAGTATAGCTACTGTTCATCGTCCTGACCTGATCACCTGGTAAACGAGTATGTAAACCCGCGATCCAACCCGATTGATTCTTCATCGATGCAAACTAATTGATTACTAAATTAATGAAATCAAGATTAAAACTAATTGATTACTAAATCCATTCCCGATAGGTCGAAAATCCAATTTCCATCGAATTTCAATCCAATTATTCATTCCAATCAACTAGGAAGTTACCTAGGATCAATATAAATGTTAATACGAAATCAATTTCATAATTTCTCACCTCAAATCCATCGATTTCTCTTCGAAAATTCGAAGGTCGTCACGGGTTCGTTCTAGGTCAAATATCAGTTGATTCACTTCGATTTTGATATGGTTTGACTCGTTTGGATCCCAGGGAACATAATCTTAGCTTGGTTTCAATAATTTCGGTCCAAGGATTCAAATTCGAAATCTCAATTTTCTTCGACTATCTGGGTATGGGTTTCGGGGTTTTCTTCCTTCTCTCTCATGTTTCTTTCTTGTTTTTTAATTCTCTAATCTCTCAGTTGTTAGAATGTCTCAGTAATCATGGATGGGTTGTTGTGTGAACGGTTTTGGATCGATCAACTCTCTGTTTTTTGTTGCTGTTATGTAGCACAAGTAGACATTACCCAGTTTTTCTCCAACACACACACACACACACACACACACACACACACACACACACACACACACACACACACACACACACACACACACACACACACACACACACGCGGCCAACCCAAGCCACTAATCCCATGTCCATAGGTGACACGTGTCATTCAAAGAACTAAATGAGTTCCAGTTTACTGATTCATCAAAATCCCGACCAATTTACCATTTTACGCTTCGCTTGTAAAATTACCAAAATGTCCCTAGCCATTTTAGACCCGTAATAATCACATCTGAACTCCGTTTTCAACGTGCTGCCTATCTACGGACTCAACGTCTCGAGATCTATACAACAGTCCTCGAAAAATGTGCAAAAGGTATTTCGAACAAAAAGTCAACTTTTAACCAAGAGCAAAAACGTCATTTTACATTCCAAATTTCAAATTTACATTTCGAATTTACGAGGCGTTACATCCAGTGAGGAAAGTCACACTCGCAGAACAAAGAGACAACAACGTCTAAGATCGTTAGTGCATGAGCAATTTAGAGAACGTATAAGGACATCATCGCATTCGCATGGAAACTGGAGGCATCATATAGCTTCCAAAGAAACTCTAGAATGCATGGCTATCATAGCGAGGAAAATGAGGAAACATACGATCTCACGCATTCTCAAAAATAAAAAATTGAGGTTCGGGGAGGTCATCGAAAATTTGCACGAAGAGGGACTATTTAGAAGATTATCTAAGTCACCAAATTTAATCATCCTCATCTTCACCTTTTGTGAGAGACTCTGAGGAGGAACTATTTCAACAAAGGTTTGCATCTTTAAACTTTAATCAATTTAAGGGAACTTCTTACTCTAAAAAGCATATTGATCATTAATTATGAGTCATGGTGCCTCATAAACAAAATAATGCACTAATGTGCAAGGTGTTCATAGCCACTCTGTAAGGTCAAATCATGACGTGGTTCAACCACCTCCACCGAAGATTTAACCGTTTTTTTGAAGAACTGGCTCTAGCATTTGTGAAGGAGTTCTCACAACCTCACACAGTCGAAGTAAAATACGATCATCCCTTCACCATAAAAATTTATCAAAAGATACCCTTTGACAATACATCTAATGAAACTATGAAAAACAAAATTTTCTTGTTGGATGCAGCGACGTTGTTGTTGCAATGGCATTCAAATAGGGGCTTCCTTGGGATAGCCAGCTTTTGGGATGTCAAAGGCAACGCACAAAGTCTTACCAAGATTCTTTCTCTGGCATGGCAAAATGCATGTTGGGAGGATAAGAATAACGCCACCCATGCACAGGATCATGATGGGGCAAGCATGAAGGCCCCCAAAACCTTAAACAATGATGAATTTCATAGTAAATTTTCACACGTGAAGTCTAACAAACGCAAGGTGTAAATACCCGTCTGGAATTATCGAGATTAATTAATACTTAATGACGGATTAGCAAGGCTAATCGAGGATTAAATAAGGATTAACGGACGTTTACGGCCAAATTACGTAGATCGAGGCGATAATATCCATAGACAGGCGGCACATCGAAAACGAACATTCGACGGAAAAGTTACGTTTCACGGAAGTTCCGAGGAACTATTTACGCTGGTACATTTTACGAGGTAAAAAGGAGACTTTTGTCTCATGTGGGATCCATATATTTGAGGGCAGGCCTAATGGATGAACGACACTTGTCATCCATCCATTGCCCACCCAAATTGATGCATGCATATCCCATTTCCTCATTTTGCACACGATTCCCCCAATCTTATCCCAAAAACCTTGAACCCAAATCTATTCCTTTCCCCATTCGATTGTGTGTGAGGACAGAGTGAGAAAAGGACTGAGCATGGTGGCTAGGAGCTTCCTGAGCAGCCGTGGACGGCGGAGGGACGGAAAAACCGCGCAGGATGGTTTGGACGTTAAGGGTTGTATTAGTTGGTTGGATAGAATTTAATAGGATTATAGGATGGTTTAGAGAAGGTTTGGACAATGGCTGGTGACTGGATGTCGAGGGAGGTTGATCGAGAAAGTGGGGCCGTGGGATTCAATTTGAACGGGTCGGGTTTTCATGGTTTTTCTTAGTTTTCTTCACACCAATATACTCCTAGGGATTAGATAAGAAGATTGGGATTGTATTGGAAAGGATTGGATGAAAAATGGATGGGAAATAAGGTCGGACCGGACCTACAGCGAAGCGGCCAGACTGAACAACCGGCCAGACCGATTCAGTCGCAGGGAAGGAGATGTACAGTGATGGCGTGTGGCTCCCACGCGCAGCCCCTTTGGGCGGCGTGTAAGGGCACGTGAGCCATCCTTTGGGGAATCTTCCAACATGTAATTTCATCTATTCGGTGTAACAAACATTTCTGGATTGGTTTCGAGTCGACTGGACATCGTTTTGATATAATTCAGGACGTCCGAAAGTTTAGGATCGACTTTAAAAATAGTTAAAAATTTTGAAAATTAATGGATCTTTAGTGAGGGGTTATTTAAGTAGTTAATAACCCTCTATTACGATTTGGACAGGTTTGGAAGTCCCGGTGATGGTGATTGGCTCGGCAAGATGTTTTGGTACACGTATCGAGGCGCAGCTCCAGACGGTTTGTGAGTGGACCCTTATTTCTAAACTGATGCATGTATAAATGTTTTATAATTGTTTTAGATCATTTTTTGTGATGCCATGAGTGCATTTGTTTGTGGTAGCTTAGGATCGACATATTTGCACGTTTTTCGAGGTTTCGGCTTTATGTCGTACATTTACGTACTGCGTTTTCAATGATGATTTAATGAATGGGTTTTGGAAACTCTCGGACTTTGATTTTACTAGAAATCGGGCCGAGGGTCCATTTGAGTTATACGATCAGGCCGAGGGCCCCGTTGGTTTACAAGTTTGAGCTTGAGGCCCAGTTGGCTATAATATCGGGCTTGAGGCCCCTTTGACTGTAAAATTGGGCTCGAGGCCCCGTTGATTGTGAAATCGGCCTCAAAGCCCTGTTGATTCAAGGTTTCGGGCTTGAGGCCCCGTTCGTTGTGATTTTGGGCTAGAGGCCCAGTTGATGGTGAAATCGGGCTCGAGGCCCCGTTATTGTGGTATCGGGCTTTAGGCCCTGTTGATCATGAAATCGGGCTTGAGGCCCCATTGGATTGTGAAATCCGGCTTAAGTCCCAATTTGGTTTATGAAATGAGAATTATGAGACCCTGTTGAACTGTGGATTTAGGCCGAGGCGTGTGAAAATGGATTTGAATCGGATTCGAGCAATCCTGTTGAGTTTCGGGTATGAGACCGAGTTGAGAGAGAAAGTATTTTTGAAAATGTATATACCGTCTATATGATTTGATTGGTCTCCTCCAAACGTCGACCTGAAGAGTCACGATCCACTACCCGGAATGAGTATCCCCATAGGGAGCCCATTCCAGGAGTGGGAGTTATGATGTGGTCCTGGACCAGATTCTGGAGAAATACTCGAACTAGATCCGAAGATAGAGCGTCCCAGACGGAGAATTCCTGGGGGTAGACTCGAAGTGAGACCCCGAGTAGTGTGCACACTAGTATAGAGATGAATCATGACATATATCGAGGATGTGTTCCCTAGGGTTTGTGTGCCCCGAGTTGGCATCTTCTCCGAAGTGCCGAGGATGTGTTATACGTATGAGGTTTTCTTACAGAAAGTGGTTTGGGGCGGAGACCCAGTGTTATATGGTTGGTATTTCACTGATAATAGTTTTGGGCTGAGACCCACGTTGAATGGATTTGGGCAGAGTCCCACTAGTGTTTGATTTGGGCTGAGTTCCCATATTGTTTGATTTACAGTTTTGGGCCAAGGCCCTAACGATTTTTGTTAATGTTTTGATAAACGATTTTCGAATGCATGCATGCTTTTCAGTGAAGGGCATAAATTTCTTTTTGTGAAATGTTTTTATTAAAATAATTTTTTGTCCACTCACGACTTTTGATATTTTTGAATGTCCTTTAGGTTGATTGCGGATGCGGGCTGTAGCAGAGATCGAGACATCACATGCTTTTCCGGTTAGAATATGAACGTTGACCTTATGTGGCATGAGATGCCCTGTTTTAGGATGTCGAATTCCGGAAGGATGTCGACTAGTAGGAAATGCCCCGGAATAGTTGTTGTGTGCCACGATAGGATGTGATTGCGCACGTAGCCCTTGTGCAGTGTTAGGCACAGCGTATGGCCAACTTCTTGTGGAGGCCAGTGGCTAGGAGCCATAGCGTTACGAGGGGACGAGATCCTCCGATTGTGGTTACTGGTTGTTTGGATACCAGTAACGTAGTATGACGACCTTTCGGAATCGAGAGCGATGGATCACTCAAGATAGACGTGCTGCAGGGAGCAGCCAGGTTGTGATAACCCTAGTTAGTGATTGATTGTTTAAGCTACCAGGAGAGTGGTACTGGTTGATCAGATTCTGATGCAAACAGATCGGTGATTCCGACGATGAGTTGACTGCTTAGGTTCGAATTCTTGGTGGTGACGTGTGTGGGTTGTATCTACATAGGCTCGCGGTAGGTACCACCACCGAGCCCGGATTGGTTGGTAGCTGTTGAGAATCGAGGGACGTTTAGGGAACGTTCATTTTCTTATTTGGATTGTCGGAAAGGTCATACTCAAAGTCATAGGGCACGAGAGAGGCAGGGCCCTTCCGACCAGAACAGGGATTAGTGACGATTGCTCGGTGCGAGCAAGATTTGAGGATTTGTTGATTCGCACTCTGTGTGGAGATGATGTGATGACGATAACGAGGAGAAACGACTAGCCACGAGGTAGGAGTAACTCAGTTGGGATATACTCATGGTTAGTTTCTACCACTACACGACGAGAAGGATTCGTCGGCTAATGTAGATTCGTTTTAGGAATCACGTGGGAGATGGTTTGGTTAAAAATACCTCCTGAGTTTCGTGTACGTTTGATGAGGATAATCTGATGGTGAGAAATAGAATCGGTCACTACAGTAGTTATCGACAGTTGTCGTTGGTCGGAAAGAATGGAAAACGCGAGTACTATCATGAGGATTAGTGACCAGAGGGGAGATTTGGTAATACACTGAGATTTGGTTGCAGATCACAACAAGAGCCTATTGTGACTCTTGAGTAGGGCGGTACATCAGGTTAGGATGAATTGACATCCTTTTGGATGTGCATAAACGGTATTCACGGAAGCGTGGATGGTGTCCTGTTGAGTAGAGGACTGGGAAATTATTTGCCTATAGGACGCGGGAATTCTCGTGTAGTGAGTGAGCTCAGTAATTAGAAAAGAGGCATGTTTCCAACGTGATTGGAACTTCGAAAACAAGAGAAGTTGTTATTGAAGCGATGAGAAGAGTACTTGATTCCGCATTGGTGATGGATATTCCGAGGTCACTGAGTGTGCCTCGTTAGTAGGTAGTGCTGGGTTCCCGAAGATGACGTAGGATGAACTTTGATGTCATCATCTTGAATTCTCCTGGATTCGTCCCTAGGTGGGACAACGAGGAGTGATATGACAGCTAAAGCGTTCAAAGAGGTGTAAGAACCGAAAACCTAGGCTGTGGGTCAAATTTGAATGATTCCTAGAGCAGATGGTGTTTAGCGTCAACTGATGTGACGAGATTGTCTACTACGTTGGACCCATAGTGGACCTGTGTCGGTATTATGGATCGATTCGTGTGGTGATGATCAAGATGATCGATACGATAGAGATGATTGTGACGATCATGAGCCGAGTAAACTGTGGTCTGGTCGTCACCAGGGAGAATCGTATTGTAAGACAGTGGAAGAATCTCTTGGCATGGTTGGAGAGATGGCAAGACAGAGGTTGGATTAGTGAGGGAGTATTCCTCTGTCTTGGAATTAGTTACGTGGGTATGTACGAGATAAGGACGATACGTAGGTATCGATCAGGAAGAGATGAATCGTTGATGCCTCGAGTTGGATATGAGGATAAAGATTGTGATGGATTGATGTTTGCCTGGTGATGGATTGGTAGGGTTCAAACCATGGTTGGAGTGCGGATGGTAGTACATGTTTGGACGTTACCCGAGTACAGGACTAGATCAGGCCGAGTAGGACCTTATTGATTGATGTGATGGGGATGCATCGGTGTGTTGTGCAGTTGGACGATGGGATTGACCACGGTCGATCGGTATGTCTGGTTAAGTGTGTCACGAGAGTTTGAGTGTGTTGTAGGTTGGATAGAGTCCTAGTTGGACGTGAGACGACGATCGAATTTGATCCAATAGTGACGGTTCGACGAGGATAATGTTCGAATGTGTCCGGACTTAGGGATGAGTCGAAAGGAAGAGTAGTACGACAGTTGAGACTCGAGGTGAGTCTAGATGTCAGCGGAGATCGGTGAGTGATGCGAGATACGATATGAGGACTCGAGAGTGAGTTGAGTTCAGAGTAGCGCAATGGAGCCGAGCGACGCCGAATGGTCACGATGGTTATGGCATATCGTGGTCGTGGAGTTATTCTATATTCGATGCGTTTAGATTGGTATGGATTGACGAGACTCTAAGGAGAGTCAGCTTGGAGTATTGGAAAATGAGAGAGTCGATTCACGTGAGTATCGAGGTCAATTTAACCTGTGGCATAGGTTTGAGGATGATCTGCGAGACAGGATTCATGCCATTTTGATGGTAGGATCTAGAGGATGTTGTCAGAATCGGAGGCTGAATAGGATATCAGCCCGATTGTCGCATAAGAAAGGTCGTCAGGCTGAAAAGTCGATTGGACGAAAACTTGGTAAGAGTGGACTTGGCAAAAGTGAGTGACAGGCGAGACGTCGACACTGTCTCGAGTGAGACGTATGAGCTGACGTGTAGTTCTTGAGAATGAATTGGAGGTTTGGAGGGTCCGATGACAGTGCGTACCAATGAGTACGCCCTTTGTGACGGACGTGTACATTTTTACGAGAGTACCGAGTAGAGGAAACATGGTTAGACTCCACAGTTGAATGTGGAATTGGGTCGGTATGAATTTCGAGGATGAAATTCTTGAAAGGGGGGAAGATTGTAACGATCCTTCCCAAATTATCGAGATTAATTAAGACTTAATGAAGGATTAGCAAGGCTAATCGAGGATTAAGAAAGGATTAATGGACGTTCAAGGAGAAATTACGATTTTGCCCCTAAACGGGGGGAAATGTTTACTTTTGACCCAGAAGGTCTGATGGCCGAGGGCCGAGGACCGTTACGTAGATCAAGGTGATACGAATCCGTATACAGGTAGCATGTCAAAAAAGGACGTTCGACAGAAAAGTTACGATTCACGGAAGTTCCAAGGAACAATTTATGATGACACATTTTACGAGGCAAAAAAGAGACTTTTGTCTCATGTGGGACCCAGTTATTTGAGGGTAGGCCCAATGGATGAATGACACTTGTCATCCATCCATTACCCACCCAAATTGATACATGCATATCCCATTTCCTCATTTTGCACACGGTTCTCCCGATCTCATCCTAAAAACCTTGAACCCAAATCCATATTCCTTTCTTCATTCGATTGTGTGTGAGGAAAAAGTGAGAGAAGGACTGAGGTTGTTGGCTGGGAGCGGTCTGAGCCGCCATGGATGGTGGAGGGATGGAGAAACCGCACAGGTATGTTTTCACATTCAAAATCCAACTTTATGATTTGGACATTAAGGGCTGTATTAGTTTGTTGGATAGTGTTTAATAGGGTTGTAGGATGGTTTAGAGAAGGTTTGGACGGTGGCTGGTGGCCGGACGTCGAGGGAGGGTGATCGGGAAAGTTGGACCGTGGGATTCAATTTGAACGGGTCGGGTTTTCATGGTTTTTCTTAGTTTTCTTCACACCAATAGACTCCTAGGGATTAGATAGGAAGATTGGATTGGATTGAAAAGGATTGGAAGAAAAATGGATGAGAAACAAGGGCAGACCGGTCACGCCGGTCCAAGCGGACCGGACTTACACGCGAACCAGCTGGATCGATTCATTTATTCGATGAAACAAACTTTTTGGGACTAGTTTCGAGTCTATTGGATATCATTTCGATGTAGTTCGGGACGTCCGAAGGTTTAGGATCGACTTTAAAAATAGTTGAAAGTTTCAGAAAATTACGGGGCTTTAGTGAAGGGTTATTTAAGTAGTTAATAACTCTCTATTACGATTTGGACAGGTTTGGAAGTCCCAATGACGGTGATTGACCCGGGAAGACGTTTTGGCGCGCGTATCGAGGCGTAATTTCAGACGGTCTGTGAGTGGACCCTTCTTTCTAAAGTGATGCATGCATAAATGTTTTATAATTTTTTTAGATCTTGTTTTGTGATGCCATGAGTGCATTTGTTTGTGGTAGCTTAGGATCGACAAATTTGCACGATTTTCGAGGTTTTCGGCTTTATGTCGTACCTTTACGTACTGCGTTTTCAATTTTGATTTAATAAATAGGTTTTGGATTTAGAAATATGAAATTGGGTATGAGACCCATTTGATTGGAAACTCTCGGACTTGGATTCCATTTGATTTGACGAGAAATCGGGTCGAGGGTCCATTTGAGTTATACGATCGGGCCGAGGGCCCCGTTGGTTTACGAGTTCGGGCTTGAGGCCTAGTTGGCTATAATATTGGGCTTGAGGCCCCTTTGACTGTAAAATCAGGCTCGAGGCCCCGTTGATTGTGAAATCAGGCTCGAAGCCCCGTTGATTTATGGTTTCGGGCTTGAGGCTCCGTTCGTTGTGATTTCTAGCTAGAGGCCCAGTTGATGGTGAAATCGGGCTCGAGGCCCCGTTATTGTGGTATCGAGCTTGAGGCCCCGTTATCATGAAATCGGGCTTGAGGCCCCATTGGATTGTGAAATCGGGCTTAAGTCCCAGTTTGGTTTATGGAATGAGAATTCGAGCATGAGGCCCTGTTGAATTGTGAATTTAGACGGAACTTCAAGTACATTGTAGGACGCCGCCGTTTGGTAAGATGTGTTTCCGCATCGTGAGCCTCCTGTGAAAATGGATTTGAATCGGATTCCAGGAATCCTGTTGAGATTTGGGTATGAAACCTAGTTGAGAAAGAAAGTATTTTTGAAAATGTATGTACCCTCCATATGATTTGATTGGTCTCCTCCAGACGTCGACCTGGAGAGTCACGATCTACTACCCGAAATGAGTATCCCCATAGGGAGCCCATTCCAGGAGTGGGAGTTATGATGTGGTCCCGGACCAGATTCCGGAGAGATGCTCAAACTAGATCCGAAGATAGAGCCTTCTAGACTAAGAATTCTTGGGGGTAGACTCGAAGTGAAACCCTGAGTAGTGTGCACACTAGTATAAAGATGAATCACGACATATATCAGGGATGTGTTCCCTATAGGCTGTTTGCCCCGAGTTGGTATCTTCTCGGATGTGCCGAGGATGGGTTACGTATACCTATATGTATGAGGTTTTCTTACCAAAAGTGGTTTGGGGCGGAGACCCAGTGTTCTATGGTTGGTATTTCACTGAGAATAGTTTTGGGCTGAGACCCACGTTGAATGGATTTGGGGCAGAGTCCCACTTGTGTTTGATTTAGGATGAGTTCCCATATGGTTTGATTTACCGTTTTGGGCCAAGGCCCTAACGGTTTTTGTGAATGTTTTGATAAACAGTTTTCGAATGCATGCATGCTTTTCAGTGAAGGGCATGAATGTCTCTTGTGAAATGTTTTTATTAAAATAATTATTTTGTCCACTCACGACTTTTGATGTTTTTGAATGCCCTTTAGGTTGATCGCAGATGCAGGCTGTAGCAGAAATCGAGACATCACATTCCTCTTCCGGATCTTGGCGCTTTCTGGTAGTCCCGGTTGGGCTAAGGACGGAAATATCTCTGGTCTGATACTTCGTGTCAGACGGGAGTAGGCACTTCCCATGTTAATCCCGGGGGATATGGGAACGGGTCCTGTCACAAGACAAGTAAGACTTCCCATACCCTGGCCATGGAAAACCCAAATTTTCAATTATCTTGGCACTCCATCGGATTCACAATGAAATAACAGATAAATCTTGTTTCAAGTAACTAGAGATGATGAAAGGCGAATAGGAGAAATTTGATAAGACAAAATGGTGTGCCTATCACGAATGCTATAGGCATAACCTCGGTAAATTTATATCAACTCAGGTCCAAGTTGGTAGCAAAAAGCTGGTCAACGCGCAGTCAACTCGGGTCCTAGGCGCTGGGGTGTATAAGGGACTTTCGGTGGATGCTGGATGAATCGGGAAGAAGGAACTCTAGACAAGCGCCCCGAAATAGGTGGTCAAAATTGGTAGGAAAAAACTGGTCAACGAGTAGTCAACTCAGGTCCTAGGCGCTGGGCTGCAAAAGGGACTTTCGGTGGATGCTGGTCGAATCAAGAAGAAGGAACTCTAGACATGTGCGCCGAAGCTTGTTGCTGCTGTTCAGAAACCGTTCACCAAGGAAGGAAACATGGTTCGGTAGGCGCTGGCCTATACTGTTCCTCAGGTTGTCTTTGTGGATTCGGTAGACCCTTAGCGAATTCTCTTGTACTTTTTGGTGGCCTCCTTTTATTCGATCATAACTTCTTCATTACAACTCCGTTTGAGGTGACTTTTTCTCCTAAATTCTCATAATTCCGTTCTTAATCCAATTCTGCACATTTCTCAAAAAATATGTTATTTTCTTCAATTGTTTGGTATTTAAACATTAAAAGACAAGTATAAAAGGTATAAAATGATGCTTAATTCAAGGCTTATCAAATACCCCCACACTTAGACTTTGCTAGTCCCTAGCAAATACCAAAACAAACTAAGAATTGATAACAAAATTATTATTTTGTTTTTTTTCCTTTTTAAAACCACTAAATTTAAAACAATTAAGCCCTAATTTTTTTTTAGTACAACTATACCCGGATTGATTCCCCCACACGTAAACATTGTTAGGCCCTAGCAAAACTAAAAACAAACAAGGACTCAAAAACACATTTTTGTTTTATTAGTAAAACAACTCTAAAGCCCTTAACCAAATGTATCAAAAATTATTATAAGTATATGGCATTGGATATTAAAAAAAATGCATAGCAAATTAAGGAGATAATAGAGATAGAATCATATCATTAACAAGTAAGACTTGGAGAAAGCTACTTAACAGATCAAAAGCTACTTATCTCATGGATCATAAAGGTCTTCAATTAGAGGTTGTAATGGGGCTAAGGTCTTCAAATTTTTGAATATGTGGTGGTAAAGAATATTCCAAAGACTTGGTCATTGCACCAAAAATTGATCAATTTTGAGCACATTTTCCTCCAAAGCGTCACCAATAGCATATGAGAGCCAAATATCATCTTGTAATCAATCTAAATACTTACATTCAAAACAAATTGCCGGAGAGCTAAATTTTTTTTTTCTTTTTAAACTCTTTCTTGCTCTCATATTCATTTATTTTTTTTCTTTTCTTTTTTTTCGTTTTTTTTCGGAAATCACACAATACATCAAGTAATTTGGACAAGCCTATTCCCATACACACATCATCACCTCGAATAGAACATCTTCATGCCATCCTCAAGTATGCTAGCTTCAAAATCTTCAACCAAGTCGTTAGAACAAGAGTAAGGATACCTATATTGGGCTAAGAATTTAGATATGCATGTTAAAGAAAGAAAAGGCTAAACGTGGGCTCAAAGGGGCTAACTAGGGGTGTCTCAACTCGTGCGTACAAAAGGGACACATGACTATTTGGAAAAGTGGTGGAAAACCTAGGTGCCTTCAATCATATCCACAATCAAAGTATGTATTGACTATAAGCTTTGCAAATTGACATGAATAAGTTCTAGTAATCTCTAGTTCAATAAAGCTATTGCAAATGATCAAATGAGGCATGTATAAGTTATATATGATTTACACTCAAGAAAGAAAGAACATATAGTTCAAAAGCTCATAAGGTTTAATAAGAGTCAAAACTCAATTCTAACATGCGAAATCTGTACTAAGTTTTACAAACCATAGATATACAAGCCAAAACACTCAACATATCCCAATTAGCACAAGAATTCCAACAAATTGATATGCAAATGTCATAATATTCTTGTTTTGTGAATTCATCATCAACTAGTTAAGGGCATCCTAATACTTAAAAAAACAAAAACTTAAAACACACAAATTTTTAATTGAATTTTTTTTGGAATTGTTTTATTGATTTTTTTTTTGCAAGAAGTAATTAAAAAAAAACAGTTTTTTTTTTGGGAAAAAAAACAAAATTCTTTTTTTTTTTGGTTTGGAAAACAAAATTCTTTTTTTTTTGTTTGGAAAACAGATTTAAAAAAATGATTTTGTTGAAGCAATTGAAGAGAAAAAAAAGAATGTAAAACTTTTTGAAATGCAAGTTTTGAAAATAATTTTTTAAAACAAAAAAAAAATTTGAAAGACATTTAAAAACAAATTTTTTTTAAACAACAAAAATAAATTTTTTAAACGAATTTGGAAAAGAAAAGAGAAAAAAATTGAAAACCTTTATTTTTTTAAAAGAATTTAGAAAAAGAGAGTTTGAAATTTTGTTTTTGTAAGATAAGATTCAACAAAGTTGTAAACTCCTTCCCCCTACACTTAAATCGACATTATCCTCAATGTATCAAAATTAAAACATAAAATCAAGTATGAGATGGAATTTTACGAAAATAACTAAGAAAACAAAATTAAACAAAATTAAAAGATAAGGTAAGCCTCATCATTGGGTCGGATCTGGCAAGCCCGATCCAGAATTTTTGGGCTTGGGCCGGGCCTATTTTGTAATTTGAAAAATACCGGGTCGGGTCTTGTGGACTTGATCATAAATATAAAAGCCCATGCCGTTTGTCGGGCCGGATTTGGGCCGGACTTTTATCGGGCTTTATGGGTCGGGCCTACTAAGTCCACTTGGGCCAGGCTCACTAAGCCCACTTCTACCTACCTAATTATAAAAGTGTGAGTTGAGCTTAAATTTCATTATTGAATATTGAGACAAAATAAGGAGGGGACCTATTAGGTTTGGAGAATTGACTTAACCTTTCGACCACGAAGTCGAGACTTAGTAAGGTGGTCACTAATCACAAATCTACTTGAATTATAGTAAGTTCTATGAAGAGTTACCTGAAGGCTAGCTCCTGAGAGATTCTTTGTGGAGTTAAGCTACTCCTAATTGTCACTCAGTGTAGTAAAGGTATCAGAATCAAAGTGGGTCAAAAAGAGTGAATTTGGTGAATTCCTTATATCAAATTGTAATGACCCAAGCAACCTTTTCGGTAAAGATGGAACAGTGGGATGTGGAGCTGTATATAAAAAATGCACTTCTATAAAAACTAGGTTGAGTTTGGGTTGGAGTTTTGAGTTTGGGTTGACATAATAGTGATAAGATTTGATTAGGTATTAATTCTTAATTTATATTTATTTTATATATTCCGGCTTATGGGTCAGGTTTACATGGGCGGGTCGGACTGGGCTTACCGAGACTTATCAAGCTCGGGCCTATTGGGTTTGAATACCCTAAGCCTAAGTCCAGTCCATCAACATGCGGGCTGGGCTAGCTCCCAGCCCATAAAGGGCCGCGTCGGGCTTTTTGTCACTTGGCCTACCGGGTACCCACAAACCCGTGGGCTTATGGGCCAAATGGTGAGGGCTAAGATAAGGGAAGAGAATGCAAATCTGTTGTAGACTTCTCTATTGATTTGCCTCCCAACAAGCGGTAATTTAACGTTTTCAGCTTAGACGAAGTGCTTCAATCAACTCATTCAATGTGAGGTCTATGCACTCTTTCGAGGGTCAAGTTCATGCGCTATCTTCTTGACAAGGGCGTCCCCAAGTCTAGTTCATGGGCCTTAGATAAAATGAATTGCATAAAGAGTGTTTCTTCAAGAGAGTTAGGTGAGAATATGTACATGAAAAAAAGGTGAGATATAGTTCATCTTACCAAAGATTGAAAACTTAATCTTAGCATTAATGGTCACGACAAAGAATCTAAGGCTATACTTTCAAGCTTATTAGTTAATCATCGCTCCATGGACTCGATGCATCAACGCGAGTAATGAAATGGGCAATAGAGTTAAGATAGTCTGATTTACTCTATCATCCTAGAATAGTTGTCATAAGCCAGGCCTTAGAAGATTTGTCATGGAATTCCCACTGATATCACTAAAGGTAGAAAATGACAAGGGACTAGACAAAACCCTTAGGGTAACTAGCTTTTCCTTGTCACAAGATCAGGGTGTCAGTTCTTCTTTACTTCAACCCTCAGGTTACAATCTCTTATAGAAGCTCTTTATTGATGGTTCATCGAACTAAAGGGGCTCAGGAGTAGGGATTGTCTGCATCACCCCTTATGGCTAAATAATTGGAATAGATAGTTCTTTTTTGGATTCAAAGCTTCTAACAATGAAGCAGAATACGAAGCATTGATTTGAGAGCTTGCACTTGCTAAGGAGTTGGGAGTCAAGAAACTTGCTATTCATGCTGATATGCAATTGATAACTAACTGGTCAATTAGTGAATATGTTGCACAAGATATGAGGATGCTTAAAAATAACAATAACGACTAAGAAATGTTTGCTACTTTCATGATTTTTTCTATTCATCAACTTCCACATGTCTAAAATGCACAGGTAGATTCACTGAAAAATCGTGCATTATACCTTAATTACCAATTCAAGTGCTCAATCCCTATTAAGCTCGAACGATGTGGCATTGATATCAAGGAAATCAAAGTCAGACAAGTTTAATCTTAGCCAAGTTCGTAAGATTCTCTTGTAAGCTACTTGGAACATGGCCTAATGATCCCCGAGAATCCCGTAAAATCCAGGTCAAAGATGTGCGATACTATGTTGACAATGGCCGATTTTTTTTTTTTTTTGTAAGATCTTTTTAGGGATAAACTTGCTATGCTTGAGCCATCCCAAGATGTTGAAAGTCATGGCTAAAATTCATGAAGGAAAATGTAGAAATCACTCTTGTGGAAGGTCGCTTGCACAAAACACACTTAGTACAGATTTTACTAGCCAACTCTACGCGGGGAAGCATTACAATATGCCTAGAAATGCAACAAATGATAAAAATTGAGGTCTTACCATTTCGCACCATCGGAGGAGCTACATGCACATACAAGCCCTTGGCCATTCATGCAATAGGGGATTGACACCATTGGACCTCTGTCAAGCACACCAATCCCAAACAAGAAGTATCTAACCCATTCGACAAACTACTAAACCAAATGGGTGGAATCAAAATCCTTAGCTAACATTACACAAGTGGATATTCAACAATTCATTTGGAGTCAAATTATTTGCCGATCTGGACTTCCCAAAGTAGTGCTAATAGACAACGAAACTCAATTCATTGGTGAAATAATCAACGAGTTCTATGAATTGTGGAAAATAAAGCACTTTACTTCAACTTCTTACTACCCCCATGGAAATAGCCAAGTCGGAGCATCCAACAAGGCAATTCTAGATTGCATCAAAAAGCAACGACTATAAAATTGGGTTGTGGAAAGAAGATTTAGATGGAATGCTCTGGGCTTATTGTAAAACTCTTCATCAGGTGATAAATGAGTCTCAATTCACTCTTTCATACGACACCAATGATGTTATCCCATTACATTTTGTTGTTCCAATACCTTTTACCGAGATGGACGATCATGTTGTCAACTCTATAGCTATAAAAGTTTGGTTTGATCTGAGCGAGTAGTTAAGGGAATATATTGTAAAGTGCATCTCCAATTACCAACAACAAGTAAGAATTTTTTATAACAAAAATACAAGGATCTGGTAGATCCTCCCTAGTGACCTTGTTCTCAAGAAGAAGTTCGCAACGACAAACCGTCGTGGATCTCAAAATTGAAATTCCGATGGGAAGGACCTTACTGCATCTACCAAGTAGGTGGATAATGAAGTTACACTTTGGAAACCATGGACAAGAAATTGGTGAGCAGTTCCATGAACGTTCATCACTTTAGAAAATACAATGTTTAGTACAAACCAAAGCACAAAACTAGACTAGCTTTTGCTTTGTTCTAAATATTGTCTTTATTATTCACGAATGTGTTATTTAACTTATCAATATAGTTATTAGGTCATTCTCAAGTTATCCATATGCTTTTATACATTTTACAATATTTGCAAGCCATTTTCTGAGAAGCACTCAAATCCTTCCATCAAGAAGCACCCAAAGGCTTTCATTAGGAAGCACTCAAAGCCTTCCACTAGGAAACTCAAAGCCTTCCACTAGGAAACCCAAAGGCTTCCACTACAAAGCACTCAATGCCTTCCACCAAGAACCACTCCAAATCTTGCTCTTGGAAAAATTCCAAGCCTTCACATTGGAAGCAATTAAGCTTTTCTATAAAGCACATAAAGCCCCCTTCTAAAATGCAAAAAGCCATTCCTTGAAGGCAACCCTAAAAAAAATAAGGTTAACCCTCTTCTAAAAGGCCAAGTTAATTAGAACCCCAAGGTTGAATGTGATAGGACTCCTCCCGATCCCTCTGGATCATAGTGGGACTTGCCCTGTTCCCGTCTGACAATCATACTCAAAATATAGAAAATACCCTTTATGGGTTTTAAAGTGAACAAAATTCAACTACAACATTGTCAGACAATGTATAAGTAACTATATACATAAACGAAAATATGTGTCAGTACAATACAAGTACCAACACCTACCCCAAAGGGTTATCAGGTGCGCAACAGTACTAGCTATGTCTCTACCCCGGTATCAGCCTCTACCTCTATGTCACGGCCTGGAGGGTCAATAAAGTAGTCAAAATGTGAGTGGACTAAAAATAAGTATTTTCGAAATACAATTTAAGAACAATAACATTTTTCCCTCTGTTTTATAAACATGCATGCATTCAAATCAAATCGTATGAAAATAGTTCAAATCATACATATATATATATATATTTATATCTGGACACACATATCTGTAAAACACAATATAACCAATCCTCGATATCTGCGATATCTATAACCAATATCAGTCACGATTTCTAATGTTATGCGTGCAACTCGGGGTCTCATCTCTGAGTACCTTTGTCAGGACCCGACCCTCCTCGGTCAGGACCTGACTCTAATATGATATTATCTGCTTTAGGCTTCCTCGCTCTCACAGTTTTTTTTTTTTCGGGAGCTCACGGTGTAACTTCCCAAGGGGTCACCTATCATGGAATTGCACCAGCCTCAACTCGCTTAATTTTGGAGTTCTAATCGAACCCAAAGCCACTCTGCTCCCAAAAGGCCTCGTGCTAGATAAATGTGTGCCTACACCTTTAAGGCACATCATCATTCCCCTCCCAGACCATTATCCCCTCGCAGGAATGTGGGATCATTCACCGTTCCCTCCAAGATATTGGCCTTACAACCTCCCTAGGATCCAACTAAACGATGTCCGGGGTGATACCATAATGGGGTGCCTTCCTCGGATCTACCACATTCGAGGTGATATCATAATCTCGCACTCCTGAACCTGAGCCTTTCCTCGGAGCTACTCATTTCAGGCAGTGCACCGTGACTACTCTAGTATCCTCGACGTTTGGAGGTCCTCGACATTTGGAGGAGATTATCCAACTCACTAGGATGGTATGTGGAACAGTAACAACATACATTTAAAATAATTTTTATACCATTTAGTTCTCAAATCGAGTCAAAACACTATTCAATAGGGCCTATACTCGAGACATAACTCTCACATGTCTTTTCCACAAAACTACCCAAAAATAGCGTCTAGAACTCATTTATAAATCTCAATTTATCCAAATTGGTCATACTAGATCACCATTCAAATTCAGTTAAGATGCACTCTTTCTTTCCAATTTCCCGTTTGACTCTAAATCTAAGTCAAATCATTACTCAACCGAGTCTCCAACCCAAAACATCATTTTCATGTAAATCCGTAAAGCAGTTCATAAACCGATGATTAAAATCAAAGAATTTCAACTTAAATCATATAATAAAGGATTTAAAATGTTTATGCATGCATTACAGTTATAAAACAAAAGTCCACTCACTTTCGGTCCACGCCGCGCGCTAAATATCTGCACCATAATCTCACCCGAGCTAGTCCAAAGTCTCTGGGCCTATCCAAATCACATCCAAGGGTCACTAATGTTCTATACAAGTTCATACACTAAACCCTCACAAATTCCGATACCAAAAAAGCATACTAAACACGCTTCTCGTGGCTAAAACCCATAAATGACCTATTAAACAGTCTCCGATCGACTTGGAACCACCACTATTGAATTTAGAATGTCGAAAATTTTCAAACAAGATCAATTTGACCTCAAAATTTGTGTCCACGTGCCCCCATGTGCCAGTCAAAGTCTGGTCAACACTGGTCGTTGCCAATCAATAGCTGGCACCATCATGACATCATGATGACATCATGCTAACGTCATCATGACGTCATACTGATGTTAGCCTGAGAGGTTTGACAGCCTGACACGTGGTACTTCCAGACTGGTGCCACGTGTCCCTGACACCTCTGATAGTTCTCTAACACACTACCACATGGCACCACCTTATTGGTCCACGTGTTCTGACAGTGCTGACTAGACCTGCCATGTCTGCTGCCACGTAGGCCTTACCGGTCCTGACAAGTTGCCACGTGGCACCATCCTATTAGTCCACTTGGTTTGACATGTTAACGTGGACCTAACATGTCAGCTGCTGACTAAGCTTGAGATCCTGCCACGTGGCATCACCTGATTTCCACGTGGACTTACAGGTCTAACAAGATGATGACGTGGACTACCATGTCATCATCATCAACCTCAGCTGAGTTGACTCGCGACCCTACAACGGGTCATTTGACCCGCAACTTAGACTCGACTCGTTCTTCCTCCTCCGACCACAAAAACGTGTCATTTTTCGATACATCTACTTGTAATTAACCCCATAATAGATCTATGAAGTCAAAATGAATAGTAGATACCTAGAATACTTTGACCAAGCTTGAACAGTTTTGGTGAATTCCCAATCCTTCTCCAGGTCGATTCTAGTCACCTTCCTTCATGGTTTTGGTCTCTATGGACCCGTACAATCCCTAGGAATCACTTTTGATCATTAAAACTGTCCAACAACCCCTCTAACTCGAATTCAAAATTTGAACCCAAACCGGGTTTTGGGTTTTACCTGGTTCATGGGTTCGTCAGGCGGTTCCACCGTACTCAGCCTCCATCCACCGCTATCTCTGGTCCCTCTTCACTCTCCCAATCTCTCTCAGACACAAGGTGAAGGATGGAAGGTGTTTAGGTGGGTTTTTGGTTTCGGGTAACAATGAACAAAGAAGATGAAGATGGATACAATGAATGCATGAATTTGGGGGCCTAGGCCAATGGGATGAGTGACACTTATCACTTATCCATTAGTCCACCTCAGATATTTTGGACCAGTAAATATCTGCCACTATACACGTCTCGTAAAACATGAATAGTATTTGATTTCTTCTGTGACCCATAACTTTCCTGTCTGACTTCTGATTTCGACATGTCGTCTGTCTATGGACTAGTGACGTCTCGATCTATGCAACGGGCCAAACAATCAATATACATTAAATATCTTCATCCTCATTCCTCTTAATATCTTTGAAATCAAAGTAAATCAAATCACTAGTAGAATCGGCTCTCAAAGTCTGAAACCACGAATTTCTCCATAGAAGTTAAAAATCATCATAAACATATATGACTTCTTTCCAATAGCCAAATTCTTTGATTAACAGAGCTTGCTTATTCATATTAATGGAACTGCAAAAATACGATCCAAATGTAAAATTGAAACTGGAATGAGTTAGAAATTAAGACACATATGTGATACACCATTAATTTGAGGTAAAATGACAGTACGTACTCATCGATTGAAATGAAGCTGCCGACCAGGTCCTTAACCTCAATTCAGATATGCGGAGGTCAGTTCAAATCCTGGTTAATTCATGGACCTCCTCTAACGCCTAACCAGCTTACTGCCATCCAATTCTTCTTCATTGGACCCAATAGAGCAGAGATCTCCATCATCGACTGGAAGCGTGTCTTTGCAGAGAGCTGAGTGGGAGAAGAAAATGAAAGCTCTCTCATCCCCTTTGACCCATTTTCAGAAACCCGATCAGAGATCTCTCATCCCTTTCGATTTCTCAAAAACTCATTCTCGATGGAGTGAAATTTGGTTGCTGGTTTCAAGTTGGATCGAGTTTTTTTTTTTACTGTGGCTACAGTATTCAGCGTGCTTTGATGTTTGCCTTTGTCGCTTTGAGGTTCAGGGAAATTTTTTATTCCCATGCATATGAATTTCATTATAGACGACACTTTCTCTAAAAAAATGTCATCAATGTACTATCCCTTTATTACTTATCATTGTAAAAGATGACAATTATTTTTAAAAATATTGTCTTTATACTATTATAGATGACAGTTTTAATTAAAAATATCATCTTTTTAAATAAGATGACAGTTTTAACATAAACTGTCATTCTTTAGTGTTCTTTAAAGGCAAAAATGGCATAGTGTAATGTGTGACAATATATCTGCCACTGCCATCGCCAAAAATCCGATCTTTCATCAAAAGACAAAACATATCAACAGAAAGTTTCATTACATTAGAGATGCAATGCAGAATGGAGAGATTTCCATCCAGTATTGCAGATCTGAAGAACAATTTGCTGCTAATTTTACAAATGCTCTACCTAAGGAATGGTTATTCTACCTAAGAAGACTATTAGGGGTAGTTCCAGTGAACAGTTTAAGAGGGGTTGTTGGAAGGTAAGATGCTCACTTGCAGCTGACTTGGCAGTGAGCCAGCTGTCATCTCGTGGATATACATGTGGCAAAAGAGAAAGAATGAGTGAGCATGTGAAGGAATTCTGTTAGAGTGAGTGAGTGCCGTGTAAGTGTGAGGCACAAGTCTTAGGAGATTTCACTATCATCCTAACTGAATCACATAATGAGTGTGTGTGAGGGATTGAGCTTGATATAACAAATTGTAATGCATTCATTCATGTAATGAGAAAAATATACACTGGGGGATCAGAGATAGATACCTGACCTCAGAGAATTCAAGAAATAGCCATCAAACACAAAATTACATTTCATCAAACACATAGAGTGCACATTGCAATTATGTGATTTTCATCAGAATTGCTAATCCAGTCAAAACCAGAATTAAGTAAAGAAGATAAGATCCTAACTACCACCATAATAGCTAGCCTCGTTTATCAATTCAGCTAACAAGTTGAAGATAAGAAGATATACCTGTGAACTATTTGCTGCTTCGATCCTCCTCTGCCTACTTCTCGAGTGGGTCACGTCTGATGTTCAAACGACAATAATATAAAGCATGTATGATACCTTAGCGTGAAAAAATTAAATTAGTATTCTCAGCAGCACCTTGTTCCTCCAGAATAGGCCTTCCCAACCACTCATGAATTCAAAAAGAAACCCTAGATTCATCACCAATTACCTAACAACAATGCTAAAATCGGAGGGGGGTGATAGATCTGACACTAGGCAAAATAGATGATCATTTATAGTTAGAAGAAAAAATATTATCCTGCAGCTGAAAACGACCTCTGATTTAATTACTCCAAAGAGAATCAGTTGCAATAGGAACATATCCGAGATTCAAGAGCGCAAAAGTATTAAGAAAAAGAAGATCATGTAATCCCAAAGCTGCCTCCTTTTTCGACGCACAAATTCGAGACCAATAAACAGTAACAATTTTTTTGGAACTCACATCACCAAACAAATGAAGTTACGAGCAAAACGCGATAAGGACTTTGGCAATGATGAAGGCCACTAGTAAACTGAAAAACTATGTAGAAGCACGCTTATAAAAACAAAGTGGACGAACTAAAACCTACCAGCCATACACAAGAGTTTAGCATTCTAACTAGTTAGCTTAACTTTTGCTCTATCTATTGGGGGCTGAATATGACAACGTCTAAGTTTTCCACAAAAGAGTAGAACACAAATAAATAAAAGGCATGTTACCTTCTTTGAAACCCAATGAATTCTCAACAATAGCTTTAGCCGTGAGGTAGACCCCAAGTAAAAGATACTCTTATCCTTACTAATAAATTGTCCTGAGGCGTCACTATATGTTTCTAAAAAATGTTGCAGGTTATGGACAATGACACAGCTACAACCAAGTGGAATAGGGATTGCCTTGGAAAGACCACTAAGCTAAAGCTAACATAAACCCCATGATAATGTTTCCTTAGCCAAATAAAGAGCAATGTGTTGGGAAAGATGCACAAATTAAATAGATAATTATAATCACTAGGATCAAACTTTTCCCACCCTCAAAATAAATGCGTAAATAAATTGGCAGAAATAAAGCGGAAGTAAAAAAGAGGCAAAAGAGAACACCAAAATTTAACGAGGTTCGGCAATGTGCCTACGTCCTCGGACAGCAGCTCCAAAATTCTTCACTATGAATAATGGGATTACAAGTACAATCTCACTCAATGGTGGATACACAACTCTCTCTTTAATTCACTCAAGAGGATCTCACTTTCTCTCTTTTTCTCACAAATGAAGACATCTTCCTATTTCTCACATAAGGAGGAACTCTCTTCTCACTCTCACTTTTGGTGGATAACTTGTTGCTTGAAGGATGATTGAGAATGCTCAATCCCTCTTCTTTATATAGGGATGGATGGAAGGAAATCATCAATGTATAGTCATGCATAAGAGTTAGCTCCAATTAATCTCATGGTAACTCCCATCTCCAACAATAAGTTGGGAGATCAAAAGTCTACTTTGTTTTCAAGCATATGAATGAACCTACCCAAAATCACATCCATGCACAAACCATAACATATGCATTGGAATATCAAATGTCTTCATTTGAGGAACTCCAAAGATCATATTAATTCTCCTCCACTTCATGGAGGGATAAACCTATCAAATTCTCCCCTACTAAATGGAATGAATAACCCATCAAATCCCCCTCCACTTAATGGAGCACTTAATGGAGGAATAACTCATCAATTTTCCCACTTCCGACTTAAGTGGAGGGCTCCATCATATCAACTGCGCTTATGAAAAACTCATACATGACCTTTTGTAAAGACTTTGTCATCATATATGAACCATTATCATCAGGATGGATCTTCTCGATTTGAATTTGTTTGGATTCCAACACTTCACGAATCCATTGATATCTCACATAAATATTCTTTGACCTTGAGTGGAAACTTGAGTTCTTACTCAAGTGAATAACACTCTGGTTGTCACAATGAAGAACATATTTTTGTTGCACTTGCTCCAACTCTTGTAGGAATCTCTTCATCCATAATAACTCTTTGCACGCTTCTGTAGCAGCAATAAACTTTGCTTCTGTAGTTGATAGAGCAACGCACTTCTGCAATTTAGTCTGCCAGGAAACAGCTCCCCTAGAAAAAGTAACCAGATAACCTGAAGTGGAGTTTCTGGTGTCAAGTTCTGCAGCATGGTCTGCATCTGTGTACCCAACAAATTCGGGCTTACCACATCCAAAATGCGAACTCATTTTGGAGGTGCCTTTGATATAGCTCATAATCCATTTAACTGCTTCCCAGTGTTCTTTACCTGGTGTGGATAAGAATTTTCTAACAACGCCAACTGCATGAGTTAAAGCTGGCCTGGTGCACACCATCATATACATAAGACTTCCAACTGTTGAGGCATATGGCACCGAGTTCATCTCTTCCTTTTCTTTGTCACTTGTAGGACATTGCTTGGAGCTTAGCTTGAAATGATTAGCAAGAGGAGTCACAACTAATTTTGCCTTGTCCATGTTGAATTTCTTCAAAACCTTCTTGATATAATGTTCTTGTGATAACCACAACTTTCCATTCTTTCGATCACGAGAGATATGCATACCAAGAATCTGCTTTGTTGCTAATAAGTCTTTCATTGCAAAAGACTTGTTGAGTTCTTTTTTCAACTTGCTAATCTTGTCACTGTCACGACCTACGATCAGAAGTGGTCATCTCGTATCCATGTTTGATCATGAAAGAATCAAACTTTTTGTACCATTGTCGTGGTGTTTGCTTCAGTCCATACAAACTCTTATTTAGTTAGCAGACTAGGTCTTCTTTTCCTATGACTTTGAAACCTTCTGGCTGCTCCATGTAAATTTCTTCTTCAAGGTCTCCATGAAGAAATGCAGTCTTGACATCTAGTTGCTCAACTTCTAGATTCAGACTAGCAGCCAAACCAAGCACTACTCTGATAGACGTCATCTTCACTACTGGTGAGAAAATATCTTCAAAGTCAACTCCTTGTTTCTGACTGAAGCCTTTCACAACCAGCCTTGTTTTGTATCTTAGTTGTGAGCTGTTTTCTCCTATCTTCAATTTATACACCCACTTATTCTTGAGTGTTCTTCTTCCATTCAGAAATTTCATCAAATCATAAGTGTGGTTCTCATGCAAGGATTTCAACTCATCTTTCATGGCTTTCAACCACTCCCTTTTTTTCTCATGGGTCACAGCTTCTTGGTAGCACTCAGGCTCTCCTGCATCTATCAGCAGCACAAACTGGTATGGGGATTAGAAGTTGTTGGGCTTTCGCTGTCTGTTCGATCTTCTCGGATGTGGTTCTTCAAGAGCTTGATCTTCTTGCATATTTTCAGGCACAACATTATCATCATAGTTGTTAACAATAGGTTCAGCATTATTGTTCTTGACTACATCTCCCCCTTTATCACGAACCTTGGGCTGAGGAATTGGATCTTGATTGATTAGATATTCTTTGGAGTCATTTGACTTCTCCCTCTTCTGGACATCTTCAATGGTTTGATCTTCAAAAAAGACCGCATCTCTACTTCTGACAATCTTCTTATTGACAGGATCCCATAGTTTGTACCCCAACTCTTCATCTCCATAGCCTAGGAAAATGCATTCTTTTGATTTGACATCAAGCTTGGACCTCTCATCTTTTGGGATGTGAACAAATGCTCTGCAGCCAAACACCTTCAAGTATTGATAAGACACATGTTTACCACTCCAAAACTTGTTGAGTACATCGCCATTTAGTGGAGCTGGTGGAGATAAATTGATCAAGTGCACTGCAGTCATCAATGCTTCACCCCAGAAACTCATTGGTAACTTGGAATGAGATAACATACTTCTTATTCTCTCAATGATTGTTATGTTCATCCTCTCAGCCAGCTCATTGTGTTGAGGGATCTTTGGAACTGATCTTTCATGCATGATCCCATTATTCTTACAATAGGCTCTGAAGGCTCCCATATACTCTCCACCTTTATCAGGACAAATACACTTGAGTGTCATGCCTGTCCCACGTTCAATAGTGGCATGGAACTACTTGAACACTTCAAAGACTTGATCTTTAGATTTGATTGTAAAGGCCCACACCTTCCTAGAATGATCATCAATGAAGGTAACGAAATATCTTGCACCACCAAGAGTGTTTGTAGTCATAGGCCCACAAACATCAGAATATACAACATCTAATATATTGGGTTTTCTAGGTGCAGCTTTATAATGAAATGAAGCTCTATGTTGTTTTCCGGCCAAACAATCAGTGCATTGATCTAAAGGCGTACCTTTTGATTTCAATCCGATTAATATCTCTTTCTTAGCGAGGATTTACCTTTCTCACTCATATGACCCAAACGCATATGCCATAGCCCAATCGCTGAATCTGATTAGATGGCTGCTGCATTGACATGCTGATTGCTTGACAGGACCCATCCCAATCCCCCCGGGATTAGTGCGGGATGACCCTGCTCCCGTCTGACACGAAGTGTCAGACAAGGGATATTTTCGTCCTTTGCCCTCCCGGGCTATCAGAGTACGCCAGGATCCGGAGGAGGGATGTGATATCTCGATCTCTGCTACAGTCCACATCCGATGTCAACCTGAAGGGCAGTCAAAACATTAAAAACTGTGAGTGGACAAAACAAAAGTTTATAAAACATTTAATAAGGAAGACATTTGTACCCTCCACTAAAAAGCATGCATGCATTCGAAAACCATTTATCCAACACAAACCATATGTGGGACTAAGCCCAAAGCAGATATAAACCAAGGTCGAAAGGACCACAATGAAAACGACCATACGGGCCACTGCCCAAATCCATAAGGGACTCGGCCCCAAACCATAAAGAAACCAAGTACACGAGCTACTGCTCAAATCCTGTGCACACCTGTACACACCACATATCATATAACATATATCCATCACATACATATATATAAGTCACACAACCAATCCTGTCACGGTATCCAAAGCCACGCGCGCGCTACTCGGGTCTCAATCCGAGTCATCTCAAAGTCAAGATCAATGTCCGCAGACCACTGACCCTACCCGAGGTAATAGTAACCATAGCCTTCCTGAGAGTAAGGAACCCAACTGGGGGGTGACTCCACTCAGTCGGTGCTCCGTGACTACTCCGAGGTCCACCCAGGCCAACGACCCTCCCCGGAGGAGATAATAGAAGTAAAGGAAGGTAGACGAACATATATATACATAACATAAACATTCATGACCGGTTCCCCTGAACCGTCATGATCCATAATATCCATAATTAGGTAACATGCCGGTTCCCGTAAACCGTCATGTACTGTAATAACATAACCAGGTAACATGCCGGTTCCCATAAACCGTCATGTACCGTAATAACCAACAAGGGTTCATTCCGGTTCCCATAAACCGTCATGAACCATGATACCATATTAAGAGTTCATGCCGGTTCCCATAAACCGTCATGAACCGGGAAATCCATTTAAGGTTCCCTGACCTGAAATCAAAACCGTAAAGTGACTGGGTCTCGTACCCGAACATAGGACACCAACTGGGCACCGTGCCCGGAATCTGAGGTCATATGCCCGAGACAAAACCAAATGGGTCTCATACCCGAGTTTATCATTTTGAAATCCAAATTCAGTTCATTTAAATCAATAAAGAAATACAGACCCGTATAAGCACCGTATAAGGCCGAAACCTCGAAATACGTGCTTATACGTAACCACATACAAATGCACCCATGGCATCATCAAACAAGTAAATAAACATATAATAAACATTTATGCATGCACCAATTTAGAAAACAAGGTCCACTCACAGACCGTCCGAGCTGCCGCCTCGATTTGCGTGCCATACGGCTCCCCGAGCCGATCACCGTCACCGGGACTCCCAAACATGTCCAAATCGTAATAAAAGGTTACTAACTACTTAATTAACCTCCCACTAAAGCCCCGTAATTTTTCTGTATTTTTAACTATTTTTAATCCCGAACCTAAACCTTCCGATGCCCCGAAACATATCGAGACGGTGTCCGATCGACACGAAACCAGTCCCAAAATGTTCGTTACATCGAATAGATGATTTCACATGTCGGAACCTTCCCCAGATTCCCTGCCACGCGCCCTCGCGCGCCGCCTGAAGTGGCTGCGCGTGGGCTTCACGCGCGGCCTGAAGTGGCTGCGCGTGGGCTTCACGCGCCTGCTACAGTACTTGCTGACGTCATCGCTGACGTTAGCATGACGTCATCACTGACAGCCCCTGACAGTGACACGTGTCATGCTCCCATTGGCCCACTGTCTGACATGTCAGTCTGACATTGTCAGATCTGACATGATGACGTCATCAGTCATCCCCTACATCGGTCAGACCGGTCCGAACCGGTCCGGTCCGGTTTTTCCTGCAACTTGGACCGGCGTAACCGGTCCAGGTGTCCTTCTCCCTCATTTTCGGTCCGATTTCATCCATTCCAATTCCTAAATTCCTATTTCTTCAGTTCCTATCTAACCCAATTAACAAAACAACTTAAAACCCCCTAAATCGATCCCTAAAAATTAACCCCCCCACGGCCCTGTTTTCCGATTTCGTCCCCAGGCTTCACAGCCGTCAACCCCCGTTCAAAACCATCTCTATACACCCTAAACAATCTAACAAACATTCCCTAATCAACCAAAACTATCCATAATGTAAAAATCGACAAAATGGGAGATTTGGGCCTAACCGGGTAACCGTTCGGGTTTGGGTCTCGGCCGTGCACGGTGGCTCCCTCTTGGCCGGCCACCATCATCCTCAGTCCTTCCCTCACGTCTGGTCTCCGTCCTGGCCGAATTGGGGTTGGGTTGGCTGGGTTTGGGTTGCATGAAGATGGAGAGAAAAGGGTGAGATCGGGTGGGTTTGTGTGTGGATGGAGAAATGAAAATGCACGGGGATGGGTTTGGTGCATGAGTAGGTGGGGTTGGCCAGTGGATGGGTGACAAGTGTCACTCATCCATTGGGCCTCCATTAAATATCTGGGCCTACTAGAGACAAAACTGCACTTTTTGTCTCGTAAAACGTGCCGTCGTGAATAGTAACCAGGAACTTCCGTGAACCGTAACTTCGCCGTCGAACGTCCGAATTCGACGTGCCGCCTGTCTACGGATTCGTATCGTCCTTATCTACATAATGGTCTTCGGTCCTCGGCCATCAGACCTCCCGGTCAAAAAGTCAACTTTTGACCTCCTATTCACCCAAATTACCAAAATGCCCCTAAACTTCCGAACGTCATAACTTCTTCCTCGAACGTCGGAATTGAACGTGCCACCTGTCTATGAACTCGTGACGTCACGAACTACGTCACGGTCATCGGTCAAAGTCCATTTGATTGCCTGATTAAAAAGTCAACGTTTTGCCACCATCAGGGGCAAAACGGTCATTTCGCACCGCTCGTCCGATTTCGCTCTACTAATCACGGATTAGCCTCACTAATCGTGATTAGTCACTAATCTAACCATGAAATTTGGGACGGGTCGTTACATTGCTGATCTTGGCTTGTGTCTTATATAGTGTATTCTTCTTCTTTCCCCTTGTTAGCACTAAAGAGCCTTTGATGAGCTTCCATTTTCCACCACTAAACACATTGGTGTAGCATTCATCATCTAGCAAGCCAAGAGAGATCAAATTGAGGCGCATGTCTGGAACATGTCTCACATTCTTGAGAATCAAGGGGCAGCTTGTGTTGGTCTCAAGAGCTATTTCTCCTCTTCCCACAATCTTAGACATTTTGTCATTTCCCATCCTCACATTTTCAAAGTCTCGGCTTGTGTAGAATGTGAAGAACTCCTTTTGGGAAGTAACATGGAATGATCCGCCAGAATCTACAATCCAGCATGAATCTTGAGAAGTTAGATTAATAAAACCATCATCACAAATAATGATGACCTCATCACCTTTAGAAGCAGTAGCAGTTGTATCCTTGGTTTCATTCTTCTCATTGGCTCCATTTCTTTGCTCCTTTTTGAGTCTTCTACATTCTCTCTTCATGTGACCCTTCTGACCACAATGGTAACATTCTATCTCTTTCCTTGGCCTGTAGGTGCTCCTGGAATGGTCTCTTGACTTGCCTCTGGAGCGGTCACGGTTGTGGGATTTTCTTTGAAAAAATTCTTCCACTATTCTCTGTAACTAGAGCCTCTGACTCAGTTGATATCCCTTGTTCTTCCCTCCTCACTTCTTCATTTAATAAACTGTCCTTCACCAATGGCAGAGTAAGGACACCTTGAGGAGCAGAGTTGCTTAGGGAAACCACGAGTGTGTTCCAGGTATCAGGTAGAGAGCTAAGCAGCAAAAGTGCTAACAACTCATTTTCAAGCACCAGCTTCATGGTTGATAGTTGATTCACCAATTCTTGGAAATCGCTCAAATGTTCAGAAACACTTCGACCGTTTTTGTACTTCAAGTTCACCAATCGACAAATGAGCGAAGCTTTGTTTTTAGGAGTCTCCCTTTCGTACATCGACGCCAATTTTGTTAGCATTTGGAAGGAAACATTCTCCTTTAAAATTTGGTTTAAAAACACTTTGGCCGATCCATGGACGGATTTCTCCAATAGCTTTTCGGTTTAGAATGGTCCAGTCTTTGTCAGATTTCTCTTCTAGTTTCTCTCCATTGCACAGCAATACCTAGTACAAGTCCTTGCAATAGAGTACGTCCTCCATCCGTGGTCTCCATATGGAATAGTTTGAAGATGTGATTTTGATCATTGTTGAGGAAGATGCGTATGATGATTATGCCATCACGAACAACGAGCCTGTGTTGCTCTAATACCACTTGTTGGGAAAAATACGCAAATTAAATAGATAATTATAATCACCAGGATCAAACTTTTCCCACCCTCAAAATAAATGAGTAAATAAATTGACAAAAATAAAGCGGAAGTAAAAAAAAGGTAAAAGAGAACACCAAAATTTAATGAGGTTCGGCAATGTGCCTACGTCCTCGACAGCAGCTCCAAAATTCTTCACTATGAATAATGGGATTGCAAGTATAATCTCACTCAATGGTGGATACACAACTCTCTCTTGGATTCACTCAAGAGGATCTCACTTTCTCTCTTTTTCTCACAAATGAAGCTATCTTCCTATTTCTCACATAAGGAGGAACTCTCTTCTCACTCTCACTTTTGGTGGATAACTTGTTGCTTGAAGGATGATTGAGAATGCTCAATCCCTCTCCTTTATATAGGGATGGATGGAAGGAAGTCATTAATGCATAGTCATGCATAAGAGTTAGCTCCAATTAATCTCATGGTAACTCCCATCTCCAACAATAAGTTGGGAGATCAAAAGTCTTCTTTGTTTTCAAGCATATGAATGAACCTACCCAAAATCACATCCATGCACAAACCATATTATGTGCATTGGAATATCAAAAGTCTTCATTTGAGGAACTCCAAATATCATATTAATTCTTCTCCACTTAGTGCAGGAAAAACCCATCAAATTCTCCCCCACTAAATGGAGGGAATAACCCATCAAATTCCTCTCCACTTAATGGAGGAATAACTTATCACAATGGGGATACGGGGTCTCCTTGCCTTACCTCAAGAGAGCAGAAGAAAAAACCATGTGGGGAGCAATTAGTTAAAATGGATAATTTGGTAGAATCCGAAAAGATTACACACCCAATCCATATAACAAGTAGAGAAGCCAGAATTGTGAAGCACCTTCAAAAGGAATGACCAATGTAAGGCATCAAAAGCCTAAGCTACATCACCTTTGACTCCTATGTTACCACTGCGCGGCTTCTTGTCAAGCATATTAAAGCCTATAATATGCTTTAATATGCTATGGTTTAGCATGATTATGATTATTGACTAAGTACTTGTATTTGGAACTTATTTATGGCTATTATTTCTAAATAAGGAATTATGGTGGTTTTTAGAAAACCGTGCTTTGGGCTGGTGCTCGGGTTTAAATATAGTTTTTATTCGGTTATATTATATGTTCTAGATTAGTCAGCCTCAGGCGATTGGATCGCCACTCCATGGTTGGACTCCGAGGATACCTAGAGGCTAACCTGGGCGTGGTTAGAGCTGGGCTCGACACGTGCCATTGGAGTTTCATTTCGTGGATCTGTAATTGTCTACTGGTAGTACAGATGGGGCCCTAGTTAGACAAATGGGTAGGTTGGATCAGTAGGACGAGGTTTGACTTATGGCTGCTTGGACTAGCGAGATAAGGTTTGGCCCTTATTATTTGTGGTATGTGCAAAAGTTTTCCAAATGGCTTAGAGCCTACGATTTCAGTAAATTGTGGGCTAGGGTGCCTTTATTTATTTATGTGTTTTGGATTGACCCTTCATATATATATATATATATATATATATTGCTGTTTTATTAAAGGCAATGGTTTATTGGACTATGCATGCATGTTTTCTAAATTGGAGGGTTTAAAGGATGTTTTCAGAAAATGGTTTTCCAATACTTTATTTTTGTCCACTCATACTTTTTATTGGCTTTGGTACCATCCAGGTTGATCGCGGACGTGGGCTTTATGAAGGCTTAGGCATCATGTGGATTTGCATACTCTAGATATCCCATGTGGGGTATGGTAGTATCTCTTGTCTCGCAAGTGATAAGTATGCTTATTTTAATCTTGAGGGTACATTAATAATTTTGAAATCACGTGCCAGACAAGAGATGGTCCTCCCACACTAATCGAGGGGGGGATTACAGGGACGGTCCTGTTAATAGTATTCTAAAATATAAAATTGATAATAGATCGTTGACAGGACCCCAGCTGAATATAAAAGAATAGAACACTCGGGCCCTACTCCCGTCTGACTGAAACTTTATCAGACAAGAGATAAACACAAACCTCGCTAGTTCATGCCTCCGCCTCTCGAGCATCGAATTTCGTACAGCGGCCCTGAAGAGTTGAAAAACCAAGAAAACATGTGAGCGGACAAAGAGGAATAGTTTAAAAACATTCTTTTAAAACAACCAGCATTTACCCTCCGTTTTCAAAACCATACATGCATATGTACAACCATTAAATTATGATATGTTGAATAATACCAAATCTGAAAGTACGTGAAATTCATAAACCCAAAAATCTAGTGACAACACTAAATCAGTTCACATAACTCACAACCACACGAGTCAACACATCAACCACATGTAAATCGTCACAGCACATACAAACAATCATATCACATCAAGCTATTCTCAAATCACAATATCAACATCGAATTTCTGCCCTACTAGCAGGCACACAACAATTCCCTCAGTAACTGGAGCTTAGCTCACCATCTGTGACTACCAAACCATCAACACACATCTCGAGGAAGGTTACTCATCACAGAGCACAATGGTAAAACATAATCAATCCATAATCAACATTACCACAGAATTCACACATAATCACCCAACATCACCGCACAAGCACAACATCAGTCATCACATCACAAGGGCACTACCGGCAGGCCATCACATACACACTCGCTCGGGAACCAAAGCCTCAAGCTCGACGTCTGAGTCATCACAACACATTCTTAAGAATTGGAGCCCTGAGCCCGACGTCTGAGATTCACATCCAATCAACACAATCACATACATACACAATACTAGTCTCAGGATTCAGAGCCTCCGGATCGACGTCTAAGTGTAACGACCCGTCCCGAATTCCGGGATTTGATTAGTCACTAATCTTGATTAGTGAGGTCGATCGGTGGTTAGTAGGGTGAAATCGGACAAAATGTACAAAATGACCGTTTTGCCCCTAGTCGTGGGCAAAATGTTGACTTTATGATCGGGCGGTCAAACGGACTTTGACCGATGACTGTAACGTAGTTCGGGACGTCACGAGTTCATAGACAGGTGGCACGTTCGATTCCGAAATTCGAGGAGAAAGTTATGATGTTCGGAAGTTGAGGGGCATTTTGGTAATTTGGCATATTAGGGGCCAAATGTTGACTTTTTGACCGGGAGTTCCAATGGATGAGGGCCAAGGACCGTTACGTAGGTCTCGTCGATACGAATCCAACGACAGGTGGCATGCCGAAATCGGAGTTTCGATGACGAAGTTATGGTCACGGGAACGAATTAACGAACCGAGGCTCCGATTAAAATAATAATAAAATAATGAATAGTAACTGATGACTGTACACACCTGGATGAGTGACAAGTGTCACCCATCCCCTAATTTTAGCCCTAGAATATGCTCCTTGTTTCCCTCCCAACATCATCATTACTACATCATCATCATTAATCCACCATTTTCCTTAATTAATCACCCTTAATCCTCCATTATTCCTTCTCTGTGTACTTCAAACCGTGAGCAAAACAGTGTGGGAGAACTGGGAGAATTGGCTCCCTTCCCTTGCCGTTCTTGAGAGAAAAATGAGAGATTAGAGGATTGGGACATCAGGGGAAACACGAGGGATTGAGAGAGTGTTGAATTCTGGGTTTCGGATTTTAGAAAATTTGGGGGGAAAATTTGAATACTGAGTGTTAGGCCGTGAGGATCGAATTGGAGCTCACATTCTGCTTCCTGAGACCACTACGATCATAACCATCGAAAGAACGAAGTGATTCGATGGCTTTTGGGCTCTGAACAAGCTTGGTGACAGAGGAAGAAATTCGAGATGGTGTCGTGATCATTTAGTGATCAAACGACGAAATTGATGAAGGGAAATTGTCTCTCATGGTCCAGTGATGCTTCTGGATGCATCAATTGGAAGAAATCTGTGGCCATTGTGTAAATTCCATGAATGAACAGTGACGGTTGTTCTTCGTGGATCATAGTCGAGTCGTGGGATTGTAGGTAAGTTTTTTTGTAATCAACGATTCAGAACTCTAATTGAACTTAAGTGGAAGCTAATTGAATGATCAATTGATGTAATTAAGGCTGAACTGATAGGATTGGAACCGGGTCGTCTCGCGGGCAAAATGACCCGTTTATCAGACAAACGGGCGAAGAAGACTACTGTGCAGGTTACTGTAGCAGGCGCGTGGGTTTCACGCGCAGCCACTCACGGCGGCGCGTGACAGCGCGTGGGCACGAATCTCGAGGTGAGGTCAACATGACTTCTGCCCTATTTAATGTAACGAACATTTTGGGATTGGTTTCGTGTTGATCGGACACCGTCTTGATATTGTTCAGGATGTCCGAAGGTTTTAAATCAAGTTTAAAAATAGTTAAAAATTCATGAAAATTACGGGACTTTGATAGGATGTTAATGAAGAGGTTAGTGACCCTCTAATGTTATTTGGACAGGATTGGGAGTCCCGGTGATAGTGGTGTGGCCTGGGAGGGCCGATGGCACGCGTATCGAGGCGTACCGTTAAACGGTCTGTGAGTGGACTTTGGTTTTATAAATTCTATGCATGCTTAACTGTTTTATATGGATTATGATTGTGATTGTATGATGTTGATTTAGATAATGGTAAATTATACGGTTTCACGTATTTCGAGGCGATTTACGTGCTTGCACGTATTTCGAGGCGATTTACGTGCTTGCACGTAAATCGAGGTTTTCCAGTTTTGCACGGATTTTCCATGTTTATGGTCTTGGATAAGATTTGAGAAAATGATTTTAAAATTGGAAAGATAAACTCAGGCTTAGTGTAACACCCCAGAAATTCAAAGATTTTCATATTGTAATTTAATGTATGAATTGACGTTTTCATCCTTGTGAATGGTATGGCCAAATTGTTAACTTTTTGATTGGTGGGTCAAATGGACTTTGACCAGTGACCATGACGTAGTGCGGGACGTCACGAGTTCATAGACAGGTGGCACGTCCAATTCGGACGATCGGGGAAAAAGTTATCACTATCGGAAGTTCAGGGGCATTACCGTAATTTGGACTTTTGGGGCGAAAATGTTGACTTTTCTTTTGGAAACAAATTTTTGCATGACTCAAGGACCGTTAGGTAGGTCTCGATGTCCTGAGTCCATAGACAGGCGGCACGCCGAAATCGGACTTCGTATGGCTGAGTTACGGGTCTAGTAAGTGAGGGGCATTTTGGTAATTATTGAACCTGGCGCATTTTGGTCATTTTGCCCTGGTTACTATAGCAACCGCGGGGGGACACGGGCAGAACCACCATGTGCGGTGGCTCTGAGTGCGATTTGATTACTGGTGTGTGTGCTGGAAAGTATTGCTTGTTTAAGCCTTTTTGAAACATCAAACGTGGTCTGATTCATCTAGCTACACGATCAAATTGTTAATTGAAATTCGAAGCTTTCGGGGGACAAAATTTCAGTGGACAGATTGGACACCCACGAGCCTCTGGGACGGTTCAATTGTTTTAAACTGAATAGGAATTGTGTAAGCTTCATTCTGCTGTTGAAGGAACTGAGAATAGGTGAGGAAAACTAGAGAAACAATTTCGGGCAAAATTGGAGGGAAAATCGGGTTTTGATTTCTGGTGACTGTTGGACCAAACCAGGGCCTGGTTTAGTCTTCTGGGAGTGTTTGGAACTCAACCACATCGAAATCGAAGGCCATCAGCCACAGGTGAGCTGGGACGGTGACTGCAGTTTTCAGAGGAATCGCAGAGCTTGGGACGACAACCTTCAGGTACTTTCAGACACAATTGATTGTTCATTTTAGTTCGTTTTGATCCTATTTTGCTTCATGTGAAGTTAATTGGATAATGGATTTGAAACAAGGGAGTTCTAGTGATCAACCCGTTTTGTTGATCACGGGTCGAATGGCTAGTTAAAGGACTTGTCGAGGCAAATTAGTGTCACAGAACTTAAATTGGAAGGATAATAAACATGTTAGGATCAAATTGGATTGAAATCGAGTAGGAATTGATGGGTAATCAACCGGGTCAAGCCGTGGGTGGCAGGCCCGTATTACAGACAAACGGGTGAAGGTGGTGACCCTGTAGCTACAGTGTCAGGCGCGTGACTTTCACGCGCAGCCACTTTGGGCGGCGCGTGAGGGCGCATTGAGCCTTATCTCCGATCACGATCAACATGACTTTTGTTCCTCTCATCATTCTGAACATTTTTGGTGAATTAACCATGTTGATCTGAGATAGTTTTGATGGGTCAGTTTAGGGCTGGTTTCCTCGGGAAACGTATGGGATGGTTTCCCCGAGCCGGTTCCTATTTCGTACTTTTTGGTTAAGTGTTTAAGACTTGTAGTGACCCTTACATGTGATTTGGATTGACAGGAATTGTACGATAATCCCGGTACAAGCTCGTACGGGCAGGTTACCGCGCGATCGTACTGTGAGTGGGCCCGATTTCATTAAACCCTTGCATGCTTAAATGTTTTCTGATTTACTTATATGTTCACATGCTGGAATCAAGATATGGTTTTGATGATATTGAAATTTCGGTCATGGCACGTTCCACGGTATTTGGGCATGAGACCCGTCTGATGAAACGTAACGATCGGTTCGGATTTTACCTATGTATACATATATGTTTTGCATGTGGATATCAATAAAATGTATTTAATACTGCACTGTATAGATCCATTCTTATGATACTGTCTCTTCCGGATGAGGTACCCCGGAGTGGTCACGGACGTCTAGAACGTCCAGCGTCTATGACGCTAAGCATCGGGGATGCTGTACCCGAACGGGGTTCGGGGATTGAACTCGGAATTGAGACCCGAGTGGCACGCGTAGCCTTGTGATTGTGATCTTATTAGACGTCAGGGACGTCAGACATCGCGGATGTCGGGATTGGAGTGTATAGTACAGTGGCTAAAATTATGTTTATGGTTTTATCACATGCCTTATGGTTCGTATTATATGATTAATGATTTTAAATAATGCTGCATGCATGTTTGGAAAACGGAGGGGTAAATTATATGTTTTACTTACTAAACAATTTTATAAACTTGAGTTTCGGCCCACTCACCCTTATTGTTTTGGTAACCCCTCCAGGTCGTGCTAATGAGGTAGAGGAGAAACCTGAGGCTGAGGCATAGGTCCACTTCTGCGTACCTGAACCCCTGTTGGGTGGTGTACCCGCAGGTTTACGTAAGAGCCGTGCTCGCAACTTGTAGTTTGGATTTCATCCCTTGTCTGACATCTGTTATTTCGGATTTGATGTAAAACTTTAATTTTGGTTTTTATGCATTTGAACGTTTAAGGTTAAAATTGGAACATTATTTTGGGTGTCAGACGAGAGCAGGGCACGTCCCCATGTGGTCCCATAGAGGATCGGGGCGGGTCCTGTCAGCTTGGTATCAGAGCACTAGGTTGTGGTCAGCATGCTAGACTAGCGACTAGTACTAGTTACTTCCCGAGTTTAAGGATAATGTTAACTGATCTATGCCTCTTGACAGTTGGTTATGCCTCCTAGTAGAATTCCTCATACACGAACTGACGAGGATCTGGAAAGGGAAATGGAATGTGCAAGCATTGAGCGGGCTCAACGTCTGGGAGCCACACCTTTCAACGGGGGATCGAACCCCGAAGATGCTCATGATTGGATCACCAAATGGGAAAGGATCTTCACGGTGATGCATTGCCCTCCGGGCGAACGAGTAACTTTGGCGGCCTTCTTGCTGGAAGGAGGAGCCTACCAGTGGTGGCACCGCCTTGAAATGTCTGGGTGGTCTATCCATACCACTACTTGGGATGCTTTCCGTTCCCAATTTCTGGACCAGTACTACCCGCGATCATTTCGTGCGGCACGGGAGGCTGAGTTCCTACGGCTGGAGCAGGGGGATATGTCCGTTGCGGACTACGAGCAGACTATCGGAAAACTATCCCGGTTCGCTGCATCATTCGTGAGCACGGAGGAGGACAAATGCCAAAGGTTTGAGCTTGAACTTCGAGGGGAGATCCGGGCAAGTGTGACTGCTGCTACTCATGCTTCTCTGAGGGATATGGTCGACGCTGCGGTGCGTGTCGAGGCCAGTCTGGCGGTACACCAGACACGACAGCCCTCGGGCGAGGGGCGACGTCAGGATCGCCCACACCGTGGGCCATCAGGCCAGAAGAATAACAAGGGAGGGGGCTACAGGGGAGCACCCTCATCCTTCAAGGGTCGTGGCTAGTCAGGTCGACGCGGAGGCTCTCAGGGAAGAGGATCAGGATACAACTCTGGGCAGCGTTCATCATGGAGTGGAGCTTCTGGTGGGCATTCGGACAGGCCGAGGCTAGTAACCTGCTTTGCTTGCGGAGAACAGGGCCACTATGCCTGTGATTGCCCGCTGTTGTCCAAGAGCAACGACGCTGGGGGCTCTAGTGTGGTGCAGAGCACGGCTTCCCACACTAATGGAGGTCACGGTCAAGGAGTTGACCGTGGTGCTGGGCGTGGTGCACTCGGACGCGGATGGAATGGAGGGCCTAGGGCTCAAGTGTTTGCAATGACCCAGCAGCAGGCGAATACTGCCCCAGGCGTTGTTACAGGTACACTACATATCTTAAACCTTCTTGTACGTGTGTTGATGGATGTGGGGGCTACACATTCTTTTATTTCGAAGAGTTGTGCTGGTGTTCTTGATTGTGTGGTATCAGTCTTAGATTGCGAAATGGGTGTTGGCACCCCGATGGGCATCGTGTACCTTGTGAATCAGGTGATTCGGAGGTGCCCGGTGAGAATTGAGGATGTGGATTTACCAGCGGATCTAATTATTTTGGATATTCACGACTTCGATGTAATTTTGGCAATGGATTGGCTATCGGAGCATGGGTCGCTCATCGATTGCTGTAGCAAACAAGTGATTATGCGAAGCCCGGGTTTGCCGGAGGTTATCTTTCAGGGGGAGCGTGACGTTTCGCCTCCTGAAGTGATTTCTTCACTTACTGCTACCAAACTTCTATGGAAAGGATGTCAGGGTTATCTGGAGCATGTCGTGTCGGAACGGGTTGATACTTCGGGTATCGACGAGATACCGGTGGTACGTGAATTTCCGGATGTGTTCCCGGAAGACTTACCTGGGTTACCACCATCGCGGGAGATCGAGTTTACAATTGAACTACTCCCCGGTACCCGACCTATATCTCAGGCACCATACCGGATGGCGCCGGCCGAGTTACGAGAACTCAAAACTTAATTGCAGGAGTTGGTGGATTTGGGATACGTCCGACCGAGCACTTCACCGTGGGGAGCACCGGTGTTGTTCGTAAAGAAGAAGGAGGGAAGTCTCCGTTTGTGCATTGCCTATCGGCAACTCAATAAGGTGACACTGAGGAACCAGTATCCTCTAACCAGGATCGATGACCTTTTTGACCAGTTGCGGGGAGCTCAGTGCTTCTCGAAGATTGATTTGCGGTCTGGGTATCACCAACTGAGGATTTCGGAGGAGGATATTCCGAAAACTGCTTTTCGAACCCGTTACGGACACTATGAGTTCCTAGTGATGCCGTTCGGCTTGACGAATGCTCCAGCAGCATTCATGGACCTGATGAACCGGGTCTTCCGACCCTACTTGGATAAGTTCGTGATTGTGTTCATTGATGATATCTTGGTATACTCGAGGAGTGCCCGAGCACATGAGGAACATCTACGGTTGGTCTTGGAGAAGATGAGACAAGAACAGTTGTACGCCAAGCCGAGCAAGTGTCAGTTTTGGCTGAACAGTATTGGTTTTCTGGGACACGTGATATCGAAGGATGGGATTAGCGTGGATCCCCAGAAAACAGAAGCGGTTACTAATTGGGCTAGACCGACAACAGAAACGGAGGTGCTGAGTTTTGTCGGATTAGCGGGTTACTACCGAAGATTCGTGGAGGGTTTCTCCAAAATTGCTACACCATTGACTTGTTTTACTCGGAAGGGAGTGAAATTCATTTGGGACGAGCAGTGCGATCGGAGTTTTCAAGAATTAAAGTATCGATTGACCACTGCACCTGTCCTTGCCTTGCCGGATGACAGTGGAGAATTCGTGGTCTTTAGTGACGCTTCACTACAAGGTCTGGGCTGCGTGTTGATGCAGACTGGCAAGGTTATCGCCTACGCATCCCGGCAGCTAAAGACTCATGAGTTGAACTACCCTACCCATGATTTGGAGTTGGCAGCGGTGGTTCATGCTCTAAAAATCTGGAGACATTATCTATTCGGTGCAACGGTTTGGATATACACCGACCACCAGAGTCTAAAGTACTTATTCACTCAAAAGGAGCTTAACATGAGACAACGGAGATGGTTGGAGCTACTGAAGGATTATGACTGTACGATCGAGTACCATCCGGGTAAGGCCAATAGGGTGGCAGATGCACTCAGTACGAAATCAGCAGGATCGGTTGCACACCTGGGGATGGTGTATCTTCCTTTGCTGGTGGAACTCCGGAAGGCGAGAGTTATTTTGGGTACGGATGGGCATGGAGCTTTGTTGGCCAGCTTCCATGTACGACCAGTGCTGATTGATCGGATCATCGAAGCACAACTTCAGGATCCGATACTCTGTATCTACAGAATTGAGGTCGATGCGGATGGGTGACAGGATTTTACCATCCGGGATGATGGACCACTTGTGAAGTCGGGCCGTTTGTGTGTACCTGCAGTGGCAGAGTTACGGGCCGAGATTCTGGAGGAGGCCCATAGTTCGGCTTATGCTATGCATCCGGGGGGTACAAAGATGTACCGTACCCTCCGGAACCATTATTGGTGGCCAGGAATGAAGAAGGATATTGCTGAATTCGTGAGCAGATGCTTAACCTGTCAGCAGGTTCAGGCGGAATGGCAGAGACCGTATGGGGCTATGCAGCCACTTCCGATTCCCGAGTGGAAGTGGGATCACATCACCATGGACTTTGTCTTTAAGTTACCAAGGACTCAGAGTGGAGTTGACGGAGTATGGGTGATTGTGGATCGGCTAACCAAGTCAGCCCATTTTCTGCCAGTTCAGGAGACTTATAAACCTAACCGACTGGCTCAGTTGTTCGTGAAAGAAATCATATGATTGCATGGTACGCCGGAATCGATCGTGTCCGATCGTGATCCGCGTTTCATTTCCAGGTTCTGGCGGAGTTTACAAGCTATTTTGGGAACAACCCTATGTTTCAGTACTGCGTTCCATCCACAGACCTATGGACAGTCTGAACAGACCATTCAGACCCTGGAGGACATGATGAGGTCCTGTGTGCTACAGTTTCAGGACTCATGGGATACTCATTTGCCATTAATGGAATTCGCTTACAACAACAGCTATCAGACAAGTATCGGTATGGCACCATATGAGGCACTGTATGGTCGACAGTGCACGACACTTATCTGCTGGATGGAGATAGGGGAGCGAGCGGCGGTAGGGTCGAAATTGATGGACTTAACCCTGGAGACTGTTCGAGTTATCAAGGAGAGATTGAAGGCGGCACAGGATCGCCAAAAGAGTTATGCCCATCGACGGATTCGAGACTTGGAATTTGAAGTGGGAGATTTTGTCTTCCTGAAGTTATCTCCGTGGAAAGGGATTATCCGTTTTGGTCGACGGGGAAAACTGAGTCCGCGTTTTATCGGACCATATGAGATCATGGAGAGGATCGGCAGGGTTGCATACAGATTGGCGCTACCTCCAGAACTTTCTAGAGTTCACGATGTGTTTCACGTATCGATGTTGCGGAAGTATGTACATGATGCTTCCCATGTACTGGGGGAACAACCTATCGAACTTCGAGGGGATTTGAGCTTCGAAGAACAACCAGTGCAGATTTTGGATCGGAAAGACAAGGTACTACGTCGGAAGACGATTCCTCTCGTGAAGATTCTTTGGAGAAACCAGAATGTGGAAGAAGCCACATGGGAGCCTGAGGCTCAGATGCGAGAACAATTTCCTCATTTGTTTCTTTGAAATTTCGGGACGAAATTTCTTAAGGGGGGAAGGTTGTAACACCCCGGAAATTCAAAGATTTTAATATTGTAATTTAATGTATGAATTGACGTTTTCACCCTTGTGAATGGTATGGCCAAATTGTTGACTTTTTGATTAGTGGGTCAAATGGACTTTGACCAGTGACCGTGACGTAGTTCGGGTGTCACGAGTTCATAGACAGGTGGCACGTCCAATTCGGACGATCGGGGAAAAAGTTATCACTATCGGAAGTTCAGGGGCATTACCGTAATTTGGACTTTCGGGGCGAAAATGTTGACTTTTCTTTTGGCAACAAATTTTTGCATGACTCAAGGACCGTTAGGTAGGTCTCGATGTCCTGAGTCCGTAGACAGGCGGCACGCCGAAATCGGACTTCGTATGGCTGAGTTAAGGATCTAGGAAGTGAGGGGCATTTTGGTAATTTTGCCCTGGTTACAGTAGCAACCGCGGGGGGACACGGGCAGAACCACCATGTGCGGTGGCTCTGAGTACGATTTGATTACTGGTGTGTGTGCTGGAAAGTATTGATTGTTTAAGCCTTTTTGAAACATCAAACGTGGTCTGATTCATCCAGCTACACGATCAAATTGTTAATTGAAATTCGAAGCTTTCGGGGGACAAAATTTCAGTGGACAGATTGGACACCCACGAGCCTCTAGGACGGTTCAATTGTTTTAAACTGAATAGGAATCGTGTAATATTCATTCTGCTGTTGAAGGAACTGAGAATAGGTGAGGAAAACCGGAGAAACCATTTCGGGCAAAATTGGAGGGAAAATCGGGTTTTGATTTCTGGTGACTGTTGGACCAAACAAGGGCCTGGTTTAGTCTTCTAGGAGTGTTTGGAACTCAACCACATCGAAATCGAAGGCCATCAGCCACGGGTGAGCTGGGACGGTGACTGCAGTTTTCAGAGGAATCGCAGAGCTTGGGACGACAACCTTCAGGTACTTTCAGACACAATTGATTGTTCGTTCTAGTTCGTTTTGATCCTATTTTGCTTCCTGTGAAGTTAATTGGATAACAGATTTGAAACCAGGGAGTTCTGGTGATCAACCCGTTTTTTTGATCACGGGTCGAATGGCTAGTTAAAGGACTTGTCGAGGAAAATTAGTGTCACAGAACTTAAATTGGAAGGATAATAAACATGTTAGGATCAAATTGGATTGAAATCGAGTAGGAATTGATGGGTAATCAACCGGGTCAAGCCGCGGGTGGCAGGCCCGTATTACAGACAAACGGGTGAAGGTGGTGACACTGTAGCTACAGTGTCAGGCGCGTGACTTTCACGCGCAGCCACTTTGGGCGGCGCGTGAGGGCGCGTTGAGCCTTATCTCTGATCAAGATCAACATGACTTTTGTTCCTCTCATTATTCTGAACATTTTTGGTGAATTAACCATGTTGATCTGAGATAGTTTTGATGGGTCAGTTTAGGGCCGGTTGCCTCGGGAAACGTGTGGGACGGTTTCCCCGAGCCGGTTCCTATTTCGGACTTTTTGGTTAAATGTTTAAGACTTGTAGTGACCCTTACATGTGATTTGGATTGACAGGAATTGTACGATAATCCCAGTACAAGCTCGTACGCGCAGGTTACCGCGGGATCGTACTGTGAGTGGGCCCGATTTCATTAAACCCTTGCATGCTTAAATGTTTTCTGATTTACTTATATGTTCACATGTTGGAATCAAGATATGGTTTTGATGATATTGAAATTTCGGTTATGGCACGTTTCACGGTATTTGGGCATGAGACCCGTCTGATGAAACGTAACGATCGGTTCGGATGTTACCTATGTATACATATATGTTTTGCATGTGGATATCAATAAAATGTATTTAATACTACACTGTATAGATCCATTCTTATGAGACTGTCTCCTCCGGATGAGGTACCCCGGAGTGGTCATGGACGTCTAGAACGTCCAGCGTCTATGACGCTAAGCATCGGGGATGCTGTACCCGAACGGGGTTCGGGGATTGAACTCGGAATTGAGACCCGAGTGGAACGCGTAGCCTTGTGATTGTGACCTTATTAGACGTCAGGGACGTCAGACATCGGGGATGTCGGGATTGGAGTGTATAGTGCAGTGGCTAAAATTATGTTTATGGTTTTATCACATGCCTTATGGTTCGTATTATATGATTAATGATTTTAAATATTATTGCATGCATGTTTGGAAAACGGAGGGGTAAATTATATGTTTTACTTACTAAAAAATTTTATAAACTTGAGTTTCGGCCCACTCACTCTTATTGTTTTGGTAACCCCTCCAGGTCGTGCTAATGAGGTAGAGGAGGAACCTGAGGCTGAGGCATAGATCCACTTCTGCGTACCTGAACCCCTGTTGGGTGGTGTACCCGCAGGTTTATGTTAGAGTCATGCTCGCAACTTGTAGTTTGGATTTCATCCCTTGTCTGACATCTGTTATTTCGGATTTGATGTAAAACTTTAATTTTGGTTTTTATGCATTTGAACGTTTAAGGTTAAAATTGGAACATTATTTTGGGTGTCAGACGGGAGCAGGGCACGTCCCCATGTGGTCCCATAGAGGATCTGGGCGGGTCCTGTCACTTAGGCCCACTTGTTTGGAAACCTCGGAATTGGAGTCCAATTGCTTTATGAAATCGGGCCAGGGGCCCAGTTGTTACGAAATCGAGCTGAGACCCATTTGAGTGATATTATCGGGCCAGGGGCCCAGTTGATTTACGAATTCAGGCTGTGGGCCCAGTGGTTTATAAAATCGGGTCGTGGGCCCAGTGGTTTACAAAATCGGCCATGGGGTCCAGTTGGGTTATAAATATGATTTCGGGTCTAGGACCCTATGTTAATAAATGTGATTTCGGGTCAGGGACCCAAAATGGAATTGTGATGTTTTATGGCGATTTCGGGCAGGGCCCATTGTAATGTTTTAAATGATTTAATAAAACTGTTTCCATATACCATCTGGATACGAGGATATATGATGGTCTCCTCAGGGTGTCTGGGACACTGGGGAAGTTATGGTGCATTGCCTGCGAGGGGTTATTGTACGGAGTTACCGGACCGTATAATGACTCAGGAGCAGGATTGCTATGATGACGTCTGGGACGTCAAACATCTGTGATGTCAAAGGTATGGACCCGGAGAGACCCCGGGCAGCACGCGTCGCTTATTATACCATGAGATATGACGTCTGAGACGTCAAGCGTCTGGGACCCTAAGCATCTGGGATGCTGGTGATGGTAATCGTAAATATGGATTAATGAATCTATGAAATAGCTTTTCGGTTGGATTTGTGTTTATGTGGTAAAAATAGATTATTGGTTATTGAAATGGTATTTCGGGTCGGGGACCCTAAATGGTTTTGGATTTATGAATTTATGTTGATGGCTTTGGGCGGTGGCCCACATGGTTTTAATATGTCTGGTAGTGGTACTCCACAGTTTTGGGCTGAGTACCCACACTTGGTTTTAAGTTAACGGTTTTTGGGCTAAGGCCCTAATGGCTTGGTTGAACAAACGTTTTGGTTACTGGTTTTCGTGGCATGCATACGTTTTTATTGGAGGGCATAAATGTCTTATAACTGTGTTTACAAAACTTAATGATTTTCGTCCACTCACAGCTTTTGGTTTTTAATGCCCTTCAGGTTGATCACGGATGCGCCTGCAGTAGAGACTGAGACATTGCACGCCTCCTCCATCGATCCTTGCGCACTCTGGAAGCCCCGTTTGAGCATTGACTGTTGGTTATCCCTTGTCTGACACCCTTTGTTGGATGGGAGCAGGGCACATTCCACGGTAATCCCGGGGGGATTGGGATGGGTCCTGTCACTAAGACTAAACAAACAACCAACAAGCATCATCATATATAACCGGCACAAGTCGAGTTCACACTCAACACCATCAATACTAAGAAACACGTACTCATATCACATCGCAAGTCAAATCATTATCATCATATCTCAATTTCACCGTTAACGAGGAATCACAAATTTATCACACACATCAATTTCATATCCAAAACCTTGTTTCAGAAACCCCGAGCCTAAACCTAAAATCAAGTTATACGTAGAATCTCGTAAAACATGCATATGAAGTATTTTCCACAAAAATCATAAGAAAATCATAAATACATCAAGACCACCTTATTTCATAATTCAAATTTTATTGAAACTAAATCTAGAATTCAAACCAAAATTCGGAAATTTATACTTGAGGAGAACATCGTAAAATGAGCTATTAAAGGCTTCCGAAAAACCATCCAAAATCATATAGCATCACTAACAAACCAAAATTAACTTTCAAACTACAAGTTATACTCAAGCTCAAGACCACATTCGAATCAGAATCCAAAACCACAATTTATGAAAATCCTTGAAAAACATGCAATAAAATAATAAAAAAAATATTCACAAGATCATCGAAAATTCGATAAAATTCCAAATCATTCCAATGCTACCAAAACACATAGAAACACGTTTTAATCCTAAAAATATGCATGCATAATAGTTTAGGGAAGGGAAGTTCGCTCACACTCTAACGACCTGGAAATTCGAAAAAAAAAAGGAAAATTTGGAAAATTTGAAGGAAATGACGATTTTGCCCCTGGTTATAAGGGGCGAAAGTTGACTTTTTGATTAAGACCTTGTTTGGACTTTTCGGAAGGGCTATTGGATAGGTCTCGGGACGCTGAATCGGTAGATAGGCAGCATGCATCAATCGGAGTCCGGATGGAAAAGTTATGGATTGAGGAATGTTAGGGGCATTTTGGTCATTTGTGTATAGAAGGGTAAAATGGTAATTTTGGGAAGTGGGGTGAATTATCAACGGTTACTTTGGCTGAATCAGCTAAATTAGATAAGGATGGGTTACTTGGTGACACTTGTCACCATATTTGCAAACTTAGTGGCTTTTGAATGCCTAACACAAACAAAAAAAACCCGCCCAAATCCCTTTGTTTAATTTGATCAAATTGATCGGTGAAGGAGGCCAACAGATAACACCTGAGACGGTAAGAGAAAGCCATAGAGAAAACGAGTGAAAATAAGAGGACAATTGAGGAAAACATACCTGTAAACCCGAAGACCCAAACCCGTGGAAGCCTTAATCGTCCAAAATTCGAAATTTAAGAATGGGACTGTAATGATTCAAATTGAGCTTCAAGTGCGTCTTCTGGGATCCATTGGAATGGTTGCAGCTCAAAATTTAGGAGAATTGTGTAACACCCCGGAAATTCGAGGATTTCCATATTGTAATTTATTGTGTGAATTGACGATTTTACCCCTGTGAATGGTATGGTCAAATTGTTGACTTTTTGATTGATGAACTAAATGGACTTTGACCTATGATCGTGACGTAGTTCGGGACGTCACGAGTTCATAGACAGGTGGCACGTCCAATTCGGACGATCAGGGAAAAAGTTATGGCTATCGGAAGTTCAGGGGCATTACCGTAATTTGGACTTCCGGGGGAAAATGTTGACTTTTCCTTTGACAACTAATTTTCAGTTGACTCAAGGACCGTTGGGTAGGCCTCGACGTCCTGAGTCCGTAGACAGGCGGCACGCCGAAATCGGACTTCGTACGAGGAAGTTATGGTCAGAAACGTGAATTCGGGAAGTTCGTGTCTCGGTTTTCGTGTCGAATATTATATTCAGAAATTCTGATTGGAGGACACCTGGTGAGTGACAAGTGTCACTCACCCATTGGCTAGATTGGATCTGATCCACTATTGGATTAATTAAACAATTGTACCAGCTTTAAATTTCAGCCTTTGGATTGAAAACCCCAGATCTAATCTCAGCCCTTGATCTAATCTGGAGATCAAATCTGGGCCGTTCAAATCTTTGAGCAGCTTTCCCTCCAATTCTTTATATTTCCCACCCGCAGGGCACTCTGTCCATTTCGATCAAAGTATCCCAGCCAGCTACCCACTCATTGTGTCTGTGTGTTGCTGGACTCACGGGGAAGGACGGAGGCACGGCGGTGGACGGCGGCAGACGGCGGCGCGGAAGGAAGCAGGGGAAACCCGTGGCGGTTTCAACCCAGATTTCTGGTAAATCTTTTCCCATGTTTAAACTGGTCAGTGATCAATCCTAATCTACTCTAGGAACATCCAGGAACCTTCTGGAATCGATCTCGTGGCCGGTGGAGCTCAGGGAGGTAGCAAAACGGCGACGGGAGGCCAGGGCTGTTCTTCGAGGTAGGCCTTCGATTCAATCCGTTTTTCTCAAATTTGATTTCATAGAACTAATCTAGGGACTAAGACGAGTATGTAGGAATTGAAAGGACTGAAAATGACCCAGAAATGAAGGAATGGCAACCGGGTCTCGATCGCGGGTCTGATCGACCCGAGTTGCAGGAAAACGGGTCAACCCGTCTGATGACAGTGGTGCTGACGTGGCACCCTGTCAGTCTGTCAGATGACGTGGACCAACCGTGAGCCGACACGTGTCACATGTCAGTGCACAGTCAGCACTGACATGTCAGTGACGTGGACCAGTCAGGGACTGCCACGTGTCACTGACATGTCAGTGACGTGGACCAGTGCCGTGCTGACACGTGACACATGTCAGATCTGACACGTGGTCTGACAGATCAGTGAGGTGGACCAATCAGATGTTGACACGTGGCACCTGTCAGAGTCTGACATGTCAGACCTGGCAGCTGTCAGATGACATCAGCATGACGTCATGCTGACGTCAGCAGTGACGTCAGCGATGACGTCAGCAGGAACTGTTCCTGCGTTGACCGCCGCGTTGACCGGCGCGTGGGGGCGCGTGTGAACAGTGTTTCTGGTGGGACCACCACCATTCTTTAGGTTTCGACGATCCGGATCCAATGGCGGTGGTTTCGGGTCGATCGGAGATCATTAAGTTGGTCAAAATAAGGTTTATTGCCTTGGGAAGCGCGTTCGGGCGGCTTTCCCGGGTCGGTTTCGACCTAGGCTTTCATGGTTGAATGTTGGGGGTTTAATTTGACCTTTACGAATACTTGGATTTGACAGGGATTGTACATTTGTACCAGGACGAGGGTATACGTTCGGTTTCTAGCAGGATTGTACTGTGAGTGGGCCATTTTCTTAAACCCTTGTGTGCATAAATGTTTTCTGGTTTTATTATACTTATTCACATGCTAAAACAATGATGGTTTTGATGATATGGAAAGTGTGGTTATGGCACGTTTCACGGTATTTGGGCTTGAGACCCGTCCGGTGAAACTGAATGATTGGTTCGGATTCTATCTATGTATATATATGTTTGCATGTGGATATCAATAAAATGTATTTGTTACTGCACTGTATAGATCCTTCCATATTGTATTGTCTCCTCCGGATGAGGTACCCCGGAGAGGTCACGGACGTCTAGTACGTCCAGCGTCTATGACGCTAAGCATCGGGGATGCTGTACCCGAACGGGGTTCGGGGATTGAACTCGGAAATTGAGACCCGAGTGGCACGCGTAGCCTTGTGATTGTGACCTATTGGACGTCAGGGACGTCAGACATCAGGGATGTCGGGATTGGAGTGTATAGTGCAGCAACTAAAATTATGGTTATGGTTTTGTTATATGCCTTATGGTTCATATTATATGGTTTATGATTTTGGAATTATGGTGCACGCATATTTGGAAAACGGAGGGGTAAATTATATGTTTTACTTATCAAACGATTTCATCAACTTGTGTTTCGGTCCACTCACCCTTACTGTTTTGATAACCCCTCCAGGTCGGGAAACTGAGGTAGAGGAGGAACCAGAGGCTGAGGCATAGATCTACTTCTGCGTACCTGAACCCCTGCTGGGCGGTGTACCCGCAGGATTACTTTAGAGTCGTGCTCGCAAATTTGTAATTTTGGATTATATCCCTTGTCTGACATTCGTTTAATTCGGATTTTATGTATGACTTTAATTTGGTTATTTATGCTTTTAAATGTTTTGAGGTTAAAATTGGTATGAATTATTGGGTGTCAGACGGGAGCAGGGCACGTCCCCTTGTGGTCCCTGTGGGATCGGGGCGGGTCCTGTCAGCTTGGTATCAGAGCACTAGGTTGTGGTCAGTACTAGGGTATTGGTCTGCATGCTAGACTAGCGATTAGTACTAGTTACTTTTCGACTTTTAAGAATGTTGTTTTCTGATCTATGCCTCTTGACAGTTGGTTATGCCTCCTAGGAGAATTCCGCATACTCGAACGGACGAGGATCTAGAAAGAGAGATGGAATGCGCGAGCATCGAAAGGGCTCAACGTTTGGGAGCCACTCCTTTCTGCGGGGGATCAAACCCCGAGGATGCTCACGACTGGATCACCAAGTGGGAGAGGATCTTCTCGGTGATGCACTGCCCTCCGGGCGAACGAGTGACTCTGGCGGCCTTCTTACTGGAGGGAGGAGCCTACCAGTGGTGGCATGGACTCGAAATGTCCGGGTGGTCTGTCCATACCACTACCTGGGAAGCTTTCCGTTCCAGGTTTCTGGATCAGTACTACCCGCGATCCTTTCGCGCGGCGCGGGAGGCGGAATTCCTGCGGCTGGAGCAGGGTGACATGTCTGTTTCAGACTACGAACAAACATTCGGGAGACTTTCCCGGTTCGCTGCCTCATTCGTAAGCACGAAGGAGGACAAATGCCAGCGGTTTGAGCTTGGACTCCGAGGGGAGATCCGGGCCAGTGTGACTGCTACCACTCATGCTTCTCTGAGGGATATGGTCGACGCAGCGGTGCGTGTCGAGGCCAGTCTGGCGGCACACCAATCACGACAACCTTCGGGGGAGGGGCGACGTCAGGATCGCCCACATCATGGGCCATCAGGCCGGAAGAACAACAGGGGAGGGAGCTACAGAGGAGCACCCTCATCCTTCAAGGGTCGTGGCTGGTCGGGTCGACGTGGAGGCTCTCAGGGCAGAGGATCTGGACACAATTCTGGGCAGCACTCATCTTGGAGTGGTGCATCTGGTGGGCATTCGGGCAGGCCAAGGCCAGTAACTTGTTTTGCTTGCGGAGAGGAAGGCCACTATGCCTGCGATTGTCCGCAGTTGTCCAAAAACAACGACGCTGGGGGCTCGAGTGTGGTGCAGAGCACGGCGTCCCACACTAACGGAGGTCGCGGTCAGGGAGGTGACCGTGGTGCTGGACGTGGCACGCGCGGGCGCGGACGGAACGGAGGGCCGAGGGCCCAAGTGTTTGCAATGACCCAGCAGCAGGCGAGGACTGCTCCAGGCGTGGTCACAGGTACACTACATATCTTTAATTTTCTTGTACGTGTATTAATGGATGCGGGGGCTACACATTCTTTTATTTCGAGGAGTTGTGCTGGTTTGCTTGATTGTGTGGTATCAGCCTTAGATTGCGAAATGGGTGTTGGCACCCCGATGGGTACCGTGTACCTTGTGAATCAGGTGATTCGGAGATGCCCGGTAAGAATTGAGGATGTGGATTTACCAGCAGACTTAATTATTCTGGATATCCACGACTTCGATATAATCCTAGGGATGGATTGGCTGTCGGAGCACGGATCGCTCATCGACTGCTGTAGCAAGCAAGTAATTTTGCGGAGCCCGGGTTTGCCGGAAGTTATCTTTCAGGGGGAACGTGATGGTTCGCCTCCTGAAGTGATTTCGTCACTTACTGCTACCAAACTTCTACGGAAGGGATGCCAGGGCTATCTGGCGCATGTCGTGTCGGAACGGGTCGATACTCCGGTTATCGACGAAATACCGGTGGTCTGTGAGTTTCCGGACGTATTCCCGGAAGACTTACCTGGATTGCCACCATCGCGGGAGATTGAGTTTACTATTGAACTACTTCCGGGTACCCGACCTATATCCCAGGCACCATACCGGATGGCGCCAGCCGAGTTACGAGAACTCAAGACTCAATTGCAGGAGTTGGTAGATTTGGGATATGTCCGACCGAGCACTTCACCGTGGGGAGCACCGGTGTTGTTCGTGAAGAAGAAGGAAGGAAGTCTCCGTTTATGTATTGATTATCGACAACTCAACAAGGTGACATTGAGGAACCAGTATCCTCTACCCAGGATTGATGACCTTTTCGACCAGTTGCGGGGAGCTCAGTGCTTCTCGAAAATTGATTTGCGGTCTGGGTATCACCAACTGAGGATTTCGGAGGAGGATATTCCGAAAACTGCTTTTCGAACCCGTTACGGGCACTACGAGTTCCTTGTTATGCCATTTGGTTTGACGAATGCTCCAGCAGCATTCATGGATCTGATGAACCGGGTCTTCCGACCCTACCTGGATAAGTTCGTGATTGTGTTCATCGATGATATTTTGGTATACTCGAGGAGTGCCCGTGCACATGAAGAACATCTACGGTTGGTCTTGGAGAAACTGAGACAAGAACAATTGTATGCCAAGCTGAGCAAGTGTCAGTTTTGGCTGAGCAGTATTGGTTTTCTGGGACACGTGATATCAACGGATGGGATTTGCGTGGATCCCCAGAAAACAGAAGCAGTGACCAACTGGGCTAGACCGACAACGGTGACCGAGGTGCGGAGTTTCGTCGGATTAGCAGGTTACTACCGGAGATTCGTGGAGGGTTTCTCCAAAATTGCTGCACCATTGACTCGTCTGACTCGGAAAGGAGTAAAGTTTATCTGGGACGAGCAGTGCGATCGGAGCTTTCAAGAGTTGAAGGATCGATTGACCACTGCACCTGTCCTTGCATTGCCGGACGACAGTGGAGAGTTTGTAGTTTTCAGTGATGCTTCACTGCAAGGTTTGGGCTGCGTGTTGATGCAAACTGGCAAGGTTATCGCCTATGCATCCCGGCAGCTGAAGACTCATGAGTTGAACTACCCTACCCATGATTTGGAGTTGGCGGCGGTGGTTCATGCTCTCAAGATCTGGAGACATTATCTGTTCGGCGCAACGTGTCGAATATACACCGACCACCAGAGTCTTAAATACTTATTCACTCAGAAGGAGCTCAACATGAGACAACGGAGATGGTTGGAGCTACTGAAGGACTATGACTGTACGATCGAGTACCATCCGGGTAAGGCCAATGTGGTGGCGGATGCACTCAGCAGGAAATCTGCGGGAACTATTGCACACCTAGGGATGGTGTATCTTCCCTTGTTAGTGGAACTCCGGAAGACGGGAGTTATTTTGGGTACGGATGCGCATGGAGCTTTGTTGGCCAGCTTCCATGTGCGACCAGTACTGATTGATCGGATCATCGAAGCACAACTGCAGGATCCGATACTCTGTATTTACAGAATTGAGGTCGATGCGGATGGGAGACAGGATTTTACCATCCGGGACGATGGAGCACTGGTGAAATTGGGCCGTTTGTGCGTACCTGCAGTGGCAGAGTTACGGGCCGAGATACTTGAAGAGGCCCACAGTTCGGCCTATGCTATGCATCCGGGAGGATTTGAGCTTTGAAGAACAACCAGTACAGATCTTGGATCGGAAGGACAAGGTACTACGTCGAAAGACGATCCCTCTCGTGAAAATTCTCTGGAGAAACCAGGATGTGGAAGAAGCCACATGGGAGCCTGAGGCTCAGATGCGAGAACAATTTCCTCATTTGTTTCTTTGAAATTTCGGGACGAAATTTCTTAAGGGGGGAAGGTTGTAACACCCCGGAAATTCGAGGATTTCCATATTGTAATTTATTGTGTGAATTGACGATTTTACCCCTGTGAATGGTATGGTCAAATTGTTGACTTTTTGATTGATGAACTAAATGGACTTTGACCTATGATCGTGACGTAGTTCGGGACGTCACGAGTTCATAGACAGGTGGCACGTCCAATTCGGACGATCAGGGAAAAAGTTATGGCTATCGGAAGTTCAGGGGCATTACCGTAATTTGGACTTCCGGGGGAAAATGTTGACTTTTCCTTTGACAACTAATTTTCAGTTGACTCAAGGACCGTTGGGTAGGCCTCGACGTCCTGAGTCCGTAGACAGGCGGCACGCCGAAATCGGACTTCGTACGAGGAAGTTATGGTCAGAAACGTGAATTCGGGAAGTTCGTGTCTCGGTTTTCGTGTCGAATATTATATTCAGAAATTCTGATTGGAGGACACCTGGTGAGTGACAAGTGTCACTCGCCCATTGGCTAGATTGGATCTGATCCACTATTGGATTAATTAAACAATTGTACCAGCTTTAAATTTCAGCCTTTGGATTGAAAACCCCAGATCTAATCTCAGCCCTTGATCTAATCTGGAGATCAAATCTGGGCCGTTCAAATCTTTGAGCAGCTTTCCCTCCAATTCTTTATATTTCCCACCCGCAGGGCACTCTGTCCATTTCGATCAAAGTATCCCAGCCAGCTACCCACTCATTGTGTCTGTGTGTTGCTGGACTCACGGGGAAGGACGGAGGCACGGCGGTGGACGGCGGCAGACGGCGGCGCGGAAGGAAGCAGGGGAAACCCGTGGCGGTTTCAACCCAGATTTCTGGTAAATCTTTTCCCACGTTTAAACTGGTCAGTGATCAATCCTAATCTACTCTAGGAACATCCAGGAACCTTCTGGAATCGATCTCGTGGCCGGTGGAGCTCAGGGAGGTAGCAAAACGGCGACGGGAGGCCAGGGCTGTTCTTCGAGGTAGGCCTTCGATTCAATCCGTTTTTCTCAAATTTGATTTCATAGAACTAATCTAGGGACTAAGACGAGTATGTAGGAATTGAAAGGACTGAAAATGACCCAGAAATGAAGGAATGGCAACCGGGTCTCGATCGCGGGTCTGATCGACCCGAGTTGCAGGAAAACGGGTCAACCCGTCTGATGACAGTGGTGCTGACGTGGCACCCTGTCAGTCTGTTAGATGACGTGGACCAACCGTGAGCCGACACGTGTCACATGTCAGTGCACAGTCAGCACTGACATGTCAGTGACGTGGACCAGTCAGGGACTGCCACGTGTCACTGACATGTCAGTGACGTGGACCAGTGCCGTGCTGACACGTGACACATGTCAGATCTGACACGTGGTCTGACAGATCAGTGAGGTGGACCAATCAGATGTTGACACGTGGCACCTGTCAGAGTCTGACATGTCAGACCTGGCAGCTGTCAGATGACGTCAGCATGACGTCATGCTGACGTCAGCAGTGACGTCAGCGATGACGTCAGCAGGAACTGTTCCTGCGTTGACCGCCGCGTTGACCGGCGCGTGGGGGCGCGTGTGAACAGTGTTTCTGGTGGGACCACCACCATTCTTTAGGTTTCGACGATCCGGATCCAATGGCGGTGGTTTCGGGTCGATCGGAGATCATTAAGTTGGTCAAAATAAGGTTTATTGCCTTGGGAAGCGCGTTCGGGCGGCTTTCCCGGGTCGGTTTCGACCTAGGCTTTCATGGTTGAATGTTGGGGGTTTAATTTGACCTTTACGAATACTTGGATTTGACAGGGATTGTACATTTGTACCAGGACGAGGGTATACGTTCGGTTTCTAGCAGGATTGTACTGTGAGTGGGCCATTTTCTTAAACCCTTGTGTGCATAAATGTTTTCTGGTTTTATTATACTTATTCACATGCTAAAACAATGATGGTTTTGATGATATGGAAAGTGTGGTTATGGCACGTTTCACGGTATTTGGGCTTGAGACCCGTCCGGTGAAACTGAATGATTGGTTCGGATTCTATCTATGTATATATATGTTTGCATGTGGATATCAATAAAATGTATTTGTTACTGCACTGTATAGATCCTTCCATATTGTATTGTCTCCTCCGGATGAGGTACCCCGGAGAGGTCACGGACGTCTAGTACGTCCAGCGTCTATGACGCTAAGCATCGGGGATGCTGTACCCGAACGGGGTTCGGGGATTGAACTCGGAAATTGAGACCCGAGTGGCACGCGTAGCCTTGTGATTGTGACCTATTGGACGTCAGGGACGTCAGACATCAGGGATGTCGGGATTGGAGTGTATAGTGCAGCAACTAAAATTATGGTTATGGTTTTGTTATATGCCTTATGGTTCATATTATATGGTTTATGATTTTGGAATTATGGTGCACGCATATTTGGAAAACGGAGGGGTAAATTATATGTTTTACTTATCAAACGATTTCATCAACTTGTGTTTCGGTCCACTCACCCTTACTGTTTTGATAACCCCTCCAGGTCGGGAAACTGAGGTAGAGGAGGAACCAGAGGCTGAGGCATAGATCTACTTCTGCGTACCTGAACCCCTGCTGGGCGGTGTACCCGCAGGATTACTTTAGAGTCGTGCTCGCAAATTTGTAATTTTGGATTATATCCCTTGTCTGACATTCGTTTAATTCGGATTTTATGTATGACTTTAATTTGGTTATTTATGCTTTTAAATGTTTTGAGGTTAAAATTGGTATGAATTATTGGGTGTCAGACGGGAGCAGGGCACGTCCCCTTGTGGTCCCTGTGGGATCGGGGCGGGTCCTGTCAATTGACTCAGGAATAAGAAAGAACACGATTAGTGACAATTCTGAAATTCCATGGTTGAGTTCGACTGTAACGACCCATCCCAGAATTCGGGATTAGGTTACTAACTAATCATGATTAGCGGGGTTAATCGGTGATTAGTTGGGCAAATTCGGGCGAACGGTGCAAAAGGACCGTTTTGCCCCTAGTCGTGGGCAAAACGTTGACTTTTATTCGGACGGTCAAATGGACTTTGACCAGTGACCGTGACGTAGTCTGGGACGTCACGAGTTCATAGACAGGTGGCACGTTCGATTCCGACATTCGTGGTGAAAGTTATGACGTTCGGAAGTCCAGGGGCATTATCGTAATTTGGACGAATTAGGGGAAATGTTGACTTTTTGATCGGGGGGTCCGATGGCCGAGGGCCAAGGACCGTTAGGAAGGTCTCGATGTCCCGAGTACTACGACAGGCGGCACGTCAAAATCGGACTTCGGACGGGAGAGTTACGGGTCACGGAAGCTCGATTTCACTATGCACGCATTTCGAGGCAAGGACACGTGGCTTATTCCTATTGGGTTAGATGTTCTAGGTTGGGCCCAGGGACCAATAACATTAAATATGGACTTGTACTTTGATCTGGTGAATGTGGATTAAATTATTGGGTTTGATTATTTTAAAATTTGCCACTTAATCCCAAGAGTAAATCTAGACCCTTCATCTAATCTGATCCTTCAACTAGGACAAATCTGGGCCGTCCATTTCCTTATTCTCCATCAGTTCGAATTCCCACCTTCTCTTTGCAAGCACGATCAGTGCACGGGTGAAGATTGAATTGGAGCACTGTAATTGTTAATTGGGTGTGCTTGGGGTCAGTTGAGGTCGTGGGGGACACCTTGTCGTGGCTGGGACAGTTGCAGAGCACGGGGGGCTTGAACTGAGGCTGAAACCAGGCGTGCCATTGGAACTGGGGAGCAGAACAATTGTTAAGCCGCGTTTGAAATTGAGAGGTTAGGAGAGCACGTGCGACATTGTGTGAGGGAGAGAAGCAGTCTAACGGGTTTTGGAGAGGCGGATGAGAACTGAGGGACTCTGGGGAGTTGAGAGTGAGGGAGGCAGTAATCTGGAAAATTTGGAAATGGTGGGAAAATCATAATTTAAATCTGTGAGTTGAGAGGGCTGAAACTGAGATCAATTGTAGCTTTCTGGGCTGGTGTCGACTGCAACCGCGCAAAAATCGAATGGAGGTGGTCGTGTTTTGACCCCAGACTGGAGTCCAGTTTCTGGGAACGGGCCGTGGTGGAGTCCAGATGGTTGGAGGCCTGAGACCTCGAAATTGAGCTCAGAAACATGTTCTTATGGATCCTGCGATGCTACTGAGTGAAGAAATTGAAGAAAGCGATGAGTATTGCTACACTTCCAGTGATGAACAGTGGACGGTTGTTCGTCGGAAAAGCGAGCTTGGAGTCGTGGTTGTGGAGGTAAGCTCTTGTGAAATTGAGTTCACGATCATCGTGAGGGTGAGTCTACGGTGCTTCCTAACTGATCAATTGAAGGAAACAGTGATTGTGTGATGAATGGGAACTTCGAACCCGATTAGGACCCGTATTCGATTGAGCTGGTTTTAGGCCATGTCGACGCGAATGAGTAAAACAGAACTTAAATTAGGTTCATTTCGATGCTATCTGAGAGTTTAATTGAAGGAATTTAGTGGATATTTGCAGGGATTGAAACGGGTCCAGTCGCGGGTCGCACACCCGTTTTACAGTGGAATCGGGTGAGGAAGGTGACCGTTGGAGTTACTGTAGCTGGCGCGTGGGTGTCACGCGCAGCCGCTTGCGGTGGCGCGTGACGGCGCGTGGGACGTTTTCTCAAGGTGAGTTCAAAACGACTTTTGTCCTACTCAATGTAACGAACTTTTTAGCGTTGGTTTCGGAATTTTCGGACACTGTCTCGATGTTATTCCGAGGGTTCGAAGGTTTAGGTTACATTTTTAATTAACGATTGATTTCCGGAAAATTATGGGGAATTAGTATGATGTTATTTGAGACCTTAATGACCCGGGAATGTGTTTTCGGACAGGATTTGGAATTTCTGGAAATATCGGAAATTACGGGCATGCGTGCGGCGCAAACCGAGCCTATTGGACGGTGTGTGAGTGGACGTTGCTTTCAAAATTTAATGCATGCATAAATTATTTCTATGATTTTATGATTATGATTATAAATGTGATTGAGTTTGATTTCCGTATTTATACGTATCCGATTTCCGTATTTATGCGCATTTTTACTATACATGTGTAATTACACGTATTTCGAGACTATGGTCACTCGTGTGCTTAATGATGGTTTAATGAAAGAAGTTATACGAAATGGGTATAAAATGATTTAAGAAGGTTGTTTATGATTTGCGAGTGTGACCTACGATTTTGACACGTTTTTCGAGAACGTTCCAGATTTGCACGTTTTACGAGATTTCGAGTTATTGTGTTTTGATCACTGTTGATGTTTGAATTTGGGGATTGAATTGAGACTTGTGATTTTGAGGATTTTAAATGAGGGATTTGAGTATGTTTTGCTTGGATTGAGATTTTGGTAATTATGATTGTGGTTCGGATGTTTTGATAATGAGATTTGAGAAATGAAGTGATTTCAAGGAATTAAAATGGATTTTGGAAAATACGATTTCGGCTTGTTGCTCGGGGCATAAAAGTAGTTTTAACGAACGAGATTACGGTTTTCGGAAATTTTACGTGGATTCTTGGTTTGGGTTCGGGATGATGCTTCCGGATGCCGGCTTACGGAATCATTATTGCGAATCCGAATTCGGGAATGAAAAAGGATTTAATAAAGTCATTTGGTCTGTTTTTGCATGCCCCGTGTTTCATGATAATTTGATTATGTTTGTGAAGTATGATTTGGAGAATTGAATGTGGAAATTCGGACCATGCGTCCTGTTGTGAAAAATGTGATTTTGGGTTGGATCCCACGTTGTCGTGATTAATAAACTGTTTTGGGTTTAAAGACCCGATGTTGTGTTTGAAAACTGTTTTGGGTTTAAAAACCCGGTGTTATTGTTGGAGCACGTTTTGAGTTTAAAGACTCGGCTAGTTGATGACGGGGGAGGGCCCTTAATGAGTTTAAAGACTCGTGAGTTTAAAGACTCGATTATTGTGATACCCCCGAGGCCTACTAATCATGTTTTGAGTTTAAAGACTCGTTGATATCCCGGGAAGGCCTCTTTATGCGCATGGTTTTGAGTTTAAAGACTCGGGCGCACTTGATATCCAGCAAATGATTGACTTGTGATTTATTGATGATTTCTGATGTTTCAGTTGAGTTGGGCAGTGGCCCGGTATATGGTTGTTGGTTTTGGATCAGGTTGTGCATTTGGTTTGATTCGTGGTTTTGGGCTGCGGCCCGGTGATTACGATTGCGGGCTAAGACCCGATGGTTGAGGAAGGAAAAATGATTTTGAGATTCAAACGAGTTTCCCCTTATGTTGAAATTTGATACACAGTTTTTCTTATATGGAAAATCTTAACCGATTGCGAAATGATTTTTTTTGTATGCATGCATTCGTTGTTTTTACGCGGAGGGTAAAAACGCTTGTTGTAACTGTTTTGCTGAACTGATTTATTTTTGTCCACTCACACCTTTTGGTTTTTATTGACCCTCCAGGTCGTGGCGCGTTGTTCGAGGCTGTACGAGGGGCGGAGGCATGAGTAAGCACATGTGGCTATCCCTGGTCTCGCACGTACTGCGGGTAACTTGGGTATTTCAGTCGACTTGCCAGACGGGAGCAGGACCGGGCACGGTTATCGATGCCCCTTCCGGGGGCGGTCCTGTCATCGACTAATTAAAGGTACGATGAACTCAAATTGAACTTGAATTCATGTTTAGAATGGATATATGATCCTTCCTGTGTAATTAATTTAACGAAACGGATTGAAATTGGGTGAAACCCGATTTAGAACCCGTCGAGTATACCCTTTGAGTCGAATGATTTGAGGACTAAATTCATGAAATTGAGTCTACTGATCCTTAATTTAGCTTGATTAGATGAAAATAAGTGAAAGAAATGGAAAAATTGGGGTCGAATTGATTGAGAACGGATCGGGTTGCAACGCGGGTTGTAGACCCGTTTACCAGGCTTTCGGGTTGGGACGATGAACAGTACGGGGTACTGTTCATCGCGCGTGAGTCCACGCGCAGCTAGTGTAATCGGCGCGTGGCTGACTTTCTGGGGAAGTGCTAAACATACTTTTTCATGTAATCGATGTAACGAACATTTTGGCGTTGGTTTCGAGTCGATCGGACACCGTCTCGATAATGTTTCGAGGGTCCGAAGGATTATGTTATGTTTTAAATTAATCTTTAACTCCCAGAAAATTGTGGGAAATTAATATGCTATTATTGGATTCATTAGTGACCTATAATAATGTTGTTTGACAGGATTCGGGATTTTCGGAAATTACGGAAACACGTGCAGCTCGGAAAGCGCTCGGGTTGGACGGTGTGTGAGTGGACGTTTGTTTTATAAACCGTTATGCATGCATAGTTAAATGTTTTACATGATTGATTGCATGATTTGAATTGCAATGATGTCCTCATGATGTGGTATGATTAATTGTGATTTAATGATTATTTTAATCGGTCTTTTGGACACGCTTTTCGAGAAAAGGTGCAAATGATGTTTTGGGCTAGGCCTAGAGTCAAAATGATTTCAAAATGAATATTTTGACTTAATTGATGAGTTAAGGATGATTTCTGGATTATTTTAATGTTTTCAAATGAGATTTTACGGATTTACGTGTAACAATGATATTTAGGCTTGAGGCCCAGTTGAGAATGATTTTGACTTGGTTTGAAGTCATGGATTTGATTGAAATGTTTTGGGATGTAATCCCGGGATGGTTTTCATTATGATTGTGATTGTGAATACCCAGACGGTCGGAGCTAGGGGATTACCTAGTCTACTGAAGCTTGGGGGATATGATGGTATGATTGTGAGTTGTTATGGTAAGCCAGCTTCTCGGATGCGACTGAGCCTGGATGTACCATTCGGATGTGTCTGAGTTTGGGGATGTGTTCGCCCAGATGGGACTCAGCCCGAGGGTTGAGCCCAGATGTGTCTGATCCCGAGAGTGTGGCTGGATATTGGCCTACGCGTAGTGCGGATGTGACTGTGTGATTGATTGTGCACTTATGAATAGTGCAGATTGATGGATGGATTCATTGATTGGTTGTGCTTTTTGATGTTGATTGTGATTACGTACTGGTATTGAGTACGGGTTTCTGGTCTGTAGTTGGCCAGGCGATTATATTTTCATGTGTTTTGGCTTGAGAGCCGAAAATTTGATACTGTTATGTGATTTGGCTGGAAGCTGGTGGTTGTTATTCATATGTTTTTCCCTATGCATGCATGGTTTGATAAACTGGAGGGTAAATGATGTGTTTCGAAACGTATTTTAAATGATATTATTTTTGTCCACTCACACCTTTGTTTTTGATGACCCTCCAGGCCGTGGCACGACGTTCGGGGCTGATCGAGAGGCGGAGGCATGAGCAGAAATCAGTGCAGTTATCCCTGGTCTGACAGGCGCTGAAGGGTACTGGAGGGTAAATGACTTGCTGATCGACTCGAAACCTGTTCCAAAATTTTTGTTACATCGATTACATTGAAACCTGTGTTGACCGTACCTCGAAATTCCTGCTCATGCACCCCCACATGTCACCCAAAGTGGCTACATGTAGAAGCCACACGTCTACTACCGTGAACACTCTTCACTCGTCTTCCTCTGTTTTCGGGTCGCCCGACCCGACGTGACAGGATATGTCCCTAGTTTCCTTGGAAACCGGTCTGGTCATGCACCTGTTTGATAGAAAATGGTTATTATTGACTTTTTCCTCTAAACAAACTTTAACTATTTGCCCAAACCTTAGTCGCCCATGCGGGATACCTCCCACTTTCAACCTGCTTTCGACATGGCGAGGGAAACAACAATCTTATCTTATTTCTTTCTTTGTCATAACAAATATCCCATCTTAACATGTTACTAGTATTCAAACATATTTACATTCGGATGCATAACTTCCACAAGTTTGTCTAATTGTAATTAGTCATCCATTAGTCAATTCAACAAGGATCTCAAGAAGTTTCTATCAATAATTAATATGTAATTTATAGTTAATCTACTTAAAAATGAGATACCAAATCGACTTCCTAATGGCTTAATGAAATCCAAATTCTTCAACCATAGATAAGTATAAGATCACACCTATCACAATACCAATATACTCCTCAAAACATACCATTAATATATATATATATATATAACAAGTTTAGTTTGCACAATAACCCTCCAATTTTCCATAATTAGGAACAATAAAGAGAATAATTACATTATAAGTAAAACTCATTAGATATTCAAAACTATGCCCAAACAAACTCCATTTAATCTAGAAATTTTACCAATAAATTAATAAAATTAAAAGAAAAATATTTAGTGTTGACCGGATGGCGTTGCGTGGGCCTCATGCGCCTGCATAGGGGGGTCGCCTTCAACCTTTGTATGACCTGTTTCTCTGTAAAACGGGTCGTTCGACCCGCGAACGAGACCTGGCTAAAGTTTATTCATTTTAAGTCTATTTTTCATGCTTTCATCACTAAACTACTTCGTCTAGAATCTAGAAACAAATCCATGGGCTCTAACTTACGTAAAAGACATTAGAGATCAGAGTTCCATACCTCAACCTTTCGGCCATGGTTCTGCAACTCCCTGGCCCTTTTTAGAGTCCAAACCTGCCTCTTTTTGTTATGGGATGATTGCAAAGTCCTCAGGAGGATGTTAGCATCCTTTTTCTAAAGTTTTTCTGGCCTAGAACCTGATCCTGATCCAAGAGCTTCACAGGTTATATTCTTCCTTCACTGTTTTTTGGGTTTTCCTCCCTCAATCTTCCTAGTTTGCTCCTCTACTCACTATCACTCTCTTTTCTATCCTCCCACTTCCCCTTTCCTTTCTGGTTGATTCCTTTCCACTCGGTTTCCATCAATTTTTCCATCATTTTTTTCTCTTTTCTTTTTTTTTTCGGTGGCCAAGCTCTGAACCACCACAACTCACACATTTCACATATAAATAGACGTCAAGGTTGGTAGAAAGAGAGATTTTCAGATCTCTCTTGATCTTGACACATGCAGAATTCAATAGGGCACCATTACAAAATGACTAAAATTCCCCTCAAGTGTAAATTACCAAAATACCCCTACCGATGTTTTACCCAAAAAATAACTCAAACGATCTCCGAATTTTGACATGCCAGCTATCTACAAATTCAGGTGGCCTAGACTTTCGTAACGGCCTTCTCGAAATACATAAAAGATGGCCCATTCCAAAATTCAATGTTTTGACTTATGGTCAAAGGAAAACTCTTTGACTTTGACTCTTTGACTTCCAAGGCAAAATGGTAAATTTCTATTCTTTCGAAAGTCCGAGGTGTTACAATCTTCCCTCCTAAAAACATTTCGTCCCCGAAATTTTAATATTAACTCATCTTATGTTCAAATTTCAATTGGATAATTGAGTTGCTTAAAAAAAATATAATAAGATCAAATTTAATTACGATTTTTCGAGAATCATCCGAAAATCATATAAAGATCCCGATCAACTATTCCTTATCAAATCGTATAGGAAATCTTAGTATGCATGTATCAAGTGTAATAAGTGTAACATTTACTCATAATCCTTATTAAGAAATGTTGGGATTCTATATAATCATCCTTACTCAAAGAACCCTTGGGCCCACACGTAAGTTCCAAACATTGTCATAATAAAGTCCAACCAAGAAACAATCATAACTACTATCAATATATCTAAAATGAGTTAAGCATCGTCGATAAATCAAATATTGCGCCACGATCATACAAGTCAATACTAATTTAGTGCTCAGATAGTTTCCAACAGTTTAACTGATTTCTAGATGTTAGTATAATCAAAACTTAACTTTTCGACATATACAGTGGTCGACAGCTCAATTACTGGGAACTAACCCAATCCATACGAAGGTAGGAACATTTACCCAGTTAATTCTCAACTCAATGCATAACGATACTTTGTATAGTGCATCACCCGACATTATCACAATATTTCATATTTCACTAATATTGAGGAACAAGTACTTATGTCTCAAATCAAGTCCACAATCAAAGTCTTGGGCCTATACCCAAACACAACTCATTCACTAACTCCATAAAACGTACCATCAAAATGGTATCCGAAAAAACATCTAGAAACCCAAGGCCCAATATCACAACTCCAACCATAGTCAAATCTCAAAAAAAAAAACATACAAGTTGATCATTATGCAAGACACATCAATAATCATGACAACCACCACATCAATTACAGAATAGCCAACACAGAATCAACACAATAATCAAACACATCTAAAATCACCTAACAAAATCACATATAGTCAACCTATCATCGTGCATAACACCAAGTGTCAATAACACACAATCAAGCCATATATAACCCATCCTCGATACACTACCACAGTCATCACATCAACTGAAATCACATACTCACTCGGGAACCGAAGCTCCAGGTTCGATGTCGGAGTCACCACAATATCAGTCTCATGAACCGGAGCCCTTGGCTCGACATCTGAGACCACTAACCAATCAAACAAATCTCAAGGAGGGTTATCCAAAATCATCACAATCATCACAACATTTTCTATCAACTCAATCCATAACATCACTACGCGTAGTGTACCATTTAAACTCACTTTTTAGGTTATAACCATACTGCTAACTAGCCTACCACTCGAGGATACAACATCCAAGTGTCCGCTCAGGGATATAGCACCTGAGTGCTAATCACACATCTTAATCACTCAGGAACACAACATCCGAGTGGCCACCCAGGGATACAACTTCTGAGTGTCACACACAAATCATACAGCACTACCGGTAGGCTACACATCATATCACATAACCACTCGGGAACTACGGAGCCCAGCTCCATGTCCGAGTGGCCACCTACGGAGACACTGTCTGGGTGTCAACCATATAATCCAACCACTCAGGGATATAACATCTAAGTGACCGTCCGGGGATACATCATCTGGACGTAACCCAACAATCCGAGGAGGGTTTTTACAAAACACCCAATGCCATAATTCAACCATTCAAGGATACATTATTTAAATGGCAGCCTAGGGATACATCATCTAGGTGTAACTCAAGAATCCAAAACAACCTACTCAAAACATATATTACACCACTATCGAGGAAGCATATATCAACGACAAGCAGACAAAATTACCGCCAGTCATTATTCTCATTATAACATCGTATTACCATCATATCGTGGAATCATCACCTCATCATTGTCATAACATCATTACAGGGACATACAAATACCATATCGTCATATCATCACCGGGTCATCGATATTAAGTCATCACAATTGAAATTCCAGATCCCAAACAAAATAATCAATCCAATTACCATACGTACAAATCATTATTTAAAAATAAATTTCAAACTCTTGTTGTACGAATCATACAACAGCCTTAACTTCTATTTCAAATCAAACTCAAATGCCAGATTCAACTTTGGACATCATCTAAGAATACTTTCGTAAAAATGTGCACTTTAGGTAATTCCAAAAAAGTTAGTAAGATGATTTTAAAATTACAGTCGAACCAATATCACGTAATAGAACAATTAAATCATGTGACGCGCAAGGCACATAATTCAAGTCAAACCAAAACGTATGCACTAATGCCAAGTTGACAAGATATGTCCCTAGTTTCCGTGAAAACTGGTCCAGTTCTACACCTGTCTGACAACACTTGTCAGACAAGGTTATTATTGACTTTTTCCTCTAAACAAACTTTAACTAATTGCACAAACCCTAGTCACCTAAGTGGGATACCGCCCACTTCCAACACACTTCCCGACATGGCGAGGGAAACAGCAATCTTATCTTATTTATTTTTTTTGTCACAACAAGTATCCCATATTAACATGTTATTAGTATTCAAACATATTTACATTCGGATCCTAGAATGTCTAATTGTAATTAGTCATCCATTAGTCAATTCAACAAGGATCTCAAGAAAGTTTCTATCAATAATTAATATGTAATTTATAGTTAATCTACTTAACAGTGAAATACCAAATTGACTGCCTAATTCACTACCTAATGGCTTAACAAAATTCCTATTTCTTGAACCATAGATATGTGTAAGATCACACCTATCACAGTACCAATATACTACTCAAAACATAACATTAATATATATATATATATATATATAACAAACAAGTTTAGTTAGCACAATAACCGTCCAATTTTACATAATTAGGAACAATAAAGAGAATAATTACATTATAAGTAAAACTCAATAGATATTCGAAACTATGCCCAAACAGAGTCCAATTAATCTATAAATTCTACCAATAAATTCCTAAAATAAAAAAAAAATACTTTGTGTTGACCAGACGGCTAGAGGACGACGGACAAAGCCTCACGCGCCATCACAGCCATCTGCGCGTGGCCCTCACACTCTTATGCAGGGGGGTCACCTTCAACCTATGTTCGACCAATTTCTCTATAAAACGGGTCGTTCAACTCGCGAACGAGACCCGACCATAGTTTATTCATTTTACGTCTATTTTTTCACTCTTTCATCACTAAACTACTTCGTCTAGAATCCAGAAACAAATCCACGACCTCTAAGTTACGTAAAACAGATTAGAGATCAGAGTTCCATACCTCAACCTTTCACTCATGGCTTCCTCAACCACTCCCTGGCTGTTTTTAGTGTCCAAACCTTCCTCCTTTCGTCATGGGATGATCGCAAGATCCTCGGGAGGATGTTTGCATCCATGTTCTCGAGTTTTCTGGCCTAGAACCTGAAACTCGATCCAGGAGCTTCACTGGTTCTATTTTTCCTTCACTGTTTTTTGGTTTGCTCCTCTACTCACCATCACTCTCCTTTCTATCCTCCCACTTCCACTTTCCTTCCTAGTTGATGCCTTTCCTCTCGATTTTCATAAATTTTTCATCTTTTCTCTTTTTCGGTGGCCAAGCTCTAAATCACCACAACTCACACATTTCACATATAAATAGACCTCGATGTCTGTGGAGGAGAGATTTCCAAATCTCTCTGGATCTTCACACGTGGCAGCATTCAATAGGGCACCATTACAAAAATTACTAAAATGCCCCTCAAATGTAAATTACCATAATACCCCTACCGATTTTGACAAGCCACCTATCTACGAATTCAAGAGGCCTAGACCTTCGTAATGGCCTTCTCGAAATTCACAAAAGATGTCCCATTCCAAAAGTCAACATTTTGTCTTTTGGTCAAAAGTCAACTCTTTGACTTTCACTCTTTGGTTTCCAGGGCAAAATGGTAAATTTCTATTATTTCGAAAGTCCAGGGTGTTACACGTCGACCCAGAGCGGTAATCAATCCTTCGTTTCTCACTCGTTTTCTTTCCTATTTCGATCAGTGCCTTCTAAATTAAGTCAGAAGGAGATCTATCTATTCGAAACCTGATAAACTCACCCTTTATTCTTTCCTATTTCGACCAGTGCCTTCTAAATTAAGTCAGTAGGAGATCTATCTATTCGAAACCTGAGAAACTCACCCTTTAAGACATGGCTTGATCCAATCATGGACGTTCGTCATTAAATCTCCCTACCTGGATATTCCACCAGCTCAAACCCTTGTTTAAATCACCTTTTCAGTTGTATAGAAACGCAGGATCGTCTAGGATGCTCAGTTTCTCGTTTCCATCCCCAAAACTCGAGAATGACTTTCACGACCTCACGATCCAATTCTAAGATCACTGTTCTGATCATCTCCCCTCCATTTTCTCTTCATCTTTCTCACTCAATTTCATTCCCTAGTTCTCTCCTCCATCCCTGGATCTCTCTGATTCTTTTTCCCTCTCTCTCTGACCCTTATCTCTATTTTTCCTTCATCCCCGACACACAGACACACACTCACGAATACTTAAGTCAACACACAAAACCTCCAAGCTGGTTTACACAATTAAATAACAGATAAAGGACACGTGTCTCTATCCAATTGGACCACAACAAATATCTCACAAAGAAAAATGATTAAAATACCATTCCTTGCAAAATTATCATATTGTCCCTACGTAGTTTAGACCCGAAACATAACTGTCTCATCTTCGATTCCATCATGCCACTTGCCGACATACTCGGGAGATCAAGACCTTTCTAATGACATTTTTGAATTTTCCAAAAAACGTCCTGATCAAAAAGTCAACATTTTGACCTTAGTCAAAAGTCAACCCTTTGACTTTGACCGAAAAATGTCAACTCTTGACTTTAGAGACAAACTCATCTTTTTCATCTTTCTTTTCCAATTTTATCCTCGTTGACAGTTCGAGCCACTACAACCTACCCCCCCCCCCCCCCCCTCCCCCCCTCCCCCTAAAAGAATTTCATCCTCAAAATTAAAAAATAAATCCAAGTCCTATTCTGAAGCTTAATTACTACTATACAACTTAACCAAGCATCAACTCAATTACAAATTTTGTAACCAATGCATAAATGAACATACCATTCACTAATCTCGAGGAATCTTACATTTGCACCTCACAACCCTATCTCAGCTCCACTTCACAATCTAAAGGAAATTTGAGAAATTATCACTTTCATCTCAACAACATACTCATCGAGCTCATAACATCATCAGTCTTCCTTGAGCTCTTGTTCTATATTCAAGACTAACTCAAAACCATATCCAATCACAATTTTTGGCTCCTCCTCAATCCTTAACCCTAACGCCGAACTCCTTTCGAGTCCTAAACCACAATCATGGTCCATGTTCATAACAAGCACATATGTGAACATACCAATACATATAGATCACACATTGACAGGACCCATCCCAATCCCTCTGGGATTAGTGCGGGATGACCCTGCTCCCGTCTGACACGAAGTGTCAGACAGAGGATATTTCCGACCTTTGCCCTCCCGGGCTATCAGAGTAGGCCAGAATTCGGAGGAGGTATGTGATATCTGGATCTCTGCTACAGTCCACACCGTATCCAACCTGAAGGGTATTAAAAACAGAAAGACTGTGAGTGGACAAAAATAAAGAATTTATAAAAACATTTCATCAAAGACCTTTATACCCTCCACTAAAAAGCATGCATGCATAGTAAAACCCTTTATTCAAACACATATGTTAAAACATCCATAATTAGCGTCACAACCCCAAATTCGGTAAATAAAAGTCACACGGGCTCCTGCCCACAACCATTTACAGAAAACCAGAACATAGTAAACATATGTGGGATCTCAGCCCAAATCCATTTATCATTATAAACACAATTTTCCAAATCCATTGAAATCATGTTTATCCATTATATTCACATCCAGAACCTGTCACGGTGAAATAGAGGTACACGTGTGCTAATTGGGGTCTCAAACCCAAGTCTCTCCAAGGTCCGCCCAGGTTAATGTCCGTAGATCAATGACCCTCCCTGGAGGTAACGAACCATGCCCATCCTGAGAGTAAGGAACCCAACTGGGGGGCGACTCCACTCAGTCAGTGCTCCGTGACTACTCCGGGGTCCACCCAGGCCAACGACCCTCCCCGGAGGAGACAATCATATATAAAGGATGGAATATGAAAAACCTTTTGAAATCATTCTTTAAATCTTTCCAGGATTCATGCCCGGCCCCCATAAGCCGTCATGAACCATAAAATCCTTTCATGGGTTCATGCTGGTTCCCATAAACCGTCATGACCCGTAAATCCATTTCAAGGGTTCATGCCGGTTCCCATAAACCATCATGAACCATAAAAACCATTTGTAACACATAACTGGGTCCTAGGCCCAAATCCACATAGAAACTGGGCCCCCAGTCCGAATCGTAAACTAATTGGGCCTCCGGCCTGATTCCGTAAATCATTTCATGAAATCATATCCAAAACCACAAGAATGGAAAATCAGTGTAAAACTGAAAAATCTCGATTTACGTACAAGCACGTAAATCGCCTCGAAATACGTGAAACCATATCATTCACAAGCATCCAAATCAACATCATAAAACCATATTCATAATCCATTTGGAAATACAAAACCGTTTCATTTAGACCAATAAAGACATACAGCCCCGTATAGGCACCATATATGGCCGAAACCTCGAAATACGTGTCTATACGTAACCACACATCCAAATGCACTCATGGCAACACAAACAAGTATTTAAAACATATAATAAACATTTATTCATGCACCAATTTAGAAAACAAGGTCCACTCACAGACCGTCCGAGCCGCCGCCTCGATTTGCGTGCCATTCGACTCCCCGAGCCGATCACCATTACCGGGACTCCCAAACCTGTCCAAATTTTAATAGAAGGTTAATAACTACTTAATTAACCTCCCATCAAAGCCCCGTAATTTTTCCGAACTTTTAACTATTTTTAAACCGACCCTAAACCTTCCGACAGACCGAAAACTATCGAAACGATGTCCGATTGACGCGAGAACAGTTCCAAAATCTTCGCTACATCGAATAGAAGATTTCCCGTGTTGAACAGCTTTCCAAATTATAGCCCACGCGTCCTCACGAGCCCCTAGAAAGTCTAAAATACTGTTCATCGGCACTAACCTCCAGCAGACCGATTTTACTGTTCATGGCCGGTTCACCTGGTTTGGCCGGTCCAACTGGACCGGCGTGAACGGTTCACAGCCCTAGACACCCCATTTTTCATCCTAGTTCTTCCTTTTTGGTTCCTTTCATCCTATTTTGGTTTTTTCTATCCATTCCAATCCTTAAAACAACCTAAAAACCGCCTAAATCCATGGTTCGATTTTGAACCAAACGGTTCAAAGTTCCCAAAACTCTCCCATGGCTGCCCAGCCATCCCAAGCTTCCTTAAACCTTCCTAACATGTCCCTAGCAACCTAATGGACTCATTAAAACCATTAAAAACCAACCATAACATCAAAAATGTAAAAATGGATCAAAATGGACTTACCGTGAACCTCACGGGTTCTTCCTCCTCTCGCCGCCGTGGACGGCGGTTCTGGCCGCCCAGCAACCTCCTCAGCCTCCCTGGTCCTCTGCCTGGTCATGGGTGAAGAGTGGGTGGGTTTTGGGTTGCACGGATGGGAGGAAAATGGGTGAGATCGGGTGGGTGTTTTGGGTTTTGGGTTTTCCGAACTTTTAACTATTTTTAAACCGACCCTAAACCTTCCGACACCCCGAAAACTATCGAAACAATGTCCGATTGACGCGAGACCAGTCCCAAAATCTTCGTTACATCGAATAGAAGATTTTCCGTGTTGAACACTTTCCCAAATTATGGCCCACGCGTCCTCACGAGACCCTAGAAGGTCGAAAACACTGTTCATCGTCACTAACCTCCAGCAGACCGGTTTTACTGTTCATGGCCGGTTCACCTGGTTTGGCCGGTCCAACTGAACCGGCGTGACCGGTTCACAGCCCTAGACACCCCATTTTTCATCCTAGTTCTTCCTTTTTGGTTCCTTTCATCCTATTTTGATGTTTTCTATCCATTCCAATCCTTAAACGCAACCGAAAACGTCTAAATCCTATGGTTCGATTTTGAACCAAACGGTTCAAGTTTCCAAAACTGCACCCATGGCTGCCCAGCCATCCCAAGATTCCTTAAACCTTCCTAACATGTCCCTAGCAACCTAATGGACTCATTAAACCCATTAAAAACCAACCATAACAACAAAAATGGAAAAATGGGTCAAAATGGACTAACCGTGAACCTCACGGGTTCCTCCTCCTCTCGCCGCCGTGGATGGCGGTTCTGGCCGCCCAGCAACCTCCTCAGTCTCCCTGGTCCTCTGCCTGGTCATGGGTGAAGAGTGGATGGGTTTTGGGTTGCACGGATGGGAGGAAAATGGGTGAGATCGGGTTGTGTTTTTGTGTGTGTTTGAAATGGAGAAAATGGAATGGTTTGCACGGTGCATGAATCAATAGGTGGCCTGTGGATGGGTGACACTTGTCACTCATCCATTGGGCCTCCCTTAAATATCTTGGCCCCACTAAAGTCCAAAAGTTAACTCGTTTCGTAATTCGTGCAATAATGCACTTGAACTTCCGTGAACCGTAACTTTGCCGTCGAACGTTCGAATTCGACGTGCCGCCTGTCTATGGATTCGTATCGTCCGTATCTACGTAATAGTCCTTGGCCCTCGGCCATCGGACATCGCGGTCAAAAAGTCAACTTTTGACCCCATTTAACCAAAATTACCAAAATGCCCCTAAACTTCCGAACATCATAACTTCCTCCTCGAACGTCGGAATTGAACGTGCCACCTGTCTATGAACTCGTGACGTCACGAACTACGTTACGGTCATCGGTCAAAGTTCATTGGACTGACAAAATGAAAAGTCAATGTTTTGCCACGACTAGGAGCAAAACGGTCATTTCGCATTGTTCGTCCGATTTCGCCTAACTAATCACCGATTAACCTCACTAATCGTGATTAGTCACTAATCTAATCTAGGAAATTGGGACGGGTCGTTACACACATGACTCCTCATAGGGCACGGATATCAAGTGGTCATATATATCAATACATATTGAACCATAACACACAAAATTAATAATTACCTCAAAGCATACACATTTTCCAACACACATAAATAGATACAAACATACCATTTTCACGATTCAGCCTCATAATCCGGAACCACTAGCAGCCCTACAACTAGCGAGGGCTCGTCTACAAGTCTCAACTCATCACCAGGTCGTGCACGGGCTAGCACTCGGAGGAATGAAAACGGAGGGTGTGGTTATACACATTTTATAATGATTATTGTATAACTGTGTTCATAACTATTGGTTATGCATGTGGTTTCAAAACGGAGGGTTAAACTCAGTTTTCATATAAAGTGGTTTTGAACTTTTGTACTTTCTGGTCCACTCACACCTTCTGTTTTAAATTGCCCTCCAGGTTGTGGAGATAGCGCGGGGTCTTGACGTCGAGGCAGTGTCAGAGGCATAGAAGCGACGTGAGGGATCCCAGAATAACTTAAAATCTTCCGTGTGCGTGTAATTTATCGGTTTTTAGTTCCTTGTATTTTCGTACTATGCTCTGTATACGTTAACGCCGGAATATTTTGTTTAATTACTCCTGCGTCTGACTGGGTTACGTGAGTGTTACTTGGGTGTTGTGTCGGGGAGTCAGACGGGAGCGGGATTTACCTCGGGTTTCGGGGTGAAACCGGGGTCGGGTCCTGACAAATTGGTATCAGAGCATAGGTTTGTTGGGTTTGTGGGGTTTGTTGGTTTGTGCGGTTGTGTTTTAGTTGCTTAACTACTTCTATGCCTCTTTCAGCGTGCGGTTGACGATGCCTCCGAGACGTAGACCCTCTCCACAACCTGATGACGTAGCAAGAGAGGCGGAGAGTGCCACGATTGAGCGAGCCCAGCGGCTCGGGGCTACTACTTTTAGTGGAGGGGCTGATCCTGAGGAAGCCCAGAGGTGGATTACCAGACTGGAGCGGATTTTTGCGGTGATGCATTGTCCGCCGGAGGAGCGAGTATTGTTGGCTGCATTTTTACTGGATGGTGCGGCGTACGAGTGGTGGTATACCCTCGAGTTATCCGGTTGGGATGTCCATAGTGTGACCTGGGAGACGTTCAGGGAACGGTTTCTGGAGCAGTATTATCCTCGTTCTTTCCGGGATGCCAAGGAGGCGGAGTTTCTGCAGCTCCAGCAGGGGAATATGACAGTGGCAGAGTATGAACGGAAGTTCCAGATGTTGTCTCGGTTTGCTCCTGCTTTTGTGGCCACGGAAGCCGAGAAATGCCGTAGGTTTGAGTTGGGTTTGCGAGGTGAGATTCGAGCCGTAGTGACGGCTGGATCTTTTGCTACCCTCCGAGATTTGTCGGATGCTGCGGTGCGAGTTGAGGCTAGTTTTCCGGTGCGACGCCGGGAACCATCTATTCCTGGAGCTTCGAGCCAGCGGACACCGAAAAGAGGTAACTTCGGTGGATCGTCCTCGTCGGGCAATGATCATTTTGGTTGGCCTGGCAGTGCCCAGAGTTCAGGATTTTGGGGTTACCGACCACCGCCGACTCCGCAAGCGAGTGCGACGTCGGTAGCATCTACAGGGAGACCGAGCAGTAGACCAGGCTCGAATGTGTGTTTCTACTGTGGGGAGCGAGGTCATTTTCGACGTGAGTGTCCACTGTTGCCACAGGAAGGGAGTGTAGGCAGGGGAGCAGCGGAGTCTGGACAGAGTACAGCGTCAGGGACAGCTGGCACGAGAGGAGTTGGTACCACGAGTGGTTCGAGAGGACGTGGTAGAGCGTCGGGATCTCAGGCCCGGGTGTTCTCGATGACTCAGCAGGAGGATCAGGCGATACCAGATGTGGGGACAGGTACTTGCTTTACTTTTGGCTGTTCTGTTGGTTTGGTTGTTGGATCCCAGGGTAGAGTCTAGGAGTTCGCCTAGAGGACTTGGAGTGTACAGTAAGTTCCGTAGCAGGTTGACGGGAAGTATATGAAAGGAGTGACTATAACTGATCGCTCTGAGACTATGGAAGGAGAGAACCCACAAGCTAGAGTTTGCCTTTAGGACTTTGTGGAGTTATTCCGACCGTAGCCGGAATAGCAGCCGAGGGAGATGGGTGGACGGTTGTTTGGATTAGTAGTCGAGTTGGTTTGGGAAGGTAGGGTGGTTGTATACGAGGATGTACTCTATGACTTCTGTCGGGTACTCTGAAATAAGGTATTTTATAATACCTTTGTTTTCTGTTCATAGAGTTTCCCTTGCGTACACCATGTAGCTGTTACATAGCTAGGGTTGGCCGTAGTAACCGTAGTTGGGGATGGAGTGAAATACCCAAGGTAGAGATGATAGACAGGGAACCCAGGAGAGGTTGTTATTTACCGGGTAAGAGACCCTAGGTGTTGGGAACTAGCTGTGGAATTTCGGGGACGAAATTCTATTTAGGTGGGTAGATTGTAACACCCCGTCCCGAGAGCCGGGATTAGTAGAGTGAATAAGGTGTGATTATTGAGGTTAAGCAGTGGGTAGGTGGTCCCGATGGGTCCATGAGCGTAGAATGACGATTTTGCCCCTAGTTCGGGCAAATAGTTGACTTTTAGTTGGGGGGTCGATTTGAGTGTTGATCGGTGACTAGGACGTAGTTTAGGACGTCCCGAATCCATAGGCAAGTGGCACGCTTGATTCCGACATCCGAGGAGGAAGTTGTGATGTTCGGAAGGTCGAGGGCATAACCGTAATTTGGGTAAATTAGGGGGAAAAGTTGACTTGTTGAATAATCGAGTTTTGGTAGGTTGACCTAGGATGGTTAGATAGATTCCGTCGTCCTGAGTTCGATGACAGGCGGCACGTATTCATCGGACTTACGAGGCGAGAGTTACGGGTCTAGGAAGTTTTGGTTAAATCGTAAATATAAGTTACAAAGAAGGGTAATTTGGTCTTTCTGCACATTGGGATTTGTGCAGAAAGAAGGAAAGGGACGGCTGGGATGGAGCCATTTGGTGAGAGAGTGAGGAGGATTGGTGACACGTGCTAAAGGTGGAGTGGCTTCTGGTGAGTTCGAGTGTGTGCACGGCCCAAATATTTGGGGTGCACCCGTGTATGTGTGTAGTGCTGGTTCAGAAAACAGAGGGAGATCGTGAAGGAAATTGAGGGTGGTGGTGTGTGCCGATGAATTGTGAGTGTGTGAGGGTGATCAGAGAGTGAGAGGGAAGCAGTGAGAGAGGTTGATGGTGTGGTGGCTGTGTGTGAGGGTGTCGAGAGCTGCGGGAAAATCAGGGGGGAAACAGGAAGGAAATCAAGGAATTTGTGAGAATTGTGGCGGTGGCAGCCGTGTACGGGGCAACTGAGTCTGTGGTGGTGTCGTGCGGGTTGCGAGGAGTCAACCACTACCAGCGGAGCTCACGACGGCGACAGGTTGCAGGTAATTTCTATTTCCCCGTGTCTATGCTCTGTTTTGGCCGTGAATTTCAAATCGGAAGTCGTGGCTTGGAGGGTTGAATCGAAGAGTCTAGCGGAGTTTAGGGAGTTCAGTTGAGTCCAGGGTGTTGATTGGTTGAGCTGCCGTGACGGGAGGAGCACGGTGGAGGTTGGCACGACGGCAGGTCTGGATGTACTCTGTTTTGGTCGTGACTTTCAATTGAAAGTCGTGAAGATTGGAATAGAGTCGACGGTCCAGGTGAATTGAGTTAGGTTTAGAAGGGTCCTAGGAACCGTCTGGTGTTGCCACCGTGAAGGGAGGTGACCTGGGTGGCCGGAGTAGGAAACAGGGCAGTGTACGGGTTTTTGTTCAAGGTTGAGTCGACGAGTTTTAGGGTGAGTCGAGGTGAGTGACATACGGGAAGGGGTAGCCTAGGATGGGACGATGCTGTTGGTGAAGAGAGGAGTCGTTTTGGTGGACGGAATGAGGAGAACCGCTCTCGCCGGTTCAGGGTCCAGACCACTGGTGCGAACCGGGTCTGCTCAAGGTTGACGGTGCACTGTAGCTGGCGCGTGAGTGCCACGCGCAGCCACTTTGGGCGGCGCGTGGGGGCGCGTGCGGCGGCGTATGGAGAAGCGATCAACATGACTTTTGGTCTAGGAGTTGTGGTGAGTTCAATGGAGTTGGTTTCGAGTCAATCGGAAGTCGTTTGAGTGTAGTTCCGCGAGGGTGAATGTTTAGGGTCCCGGGTTTTAAGTCTTTGGTTCGGGGAATTTTAAGGAAATTAGGTAGTTGTGTCGTAGACGTATTAGTGACATAATTTGACGGTGTTTGACAGGATCGGGAGTTCCCAAGGAAGCCGAGGAACGGGCTGGACGTTCGGGACGCGAGTAGGGCTCAGTACTGTGAGTGGACCCCTTCTTTAAACTCGAACATGCATAACTGTTTCTATAATTGTTTTATGGTTTTGTTTATGGTTTCATGTTTCTCGAATATATTTTGTTGGCTTTACATGTTTGCACGTTTACGAGGAAAGGGTGATTTTGGAAAGATACATGATTTCCAAGATTTTAAGGGGTTTTTGGGACATGATTTTGATAATCAAGGTTTTCGATTTTAGAATCGGATTTCGGAAAGCGAGATTTGGTTTTAAAGTTGGAAAGTGGATTTCCGGATTTGGGTTCGGAATGACGGTTCTGAACGCCGGAAGGGCTTCAGACCAGTGATTTCGGATTCGGGTTTGGATGAGGATTTGGTAAATGGTTTTCACACGGTTTTGAGATTGGATTTGATGGATCTGGATATTGGGTTTAAAGACCCGGATATATGTGACGGGGGACCGGCCGGATTGGGTTTAAAGACCCGGATTGAGTTTAAAGACTCGGGAGTTTAAAGACTCGGATATATTGATTTCCCCCGTAGGCCTTGAGTTTAAAGACTCGGGAGTTTAAAGACTCGGATATGATTAAGGCCTGGATTGAGTTTAAAGACTCGGGAGTTTAAAGACTCGGATAGGTCCAGCAGGTTCGATCGGGAAATGAGGATTTGATACGGTTTCTGATACGCATGTCATGGTTTTTTTTTATGATATGTTATAATGTTTCTGTTTCTTATGATGTTTTATAATGATTATTGTATAACTGTGTTCATAACTATTGGTTATGCATGTGGTTTCAAAACGGAGGGTTAAACTCAGTTTTCATATAAAGTGGTTTTGAACTTTTGTACTTTCTGGTCCACTCACACCTTCTGTTTTAAATTGCCCTCCAGGTTGTGGAGATAGCGCGGGGTCTTGACGTCGAGGCAGTGTCAGAGGCATAGAAGCGACGTGAGGGATCCCAGAATAACTTAAAATCTTCCGTGTGCGTGTAATTTATCGGTGTTTAGTTCCTTGTATTTTCGTACTATGCTCTGTATACGTTAACGCCGGAATATTTTGTTTAATTACTCCTGCGTCTGACTGGGTTGCGTGAGTGTTACTTGGGTGTTGTGTCGGGGAGTCAGACGGGAGCGGGATTTACCTCGGGTTTCGGGGTGAAACCGGGGTCGGGTCCTGACACTCCGCCTCTCGAGCATCGAACTCAATGTGGCGGTCCTGGAGGTTACAAATTCAAGAAAACGTGTGAGTGGACAAAAAATAATATTTTAAAAACATTCTTTTAAAACAACCATCATTTACCCTCTGTTTTCAAAATTATGCATGCATATGTAAAACCATTAAATTCTGATATGTTGAATAATACCAAATCTCGAAGTACGTGAAAATCATAAACCCAGAAATCTAGTGATAACACTAAATCAGTTCACATAACTCACAACCACACACGAGTCAACACATCAATCACATGTAAATCATCACAGCATTTACAAACAATCATATCACATCTAAGCTATTCTCAAATCACAATATCAACACCGAACCAGTGCCACACTAGCAGGTACACCACAATTCACTCGGGAACCGGAACTCAGCTCGACGTTCGAGACTACCAAACCATCAACACGCATCTCGAGAAAGGTTACTCATCATAAAGCACAATGGTAACACAAAATCAATCCATAATCAACATTACCACACACATCACACATAATCTCCCAACATCACTGCACAAGCACAACATCAGCCATCATATCGCAAGGGCACTGCCAGTAGGCCATCACATATGTGTTTTCCATTCAGACCATCAACACTACGAGATTTCAATAAACTGTGTTTTGAACATCGTTTTGAATGTGGTTTTTGAATAAAATGTGGATTATGACCTGAAATAACGTGAGTTGGATTATGACATGTACGTTAACGACACATTTTACAAGAATTGGTGTTTTAGCTGTGTTTGGGGCGTAGACTTGAGATTCTGATTGTGGTTTTTAGATTTTGATGTGAGATGTGATGTGCCTATGTATGATTGGTATGGTTGATGTAAACTATAGTGGTGATGATTGTGATTTGGACTTAGGTAAGTCATATGTGTTGTCATAATTGATGATTGATTAGTCTCAGACGTCGAGCCCGAGGCTCTAGTTCCTAAGACTGAGTTGTGGTGATTCGGACGTCGAGTGTAACGACCCGTCCTGAATTTCAGGATTAGATTAGTGACTAATCAAGGATTAGTGAGGTTAATCAGAGATTAGTGGGGTACTTTCGAAAGGACGACACAAAATGATAATTTTGCCCCTAAAATGGGCGAAACGTTGACTTTTCGTTCTGGCGGAGATTTTGGCCGATGACTGTAACGTAGTTCGGGACGTCACGAGTTCGTAGAAAAGTGGCACGTCCGATTTCTACATTTGAGGAAAAAGTTATGACGTTCAGAAGTTCATGGGTATTTTGGTAATTTGGTTAAAAGGGTCAAATAGTTGACTTTTGACCCGGGAGGTCCGTTGGTCAAGTACCGAGGACCGTTACGTAGATCGGGTTGATACGAATCCATAGATAGGCGGCACGCCTAAATTGGACGTCAAACGGGAAAGTTATGGGTCACGGAATTTCGGTTACACTATGAACGCATTACGAGGCAATGATGAGGTGGCAATATCAGATTGGGCAGATATTTAGGTGGGACCCGTGGATGAGTGACAAGTGTCAGAGTACGCCAGGATCCGGAAGAGGTATGTGATATCTCGGTCTCTGCTACAGTCCACAATCTGATGTCAACCTGAAGGGCAGTCAAAACATTAAAAGCTGTGAGTGGACAAAAATAAAGAGTTTATAAAACATTTCATAAGAAGACATTTGTACCCTCCACTAAAAAGCATGCATGCATTCGAAAACCATTTAACCGAAAGAAACCATATGTGGGAGCTAAGCCCAAAACCAATATTGAAAGAATTATAATGAAAACGACCATACGGGACTCAGCCCAAACCATAGTAAAACCACGTACATGGGCCACTGCCCAAAACCTGTGCATATCACATATCATATATCTCATATAGCATACATCATATATACATATAATTCACACAACTAATCCTGTCACGGTTTCCAAAGCTACGCGCGTGCTACCCAGGTCTCAATCCGAGTCTTCTCAAAGTCAAGATCAATGTCCGCAGACCACTGATCCTACCCGAGGTAATAGTAATCATAGCTTTCCTGAGAGTAAGGAACCCAACTGGGGGGTGACTCCACTCAGTCGGTGCTCCGTGACTACTCCGGAGTCCACCCAGGCCAATGACCCTCCCCGGAGGAGATAATAGAACAAGTAAAGGATGGTATATGAATACATATATATACATAACATCAACATTCATGCTCAGTTCCCTTGAACCGTCATGATCCATAACATCCATTAACCAGGGTTCATGCCGGTTCCCATAAACTGTCATGAACCAGAATGACCTGACAAAGGTTCATGCCGGTTCCCATAAACCGTCATGAACCACAATGACCTTTCCAGAGTTCATGCCGGTTCCTATAAACCGTCATGAACTTGGAAATCCATCTAGGGTCCCTGACCCGAAATCATCAGTGTAAAACATCTGGGTCTCGTGCCCGAACATATGACTCAACTGGGCACCGTGCCCGATATCTAAGGGTCAGTCACGACTCCGATCATAGTGATGCGTGCAACCATCCATCCAGGACCGCTCTCAATCCTGGTATGTCGCCGTGAACGAATCAACCGACGCGACCACCACAAGATCATGGTTCACTCATCACCGATCGCTATCCTGAACCGTCAGCACTCCGAAGTCGAGCCTCCCCAGGCTGCCCGACAACGAATCGTGCATCGTGACCTCTCCGGAAGGAACACATCCCAAACTGGAGGCGAGCGTCCTATCGTTGATCGATGTGCACAAAGCACCCGTCGCGACCACGATTTAGACCCGTAGGTCGTAACTAGAGTCATATGCCCGAGACCAAACCAAATGGGTCTCATACCCGAGTTTATTCTTTTGGAAATCCAAAACCATTTAATTTAGACCAATAAAAGAATACAGACCCGTATAGGCACCGTATAGGCCGAAACCTCGAAATACGTGCCTATACGTAACCACACATCGAAATGCACTCATGGCATCACAAACAAGTATTAAAAACATATAATAAACATTTATGCATGCACCAATTTAGAAAACAAGGTCCACTCACAGACCGTCCGAGCTGTTGCCTTGATTTGCGTGTCATACGGCTCCCCGAGCCGATCACTGTCATCGGGACTCCCAAACCTGTCCAAATTTTAATAGAAGGTTATTAACTACTTAATTAACCTCCTACCAAAGCCCCGTAATTTTTCCGTATTTTTAACTATTTTTAAACCGACCCTAAACTTTCTGATGCCCCGAAACATATCGAGACGGTGTCCGATCGACACGAAACCAGTCCCCAAATGTTCGATACATCAAATAGAAGATTTCGCATGTTGGAACTTTCCCCAAAATATCCCCCACGCGCCCGCACGCGACGCCTGAAGTGGCTGCGCATGGGCTTCACGCGCCTGCTACAGTACCCGTCTTCAACCTCGCGCAGCCAGTCCGGGCTAGCCGGTCCGGTCCAACCCCTGCAACTGGACCGGCGTGACCGGTCCATGCTCCTACAATCCTCATTTTTTGTCCGTTTTCTTCCAATCCAATCCCTAAATTCCTATTTTTGTGTTTCCTATCTAACCCAATCAACAAAACCACCTAAAACCCTCAAAAATCCACGGTTCAATTTTCCAAAACCTCCCCAGAGGTCTCTCATCATCCAACCTCCCTCAAAACCGTCCTAATAGCTTCCTAACAACCTATTTACTTAATTAGAATCATTAAAAACGGTTCATAATAACTACAATTCAAAAATGGGGAAAATCGGTTAAAACCGATTACCTTGCACGGTCCTTTCCTCCGCCGTCTACGGCGGCGCTCCCTTGGCCGGCCACCAAGCTCCACAGGTCCTCCTCTCACTCCCTGGTCTCGCACCAATGGTTTACAGGGTCAAGGGTTTGGATTGGATTTGAAATTGGGATCGGGTAATGGTTTTGGGAAAAATGGGAAATGATCGATGATGAAGGAATGGGAGAGGCATGTATGTGGAATGGTAGCCAGTGGATGGGTGACACTTGTCACTCATCCATTGGTTGCTGAAAAGCAACTGGGCCCACTAAAGTCCAAAAGTGCCTCGTAAAACGGGTCATCATGAATAGTATCCTGGAACTTCCGTGAACCGTAACTTCGCCGTCGAACGTCTGAATTCGACGTGTCGCCTGTCTACGGATTCGTATCGTCCTTATCTACGTAATGGTCTTTGGCCCTGGCCATTGGACCTCTCGGTCAAAAGTCAACATTCGACCTCCTATTCACTCAAATTACCAAAATGCCCTTAAACTTCCGAACGTCATAACTTTCTCCTCGAACGTCGGAATTGAACGTGCCACCTGTCTATGAACTCGTGACGTCACGAACTTCGTCACGGTCATCGGTCAAAGTCCATTTGACCGTCCGAATGAAAAGTCAACGTTTTGCCACGACTAGAGGCAAAACGGTCATTTTGCATCGTTCGTCCGATTTTGCACTACTAATCACAGATTAGCCTCACTAATCGTGATTAGTCACTAATCTAATCTAGGAATTTGGGACGGGTCGTTACAACCTTCCCTCCTTAATTAATTTCGTCCTCGAAATTCCAACCGACCTAATTCTAGCCGTTCTTCCTTCCTTAATTAGTACCGTTCTCGAAACTCCATTTATCTTGATTCCACATCCACCCCGTGGAAAGTAGAATCGACCTCGAAACTCGTGTACACTCGTACACCCACTAACCAGAACGATACTCGTCTGCAACCAGACGTACCACTAACACTCTCATCGTATCAACTACGTTCGACTACGTCGAATAATAGAAACCACACGTTACGAGTTGACACCACTTGTCAAATCTACCGTTTTCGTTGACACAACCAATAGACGATTCCCTACTCAATCACCAAACTATCTCGATATCTACTCCCACTGGGAGTCATCAAACCGCACTCAACGATCCACACTGACACCTCCGACAAACTGTCACCACTTGACAGTCGTCAATCGAAAACTGTCACTATACTCACTCGTGGTTACACTAACCACCAACTCACTCAACCATGGGTAAACACTCACCCACAAAGCATTTCACTCAATTTGTGTGTAACTAGACCCATCAGAAAGCACAACATCAGCCATCATATCGCAAGGGCACTGCCAGTAGGCCATCACATATGTGTTTTCCATTCAGACCATCAACACTACGAGATTTCAATAAACTGTGTTTTGAACATCGTTTTGAATGTGGTTTTTGAATAAAATGTGGATTATGACCTGAAATAACGTGAGTTGGATTATGACATGTACGTTAACGACACATTTTACAAGAATTGGTGTTTTAGCTGTGTTTGGGGCGTAGACTTGAGATTCTGATTGTGGTTTTTAGATTTTGATGTGAGATGTGATGTGCCTATGTATGATTAGTATGGTTGATGTAAACTATAGTGGTGATGATTGTGATTTGGACTTAGGTAAGTCATATGTGTTGTCATAATTGATGATTGATTAGTCTCAGACGTCGAGCCCGAGGCTCTAGTTCCTAAGACTGAGTTGTGGTGATTCGGACGTCGAGTGTAACGACCCGTCCTGAATTTCAGGATTAGATTAGTGACTAATCAAGGATTAGTGAGGTTAATCAGAGATTAGTGGGGTACTTTCGAAAGGACGACACAAAATGATAATTTTGCCCCTAAAATGGGCGAAACGTTGACTTTTCGTTCTGGCGGAGATTTTGGCCGATGACTGTAACGTAGTTCGGGACGTCACGAGTTCGTAGAAAAGTGGCACGTCCGATTTCTACATTTGAGGAAAAAGTTATGACGTTCAGAAGTTCATGGGTATTTTGGTAATTTGGTTAAAAGGGTCAAATAGTTGACTTTTGACCCGGGAGGTCCGTTGGTCAAGTACCGAGGACCGTTACGTAGATCGGGTTGATACGAATCCATAGATAGGCGGCACGCCTAAATTGGACGTCAAACGGGAAAGTTATGGGTCACGGAATTTCGGTTACACTATGAACGCATTACGAGGCAATGATGAGGTGGCAATATCAGATTGGGCAGATATTTAGGTGGGACCCGTGGATGAGTGACAAGTGTCAGAGTACGCCAGGATCCGGAAGAGGTATGTGATATCTCGGTCTCTGCTACAGTCCACAATCTGATGTCAACCTGAAGGGCAGTCAAAACATTAAAAGCTGTGAGTGGACAAAAATAAAGAGTTTATAAAACATTTCATAAGAAGACATTTGTACCCTTCACTAAAAAGCATGCATGCATTCGAAAACCATTTAACCGAAAGAAACCATATGTGGGAGCTAAGCCCAAAACCAATATTGAAAGAATTATAATGAAAACGACCATACGGGACTCAGCCCAAACCATAGTAAAACCACGTACATGGGCCACTGCCCAAAACCTGTGCATATCACATATCATATATCTCATATAGCATACATCATATATACATATAATTCACACAACTAATCCTGTCACGGTTTCCAAAGCTACGCGCGTGCTACCCAGGTCTCAATCCGAGTCTTCTCAAAGTCAAGATCAATGTCCGCAGACCACTGATCCTACCCGAGGTAATAGTAATCATAGCCTTCCTGAGAGTAAGGAACCCAACTGGGGGGTGACTCCACTCAGTCGGTGCTCCGTGACTACTCCGGAGTCCACCCAGGCCAATGACCCTCCCCGGAGGAGATAATAGAACAAGTAAAGGATGGTATATGAATACATATATATACATAACATCAACATTCATGCTCAGTTCCCTTGAACCGTCATGATCCATAACATCCATTAACCAGGGTTCATGCCGGTTCCCATAAACTGTCATGAACCAGAATGACCTGACAAAGGTTCATGCCGGTTCCCATAAACCGTCATGAACCACAATGACCTTTCCAGAGTTCATGCCGGTTCCTATAAACCGTCATGAACTTGGAAATCCATCTAGGGTCCCTGACCCGAAATCATCAGTGTAAAACATCTGGGTCTCGTGCCCGAACATATGACTCAACTGGGCACCGTGCCCGATATCTAAGGGTCAGTCACGACTCCGATCATAGTGATGCGTGCAACCATCCATCCAGGACCGCTCTCAATCCTGGTATGTCGCCGTGAACGAATCAACCGACGCGACCACCACAAGATCATGGTTCACTCATCACCGATCGCTATCCTGAACCGTCAGCACTCCGAAGTCGAGCCTCCCCAGGCTGCCCGACAACGAATCGTGCATCGTGACCTCTCCGGAAGGAACACATCCCAAACTGGAGGCGAGCGTCCTATCGTTGATCGTTGTGCACAAAGCACCCGTCGCGACCACGATTTAGACCCGTAGGTCGTAACTAGAGTCATATGCCCGAGACCAAACCAAATGGGTCTCATACCCGAGTTTATTCTTTTGGAAATCCAAAACCATTTAATTTAGACCAATAAAAGAATACAGACCCGTATAGGCACCGTATAGGCCGAAACCTCGAAATACGTGCCTATACGTAACCACACATCGAAATGCACTCATGGCATCACAAACAAGTATTAAAAACATATAATAAACATTTATGCATGCACCAATTTAGAAAACAAGGTCCACTCACAGACCGTCCGAGCTGTTGCCTTGATTTGCGTGTCATACGGCTCCCCGAGCCGATCACTGTCATCGGGACTCCCAAACCTGTCCAAATTTTAATAGAAGGTTATTAACTACTTAATTAACCTCCTACCAAAGCCCCGTAATTTTTCCGTATTTTTAACTATTTTTAAACCGACCCTAAACTTTCTGATGCCCCGAAACATATCGAGACGGTGTCCGATCGACACGAAACCAGTCCCCAAATGTTCGATACATCAAATAGAAGATTTCGCATGTTGGAACTTTCCCCAAAATATCCCCCACGCGCCCGCACGCGACGCCTGAAGTGGCTGCGCATGGGCTTCACGCGCCTGCTACAGTACCCGTCTTCAACCTCGCGCAGCCAGTCCGGGCTAGCCGGTCCGGTCCAACCCCTGCAACTGGACCGGCGTGACCGGTCCATGCTCCTACAATCCTCATTTTTTGTCCGTTTTCTTCCAATCCAATCCCTAAATTCCTATTTTTGTGTTTCCTATCTAACCCAATCAACAAAACCACTTAAAACCCTCAAAAATCCACGGTTCAATTTTCCAAAACCTCCCCAGAGGTCTCTCATCATCCAACCTCCCTCAAAACTGTCCTAATAGCTTCCTAACAACCTATTTACTTAATTAGAATCATTAAAAACGGTTCATAATAACTACAATTCAAAAATGGGGAAAATCGGTTAAAACCGATTACCTTGCACGGTCCTTTCCTCCGCCGTCTACGGCGGCGCTCCCTTGGCCGGCCACCAAGCTCCACAGGTCCTCCTCTCACTCCCTGGTCTCGCACCAATGGTTTACAGGGTCAAGGGTTTGGATTGGATTTGAAATTGGGATCGGGTAATGGTTTTGGGAAAAATGGGAAATGATCGATGATGAAGGAATGGGAGAGGCATGTATGTGGAATGGTAGCCAGTGGATGGGTGACACTTGTCACTCATCCATTGGTTGCTGAAAAGCAACTGGGCCCACTAAAGTCCAAAAGTGCCTCGTAAAACGGGTCATCATGAATAGTATCCTGGAACTTCCGTGAACCGTAACTTCGCCGTCGAACGTCTGAATTCGACGTGTCGCCTGTCTACGGATTCGTATCGTCCTTATCTACGTAATGGTCTTTGGCCCTGGCCATTGGACCTCTCGGTCAAAAGTCAACATTCGACCTCCTATTCACTCAAATTACCAAAATGCCCTTAAACTTCCGAACGTCATAACTTTCTCCTCGAACGTCGGAATTGAACGTGCCACCTGTCTATGAACTCGTGACGTCACGAACTTCGTCACGGTCATCGGTCAAAGTCCATTTGACCGTCCGAATGAAAAGTCAACGTTTTGCCACGACTAGAGGCAAAACGGTCATTTTGCATCGTTCGTCCGATTTTGCACTACTAATCACAGATTAGCCTCACTAATCGTGATTAGTCACTAATCTAATCTAGGAATTTGGGACGGGTCGTTACAACCTTCCCTCCTTAATTAATTTCGTCCTCGAAATTCCAACCGACCTAATTCTAGCCGTTCTTCCTTCCTTAATTAGTACCGTTCTCGAAACTCCATTTATCTTGATTCCACATCCACCCCGTGGAAAGTAGAATCGACCTCGAAACTCGTGTACACTCGTACACCCACTAACCAGAACGATACTCGTCTGCAACCAGACGTACCACTAACACTCTCATCGTATCAACTACGTTCGACTACGTCGAATAATAGAAACCACACGTTACGAGTTGACACCACTTGTCAAATCTACCGTTTTCGTTGACACAACCAATAGACGATTCCCTACTCAATCACCAAACTATCTCGATATCTACTCCCACTGGGAGTCATCAAACCGCACTCAACGATCCACACTGACACCTCCGACAAACTGTCACCACTTGACAGTCGTCAATCGAAAACTGTCACTATACTCACTCGTGGTTACACTAACCACCAACTCACTCAACCATGGGTAAACACTCACCCACAAAGCATTTCACTCAATTTGTGTGTAACTAGACCCATCAGAAAGCACAACATCAGCCATCATATCGCAAGGGCACTGCCAGTAGGCCATCACATATGTGTTTTCCATTCAGACCATCAACACTACGAGATTTCAATAAACTGTGTTTTGAACATCGTTTTGAATGTGGTTTTTGAATAAAATGTGGATTATGACCTGAAATAACGTGAGTTGGATTATGACATGTACGTTAACGACACATTTTACAAGAATTGGTGTTTTAGCTGTGTTTGGGGCGTAGACTTGAGATTCTGATTGTGGTTTTTAGATTTTGATGTGAGATGTGATGTGCCTATGTATGATTGGTATGGTTGATGTAAACTATAGTGGTGATGATTGTGATTTGGACTTAGGTAAGTCATATGTGTTGTCATAATTGATGATTGATTAGTCTCAGACGTCGAGCCCGAGGCTCTAGTTCCTAAGACTGAGTTGTGGTGATTCGGACGTCGAGTGTAACGACCCGTCCTGAATTTCAGGATTAGATTAGTGACTAATCAAGGATTAGTGAGGTTAATCAGAGATTAGTGGGGTACTTTCGAAAGGACGACACAAAATGATAATTTTGCCCCTAAAATGGGCGAAACGTTGACTTTTCGTTCTGGCGGAGATTTTGGCCGATGACTGTAACGTAGTTCGGGACGTCACGAGTTCGTAGAAAAGTGGCACGTCCGATTTCTACATTTGAGGAAAAATTTATGACGTTCAGAAGTTCATGGGTATTTTGGTAATTTGGTTAAAAGGGTCAAATAGTTGACTTTTGACCCGGGAGGTCCGTTGGTCAAGTACCGAGGACCGTTACGTAGATCGGGTTGATACGAATCCATAGATAGGCGGCACGCCTAAATTGGACGTCAAACGGGAAAGTTATGGGTCACGGAATTTCGGTTACACTATGAACGCATTACGAGGCAATGATGAGGTGGCAATATCAGATTGGGCAGATATTTAGGTGGGACCCGTGGATGAGTGACAAGTGTCAGAGTACGCCAGGATCCGGAAGAGGTATGTGATATCTCGGTCTCTGCTACAGTCCACAATCTGATGTCAACCTGAAGGGCAGTCAAAACATTAAAAGCTGTGAGTGGACAAAAATAAAGAGTTTATAAAACATTTCATAAGAAGACATTTGTACCCTCCACTAAAAAGCATGCATGCATTCGAAAACCATTTAACCGAAAGAAACCATATGTGGGAGCTAAGCCCAAAACCAATATTGAAAGAATTATAATGAAAACGACCATACGGGACTCAGCCCAAACCATAGTAAAACCACGTACATGGGCCACTGCCCAAAACCTGTGCATATCACATATCATATATCTCATATAGCATACATCATATATACATATAATTCACACAACTAATCCTGTCACGGTTTCCAAAGCTACGCGCGTGCTACCCAGGTCTCAATCCGAGTCTTCTCAAAGTCAAGATCAATGTCCGCAGACCACTGATCCTACCCGAGGTAATAGTAATCATAGCCTTCCTGAGAGTAAGGAACCCAACTGGGGGGTGACTCCACTCAGTCGGTGCTCCGTGACTACTCCGGAGTCCACCCAGGCCAATGACCCTCCCCGGAGGAGATAATAGAACAAGTAAAGGATGGTATATGAATACATATATATACATAACATCAACATTCATGCTCAGTTCCCTTGAACCGTCATGATCCATAACATCCATTAACCAGGGTTCATGCCGGTTCCCATAAACTGTCATGAACCAGAATGACCTGACAAAGGTTCATGCCGGTTCCCATAAACCGTCATGAACCACAATGACCTTTCCAGAGTTCATGCCGGTTCCTATAAACCGTCATGAACTTGGAAATCCATCTAGGGTCCCTGACCCGAAATCATCAGTGTAAAACATCTGGGTCTCGTGCCCGAACATATGACTCAACTGGGCACCGTGCCCGATATCTAAGGGTCAGTCACGACTCCGATCATAGTGATGCGTGCAACCATCCATCCAGGACCGCTCTCAATCCTGGTATGTCGCCGTGAACGAATCAACCGACGCGACCACCACAATATCATGGTTCACTCATCACCGATCGCTATCCTGAACCGTCAGCACTCCGAAGTCGAGCCTCCCCAGGCTGCCCGACAACGAATCGTGCATCGTGACCTCTCCGGAAGGAACACATCCCAAACCGGAGGCGAGCGTCCTATCGTTGATCGTTGTGCACAAAGCACCCGTCGCGACCACGATTTAGACCCGTAGGTCGTAACTAGAGTCATATGCCCGAGACCAAACCAAATGGGTCTCATACCCGAGTTTATTCTTTTGGAAATCCAAAACCATTTAATTTAGACCAATAAAAGAATACAGACCCGTATAGGCACCGTATAGGCCGAAACCTCGAAATACGTGCCTATACGTAACCACACATCGAAATGCACTCATGGCATCACAAACAAGTATTAAAAACATATAATAAACATTTATGCATGCACCAATTTAGAAAACAAGGTCCACTCACAGACCGTCCGAGCTGTTGCCTTGATTTGCGTGTCATACGGCTCCCCGAGCCGATCACTGTCATCGGGACTCCCAAACCTGTCCAAATTTTAATAGAAGGTTATTAACTACTTAATTAACCTCCTACCAAAGCCCCGTAATTTTTCCGTATTTTTAACTATTTTTAAACCGACCCTAAACTTTCTGATGCCCCGAAACATATCGAGACGGTGTCCGATCGACACGAAACCAGTCCCCAAATGTTCGATACATCAAATAGAAGATTTCGCATGTTGGAACTTTCCCCAAAATATCCCCCACGCGCCCGCACGCGACGCCTGAAGTGGCTGCGCATGGGCTTCACGCGCCTGCTACAGTACCCGTCTTCAACCTCGCGCAGCCAGTCCGGGCTAGCCGGTCCGGTCCAACCCCTGCAACTGGACCGGCGTGACCGGTCCATGCTCCTACAATCCTCATTTTTTGTCCGTTTTCTTCCAATCCAATCCCTAAATTCCTATTTTTGTGTTTCCTATCTAACCCAATCAACAAAACCACTTAAAACCCTCAAAAATCCACGGTTCAATTTTCCAAAACCTCCCCAGAGGTCTCTCATCATCCAACCTCCCTCAAAACCGTCCTAATAGCTTCCTAACAACCTATTTACTTAATTAGAATCATTAAAAACGGTTCATAATAACTACAATTCAAAAATGGGGAAAATCGGTTAAAACCGATTACCTTGCACGGTCCTTTCCTCCGCCGTCTACGGCGGCGCTCCCTTGGCCGGCCACCAAGCTCCACAGGTCCTCCTCTCACTCCCTGGTCTCGCACCAATGGTTTACAGGGTCAAGGGTTTGGATTGGATTTGAAATTGGGATCGGGTAATGGTTTTGGGAAAAATGGGAAATGATCGATGATGAAGGAATGGGAGAGGCATGTATGTGGAATGGTAGCCAGTGGATGGGTGACACTTGTCACTCATCCATTGGTTGCTGAAAAGCAACTGGGCCCACTAAAGTCCAAAAGTGCCTCGTAAAACGGGTCATCATGAATAGTATCCTGGAACTTCCGTGAACCGTAACTTCGCCGTCGAACGTCTGAATTCGACGTGTCGCCTGTCTACGGATTCGTATCGTCCTTATCTACGTAATGGTCTTTGGCCCTGGCCATTGGACCTCTCGGTCAAAAGTCAACATTCGACCTCCTATTCACTCAAATTACCAAAATGCCCTTAAACTTCCGAACGTCATAACTTTCTCCTCGAACGTCGGAATTGAACGTGCCACCTGTCTATGAACTCGTGACGTCACGAACTTCGTCACGGTCATCGGTCAAAGTCCATTTGACCGTCCGAATGAAAAGTCAACGTTTTGCCACGACTAGAGGCAAAACGGTCATTTTGCATCGTTCGTCCGATTTTGCACTACTAATCACAGATTAGCCTCACTAATCGTGATTAGTCACTAATCTAATCTAGGAATTTGGGACGGGTCGTTACAACCTTCCCTCCTTAATTAATTTCGTCCTCGAAATTCCAACCGACCTAATTCTAGCCGTTCTTCCTTCCTTAATTAGTACCGTTCTCGAAACTCCATTTATCTTGATTCCACATCCACCCCGTGGAAAGTAGAATCGACCTCGAAACTCGTGTACACTCGTACACCCACTAACCAGAACGATACTCGTCTGCAACCAGACGTACCACTAACACTCTCATCGTATCAACTACGTTCGACTACGTCGAATAATAGAAACCACACGTTACGAGTTGACACCACTTGTCAAATCTACCGTTTTCGTTGACACAACCAATAGACGATTCCCTACTCAATCACCAAACTATCTCGATATCTACTCCCACTGGGAGTCATCAAACCGCACTCAACGATCCACACTGACACCTCCGACAAACTGTCACCACTTGACAGTCGTCAATCGAAAACTGTCACTATACTCACTCGTGGTTACACTAACCACCAACTCACTCAACCATGGGTAAACACTCACCCACAAAGCATTTCACTCAATTTGTGTGTAACTAGACCCATCAGAAATACCATGACCCACTGCACAGTATCCAATGTCTAGTTCACGACCTCGACTAATCCAATGGTATTGGAACTAATCCATCTACCAACACGCTTACCAACATACTACCGGTATAACCTATATACCATCATTGACACGACAAGTACACCCATTATCGTACCTCGAATAACGCACAAGGTACGTATATCTACCCATCAATTAGCTTACAACCACCTAGGTCATAGCCAATCACGTTTCTATTCTGGAGTCCATCTATCCAATCCAGCACTAGACAAATCAAAAACTCCGACCTATTATCCATTTCCAAATCCGAATTTGCAATGTCGTAAGAAATCCCGAATTCAAACCCAGAAATCATATCCATAGCCATGTCCAAATCAGAATCTGAAATCATTATTCCGTAACTAGCATTTGGAATAACCATTCCGAACCCAAATCCATAAAAAGAAATCCCCAGTCAAGCTCTAGAATCAAATCCCGAATCGTCACCCAGAATCCGATTCCAAAACCCAAATCCAGAAATCCTCTTTCAAGTTCCAAAATCAAATCCTGAATCGTCATCCAGAAATCTGATTCCAAAACTCGAAACCTCGTTCACATCTACCGAGACGTACCAAAACTGAACCTCTCGGTTACCTGCTCAACCGATTACCCTATTACCATCGATTGACTTCATAGGGAAGCCAATCCCAATATCAACATATCTAGGCTGACAAAATCAGACCACTTCGGAAAAATACTCACCTGAGTAATATACCATATGGGATTTACCTCGAAAAGAAGTTCAGTCCCAACATCCTCAACTCAAACATCCAAGTAAGAGCGACAAATTCTCCACCTATCTAGATCATCAAAACCACGATCCAGATCCATAACGATACCCAAAGTCCTAAACCAATTCCCACATCCAAATAGATTAGTCAATGACGAGACACGTCGAGACTGTGGGTTCCCACCAATCACTTCGTATCGATCCTTGTCATTCCACCGAGGAAAAACCAAGGATGATCGAATACAATGACATCAAAATCCATCCTACGTGAATGCAACAACACTCGCTGCACTCACCACGTCATCATGATCACCTTCACCAGCACCAGCGCTAGTACCAGCACCACGCATTATCACCAACACTAGTGTCAGTATCGGCACACCATGTGCAAAACTGACAACTCTGGATCTCCGCTCATACCGAGCGACGATCCCGTACCTCTGCTCGAATAGGAGAAACTCTGCCTCCCTCGTACCCAACACCTCTGGGTACAGTCACCCTGAGAATCGTACGAGAAAAGGAAAAAGTCCCCTGAACGTCCCCGATTCCCAACAAACGTAACTACAACCACTCTCGGTAGTAGCGCCTGCCACAGACTCGAGCAGACCTCACTACCAAACATCGTTATCGAGACTCCGCATCCAATGGAATCAACCGTACGTACTACCACTTCGGATCCCACTCAGAGATTCCATCGACAAGTACCAACCCTGATAACTTGTCCAACCAAATCACTAACCAGTCGTAACTCGACTCAACCAATGTCGTTAACCAGGTTGCCCATGACCTTAGTTGCACAAATAATCCATCACAACTAAGTAGCACGACAACCAACTAGGTCAAACCGATAAGTACAACCCCGACTGTGAATGCAGTCCCAACACAAGCAGACATGACTAGACCGACTAACAAATCCAAATCCGAGTAGTCGTCCAAGTCAAACCACTCGCCAACTCACATTCTCGAATCATACACCTAAGGTAGGGTTCCAAGATCACACCTAGAGTTCCTCAGAACCCAACCGCCCAGAAGACAGTGTATCCCACGATCTAACCGACCCCGCGGTCTTGACATCGCAAGGACATCAATCCAATCCTACCGTAAGTCCAACCAGAATTCCTCGAATCCGGCTACCAACTGCCATAAGTTCAACCAGAGTTCCACGAACTCGACTGCTAACCACCAGGAGCCGTGAATCCATTTAACTCAACCAAATCCGATCATCCAACTCAACAATATTCGACCATCCGATGATCACAATTCCCAACCAGTCGTCAGAACTGATCCTACGACATCGTGAAGACGATCCCAACTAACCGTCTCACGATCAAAATGTTAACGTACCGTTACGTCATCCCTTCCGTAGGGTCCCACACTGTCAACCCTGACAGAACTATGGCAACCCCGGCATCTAGTGCCGAACCAAAACATTCCCCGATTCAATCCTACTAACTATCGTACCGGCATCCCAACAATCAGGTTGATAACGAACTATAGCCACTTGAGATATCACATCCTCGACCTGCATACATTTCAAGAGCTCCACGGTTGCTCGAATAGAGACAACCCCGCTCTGATAAGCATCCTACGAGCAATCCTATGCTCTGATACCACGCTGACAGGACCCATCCCAATCCCCCCAGGATTAGTGCGGGATGACCCTGCTCACGTCTGACACGAAGTGTCAGACAAGGGATATTTTCGACCTCTGCCCTCCCTGGCTATCAGAGTACGCCAGGATCCGGAGGAGGTATGTGATATCTCGGTCTCTGCTACAGTCCACAATCTGATGTCAACCTGAAGGGCAGTCAAAACATTAAAAGCTGTGAGTGGACAAAAATAAAGAGTTTATAAAACATTTCATAAGAAGACATTTGTACCCTCCACTAAAAAGCATGCATGCATTCGAAAACCATTTAACCGAAAGAAACCATATGTGGGAGCTAAGCCCAAAACCAATAATGAAAGAATTATAATGAAAACGACCATACGGGACTCAGCCCAAACCATAGTAAAACCACGTACATGGGCCACTGCCCAAAACTTGTGCATATCACATATCATATATCTCATATAGCATACATCATATATACATATAATTCACACAACCAATCCTGTCACGGTTTCCAAAGCTACGCGCGTGCTACCTAGGTCTCAATCCGAGTCTTCTCAAAGTCAAGATCAATGTCCGCAGACCACTGATCCTACCCGAGGTAATAGTAATCATAGCCTTCCTGAGAGTAAGGAACCCAACTGGGGGGTGACTCCACTCAGTCGGTGCTCCGTGACTACTCCGGAGTCCACCCAGGCCAATGACCCTCCCCGGAGGAGATAATAGAACAAGTAAAGGAAGGTATATGAATACATATATATACATAACATAAACATTCATGCTCGGTTCCCTTGAACCGTCATGATCCATAACATCCATTAACCAGGGTTCATGCCGGTTCCCATAAACCGTCATGAACCAGAATGACCTGACAAAGGTTCATTCCGGTTCCCATAAACCGTCATGAACCACAATGACCTTTCCAGAGTTCATGCCGGTTCCCATAAACCGTCATGAACTTGGAAATCCATCTAGGGTCCCTGACCCGAAATCATCAGTGTAAAACATCTGGGTCTCGTGCCCGAACATATAACTCAACAGGGCACCGTGCCCGATATCTAAGGGTCAGCCACGACTCCGATCATAGTGATGCGTGCAACCATCCATCCAGGACCGCTCTCAATCCTGGTATGTCGCCATGAACGAATCAACCGACGCGACCACCACAAGATCATTATGCACTCATCACCGATCGCTATCCTGAACCGTCAGCACTCCGAAGTCGAGCCTCCCCAGGCTGCCCGACAACGAATCGTGCATCGTGACCTCTCCGGAAGGAACACATCCCAAACCGGAGGCGAGCGTCGTATCGTTGATCGCTGTACACAAAGCACCCGTCGCGACCACGATTTAGACCCGTAGGTCGTAACTAGAGTCATATGCCCGAGACCAAACCAAATGGGTCTCATACCCGAGTTTATTCTTTTGGAAATTCAAAACCATTTAATTTAGACCAATAAAAGAATATACACCCGTATAGGCACCGTATAGGCCAAAACCTTGAAATACGTGCCTATACGTAACCACACATCAAAATGCCCTCATGGCATCAAAAACAAGTATTAAAAACATATAATAAACATTTATACATGCACCAATTTAGAAAACAAGGTCCACTCACAGACCGTTTGAGCTGCCGCCTTGATTTGCGTGTCATACGGCTCCCCGAGCCGATCACTGTCATCGGGACTCCCAAACCTGTCCAAATTTTAATAGAAGGTTATTAACTACTTAATTAACCTCCTACCAAAGCCCCATAATTTTCCCGTATTTTTAACTATTTTTAAACCGACCCTAAACTTTCCGATGCCCCTAAACATATCGAGACGGTGTCCGATCGACACGAAACCAGTCCCAAAATGTTCGATACATCAAATAGAAGATTTCGCATGTTGAAACTTTCCCCAAAATATCCCCACGCGCCCGCACGTGCCGCCTGAAGTGGCTGCGCGTGGGCTTCACACGCCTGCTACAGTACCCGTCTTCAACCTTGCGCAGCCGGTCCGGTCCAACCCCTGCAACTGGACAGGTGTGACCGGTCCATGCTCCTACAATCCTCATTTTTCGTCCGTTTTCTTCCAATCCAATCCCTAAATTCCTATTTTTGTGTTTCCTATCTAACCCAATCAACAAAACCACCTAAAACCCTCAAAATCCACGGTTCAATTTTCCAAAACCTCCCCAGAGGTCTCTCATCGTCCAATATCCCTCAAAACCGTCCTAATAGCTTCCTAACAGCCTATTTACTTAATTAGAATCATTAAAAACGGTCCATAATAACTAGAATTCAAAAATGGGGAAAATCGGTTAAAACCGATTACCTTGCACGGTCCTTTCCTCCGCCGTCTACGGAGGCGCTCCCTTGGCTGGCCACCAAGCTCCACAGGTCCTCCTCTCACTCCCTGGTCTCTCACCAATGGTTTACAGGGTCAAGGGTTTGGATTGGATTTGAAAATGGGATCGGGTAATGGTTTTGGGAAAAATGGGAAATGATCGATGATGAAGGAATGGGAGAGGCATGTATGTGGAATGGTAGCCAGTGGATGGGTGACACTTGTCACTCATCCATTGGTTGCTGAAAAGCAACTGGGCCCACTAAAGTCCAAAAGTGCCTCGTAAACGGGTCATCATGAATAGTATCCTGGAACTTCCGTGAACCGTAACTTCGCCGTCGAACGTCCGAATTCGACGTGCCGCCTGTCTACGGATTCGTATCGTCCTTATCTACGTAATGGTCTATGGCCCTCGGCCATTGGACCTCTCGGTCAAAAAGTCAACATTTGACCTCCTATTCACTCAAATTACCAAAATGCCCTTAAACTTCCGAACGTCATAACTTTCTCCTCGAACGTCGGAATTGAATGCGCCACCTGTCTATGAACTCGTGACGTCACGAACTATGTCACGGTCATCGGTCAAATTTCATTTGACCGCCCGAATGAAAAGTCAACGTTTTGCCACCACTACGGGCAAAACGGTCATTTTGCATCGTTCGTCCGATTTCGCCCTACTAATCACAGATTAGCCTCACTAATCGTGATTAGTCACTAATCTAATCTAGGAATTTGGGATGGGTCGTTACAAACCGTTCCAGCCCTAAGCCGAAAAACCTCATACCCTGCACCGCGTATCGAGCGACTATCATCCTGACACGAACAACCGCTGCTAACTAACCAGAACGAACGTACTATCATTATCGCATCCAGGTTGCTAACGGGCTGTTCCGCGTCGAGACATCATATCCACAGTAGCATCACACTACCCAAGTCGATGAACCAACGACACTAGGAACCAAATACTCGCGCAAAACACAAGAAACCTCGCTCGCATACCAATTATCGGGACCCACCCCTAATCCCCTAGGATTAAGGGTTAAATCCCGATCCCGTCTAACTTACGCATGACACGAAGGCTAAACTAACGTCCAACCTTCATGTGACACGTAAGTCGGATAAGGGATTCTCGATCCAACCATTCGAACAGTAACCGGACTTCCCAGCGTATACCGAACTACTGTGGATTTCGAGTGTGATGTCTCCGTCTTTCTCGATCAACAGCTCGTACCGAAACAACCTGGAGGGCATCGAAAACGCGAAAAAGTCTGTAAGTGGACAAAATAAAGTATAATTTAGAACACAGTTCAATAAAACAATTACATTTTTACCCTCCACGCAAAAATCAATGCATGCATATCAATTCAAGTCATGAAACCACTCATACCAAAACCCACCCAAGAAAAACCATTTGAAAACCCGTATCAAAACCGTTATTCAAATCCAGGCCTCGGCCCTAAATCACAAATCAATCTCAAATCCCGGAACTAAGTCCCAAAACTCTTCAAATCCACTTCATCCGGGCCACAGCCCAAAACCAGTGAAAACTAGTGAAAATATATCAATCATACAAGTTACTGGATCTCAAGTGCGCCCGAGTCTTTAAACTGAAAACACAATGCGCAAATAGCCAGGCCTTCCCGGGATATCCGAGTCTTTAAACTCAAAACACAATCACAGGCCTCCGGGGGTATCATAACCGAGTCTTTAAACTCTAAACATATACCGAGTCTTTAAACTCAAAACACATCAATCCAGGGCCCTCCCCCCGTCAATCAATCCGAGTCTTTAAACTCAAAACCAGATCCAGTAGGTTTTTCTCTTTTTTCTGGGTCTTTAAACCCAAAACCATCTTTCAAGCAATCAGTGAAAACCATAAAAAAATCCACAGTCGAATTCGCAACGATGATTCCGTAAGCCGGCATCCGGAACCATCGTTCTGAACACAAGTCCAAACTTCCTTTCCAAAACTCAAAACCGAAAGCTCATTTATCGAAATCTCATAAACAGGGCTCCAAGCCCGAAATCTCTTTTCTGAAATCTCGTAAAACGTGAAATTCAGTAAATATCTCGAAAAACGCGCAAAACCGTAAACCAGCAAGATCATAAAGCAAATCATAGAATCATGTATGAAAAAATATTAAAACATATATGCATGCATCAAGAGTTAGAAAGCAAAGTCCACTCACAGACCATAGCGTCGTCACCTCAATACGCGCACTTACGCCGTTCCCGGCCATTCCGCTATCCTCGGCTTTCCCGAACCTGTTCATATCCGATAAAGAGGTCACTAACTACTTAAAAAAGCTTACACTAATGCCCTGTAATTTTTCCGAATTTTTAACTATTTTTCACCGAGCCCTAAAACCTTCAGATAGCCCGAAACATATCGAGACGATGTCCGATCGACTCGAAACCAGCGTCAAAATGTTCGTTACAACGAATACTTTAAAAGTCGTGTTCGAAACTTCCCATAAAGGGGCTCCAAGCGCCCTCACGCGCCGCCCAAAGGGGGCTACGCGTGGTAGCCACGAGCCCAGTACTGTTCATCTTCAACCTCTGCCGAATCGGGTCCAGACCGGTTCGGTTCAGGGCGGTCCAATTGAACCGGCGAGGGCAGTTTTGTCCATTTTCAAGTCCAATTTCAGTCCTATTTAGCCTAATTGCTTCGTCCAATCCTTTCCTATGCATTTACATAATAAAAACAAGAACTTGGGGTCTGGTTGTTACCTTCCCGATTCAAAATTATCAGTTTCCACCGTCGACCGTCACCCAGCACGATTCCAGCCTCCACTTCCCTTGGTTTTGAGCTTACTGAGTTCCTTAGTTCCTCCAAACCCTTATCCAATCAAAAATTCTGAGTAAAACCGTGTCAAACTAAAATTACCATTTTCGATTCCAAAATCAAATTTTCCTAAACGTCCACTTACTGTCTTTTCCAAGCCTGAATTCCTCATCTATGGAGTTCCTTTCAACCTTCCAACCATTTTCCTTTCAGAAACTATGGGTTCAAGATCATGATTGAGGGTGATCAAATCCTGGTTCCTCACGGTTTTGTTCTGTTTCCTCCTGTCACATGGCCACCGTCCAGGGTGGCTTGCCATGACCGCACCACCCACATCCTCAACAACTGTTCTCTCTCTTGCCTTCACACACCTCTCACAAGGCCTCACACACTCATTGAAATGGGTCGATTGTTCCTCACTGTCTCAGTCTCTGTTTTCTCATTTTGCACAGTTAACCAACACAAACCATTCAAATTGAACCGTGAAAGTGGCTAGAAGCCACTAGACAGTGGCTAGGTGTCCAACACCCTATGGTCCACACTCCAAAATATCCAATTAAATCAGCCCATGTGTCCTTATCTGATTGGGTACAATTCCCCATGCGTTAAAAGACCAAAATGCCCATGTAAGTCCAAATTACCATTTTGCCCCTCACTTTCTAGAACCACAACTTATCCGTCCGATGTCCGATGAAGGTGTGCCTCTGTCGTTGTTCTCAGGACGTCAAGGCCTATCTAACGGTCCTTGGTTTGCATGAAGAAAACTTGTCATGCAAAAAGTCAACAAAATCCTCCTTTTAACCAAATTACAAAAATGCCCTCAATCTTCCGAACATCATAACTTCCTCCTCGGATGTCGGAATCGAGCGTGCCACCTGTCTACGGACTCGTGACGTCCCGAACTACGTCACAGTCATTGCCCAATGTCCATTTGAGCACCCGAACTAAAAGTCAACATTTTGCCCATTCTAGGGGCAAAATCGTTATTCTGCACCGTCTGTCCAAAAGTATCCAACTAAACACCGATTATCTTCTTTAATCTGTCATTAAACTCTAATCTAATCCTGACTTCGGGGACGGGTCGTTACACATTGGGTTCCTTACTCTCAGAAAGGCTATGGATTATAACCCCCAGGTAGGGTCATTGATCTACGGACATTGACCTGGGTGGACGCTAGGGAGACTTGGGATTTGAGACCTCGGGTAGTACGCGCGTAGCTCTAGATACCGTGATAGGATTGGTTATATGAATTGGATAAACATGATTTCTTGGTTTTTCGAAATTTTGTTTTATGATGATAAATGGATTTGGGCTGAGATCCCACATATGTTTATTATGTACTAGTTTTCTGTAAATAGATTTGGGCAGGGGCCGTATGGATTTGGTTATTGAAACATATGTGGTTTGATAAATAGTTTTACTATGCATGTGTAACGACCCATCCCGGAAATCGAGATTAGATTTGTTGTTAATGACGGATTAATAAAGTTAAACGGTGATTAGTTGGCTGCGATCGGACAGACGGTGCGAAATGACAATTTTGCCCCTGGAATGGGCAAAAATGTTGACTTTTAGTTTGGGTGGTCAAATGGACTTGGCCCGATGACCGTGACGTAGTTCGGGACGTCACGAGTTCATAGACAAGTGGCACATTCGATTCTGACGTCCGAGGAAAATGTTATGACGTTCGGAAGTTCGAGGACACTTTCGTAATCAAGGTTAAAGAGGGAATTTGTTGACTTTTTACATGACAACTACTTTTCACTTAATTTTAAGACCATTAGGAAGGTCTCGAGTGTCACGACCCGGCCCATCTAACAATATTGTTCGCTTTGTCCCCAGCCCTCACGGTTTTGTTTTCGGGAGCTCACGTGCAACTTCCCAATAGGTCATCCATCATGGGATTGCACCAGCCTCAACTCGCTTAACTTTGGGGTTCCAATCCCCCCCAAAGCCACTGAGCTCCCAAAAGGCCTTGTGTTAGATAGATACGTGCCCACACATATAAGGTACTTCACCTTTACCTCCCCGAGCGATGTGGGATCGTTCACCGATCTTACCTTTCCAAGCTCACGGGTCTTGCTCACCTATCTTGCTTCTCAAGCTCACGGGTCTTGCTCACCATTCTTGCTTCCAAGACCGGGTCTTACATCGAGTCCCTGATTCCAACGACAGGCGGTGAAGGTTGGACGTTAGTTTAGCCTTCGTGTCATGCGTAAGCTGGACGGGATCGGGATTTAGCCCTTAATCTCATGGGATTAGGGGTGGGTCCTGACAGCATGCATGCTTTTTAGTGAAGAGCATAAAGGTCTTTTATGAAATATGGTTTATAAACTCTTTTATTTTCATCCACTCACAGTCTTTCTATTTTCAATATCCTTCACGTTGAATACGGTGTGAACTCTAGCAGAGACCGAGACATCATATACCTCCTCCGGATCCTGGCGTACTCTAGAAGCCTTAAGGCTAAAGGTTTTAATTTTCCCTGGTCTGACACTCCGTGTCAGACGGGATCAGGAACGTCCCTTGTTAATCTCGGGGGGATTGGGACCAGTCTTGACATCGAGCCTGAGGCTCGTGTTTCCAAGAGAGTGTGTTTGTGATGGCCTGCCAGTAGTGCCGGGTGAGGTGATGATTGATGTTGTGCTTATGTATTAATGATGAGTTGACTATGTATGAGTTTTGTGATGATGTTAGTTTTGGATTGATTGTGTGGATTGATGTGATGACTTGTGAGATGTTATGTATGTTGTGGTTATACCTATTGGTTGGTTAGTCTCGGACGTCGAGCTGGGCTCTGGTTCCCAAGTGACTTTGTGGTGTACCTGCTAGTGGGGTAGTGGTTTCATGTGTGACATTGTGATGATGGTGGGTTGATTGTATGTGATTGTTGTGTTGTCCTTGTGTTAGTGGTTGTGATCTAGAATAAAGCTTATGTCGACTTACCGAGGTCTTAGAGGATTTAATGTTAATGTTGAGTTGAAAACTTGTTTCACATATTTCGAGAATATATATATATTATGTTTTGTTTCAATCGAAATGAAAAGGTTTTCGTATGCATGCATGGTTTTGGAAAATTGAGGGTAAAAGCTGAATGTTTTCAAATTGTGTTTCAAACTATTTCTTTCTTTCCACTCACACATTTTCTTGGTTTTGTAACCCCCCAGGGACGTTGCACCGGAATCGAGGCTTTGAAAATGGAGGCATTAACTAGAGAAACTTATGTGTATCCCTGGTCTAACAAGGTTTATGCTAGATGGGAGCATGGCCCGAATGTACTATTCTAGTGTATTCAGGTGGGGTCCTATTATTTACCCCCTTCCTTCATAAGATCCATAACAAGATGAGGCATAAGAGCATGACGTGAAAAAGGTAGGAAGGGCCTATGTGTGCACAACCATAGATCAAACAAAATATAAACTCGTTCACCATCCCGAATCCACCATCTAATCCCAGCTTTTAGGACTTGGAGTCCATGAAGGATCCCCTTCCATCCATAAGATCTTCCATGCACTTCCTTTGCCCTTAGGATTTGACCATCGGGAAAATATTTATCTCTCAAAGGTTGAGCCAACAGAGGGTCATGGCAATTCAAAATACTCCAACTGATCTTGGCAAGCATTGACACGGTGAAACACCACAAGTCCTTGAAACTCAAATACTAGCACGCTTAGATTGTGTGACTTATCTCAAGAACCCCAACGAATCCAAGTCTTTTTGCCCATACTTCCCCACCAAAAACCAACCATAATCCTGGTAATATCTTGACACACATCCACATGAAGAAAAAAACAAGATATATAATAGATGGGCAATAGCCGTAGTGACCGATTTGAGGAGAATTTCTTTACCAACAGGAGATAAGAATTGCTTACCTAACCTTTGATATTTCTCTCAATGCATAGTCGGGTTACCTCAAACAGCTTTTTCTTCGAGCTACCAAAATCTGTCATAAGGCCAAAATATTTACCAAAACTCTCATTACACCGAATACACTGAATCCTAAGGAGAGTAGACTGAGCATCTTTGTTATTAGAAGGAACATCACCACTGAAAATGACTACATTTTTATCAAAATTGATGAGTTCACCGGACTCAGTAGCATAAGTGTTCATAATCTCCTTAACACAAGCAGCTCCCCCTTAGGTAGCTTTGCACATAAAAACTGAATCATCAACAAAAAAAAAAATTAAGTGAGGTTAATCCGATTAGGAACAAGGTGGATACCCTAGAACAAACCGCCCCCTTCACGCCTTCGAAAAAAGGCTGAAAGGCCCTCATTACACATAACAAATAAAAAAAAGGGATAGCGGTTCCCCTTGCCATATACCAAAGGAAGGCCGAATAAGACCTAAAGGTTCACCATTGATCATAACACTATAGGTGGCAGAGGTTACATAGCTCAAAACCACTGTATGAAATTCTTAGCAAAACCAAACCTTCTCATCACAGCTTGGAGAAAACCCCACTCAATTCGATCATAAACTTTGGCAGTATCTAGCTTCAAAACCATGTTTTCCGTTTCCACCCCTCTCTTCTTTTTCAAAGTATGCAAAACTCCATGCACTACTAATATATTATCAGGGATATACCTACCTTCAACAAAGGCAGATTGTACAAGGCTAATGATCTTTTTCAGCACCTTTTTCAAAGTATAAGCTCATTTCTAAGATCATTAAGCTTTTTGATCCTATTGACTTTATACTAATAGAGATGTGAAACTTTTTTATATTAAAGAGATGTTATTAATATAATTAATAAATAATGTTCAGAAAAACCCTATTTGAAAGATATTGAAGAAAATATTGTATTACTTCTAAGCAGAAAATAAAAAAGTTAAATGATATGACAATCATGAATATGCTAGTTGATCAATTGATATCACAATGAAAAAGAAAACAGTTTGGATTCATAATTTCTATTCAGAGTGTCGATACCATATCGACCGACCCGACCATGACTCGGAAGGTCACTCGGGCCAAGCTCGGCTCACCGTCAGGGTCCATCACCACTTGGAAGGCCACCTAAACCAGGCCCATCAAGAATGCCCATGCCTAAAGCCCATTACGAGGCCCATCACCTAAACCTAGATATTTCCTATAAATAGGGAGCCCACTCCCTCATTTGAGGGATTCCACTCTCTCTAAAAATGAGCTCTCCCTTCTCTCTACATTCTTAGTCTTTCACGAAGACTCAAGACCTCTTGTATCATGTACAAACACTTATATCATTAATAAGAAAAGAGCAACACCATGGACGTAGCACGATTCGGGTGAACCACGTACATCTCGTGTTCTTTATGTGTGTGCAGTTTTCATAGACTAGTTGGTTCATTTTATGCATCAACAGTTGACGTCATCTGTAGGAAGATGACTAAAATCCATGTCGGTCTCCATTTTCTTATCTCCCCTGCTGGAACCCACATCACCCGAGGGCACCGAGCATCCGCTACACCCATTTCTAGTCGACCTGACCCCCTTTCTGGTCTTCCTGACCTCTTTCTTGGTCGACCCTCACACTTTCTCTAGTCTTCCTGGCCTATTTTCTGGTCGGCATGACCCCCTTACTAGTCTTCCTGACCCTTTATGGCCTTTATGACCCTTTGTATGGTCTTCTAACCCCTTTCTAATCTTCTTGACCCCTTTTCTAGTCTTCCTGACTCATTTTCTGGTATTCCTAACCTGTTTTCTGGTATTCTTGGCCCCTTTCTAGTCTTCCTGGCCCTTTTCTAGTCGGCCTAACACCTTTTTCTGGTCTTTCTGACCCATTTATGGTTAGCCTGGCCTGCATTCTAGTCTTCCTGGCCCCTTTTCTGGTCTTCTTGACCCTTTTATGGTCTTCTTGACCCTTTTTTGGTAGGCCTGACACTTTTCCCATTTTTGGTGGGCCTAACCCCTTTCTAGTTTTCCTGACCCTTTTTCTAGTCTTTTTGAGCCCATTCTCAACTTGCTAACCCCTATTCTAGTCTACTTGGCCCTTTTTTAGTCTTCCCGACCCTTTCTAATCAGTCTGACACTCTTTTTGGTCTTCATGATTGTCATGACTCGACCTTCTCCATCAGGATATTGTTCGCTTTGGGCCCATTCCCTCACGGTTTTTTTCTTGGGAGCTCATGTGCAATTTTCAAGTGGGTCACCCATTCTGGGATTGCACCAGCCCCTACTCGCTTAACTTTGGAGTTCCCTAGGACCCAAAACCAGTGAGCTCCTAAAAGGCCTCATGTTGGATAGATGTGCGCCCACACATAAAAAGCGCATCCCTAGATCCCTCGGGCGATGTGGGATTGTTAACCATGACTCCAAGGCACGGATCCTTATAATCCACCCCCCTTGGGGCCCAGCGTCCTCGCTGGCACACTCAATTCCATTCGGGGTTGGGATCTGATACCAAATTGTCACAACCCAACCTTCTCCATCAGGATATTGTCCGCTTTGGGCCTAGCCCTCCAGTTTAGTTCTAGAGAGCTCACGTGCAACTTCCTAGTGGTTCACCCATCTTGGGATTGCACTAGCCCCTACTCACTTTACTTTGGAGTTCCCTAGGAATCAAAGCTAGTGAGCTCTCAAATGGCCTCATGTTGGATAGATGTGCGCTTACACATATAGGCGCATCTCTCAGAACCCGCGGGTAATATGGGATTGCTAACCATGCCCCCAAGGCACGGGTCCTCACAATGATAGCCTTCTTGGTCCACCTGTCACTCTTTCTAGTTTTCTTGATATCTTTTTTGTCTTCTTGATACTTTTTTGGCCTATCTTCGCCTTCACCAAGACCGATTGGCCACATGATCAAGCAAGGTCCCGCCAACTTGGTCCGATCAAATTGCTCTTGGTTTTCTTTCGTCTTCACTAAGACCGATCGGCCATATGATCGTACGAGGTTGTAATGCCCCGGAAATTCTAAAGATGTAAATTTGTAAAATAATAAATGAAATGACGTTTTTACCGTTGTGAATAGTATGGTCAAATTGTTGACTTTTTACTTGGCAGGTCGAACGGATGTTGGCCAATGACTGTGACGTAGTTTAGGACTTCACGAGTCCATAGACAAGTGGCACGTCCGATTCCGACGATCATGGAAGAAGTTATGACGTTAGGAAGTTCGAGGGCATTTTTGTAATTGGGTCGAAAAGAAGGAAATTGTTTACTTTTTGTTTGACCACTATTTTTCATGTAATTTGAGGACCATTAGGTAGGTCTCGATTCCTTGAGTCCGTGGACAGGCGGCACGCTGAAAACGGACCTTGGACGGATGAGTTACGGTTCTAGAACGAGGAGAGGCATTTTGGTAATTTTGTGAAGGAAGGGCAAAATGGTAATTTCAAGGCTGCAGTTTGAAACAGCCGTGGTGGTTTACTGTGTGAATTGTTTTAGTTGTTCAGTGAATTATTTAACAATGTTAGTGACGTTGGGGAAATTCTTTAACATTGTTTTTGAGTTTGAGGCTGAGTGGAAACAGGCATGCTGTGGACTATGAAGAACACAAAGCACGGGCACCCATTTTCTTTTAGTTTTGGGTCAGTTGCGGGGAACACTTACATAGAGGGACTGAGAGATTCTTTTAGTTAGCTGTGAAGGACGAATTGATTATAGAGAGTTAGAGTGAGTCGAGAGGGTCATTTTGGAGAGGAAAAGACTGAGAACTTGAGAGAAAACTGAGTCGGGAAAAAAATGGAAAATGGAGGGAAATTTCAAAAATTAATTTGTGAGTCGAGAGGAGCTAAACAGAGGTTAGAAACAGTGTTCTGGGTTCATTTCGACTTCAACCATACAAAAATCGAAGGAAGTTGATCACGGTTTGGCCTAGAACTGAAGTTCCAGTTTCTGGAAAATTTAAAGGTTGAGGACGACTACCTACAGGTAAGGGTTTGTGAAATTGGTTACGGTTTAATGTTTGTTTAATTCTTACAAAGCTTCTGTGTTAATTAATTAGAAAACCAAGTTGATTTGAGTGAGTTTCAAAAGTCGACCCGTTTGTTTGATCATGTGTGAAATGATCGATTTAGGGCTTGATGTAGAAAATTAATAAGGGAGAACCTAAATTAACACTTAATGGAAGGATTTCGGTGGAAAAAGGGAAAGAATTAAGCTGGAATTGTTAGAGATTTAACCGGGTCGAGTCGCGGGTCTATAACCCGTTTAGTAGGGTTTCGGGTGAAGAAAACGACATTGTAGCTCACTGTGCAGGGCGCGTTGCTTTCACGCGTAGCCATTTTGGACGGCACGTGAGGGCGCGTGAGACCATATCTCCGGTCACGGTCAACAGGTGATTTGATACTTTCAGTGTAACGAACATTTTGAGTTAAATTTCGAGTCGATCGGACATCGTTCAGGATAGTTTGGAGAGTTCGACGGTTTAGGATTTTATTTTAATTACGCTGAAAAATCCCGAAAAAAATTAGGGAAATTAATGTAAGCTTAATGGAAGTGTTTGTGACCCAAATTGTGATCTTTGGCAGGCCAGAACATTCCCGAGGCAACCGAGGAGCGTACGGGACGCGATTGTCACGTTCGAATTCGTGAGTGGACTTTTGATTTCTAACCGAGCATACATAACTGTTTTACTCCCTTGATTTATGGTTCTATATATGATTTTATGATTATATTTATGATATTTCTGCTTTACGTGAATGCACGCTTTTCGATGTGATTTATCGTATTTTTACGTATTTCGAGACTATGGGTTCTTCGATACTTTGATGATGGTTTGATGAGTGATTTTATACAATTTGTGCATATGACATTCTAATGATGATTTGTTTTTTATTTGTGAGTAAAATTCGGAATTTGAACGTGAAATTCGGACATAAGTCCTATTTCGATAAAATGTGATTTCAAATTGGTTTTGGAAATTGGATCACGATGGATCCTGAATTGTAATGATTCACATTTGATTTTGGGTTTAAAGACCCCGTACGATTGTTGGATTTGGTTTTGGGTTTAAAGACCCAGATGAGATATGACGGGGGCGGGCCCGGATTGGGTTTAAAGACCCGGATTGAATTTAAAGACTCGGGAGTTTAAAGACTCAGTTACTGTGATGTCCCCCGAGGCCTTGATTGTGTTTTGAGTTTAAAGACTCGTTGATATCCCGGGAAGGCCTGATATATGAGTTTAAAGACTCGGATAGATCCAGCAGTTTGATTTGTTGATGTTACATTTGGTTTTACATGGTTTTATAGTTATCTACTGTAACGGTTTTCATACGATTTATACGAGTGATTTTCGGATACTTAGTTATGCATGCGTGTTTTGAAACTGGAGGGTGAACCCTGATTTCATTAAACTTTTTTCCATAACCGTTTATTTTAGTCCACTCACACTTTTCTGTTTTAATACCTTCCAGGTTGTAGTACAAGTTTTGGGGGCTAACGCCGAGGCAGAGGCAGAGACAGAGGCATAAAGTTTTCCCGTTGCGGTGTAGTTAGTTCACAGAGTAAGGTTTTATCCTTATCTTGTTTTGTAACCATGCTTTGTGATACTATTGACTGGTTGTACCATTGGTTGTATTGTACTTTCTCCCTGGTCTGACAGTACTTTTAACGTATTATTGTGTGGTTATTTTGGTTGTTTGTATGCAATTGTCAGACGGGAGCAGGATTCTCCCCGGTTATCGAGTTGATAATCAGGGCGAGTCCTGTCAAAGGTCCTGCCAACTTGGTCCGATCAAATTTCTCTTAGTCTTCCCTCGCCTTCACCAAGACCGACCAACCACATAATCATACGAAGTCCACCCAAATTGGTCTGATCATATTACTCTTGGTCTTCCCTCGTCTTTACCAAGACTGATCGACCACATGATCGCGCGAGGTCCCGCCAACTTGGTCTGACCAAATTTCTTTTGGTCTTCTTTCGTATTCACCAAGACTGATCGGTCACATAATCGTGCGAGGTCCCTCCAACTTGGTCTAATTAGACACCCTCTTGGTCAGCCTACCACCTTGATGCGGCTTTTCTATCATCTTGTCAATGGATCCTTGGTCGGCCAACCCTCACTTTGCTCGCCTAGCGACGTCAACTTGTTCAGCCTACCACTTGACGCAAGGTCTACCCCTCGTCCCGTCAGCATGCACTTGGTCATCCACGAGCATCAAAACACGTAATGATCAACTTCTCAACAAAAATTTATGTATGAATCACATCGTCCCATCATGCTCACATCATGCTCACATCATGCTCACATCATTGCCCATGGCACATGAGCATCATGCATACAACATCGCCTTTCGGTACATATGCATCATCATGTTCACATCATTTCCCATGGCACATGAGCATTATGCATACAACATCGTCTTTCAGAACATATGCATTATCATGCTCACATCACTGCCCATGGCACATGAGCATCATGCATACAAAATCACCTTTTGGTACATCTTCATCATCATGCAGCATTATTTCATGTGCTCATGCAACTCTTTCACATGCTCTGATCGGAAAATGCTATCTGTAACTACCGATCGAGTGCATGATTTTATATCCACTAGGAAGCATGCTCCGGTCAGAAAACGCTATCCGTAGCTACCAATTAAACACATTACTCGACTTCCATCAGGAAGCATACTCTGATCGATAAACACTATTTGTAACTACCAATCGGACGCATGACTTTCTCCTGGAAGCATGCTCCAATCGGAAAATGCTCTCCGTAGCTACTAATCGAACGCATTACTCGAATTCCTCTGGGAAGCATTCTCTGATCGGAAAATGCTATCCATAGCTACCAATTAAGTACACGAGTTTACTTCCCCCGGGAAGTATGCTCTGATCGGTAAAACGCTATCCGTAGCTACCAATCGAACTTATTACTCAACTTTCTCCTAGAAGCATGCTCAGATCGAAAAACGCTATCCGTAACTACCAATTAGACGCATTACTTGACTTCCTCCAAGAAGCATACTCCGATCGACAAACTTTATCCATAGCTACTACTCAGACGCATTACTCGACTTCTTCTAGGAAGCATGCTTCGATCGGTAAATGTTATCTGGTGCTACTAATCGGACTCAATACTCGACTTCCTCCAGGAAGCATGCTTCGATCAGAAAACACGTTCTATAGCTACGAATCAGACACATTACTCGATTTCCTTCGGGAAGCATGCACCAATCGATAAACGTTATTCGTAGCTACCAATCAGACACATTACTTGACTTCCTTCAGGAAGCATGCTCCGATCGGAAAACGTTACTTGCCTTCCTCCAGGAAGTATGCTCCAATTGGAAAATGCTATCCATAGTTACTGATCGGACGCATTACTCGCCTTCCTCTGGGAAAACATGCTTCAATCGGCAAACGTTATCTGTAGCTACCGATCGGACGCATTCCTCTACTTCCTCCGTGAAATATGCCCCGATCAGTAAACGCTATCTGTAGTTACCAATCGGATGTACGAGTTTACTTCCTCCAAGAAGCATGCTCCGATCAGCAAAATGCTATCAATAGCTACCGATCAGATGAGCAAGTAGGCACATTGCAACCGATCCACATTTTGGGGACTAGTGCAAGCTATCGGACCGAGTACACTTCCTCACTCGAGGACATGGAGGACTAGAGGTGATACCCATATAATCGGTCGACACGTATCAGCCTAACTTACAAGTCCTCAACCGAGAAAATCCACCTCAGTCAATGACTTAGGGGACTTATGTTGATACCATATCGATTGACCTGACCACGACTCAGAAGGTCACTTGGACCAAGCTCGGCCCACCGTTAAGATCCATCACGACATAGAAGGCCAGCTGGACCAGGCCCATCAAAAAGGCCCATGTCTAAAGCCCATTACTCGGCCCATCACCTAAACTTAGATATTTCCTATAAATAGGGAGCCCTTCCCTCATTTGAGGGATTCCACTCTCTCTCTCTCTCTCTCTCTCTCTCTCTCTCTCTCTCTCAAAATGAACTCTCCATTCTCTTTATATTCCTTCTCTTTCTTTAAGGTTCAAGGCTTTTTATATCATGTACAAACACTTATATCATTAATAAGAATAAAGCAACACTGTGGGCATAGCCAGATTTGGGTGAACCACGTACATCTCGTATTCTTTGTGTGCGTGCGATCTTCACAAACTAGTTGATCCATTTTATGCATCAACAGAAAGAAATATCAACTGTAACGACCCGGATTTTCTGTATTTTTGTAAATTGGGAAATTCCATGTAAAATGACCATTTTTCCCCTAGTCAGGACAAAATGTTGACTTTTGACTCGAGACATGTTTGGATATTAACTCTTGACCGTTACGTAGATCACGTCACCATGAGTTCATAGACAGACGGCATGCCGAATTTGGACGTTCGATACGGAAGTTACGGATCATGGAGTTCGATGGTTACTATTACATTTTCCGAGGTTTCGAGCAAAGTGGCATTATTGGATTAGTCAATTGGGTTATTGGACCAATTAGATGAGTGACACTTGTCACTCATCTAACTGGCCCATTTACCCAAAAGATTGGATGCATGTATTTGCTCTCACTCCCTTTCAATGCTCATTCAACCGTGAACCCAACTTCTGCAAACACACACACCCAGCCATCGATCACCTTCCCTAAATCCTCTATTTCCATTAGTGAACCTGTGAGGTGACTAAAAGGGGGCATTGGACGATGACGTAGGGCTGAGAGCGGCGGTGCACAGCGGAGAGACATGTTCCCAAGTAAAACCTAAAACCCTCATGATCGGGTCACATTTGGGTTGGGTTTTTTGGGCTTTGTTGGGTGAGTCTGAGGACCCAGAATTCTCTGTAGGACCAAGGCGAGTCGATTGAGGTCCAGAACCAGGCACGGTAGTGTTAGGGTCGACGGTGAACCGGACGGGAAAACAGATCTTCGTGGTTGCTTGAGCTAAGGTACGATTCTTCTGTGTTTTAGCTAAGTTTGAACCTATAGATCCAACCTAGGTAACTAGACGATCCTAGGGGTAGCAACAGTTTTTGAAATGGGTCAGAAATATGCGAGATACAGCCGGGTCGGGTCACGAGTCTATGCGACCCGAATAGCAAACCCGTCGAATAACAGGGACGATGACGTCAGCTGATGACGTCATCCACCTGTCAGGCTGTCAGACAAGTGGGCTTGTAATGACCCGTCCCGAATATCAGGATTGAATATTAATTAATTATGGTTTAGAATGAGTAATCGGGGATTAGTTGAGTGAAATTTGACGAATTGTGCAAAATGACCGTTTTGCCCCTAGCGTGGGCAAAATGTTGACTTTTAGTTCGAGCTGTCAAACGGACTTTGACTGATGACTGTCACGTAGTTCGGGACGTCACGAGTTCATAGACAGGTGGTACGTTCGATTCCGACATTCGAGGTGAAAGTTATGACGTTCGGAAGTTGAGGGGTATTTTGGTAATTTGGCATATTAGGGGCCAAATGTTGACTTTTTGACCGGGAAGTCTAATGGACGAGGGCCATGGACCGTTACGTAGGTCTCATCTGTAACGACCCGTCCTGAATTCCGGGATTAGATTAGTCACTAATCTTGATTAGTGAGGTTGAACGGTGGTTAGTAGGGCGAAATCGGACAAATTGTGCGAAATGACCGTTTTGCCCCTGGTCGTGGGCAAAATGTTGACTTTTTGATCGGGCGGTCAAATGGACTTTGACCGATGACCGTGACGTAGTTCGGGACGTCACGAGTTCATAGACAGGTGGCACGTTCGATTCCGATATTCGTAGAGAAAGTTATGGTGTTCGGAAGTTGAGGGGTATTTTGGTAATTTGGCATGTTTGGGGCCAAATGTTGACTTTTTGACCGGGAGGTCCGATGGGCGAGGGCCAAGGACCGTTACGTAGGTATTGTCGATACGAATCCAATGACAGGCGGCATGCCGAAATCGGAGATTCGACGACAACGTTATGGTCAAGGAAACAAACTAACGAACCGAGGCTCGGATTAAAATAATAATATAATAATGAATAGTGACCGTTGACTGTGCACATCCGGATGAGTGACAAGTGTCACCCATCCCTTGTTTCCAGCTCCTTGTTTCCCTCCAAACATCATCATTACTACATCATCATCATCTAATCCACCATTTCCCCTAATTTTCTCCTCTTTGTCTTCAAACCGTGCACAAATATTGGGGGAATCAGATTGGGGAGGTTTGGCTCCCTTCTTCTGCTGTTCTTGAGAGAAAATGTGAGACTAAGATGATTGAATTAAAGGGGAAACACGAGGGATTGAGTGTGGGTTGAATTTTGGATTTTGGATTTCGGGAAAATTGGGGGGAAAATTCGAATTGGAGGATTTGAGCCGTGAGGATCGAATTGGTGATTACTTCGAGCTTCTTGGGATCACAACGATCATAATTGTCGAAGAAACAAGAAGAATTGGCAACGTTTTGGCTCTGATCACACTTGGTGACAGAGGAGGAAATTCGAGTTTGAGTCGTGGAATTGGAGGCTTCGTTGGACGAAATTGAGGTGGGGAAACTACTTCTCATGATCCCACGATGCTTCTGGGTTCGTCAATTGAAAGAAAACGGCTGTGGTTGACAGAACTCCATTGTTGAACAGTGACGGTGTTCGAGCTTGAGTCGTGACGATTGAGCACAGGATTGATGCAATTGATGTGAGGGAATTGTTCCTCAGGGTCCGTTGATGCTTCTGGGATCATCAATTGGATGAAACCTGCAGCCATTGAGGGGATTCCAGGAATGAATAGTAACCTGGGTGTTCTTGGTGTTCATCATCGAATCGTGGGAATTTGGGTAAGTTATCGTGTAATTGATGTTACAGACCTGTAATTAAACTTAAAATGAAACTAACTGAATGATTAATTGAAGGAATTAGGATCGAATTGATGGACATTGAACCGGGTTGTATCGCGGTTGAATTGGACCCGTTTACCAGACAAACGGGTTGGGCTGGTGACACTGTAGCAGGCGCGTGGATTTCACGCGCAGCCACTCACGGCGGCGCGTGACGGCGCGTGAGCACGAATCTTGAGGTGAGGTCAACATGACTTCTGTCCTATTTAATGTAACGGACATTTTGGAATTGGTTTCGTGTCGATCGGACACCGTCTCGATGTTGTTCGGGATGTCCGAAGGTTTTAAATTAAGTTTAAAAATAAGTAAAAATTCGGGAAAATTACGGGACTTTGATAGGATGTAAATGTTGAGGTTAGTGACCCTCTAATGTGATTTGGACAGGATTGGGAGTCCCGGTGATAGTGGTGAGGCCCGGGAGGGCCGGTGGCACGCGTATCGAGGCATACCGTTAAAACGGTCTGTGAGTGGACTTTGGTTTTATAAATTCTATGCATGCCTAACTGTTTTATATGGATTGTGATTGTGGTTGTATTATGTTGATTTGATTGTTGGTAAATTGTACGGTTTCACGTATTTCGAGGCGATTTACGTGCTTGCACGTAAATCGAGGTTTTTCCGGTTTTACATGGATTTTCCATATCTATGACTTGGATATAATGTGATGAAATGGTTTTGAAATTGGAAATATGAAGTCGGGCTTGAGGCCCAATTATGTTGGAAATTTCATACTTGGAGTCCATTTGAAAATCGGGCCGGGGGCCCAGTTAGTTAATGAAATCGGGCCAGGGGCCCAGTTGGTATGAAATCGGGCTGAGACCCATTTGAGTTATGTTATCGGGCCAGGGGCCCAGTTGATTTACGAATTCGGGTCGTGGGCCCAGTGGGTTTATAAGTCGGGCTGCGGGCCCAGTTGGTTTACAAATCGGGCCGTGGGCCCAGTGGTTCATAAAATCGGGCATGAGGCCCAATTGGATTATAAATGTGATTTCGGGTCAGGGACCCTATGTTTAATAATTGTGATTTTGGGTCAAGGACCCTAAATGGAATTACATGGTTTTATGGAAATTTCGGGCAGGGCCCAATGGTAATGATGTGATAAAAGGATTTAATAAAACTGTTTTCCATATACCATCTGGATACAAGGATATATGATGGTCTCCTCCAGATGTCTGGGACACTGGGGAAGTCACGGTGCATTGCCTGCGAGGGGTCATTATACGGAGCAGCCGGACCGTATGATGACTCAAGAGCAGGATTGCTATGATTGACGTCAGGGACGTCAGACATCAGGGATGTCAGATATATGGACCCGGAGAGACCCCGGGCAGCACGCGTAGCTTATGAAACCGTGAGATATGACGTCAGGGACGTCTAGCGTCTGGGACGCTATCTGGGATGCTGGTGATGGTAATGGTAAAATATGGATTAATGAATAAAATGGCTTATTGGTTGGATATGTGTTATGTGGTAAAAAATGGATTATTGGTTATGAAATGGTATGTAGGGTCGGGGACCCTAAATGGTTTTGGATTTTTGAATTGATGTTCATTTATGGTCGTGGGTGGTGAGCCACATGGTTGTATATGTATGGTTGTGGTATTCCACTGTTTTGGGCTGAGTTCCCACACTTGGTTTTTGGTTAACGGTTTTTGGGCTAAGGCCCTAATGGCTCGGTTGAGCAAACGTTTTGGTTACTGGTTTTCGTGGCATGCATACGTTTTTATTGGAGGGCATAAATGTCTTATAAATGTGTTTGATAAACTTATTGGTTTTTGTCCACTCACAACTTTTGGTTTTAATGCCCTTCAGGTTGATTACGGATGCGATTGCAGCATAGTCTGGGACATTGCACACCTCCTTCATCGATCCTTGCGCACTCTGGATGCCCCGTTGGGCAGTGGCTCTTGGTTATCCCTTGTCTGACACCTCTTGTTGGACGGGAGCAGGGCACATTCCACGGTAATCCCGGGGGGATTGGGATGGGTCCTGTCATCATCGATACGAATCCAACGACAGGCAGCATGCCGAAATCGGAGATTCGACGACGAAGTTATGGTCACAGGAACAGACTCGATTAACCGAACGAACCTGGATTAAAATAATATTTTAATATGAACAGTACTCGGTGACTGAACACACTTGGATGAGTGACAAGTGTCACTCATCCCTTAAATTCAGGCTTAAAACTAGGATCATTGTCTTAAGGGAAACATCATTATGCTGTTTTATTAATTAATTATGTTTAATTATATTTCTTTCCTCCATTAATCGTCCATGTTCTTCAAACCGTGCAAATTGAGGGAAACAAAATTGAGAGAATTCAGCTCCCTTCCACTGCCGGTTCTGAGGGGAAAATTGAGAGTTTTGGGAGACAATTGCAGCTAGGCAAACACGAGAGACAGAGAGATGCTGGAGAGTGAGAATCGGGAATTTGGATTTTGGGAGGGAAATTTAGAATGATGGGAATTGAGCCGTGAGGGTCGAATTGGAGCTTAGAAGTAGCTTCCTGAGGTTGAGACGAGTGGAACCAGACCAAAAACGAGGAGAATTGAGGCCCAATTGACTCTGAACTGGGTCTGGTAACAGCAACAAAGTTCGAGCTTGAGTCGTGGAGTTTGAGCCATGAATTGATGCAATTGAGTTGGGGAACGAGTTTACCTGAGTCCATTGAAGCTTCTGGTTGCATCAATTGAGGGAAATCGATTGAAATTGAAGGAGTTCGAATGATGAACAGTGGCTGGATGTTCTTCGAATGATCATCTGTGATCGTGAGGTTTGAGGTAAGTTCGATTGTAATTAAGTCCACAGATCCCTAATTGAAACTAATTCGATGCTAATGGACGTTTGAATTGTTGAATTTGGTGTCGAATTGACAGAGAACAAGCCGGGTCGCCTCGCGGGTTAAATAGCCCGTTTTACAGACAAACGGGTAAGGACGACAGGTACTGTAGCTGGCGCGTGGGTTTCACGCGCAGCCACTCACGGCGGCGCGTGAGGGCGCGTCCGGCCTAGTCTCAAGGTGAGGTCAACATAACTTTTGATCCTCTCATTGTAACGAACATTTTGAAGCTGGTTTTGAGGAAATCGGATATTGTTTCGATAATGTTCCGCGTATCCGAAGTTTTGTTTTACGAGTTAAATATGTATTTAAATTTCGGAAAAATTGAGGAAAATTATATGAAGTATTTTGAGATGTTAGTAACCCTCTATAAGGATTTTGGACAGGAGTTGTGATTTTCAGAATTTACGGAAAAACGTGCAGCTCAGAAACGAACCGTTTTGGACGGTGTGTGTGAGTGGACTTTGTTTTCTAACCGTGATGCATGCATGTATGATTTTAAATGCCTTATTATGTGATTTTATATGCTTTGGCATGGTTGATATTTCAATCCGGTAATTTCTCGGTTTTATGATTCTTATATTATTATTTTTGGGCGATTTTCGAGAAATTACTAAATTTGGTGAAAATGATGTTTGGGCTTGGTTTATGAGTCCGGGATTGAAATTGATGGAAAATAATGTTTGGACTCGGATTATTGAGTCATGGATTGAAAAATGATGTGGTGACTCGGGAATGAGTCAAGGGTCAATTTCGTGGATTTACGTGAAAATGGCAACGGAGGTTGCAACACATGAATTTGCCTGAAATGATATTTTGGGCGTGAGAACCCAAGTGAATAGTGATTTTAACTCGGATTTGGAGTCACTTGTGAATTTGATGAAATTAATGATTTTCGTGATTTATTGATTATTTTAATCAGTCTTTCGGGCACATTTTACGAGGAAAGTGCAAATGATGTTTTGGGCTAGGCCCGGAGTTTAAATGATTTCTAAAATGATATTTTGACTTTGTTGGTGAGTCAATGAGGATTTCCGGATTATTTTATTGATTGAAACTGTGATTTTAACGGTTTATGTGTAAAAGGTATTTTGGGCTTTGAGACCCAGTCGGGAATGATCTTGACTTTGTATGAAGACAAGATTTGATTGAAATGTTTTGGGATGTAATTCCCGAGATAGTTTTCATTGTGATTGTGATATTCCCAGACGGTCGGAGCTTGGGGGGATTACCCAGACGACCAGAGCTTGGGGGATGTGATTGTAGGATCAGGAGTCGATCCTACGGTAGTCAGCTTCTCGGATGAGACTGAGCCTGGATGTACCACTCGGATGGGTCTGAGCCTGGGGATGTGTTCACCCAGAGGTGACTGAGCCCGAGGGGGTTGAGCCCAGAGGTGTCTGTTCCCGAGAGTGTGGCTGGATATTGGCCTACGCGTAGTGCAGCACTTGTGAGTAGTGCAGTTTGATTGATTGTGCACTTGTGAGTAGTGCAGATGTGATTTGTGATATTTTGTGCACTTTTGAGTAGTGCGGATTGATTGGATTGATATATTTATTGTGCACTGGTGATTAGTGCTGATTGATGTTGTTTGTGATAACGTACTGGTATGGAGTACGGGTTTTTGGTCTTTGTGGCCAGTGATTATTTTTTCCATGTTTTGGCCTGAGAGCCGGGATTTTATGTTTTATAACATGAACTGATTTGATGGGCATGAGTTTTTATGGACCATGGGAAAACGTGTTTTGATTTTATCGGTCCACTGTTCATACTTGAATGATTTCATACTATTACTCATGTTTTACGATATGCATGAAAGTTTGTGAAAACTGGAGGGTAAGAATGTATTTTGGAAAATGTTTTTATAAGAGGTCATTTTTGTCCACTCACACCTTTTCTGTTTTGTGACCCTCCAGGCCGTGGTACGACGTTCGGGACTGATCGTGAGGTAGTGGCAGCAGCAGAAATCAGCGCAAACATCCCTTGTCTGGCAAGCACTGAAGGGTAGTTTCGGACTTTTGGTTGACTTGTCAGACGGGAGCAGGACCGGGCACGGTTTTTGACGTCCAGTTGGGACGGGTCCTGTCAAGGCTAGTAAGAACGTGACACGTGTCACCTATCAGTGATGAATGCGCACTGACGTGTCAGTGACGTGGGCCAATCCGTGGCTGCCACGTGTCACTAACATGTCAATGATGTGGACCAACCAGTAGCTAACACGTGGCACTGTCAGGACCTAACACATGTCAGTGACGTTGACCAATCCTGGAGTGACATGTGGCACTTGTCAGGGTCTGACACTTGTCAGTCTGACATTGTCAGATGACATCATGCTGACGTCAGCATTGTTGATCGTTGATTTTGACCAGACGCGTTGACCCACGTGTGGAGGTGCGTGAGCGCGAGTTTTGAGGTGGGGCCTACACCATTTTCAAGCTTTCGACATTCCAGATCCAATGGTGGTGGTTTCGTGTCGATTAGAGATCGTCAGGTTGGTCAAATTGAGGGTTCTAGCCTCAGGATGCGTTCCCCGACCGGTTTTATTCTAGGGTTGGATGTTAGACCTAATAGGGTCAATTAGTGACCTTTAGATGTGTTTGGACAGGTTTAGGTAGTTCATTGAGCAGAAAGGACCATGTGTGAGTGGGCTTTTTTATTTCAAAATGATTACATGCATAACTGTTTTCACTGTTTTACTTCATGATTGTGATTGGATGATTCTTAATACTTTATGATGGGGTTGTATAAGTGTTATGATGTTTTGGGCATGAGACCCATCTGGATATATGTACAATTTGGTTTTCGGAGTAAGTCGGGGAATTCTATGGAATGTGATACTATTACACTGTGTATACCTACCTTATGATTACTGTGTCCTCCAGACGTTCCGTAGTATCCTGTAGTAGTCACGGGCGCTGCTTGAGAGGGGTTGACCCGAGGGGTGACTCACGATCAGGAGTGCAAATATGGATAATACCCCTAGGGAGGGTCATTGATCTGTGGGTCATTGACCTGGGTGGACCCTAGGGAGACTTGGGATTGAGACCTCCGGTGGCACGCGTAGCCTTAGGACCGTGACATTATTAGGCATCGGGACGCTCCCTATTCTGTGTTTCGACTCAATGCATGCAAGTTTAAAAACGGAGGGGTAAAACCTTATGATTATTATATTATTAAACTGGTTTTGGAAACATTGTTTATTTTTTGCCCACTCACTTTTCATTGTTTCATTGACCCCTCCAGGTCGTGCACTCGAGGTAGAGTAGGAGGACCCGGAATCCGAGGCATAGATTTCTTATTGCGCACCTGCACACCCTGTTTGGGTAGGTTGAGCACCGTTTTGTAACCTGACATTGTGCTCGGTTTTTGTAATTGTACTATCCCTGGTTTGACAGTGTAAAACTCTAGGGTTGCATGTTTAACCTTATTTATTTAATTCGAAAGACTTTAAGCCCGTTAAGGGTATTTCCAGTATTTTAGAGTTATTATCAGACGGGAGCAGGGCACATCCCCGGGTGGTCCTAGGGAGCATTGGTGTCATGACCCAACCCTCCTCGGTCAGGACCCTACTCATCTAGCACAATATTGTCCGCTTTGGGCCTCACCCTCACGGTTTTGTTTTCGGGAGCTCATGGTGCAACTTCCCAGGGGGTCACCCATCAAGGAATTGCACCAGCCTCAACTCGCTTAACTTTGGGGTTCCAATCCCCCCCCCCCCCCCCAAAGCCACTTGAGCTCCCAAAAGGCCTAGTGCTAGATAAGTGTGTGCGTACACCTTAAGGCACACCATCATCCTCTCCCAGACCATTCCCCCTCGCAAGAATGTGGGATTGTTCACCGTTCCCTCCAGGACACGGTTCTTACAATCCACCCTCCATTACGGCCCAGCGTCCTCCCTGGCACACTTCCCGGTCGGGGTCTGGCTCTGATACCATTCTGTCAGGACCCGACCCTCCTCTGTCAGGTCCCGACTCATCTAGCACGATGTTGTCCTCTTTGGGCCACAACAATACTCAACGGCAAGCCTGCGCCCTCAAGGTTTTGTTTTCGGGAGCTCACGGTGCAACTTCCCAGGGGGTCACCCATCATGGAATTGGCACCATGAACTCCCGAAAACAAAACCGCGAGGGCGAGGCCCAAAGCGGATAATATGGTGCTAGATGAGTCGGGTCCTGACCGAGGAGGGTCGGGTCCTGACAATTGAGATGGATCCTATCATCAACAAATTCACATTGTTGTAGAAGTTGAATTCTAAATGACAAATTAGTAATTTTGAAAATTGATAGCAATAGTTCCTTGTATAAATTTTTATATCAGATTCTTTAGTAGAATGGTATTATACCATTATGCGAGGCCTATTTATAATATAAAAATATTAAAAATAAAAAAATAGATAAAATATTAAAAGAATATGAAAATTATAATCAATAAATTGTGTTATGGAAACAATAGTCTAAATAATTTGAAAAAAAAAACTCTGGGCATAAAAATAAATAAATAATTTGAAGAATTTATGGCGTTAATTCTGCCAAGAAAAACAAACGTAGTTTATGGATGACAAATTCTTTTCTTCTTCTTATTTTCACGCAACTGGCGTACTCATTTTCTTGGTTCTCATATCTCATTGGTGGGTGTGGTGGGTGCCCCACGGCTACGCGATGTTTTAAATGTTGCATGCTTTCAGCTCTTTGGCCCTCGAGTCTCCTAACACATCTCCTCGACTTTGGTCCCAACCAAAAATAAATAAAAAACTCCTTCACCCAAAACGACAAGATATATAGATTCCAAGCTGGCTCCACCTCAGCATATCTTTGCTGAATATTCATTTCCCCGCAATGGGCCCTTCTTATCGAAGATCCAAAGGACGTCGTCGTTTGCAATCATCGATGTCGGTGTGCCGACCAATCGACGATGATATTTATGGGAATAGTTACATCGTACTAAGTAAGTAATTTTTTAATAGAATATAATAAATAATAATAATAAAAAATATCTTTCTATTTTCTAACAGTTAAATTTTGATCTAAGGGTCTACATTATATATCACATTTAGTATGATGAGGTTCCGCATAGGCGACTTTTGGTATGCCGTAGATAAAATAATATAATATTAAACTTATATTTAGTATTATTTATATTAATTAATTATCGTATAAATTAATTTAATTAAATACTTTTGTATGGTCTAAATTAGTTAAAATAATACTCTCAAATTTATTTTTATTAAATAATTAAATGATTAGCAATTTTGAAAATATAATAATAATAATAATAATCATTAATAATTAATAACTAATAGTAATAATAATTAAATAAATAGTAATAATAATATATTAATAATTAATTAAAATTAGAATAAAATAATAATAATAATGTACATAATATTTCTTATCAACTATTATAATATAATCCGATCAATTTCATATAGTAGGTTGTCACGACTCGAAGCCAGTTAGCTCCCAAAGGGTCTTGCGTTAGATAGATGTGCCTCCACACAAATAAGTCGCATCCCTCAAATCCCCCTAGGTGATGTGGGATTGCTAACCATGTTTCAAAGGCATAGGTCCTCACATAGGCATTTTAATCCCGTAAAACACCATATGTCTGACTAAATAGTCAGTTTATCCGGTAGACAGATTAGTTTATCAGACAAAAAAAATGAGTACAATGCAGCGTACCAAACGAGACCTTATAGTCTTATAGACCTTATAACCGTCAAATCAACTAAAGTCGACACAATTGAGTTTAGTTTTTGACTCACTGTCAAGGATGTTGTTGAGTTTTCTTCAAATTTTGAGGTAGACTTCTTTCTTTGAATTCATTTAAGTTTGGTTCATGTGAAAGTAGTTATGACCAAGGATTGAAATATCGTTATCGGCGGATATATCGCTAGTCAATTTTACAGATATCTCGCCCTAAATATCGATATCGTTTACGATCAACAAAAATAACGGAAATTCGGTCTAAAAGTTGAAAATTTGGAATGAAACTTTGGGAAAAACTTAAATACCTAATGATGGTTATATAGAACTAATTAAAACTATAAAATGACTTTGATATAATAAATATATGATAATAATATGATAGAATATAGGTCTGACGATAACTAACAGTATAAAACCTCAAAGATAAACTTAAATTAAAACATAATTTTATTGATAATGTTGCACTAAGAATACTTTACACATTGAACTTCATTAAAAACAAGTAGAGTGTCTACTAGATTGAAAATTGGATTGATCTCCATCTACCAAGGAGCAAATTATAATCACCTTATTTAAATTGTTTCAATTATAACATATATTAATTAGACTTTGATGATGATAAAAAGTAAATGAGCAAAAACACATATATTCTAAATTAAAATGTATATTACTAAATATGTAAGTTAAGCCATATTTCATATTAAAACATATTTCTAAATTAAAACATATGTTACCAAACCATTTATTAGCAAATAAACATAATAATAAATTATAATCACGTTATTTAAATTCTTTCAATTAGTACATATATTTTAAGTTATACTTTGATGATGATATAAAATTAAGGAGCAAAAACACATAAATTCTAAATTAAAATATATATTCTAAATTAAAATATATATTACCAAATATGTAAGTTAAGCCATATTTTAGATTAAAACATATTTCTAAATTAAAACATATGTTTTAAATTAAAATATATATAACTAAATATGTGAGTTAAGTCATATTTTACATTAAAATATATATTACCAAATAATAAATTAGGGATTTTGAAAAAAAAAACAAAATAGGTTAAGCAAAAAAAAATTATGATCTGATAAAAAAAAGTTAATGAAATAATTGCAAAATGCAGTGTTTTTCATGTGTTTTGTTTTACAACTAAAGAGAGACCAGGGAGGGTTCGATCGTTCATTTCGTTCCAGTCTTCTCTGTGACTCTCTCTTGGCGGCGACTCCTCTGAGGTCATTTCCTTGCCACTCTCGGCTGGAACGAAACAGAGAGGGGTGGGCAAGAACTGGAAAGTCGTCGATGAGGCCGTTGGCGGAGAGAAACGGGGAAACACAACGGCCCAGTCATCGGCGAGGGTCGAGCAGGAGGCTGAGAGGAGCCGTCGATCGAGGAGGAGCTGTCGTCGAGTCGAGGAGTGCTGTGTAGCCGACGTTCTCTAGTGAGGAGGTTCAGTCGTCGCTGTGCTTCGAGGTCGAGGGAGGTTTGCCCAAATTTAATTTTCCCCGAATTCAACTATCTTCTCTCTCAATTTCTTATTGCTGCAATTTGTAGATTGATTGAGTGAAGTGAGTGTTTGAATTGTAATTTGTAGGCTTGAATAATTGTCCCCCTTTTCTGTTAATCCATGGATCATTTTGGTTTTGAATTTTGAGTTTGGGCATCGGCGACAATCGTCCGAATGAGTGAAAATCGATGATATCAACCAAAATCGGCGATACTCGCCGATTTCCGTCTATATCATCGATTTTCCAGGAAGATTTTCCTTACCACCCCCCCCCCCCCCCCCCCCCCCCCCCCCTCCCCCCCTCTTCTTAGGCAGCGTTACCTCCAAATAACGATATATCAGCGATATATCGGTTATATCGTCCGATATTTCAATCAGTGGTTATGACTTCATGAATTTCTTCATCCTTTAATATCAACTGTTTTCTTAATAACTTTTTGTTATTGTTAATTTTTGAGCTTGATTATTTTTTTCCATATAAATAATGATGATTTTTGACCCGCTGCATCACACAAACAATGTCAGGACCCACTCCGGTTTCACCCCGGAAACCGAGGTAAATCCTGCTCCCGTCTGACACCCCGACACAACACTAACGTAAACTACTAAAGTAATACAGTCAGACGCAGGAGAAACTGTACACATCCCGAAGTCAAGTTTTTACAGAGCATAGTACTAAATACAAAAGAAAGAAAAACCGATAACTGGATACACACACACGGAGAAATTAAAACACTCCGGGGTCGCTCTCGTAACTTCTATGCCTCCGACGCTGCCTCGACGCCGAAACCCCGCTTTAGCTCCACGACCTGGAGGGCAATTTAAAACCAGAAAAGTGAAAAGAAAGTTTCCAAAACCATTTTATGAGAAAACCGGGTTTGGCCCTCCGTTTTGAAACCACATGCATAACCCAGTTACTAAAAACAGTTATAAATCACATAAACCTCACTATAAAAACATTTACAGAAACACTATAAAAACAGTTATAGAAATCATATCATCAGCGTCATAAAACCGTATCATAAAACATAAATACTGAGTCATCATTTTCCGATCAAACCTGCTGGATCTATCCGAGTCTTTGAACTCCCAAGTATTTAAACTCAATCCAGGCCTCAATAATATCCGAGTCTTTAAAATCTCTAGTCTTTAAACTCAACAGGCCTACGGGGGAAATATCAATATATCCGAGTCTTTAACTTCCGAGTCTTTAAACTCAACCCGGGTCTTTAAACCCAATCCGGGTCCGTCCCCCGTCAAATGTAATCCGGGTCTTTAAACCCAATAACCAGATCCAGAAAATCCAATCCATAACCGTTTGAAAACCATTTCGAAAGCCATATCCAAACCCGAATTCGAAATCACTGGTCCAATGCCCTTCCGGCATCCAGAACCGTTATTCCGAACCCAAATCCGGAATTCCACTCTTCAACTTTAAAACCAAATCTCGTTTACCGAAATACGATTTCAAAACCGAAACCTTTTAATCACCAAATCATGTTTCAAAATCCATTTATAAAAATTCAAACCACTTTTCCATTGAAATCCCAAAACCACAGCATCATATTCAGAAATCACACTTTTCCTCGTAAAACGTGTTGAAAATCGAACTTCCTCGAAAAACGTGCAATTATGTAAAATCAACAAAGCATATCCGATAAACATAGAATCATGATTAAAACCATAAAACAATTATAGAAAAACAGTTATGCATGCTCAAGTTTAGAGAAGGGGTCCACTCACAGTACCAAGCCCTCAATCGCGTCCCGAACGTCTCATACGTTCCTCAGCTTCCTCGGGCAACCCCGATCCTGTCACAAGTCACCAAAGTACGTCACTAACACGTCCACCAAAACTCTCCTAATTTTCCCCAAAAATCCCCGGGTCCTAAACATAACGAACCTAAACTCGAAACCTTCACCCTCACGGAACTACATTGAATCGACGTCCGAACAACCCGAAACCAATTCCATTAGACTCGTCATAACACCTAGACCAAAAAACATGTTGACCGTTTTCCCAACCGCTGCCGCACGCGCCCCCACGCGCCGCCCAAAGTGGCTGCACGTGGCCCTCACGCGCCAGCTACAGTGTCCCCAGCAACCTCTGGTCGACCCAGTTCGAACCAGTCGCTGCAACTCGAACCGGCGTGGCCGGTTCTCCACCGTCCTGCCTCCAAAACTGCTCATTTCTTCACCATCTTCATCGTCCAATCCTCAGCAATCCAATCCCCTCACTCAAACACCTCGACTCGACCTAAAACCTGTCGACTCTAACTCGAACAAAAACCCGAACCAGTCTCCTGTTCTTCCTCCCAGCCAACCAGGTCTTCCCCCGTCACGGCTTCGACACCCAGAGCTTCCTAAGACCTCACTGATACTCACCCAACTCACCAAGTCCCTCGACTCACTCCCTAAGTCCACGACTTTCGATTTGAAACTCGACGGCAAAACAGAGCATAGAAGAAAAGTTAAGGAATTACCTGCCCTCCTGTCGCCGTCGTGAGCTCAGCCGTGGGGACACGACTCCTCCCGTCCACCTCCAGCCTCTGGACATCTCCACCGGCCTCGATTAATCGAACATGGCAGCACCACCACCCAAAACTCCTCTATGTTCTCTTTTTTCCCTCTGGTTTCCCGTGGCTCACCTCTCACCCACACACAACCACCGCACCTCCAAACCTCTTCACTGTCTCCCTCTCACTCTCTGAGTCACTCCTCACTCACCAGAACACACCAACACCTACGATCACCTCTCAATTTTTCTCTCAATCTCCCCTTCTGTTTTCTGCTCTTCGAACACACACACACACACACACACACACACACACACACACAGCACACACGGTTACACCCCAAATAATTGGACCGTGCACTCACTAGAACCAACCAGACTCCCTACACGTGTCACCATCCTCCCTCTTCCTCTCCCAAGTGGCTCAATCTCCGCCATCCATTTGTCCATCTCTGTTGCAAAAATCCCAAAGTGCAAAAGACCAAAATGCCCCTTCTTGAACCTAAAATTACGATTTTACCCTTACCGTTTTAGACCCGTAACTCACACATCGTAAATCTGATGAATACGTGTCGCATGTCATCGAACTCAGGACGACGAGATCTATCTAACGGTCCTAGGTCAACAAGTCAAAACCCGATCGTACGAAAAGTCAACTGTTTGCCCAAACCAGGGGCAAAATCGTCATTCTAGGCTAACGACCTTATCGGGACCAACTAACCCCCGATTAAGCTCACTAATCTCACCTTAATCACTGTCTTAACCCTAATTTTTGGGACGGGTCATTACAAATTATCCTGTTACTTTTATACTACAAAAATTACATTACTTTTTACGCACAATACTTTTTTAAGTATTTAAATATGCACACAAAAATCAGCTTTTAAAAATAAAACAAAGCAATACTGAATGACCCTAATAATTATATAATGTAATTGAAAATCTCTTTTCCACCAAGCATCACATGAGATTCCACCACGCACGAATCACAGGCAACTTCCGACACATGCAAGACGCATCACTTATCTAGGAATAATAAATTGTTTATTTGTTAAAATCTAGAAATAATGAATTAATAATTAATATATATATATATATTTATCAAGCAACCAATATATTCATTAAATACAACTTCAAGCTATTATAATTTCAATTGGACGGATTTCATCCAAGAAAAAGCTTCCAGAGTCCAAATAAAGGGAAAAATCCAAATTAACCAACTAAAATAATAAAAGGACCTAAGTAAACTTTAGAAATACTACCCAAGCCTAGATCACCACACCTAACCGCAACCAACAACCCGCAGGAAGGAGCCGAGTGCCTCGCGACCCTCACAGAGGTAGCGCCACCAAGTCATGCGGTTCATACACCCATCACAACATCTAGCAACAGCTGCCAATCACCTGCACAGAGTAAGGAGACCAAAAACCACCAACACTGGCGACAGAGTAGAACCGAGATCAGCTGGACAGGAAGGGGAGCGGGAGAGGGAGGGCGAAGGGAAGGGAAGAAGGCAAGGGTCTATTGAGTCAGAAGTTTAGCTTAGATTCACCACCAAGAGGTGAAGATCCAAGGAAAAAACTCCCACCTGGGATCGGCTGGGAGTTGGGAACTAGAAAAAGGAGAGTAAAAAAAATTAGAGAGGGAGAGCCCGAAGTTTGTGGTTGGTGTTTTTTTCAAACCACAATTAATAATTAATAATTAAACCACAACAAAAAAGTGTGTATCGACAATCTAGTAATAATAAACAAAAGAGAAGTACATAGAGATTTGACTGTCTATTACATTTGTGGCCTTAAGATATTCTTAGATTTTAACTCTATACATTTACATACGCTCCACTATATAAATCATTGGTGTATATATATATATATACATATATCATAATTATACTAATTAACTTCTAAATTATCATTTTTATATTGTTTATTTAAAAAATTATTTAAATAGAAGTTCATTTAGTATATATGTATAAATTAAAATGAGGATTTTTGTTATTACTAATATCGTTGAATTATTTTTTACATATAAATATTTAAATAATTTTTCTTAGGAGTTTTTTTCACAAAAATAATTTTAATATGATTGCTCATTAGGATATTAATAGTTCATATTATGATATATGTATAGTGAGTTATAAAGATGATATTAGATCATGTCAAAGAAATAAAATGTAAGTATTATTCTAAAGATATATGTAGTCACAAGTAGGGGTAGACACGATAAGGTCGATACAGATATTGATAATATTCAAATCCAAATCGTTAAAATCTTAAATGTTTGATACAGTTTCAATTTTCTAAAATTAGAAATGAAACTGTTTCCATATAAATCATTACTAACGGTTCGGTTTGAATCGAAACGGTTTGAAACCGTTTAGACATAAAAAAAACAGTAGGTATATTAAAAAAGCAAGTATATTAAAAACAACAAGTATATTAAAAAAGTAAGGATATTAAAAAAAACAAGTATATTAAAAAAAGGCAAATATATTAAAAAAATAGTAAGGATATTAAAAAAGTAAGGATAAAAAAAAGAATAATCAATATTCAAAATTTTCTATATTAATTTTACGGAGAATTGAATTGCAAATATTACCACTTAATAATTTTTTATTATACTTTTATCTAAGTATAAATATATTTATCTGGGTATATTTGGATAACTATTTATTTTTATTTTATATTAATAATTAATTTAAAAATTAATATATTTCTTACCGGTCCGGTTTGTATTTAATGGATTTTCAAAATGAAAATGAAAAAATTCAAACGGTTAATAATGAAACAGTTTGGATTCTCAAATTATTTAATTTTTATCCGATTAAATTTAAATTATTTAATAAATAATAATTTAAAACGAATCAATTATAAATTTTAATAGATTCGTGTCAATATTCGTGATGAGCTGACGAGCACCTCAATCATAGTCACAGATCCAATTACAAATGAGAGTTTTATTTAGTTATTTTTTTTTTGGTCAAATGAGACTATAAATGAAAGGAAGGCTAAGCCTCATCTTTCTCCTTACATCTCTCCTCGTCTTTCTCCCTTTGCTGTTTCAACTCTCTCAACTCTCTCATTAATTTATCCTTCTTTCTGATTTCATTTTTCTGGGTTTCGATTTCAACTTTACAAATTTCTATGGATCACCGGAATGGGTTTGCAGCTGTAGACTTGTTATCTGATCATTTCGATCCCACAGCTGTTGTTGCAGAGCCTCTGCCTTCGGTCGTTACCAGCAGCGCCAATAGTGATCTTCTTGGAAAATTGGCTGAAGATGTCAAAGGCAGCGGAGAGAAACAGATGGTACTGGGCCGGAACGTGCACACCACGAGCCTGGCCGTGACGGAGCCTGAAGCCAACGACGAGGACACCGGCGATAAAGATGCCTACATGGCCAGCGTTTTGGCTCGCTACCGCAAAACCCTCATCGAAAGGACCAAACACCATTTGGGTACTCCTCGTTTGTATGATTTCGTATTGTAACGGATTGAAATCAAAGCCAGAATCTTGAATCTGAATTAGTGATTTTGCTTGGAAATGCAGGTTATCCTTACAATTTGGACTTCGACTATGGTGCTTTATCGCAGCTTCAGCATTTCTCCATCAACAATTTGGGCGACCCGTTTATCGAGAGCAACTATGGAGTCCATTCGAGGCAGTTCGAAGTGGGTGTTCTAGATTGGTTTGCTCGGTTGTGGGAGATTGAGAAGAACGAGTATTGGGGATACATCACCAATTGTGGTACAGAAGGAAATCTTCATGGAGTTTTAATTGGGTAAGCCAAGTATTTGATTAATTGCGTTTTTTAACCTATTCATAAATGAATGTTAAATTAGTCATGACTCATGACCAAACTAAACAAATAAAATTATAGCATGTATAATTCAATTGAATTCTTGCAGGAGAGAAGTATTTCCGGATGGGATTCTGTATGCTTCGCGAGAATCTCATTATTCGATATTTAAAGCAGCGAGAATGTATAGAATGGAATGTGAGAAGGTTGATTGTCGGATCTCTGGTGAGATTGATTGCTCTGATTTCAGAGCTAAACTGCTTACTCACAAGGACAAACCAGCTGTAATCAATGTTAATATTGGTATGTGCAGGAGTGCATTTTGAAATTATCTGTATATTATATGCACCTCTGTAGTTCTTTTTGGTTGGTTAATATACTGAATTTGTTGAATTACAGGAACGACAGTCAAAGGAGCTGTTGACGACCTGGATCTTGTCATACAGACCCTTGAAGAATGTGGATTCAAGCAAGATCGGTTCTACATTCACTGCGACGGAGCATTATTTGGACTTATGATGCCTTTTGTCAAACGTGTATGTCATTTCATTTCAACTCTTGTTATTGTGGATAGGAATGTTTCTCCTTTGCCTTATGCCCATTCAACTCCTTTGGTTCCAAAAAATTTAGTATGTCGTAGGAAGAAAATTTTCTTGGCGACTTTGTTGTGGATGTTTTGGTTGCTACTAATTGAACTAAGAAGAGCTTGCTCGTCGGATTGCTCTGTTCTCAACCTTACAGGACGAGAACCTCAATTTGACTCTAATAAATGACCAGACAATAATTGATACTAATATCTTTGATTGGATAGTATATTTAATGAGCATAGATTTTTTATTTTTTTCGTGAATCATCTTATGAATTCTAAAATGAAATTTATTGAAGAAGTTATTATCTTAGAATTGGGATTACGGCCAGCATTAAAAAGCTAGTCTGAAATAGCCATGTAATAGTACCTGATACATTTGTGTTCTGGATTGCTTCTTCCCTTAACTCACTTTATTTGGTGGTGAGCAGGCGCCAAAAGTTAGTTTCAAGAAGCCGATTGGAAGTGTCAGTGTTTCTGGCCACAAGTTTGTAGGATGTCCAATGCCATGTGGTGTTCAGATAACAAGGCTGGAGCACATCAATGCCCTTTCGAGGAATGTAGAATACCTTGCTTCAAGGGATGCCACGATCATGGGCAGCCGGAATGGCCACGCTCCTATATTTCTGTGGTACACGCTCAACAAAAAAGGGTACAAAGGGTTCCAAAAAGAAGTCCAGAAGTGCCTTAGAAATGCTCACTACTTGAAGGACCGGCTTCTAGATGCTGGGATCAGTGCAATGCTGAATGAGCTGAGTAGCACAGTGGTGTTTGAGCGGCCTAAGGATGAGGAGTTTGTTCGTAGATGGCAGTTGGCTTGCCAAGGAAATATTGCACATGTTGTGGTGATGCCAAGTGTGAACATCGATAAATTGGATGATTTCTTAAACGAACTGGTTGAGAAACGTGCGACTTGGTACAAAGATGATAAAGTTGAGCCTCCCTGTATTGCAGCTGATGTAGGAACTGAGAATTGTGCTTGTGGGAAGCACAAGTGATTTATTTATTTTTTCTTTTTGCAGCGAGCTATTTATCGTAGTTGTTTTGTTGAACTGTGCTTTTTGTACTCTTCTGATTTGTTATCTAATAGAAGGTCTGAACTCTGAGGGTGTGACTGATTTCCATCATAGTACCAATCTCCCTTTTCCTTTGGTTCTTGAACTGTTTTATGTGCCATTGCCAAGTAATGAAAGCCTTCCAAGACTGATTCTGATGCCACGTTAGGATGAGCCAAGGCAAATATAATGAGAATTTGTGTAGCACATGAATCAATCATATGATGCCTTTAGTGGACGTGAGGCTGCCATATTGATTAGATAGGTGTATTTTCTATATGCACATGAGGTGCCAACTTGGTAATTAGAGTAAACAGACTAACATCAATCAATATCTTACACCAATAGTAGGCGTCTTTACCTTCAATTATGCTAGATGATGTAACTCTATCATCAATTTAATTCTTTATTTGTGGGTTTACGTCACATCTTCTCGCTTACTTCATGGGTTGTTTGTTCCTATATTTTAATTCTTGGAGCTTCTCCAACAATAGTAATTATAAATTTGTTAATTTAGCATGAAAATAATGTATAACGAGATATAGGTCGATTAAAATGAAGAAAAATAGGAAAAACCAAGTGGTTGAGAATTGATGTTATATTTAGGTTACAATACCTAAGAAATTTCAAGAGAGAGATTTGATTTCAATAGTTTCAGGTAAATTTATGAATTTGGATAATTTTATGTTCCTTGTCTCATATGAATTTGGTTAGTTATCATAGTTGATTAGGTATTGACCGTATTGTAGTGGAGAACCTGTCATATTTTTATACATTATTACATAATACACCATAAATTCTCTTTTTACTCCGCTACATTTTGGCTTTTTTTCCTACATTTGACTCTACTCAACTTTTGAGCCACCTCTTGGTCTTTGTGTCACTGTATTTGACATTTGTGCTACTGTCTTTAGCTTGCCATAAGAGTGCGTTTGAAAACGGGTCTTTAGCTTACCAAAGTTACCGGATTTACTACATTGTCAAGTAATAGAAGCACCGGAGAAGACAACAATATGACTAGAGACTTACTTTGCATGTTGGGACTTGATAACATTCACTCTCCACCTTTAAGAGGAGTGTTGAGAGTCAATGTAATGATTTTGATTCTCAATAGAATGATATTGAAAATCAATAATCGGCAATACACTTTTATAATTACGAAAATGTTGTAAATAGTTTCATTAGTTATGTCTATTTATGTAATAGGTGCTACGGGTAGTTTTGTCCATTTGTATTCATTAATTATTCTCCCATATATAAGGGATAATTAATGCTTGTAAACCCTAATCTAATCTCATAAAGATCAGACGTATTATTTTCATCTTACTGCCTCCTAACATTCTCTCTACATTCTCATCTACCGGATTTTCTTCACAACACGTTATCAGCACGATTGACTCTGAATCGGAGATTGCCCAAGTGAAGGATCAATTCAATCAAAGCATGACACATCTCAACAAATTGGATTTTGACGCACTGGAAGTTTCCGGAAGAAACTACTACTAGTGGACGGAAGATGTGAAGCTTCATCTCACTGCCAAGAGAATCCGATCAACCATCCAAGAAGACAATGTGGCTTCTGAACATCAGAAGGCGGATGCGATGATCCTCATTCGGAGGCACATGGATCGCGCACTGCAGCGTGAATACCTGGGTCAAGAGGACCCGAGAGCTTTATGGGTTTCACTGGCTGATTGTTTCGATCACCAGAAGGATATATTCTTGCCTGAAGCAAGACATGACTGGCATAATATTCGTTTTCAGGATTTCAAATCCGTAAACGAATATAACTCTGAGATATGCCGTATCCGGTCTCTTCTCAAGTATTGTGGGGAGGAACTCACTGAAACTGACCTACTTGAGAAGACTTTCTCCACATTTCCGGCCTCGTGTATTGTCCTGCAGCAACAATACCGAGAGCGGAAGTTTACCAGGTTCGCGGAGTTGATCACTACTTTGTTGCTCGCTGAAAAGAACAATATTTTACTAATGAAAAATGATCAATCCCGACCTGTGGGCACTAGTGCAGCACCTTTGCCTGAAGCAAACGCTGTTGCACCTCGCGATGCCAACCGTGGGGGGAGAAACAGGGGACGTGGTAGAGGTGGAGGACGTAATCGTCCAACACATGGTGCACACCCCTATGACCGGGTACATGGTTACCATGCCCCTCGTGGTCGTGGTAATCGACGCGGTGGACACCCCTATGATCGAGCTCAAGATTACCATGCCCCACGTGGCCGTGGTAACCGTGGGCTCGGTCCACGTGGTGGATATCACGCTCATCCTGGTCCGCATGCTCAAAACGAGAGAAACCCTGGCCCGGCCCGTCGCTACCAGAATCAAAACCCACCGGACCTATGCTATAAATGTGGAGGTCGTGATCACTGGTCGCGCACCTGTCGTGCATCAGCTCAAACTATTGCCTAGTACCATGCTAGACGTGATACTCGAGAGGCTAATTTTGCAGCAGGACCAGTCCCCGCTGATACCACCCTTGCCATTGCCGATTTCCAGACTGTAGCTGGACATAATGATGATTGAGTTATTTATATACCCATGGATATGATCGCATCTGTGCCGTTATTTTTATGCATAATATTTTTTTAATTTATTTCTTCCATTACTATTTCTGGACATTGTTTGGTGATTCATTTTATTTTGGACTTATTTTGTTATTTGCTCGAATATTATTCAATCTATTTATTCATTTTTTTTAATACATGTGATTGTTGATTACTTTAGTTATATTGATGGTTAGGCATGTCAAATGGTGAAGTTTGTTGTCTAGCCGACAGTGCTACTACGCACACCATCCTCCGTGATAGGATATTTTTCACAAACTTAATGCCTAACCACACCCCGGTCTTAACTATTTCTGGCAAATCAAACTTGATTGAAGGCTCCGGAAGAGCCCAATTTATGTTGTCCAATGTTACCGTATTTACCATTGATGAAGCCTTATACTCTCCACGTTCCAGCAGAACGTTATTGAGTTTTAAGGATATTCGAGCTAATAATTATCATGTTGAAACCCCAACCGAAAAAATATGGAATATCTTTGCATAACATCCAACTTGTATGGCTGGAAGCGTACATTGGAGAAATTAAAATGCCTCAGGAGTGGACTCTACATGACCACTATTAGGACCATTGAGACAAATCACATAGCTAGCCGGAAGCTACCTAACCCTAGCAACTACTTATTATGGCATGACCGATTGGGACACCCCGGTCAAGGTATGATGCGCCGTATCCTCAATACATCACACGGGCATCCCCTTACAAATAAGGACCTAGTGTTTAGTGACACACAATGCCAAGCTTGCTCAATGGGAAAATTGAACACTAGACCATCATATGCAAAGATCGATAAAGACTCTGTCCCTTTCTTGTACAGAATACAAGGGGATATTTGTGGACCCATCCAACCACCATGTGGACCATTTAAATATTTCATGGTTTTGGTTGATGCATCGACGAGGTGGTCACACGTGACCCTATTGTCTACACACAATGCTGCATTTTCTAAACTCCTTGCCCAAATCATTAAATTAAGGGCCCACCATTCGGATTATCCCATAAAGTCCATTCGACTTGATAATACCGGGGAGTTTACATCGAAATATTTCGATGATTATTGCATATCCCTTGGGATTGATATTGAACATCCAGCTGCACATGTTCACACCCAGAATGGTCTCGCAGAAGCATTCATTAAACGATTACAAATGATTGCACGGACTTTGGTTATGCGCACCAAGCTACCAATTTCTGCGCGGGGCTATGCAATTTTGCATGCAGCTATGTTGGTCCGGTTGAGGCCCACTGCCACCCAACCCTATTCCGCGTTACAGCTGGTAACTGGGTACGAACCTGATGTTTCGCACTTACGCGTGTTTGGGTGCGCCGTTTACGTGCCAATTGCGCCGCCACAACGTACAAAAATGGGACCTCAACGCTGGAGGGGCATATATGTCGGTTATGAATCCCCCTCCATTATACGTTATTTAGAGCCCTTGACAGGCGATTTCTTTACCGCTCGTTTTGCAGATTGTCACTTCGATGAGACAGTCTTCCCGCCGTTAGGGGGAGATAAGAACTCTAACGTTCCTGAAGAACGACGTGAATTGACGTGGACTGTCTCCACTATGTCTCATCTTGATCCCCGAACCGCACAAAGTGAGAATGAAGTGCGGAGAATTCTAGATCTACAGAGTGTAGCTAATAATATGTCAGACGCTTTCTATGATCTAGTTAAAGTGACGAGATCACATATACCTGCTGCAAAAGTGCCTGCAAGGATAGACGTCCCCGTAGGACGCGCCATCCCAGATGGACGGGTCGTCCCAGATGGACAAAGTACGGCCATGGCGGCTAACCAGTCATATGTCCCTGCCCAGAAGCGAGGTAGACCAATAGGTTCGTAGGATTCTTATCCCCGGAAGAGGACAAATTTGGCACAATTGAATCCCTTGGATATCACTATATCATCCGATCCATCTCATGAGATAATTCCGGATTATGGGTCTGTCTTAGAAGAGACGACGTTGGGGGACGCCTCAACGTCTGAACCCATTCCCGAGAATAGAGAGATCTCGGTAAACTATGCATGCTTAAATGAGATATGGAATCGGAATGATATTATCATCGATGATATATTTGTATTCGCAGTAGCTACTGAAATAATAATTAGTGATGATATCGAACCTCGCTCCGTTGATGAATGCCAACGTAGAGATGACTGGCCAAAATGGAAAGAAGCAATCTAGGTCGAACTTGATTCCTTGACAAAAAGAAAGGTGTTTGGACATGTTGTAACGACCCGTCCCGAAATCCATGATTAGATTAGTGATTAATCACGATTAGTGAGGTTAATCCGTGATTAGTTGGGCGAAATCGGACGAACGATGCAAAATGACCGTTTTGCCCCTAGTGGTGGCAAAACGTTGACTTTTCAATCGGGGGGTCAAATGGACTTTAACCGATGATCGTGACGTAGTTCGTGATGTCACGAGTTCATAGACAGGTGGCACGTTTAATTCCGACATTCGAGGAGGAAGTTATAACGTTCGGAAGTTTAGGGGCATTTTGGTAATTTGGGTGAATAGGAGGTCAAAAGTTGACTTTTTGACCGGGAGGTCCGATGGCCAAGGGCCGAAGACCGTTACGTAGATGGGGACGATACGAATCCGTAGACAGGCGGCATGTCGAATTCGGACGTTCGACGACGAAATTACGGTTCACGGAAGTTCTAGGTTACTATTCACGACGGCACGTTTTACGAGACAAAAAGTGCAGTTTGTCTCTAGTGGGCCCATATATTTGTCCTGATGCTCAATGGATGAGTGACAAGTGTCACCCATCCAGTGGACACCAATTTCATTCATGCATCTTCCATTTCCTCTCCATCGATCATTTTCTTTGTTTTTCCTAAACCAAAACCGATCCACCATTCTCACCCAAATCCAAACCCATGACCCTAGGACCAAGACTGAGGGGCAGAGAGGGGGAAGAAGACCGGGTGGAGGTGGCTGGACGGCTGGAACCGCCGTGGGCGGTGGCTGGAGCCCAGAACCCGAGCGGGTACCCGGTAAGCCCGATAAACCCATTTTTCTTCTATTTTTCGATTTAGACATTATGGTTGCTATTAGTTGATTAGGATGAGTTTATTGAGGTTGTAGGAAGGTGTAGAGGGTGTTTTGAACGGTGGTGAAGGGCTGAGCAGCCCTGGGTGCAATCCGGAAAATTGAACCGTGAGGTTCAAAATTGAACCGTGGATTCTCGTGGGTTTTAGGGGTTCTAATTAATTGGGATAGGTTCCTAGGACGATTATAGGAAGGTTAAGATTTATTAGGATTGAAAACGGTGAAAAACTGGGCTGGAATGAGCCTGGACCGGTTGTCAGGACCCACCCCGGTTTCACCCCGAAACCCGAGGTAAATCCCGCTCCCGTCTGACTCCCCAACGCAAAACTCAAGTAAAACTCACTCACATACTACCCAGTCAAACGCAGGAGTAATTAGACAAAATGTCCCGAAGGTAGCATTTACAGAACATAGTACGAACATACAAATAAAACCGATAACTACACGCACGCAGAAGCCTTTACTCTACTCTGGGAACCCTCACGTCACTTCTATGCCTCGGACTCTGCCTCGACGTCAAGACCCCGCGCTCGCTCCACAACCTGGAGGGCAATTAAAACAGAAAATGTGAGTGGACCAAAAGGTACAAAAGTTCAAAACCATTTTAGAAGAAAACCGAGTTAAACCCTCCGTTTTGAAACCACATGCATAACCAACAGTTATAAACACATTTATAAAGAATCATTCTTAACATCATAAGAAACCGAAACACTATAAAATACCATAATATGAGTATCAGAAACCGTATCAAAACCATAACCACCAAATCATCATTTTCCCGATCAAACCTGCTGGACCTATCCGATCTTTAAACTCCCGAGTCTTTAAACTCAATCCAGGCCTTAATCATATCCGAGTATTTAAACTCCCGAGTCTTTAAACTCAAGGCCTACGGGGGAAAATCAATATATATCCGAGTCTTTAAACTCCCGAGTCTTTAAACTCAATCCGGGTCTTTAAACCCAATCCGGCCGGTCCCCCGTCACATATATCCGGGTCTTTAAACCCAATATCCAGATCCAGCAAATCCAATCCCAAAACCATTTGAAAACCATTTACCAATCCACATCCAAACCCGAATCCGAAATCACTGGTCCGATGCCCTTCCCGGCATCCAGAACCGGCATTTCGAACCCAAATCCGGAAATCCACTTTTCAATCCTTTAAAAACAAATTCCAATTGTCAATTTCGATTTCAAAACCAAAACCTTGATTCTCAAAATCATGTTCTAAAATCCCTTGAAATTCCGAAAACATTTCCAAAATCACCCTTTTCTCGAAAAACGTGCAACACATAAAATCATCATTTCATATTCAATAAACATAGAATTATAAGTAAAACCATAAAATACGTATATAAAAACAGTTATGCATGCTCGAGTTTAAGGAAAGGGTCCACTCACAGTACTGAGCCCTACTCGCGTCCCGAACGTCCAGCCCATTCCTCGGCTTCCTCGGGAAATCCCGATCCTGTCAAACACCGCCAAAATACGTCACTAACACGTCTACGAAGGTTCACCTAAATTCCCTCAAAATATCCCCGGACCAAAGACTTAAAACCCCGGGACCCTACACAATCACCCTCACGGAACTACACTCAAACGACTTCCGATTGACCCGAAACCAACTCCAATGAATTCACAACAACTCCTAGACCAAAAGTCATGTTGACCGTTTCTCCCAGAACCGCCGCACGCGCCCCCACGCGCCGCCCAAAGTGGCTGCGCGTGGCCCCACGCGCCTGCTACAGTGTCACCGTCTACCTCACGTAGACCGGGTTCGACACAGTGCCTGCTGCTTGAACCGGCGAGAGCGGTTCACCGCCGTGCCTGCACCATTTTCCTCCCTCTCTTCACCATCCTCTTCGTCCAATCCTAAGCAATCCAGTTCCCTCACTCAAACACCTCAACACTGTCCCTAACCTGTCGACTCGAGCTCGAACAAAACCTGTACCAGTCCCCTGTTTCCTTCTCCGGCCACCCAGGTCTTCCCCCGTCACGGTGGCTACCCAAAACGCTTCCTAGGGCTGTCCTAAACCTCACCCAACTCACCAAGACCATCGACTCTCACCCAAAATCCACAACTTCCAAACTGAGCAAAATGGATAAAACAGAGCACATAAGGTACTCTCCGTCGTCTGGGCTCCGCCGTTCATTCCTCCGTCACGGCAGCACAACCAGCAGCTACCTAGGACTCAACTGAGTCCCCTAGACGTCACTAGACTCCTCGATTCAACCCCTAATGCTACAACTCTCAACTTGAAACTCGACGGCAAAACAGAGCACGAAGAGAAAAGTATGAAGTTTACCTGCTTCCAGGCGTCGCCGTGAGCTCAGCCGTGAGGCAATAGCTCCTCCCGTCCACCGCCAGCCTCTGGACACCTCCACGAGTCCAATTGCACCAACACACGGCCGCACCACCACCACAATCGTCCAAGTCCTCTCTGTTTTCTCTGAAAACCGACTGCCCCGTCCACCGTGTTCTTGCACGATTGCTCTCCCCCAAACAGTCACCAGTTCACTCTTCCACCCTCTGATCACTCCTCACTTACCAACACCCACTAACACTCACCATCGTCTCTCAATTCTCTCAATTCCTCCCTCTGTTTCTGTCTGGGTCGAACAACACACACGGCACGGTTGCACCCCAAATACTTGGACCGTGCACTCACTAGAACCAACCAGACCTCCTACACGTGTCACCAATCCCTCAACTCCTCTCCCAAGTGGCTCAATCTCAACCCTCTATCTTCCCTCTCTGTGCACAAATCCCCAGACAACCAAAAGACCAAAATACCCCTCATTTTAAGTTCAAATTACGATTTTACCCTTACCGTTTTAGACCCGTAACTCACACCTCGTACGTCCGATGAATACGTGCCGCCTGTCACCGAACTCAGGACGACGAGATCTATCTAACGGTCTTAGGTCAACTTACCAAAACCCGTTCGTATAAAAAGTCAACGTTTCCCCCCTAATTTCGCCAAATTACGGTTATGCCCTCAACATTCCGAACATCACAACTTCCTCCTCGGATGTCGGAATCGGGCGTGCCACCTGCCTACGGATTCGTAACGTCCTCAACTACGTCCTGGTCACTGGTCAACTCCCATTTGACCACCCGAAATAAAAGTCAACATTTCTGCCCGACCTAGGGGCAAAATCGTCATTCTAAGTTCCCGGACCCCTCGGGACCACCTAACCCTTGATTAACCTTACTAATCACACCTTAATCACTCTACTAATCCCAATTCTCGGGACGGGTTGTTACAATCTACCCACCTAAATAGAATTTCGTCCCCGAAATTCCACAGCTAGTTCCCGACACCTAGGGTCTCCTACCCGGAATCAACAACAGATCAACGACAACTTCTCCTAGGTTTTCTGGCTATCATCTCCACCTTGGGTATTTCACTCCAACCCCAGCTACTGTCACCACAGCCAACCCTAGCTTGTAACAACTACATGGTGTACGCAAGGGAAACTCTATGAACAGAAAACAAAGGTATTATACAATACCTCATGTCACTATACCCGACAGAAGTCATAGAGTACATCCTCGTATACAACCACCCATCTCCCTCGACTACTACTCCGGCCACGGTCGGATTAACTCCACAAAGTCCTAAAGGCAACCTCTAGCTTGTGGGTTCTCTCCTTCCACAGTCTCCAATCGATCAGTTATAGTCACTCCTTTCCTATACCTTCCGTCAACCTACTACGGAACTTACTATATACTCCCAGTCCTCTAGGAAACTCCTAGACTCTACCCCGAGATCCAACAACCAAACCAACAGAACAACCAAAAGTAAAACAAGTACCTATCTCCGTATCTGGTGTCGACTGACCCTCCTGCTGCGTCATCGAGAACACCCGGACCTGAGATCCTGACGCTCTACCACGTCCCCTTGAACTACTCGTGGCTGTGCCACCACCTCCTCTAGTGCCCGCTGTCCCTGATGCTGTACTCTGTCCGGACTCCGCTACTCCTCTGCCTACACCACCTTCCTGTGGCAACAGTGGACACTCACGTCGAAAATGACCTCGCTCCCCGCAGTAGAAACACACAGTCCAGCCTGGTCCATTACTCGGTCTCCCCGTGGACACTACCGATGTCGCACTCGCTTGCGGAGTCGGCGGTACTCGATAACCCCAAAATCCTGAACTCTGGGCACTACCAGGCCTACCAAAACGATCATCGCCCGACGAGGACGATCCACCGAAGTTACCTCTTTTCGGTGTCCGCTGGCCCGAAGATCCAGGAATAGAAGGTTCCCGGCGTCGCACCGGCAAACTAGCCTCAACTCGCACCGCAGCATCCGACAGATCTCGGAGGGTAGCAAAAGATCCAGCTGTCACTACGGCTCGAATCTCACCACGCAAACCCAACTCAAACCTACGGCATTTCTCTGCTTCAGTGGCCACAAAAGCAGGAGCAAACCGAGACAACATCTGAAACTTCCGTTCATACTCTGCCACTGTCAAATTCCCCTGCTGGAGGTGCAGAAACTCCGCCTCCTTGGCATCCCGGAAAGAACGAGGATAATACTGTTCCAGAAACCGTTCCCTAAACGTCTCCCAGGTCACACTGTGAACATCCCAACCGGACAACTCGAGGGTATACCACCACTCGTACGCCGCACCATCCAGTAGAAAGGTAGCCAACAACACTCGCTCCCCCGGCGGACAATGCATCACCGCAAAAATCCGCTCAAGTCTGGTAATCCACCTCTGGGCTTCCTCAGGATCAGCCCCACCACTAAAAGTAGTAGCCCCGAGCCGCTGGGCTCGCTCAATCGTGGCACTCTCCGTCTCTCTGGCTACTTCTTCAGGTTGGGGAGAGGGTCTACGTCTCGGAGGCATCGTCAACCGCACACTGAAAGAGGCATAGAAGTAGTCAAGCAACTGAAATGCAACCTCACAAACCGACAGACCCAACAAACTCGACAAACCTATGCTCTGATACCAATTGTCAGGACCCACCCCGGTTTCACCCCGAAACCCGAGGTAAATCCCGCTCCCGTCTGACTCCCCAACGCAAAACTCAAGTAAAACTCACTCACATACTACCCAGTCAAACGCAGGAGTAATTAGACAAAATGTCCCGAAGGTAGCATTTACAGAACATAGTACGAACATACAAATAAAACCGATAACTACACGCACGCAGAAGCCTTTACTCTACTCTGGGAACCCTCACGTCACTTCTATGCCTCGGACTCTGCCTCGACGTCAAGACCCCGCGCTCGCTCCACAACCTGGAGGGCAATTAAAACAGAAAATGTGAGTGGACCAAAAGGTACAAAAGTTCAAAACCATTTTAGAAGAAAACCGAGTTAAACCCTCCGTTTTGAAACCACATGCATAACCAACAGTTATAAACACATTTATAAAGAATCATTCTTAACATCATAAGAAACCGAAACACTATAAAATACCATAATATGAGTATCAGAAACCGTATCAAAACCATAACCACCAAATCATCATTTTCCCGATCAAACCTGCTGGACCTATCCGAGTCTTTAAACTCCCGAGTCTTTAAACTCAATCCAGGCCTTAATCATATCCGAGTCTTTAAACTCCCGAGTCTTTAAACTCAAGGCCTACGGGGGAAAATCAATATATATCCGAGTCTTTAAACTCCCGAGTCTTTAAACTCAATCCGGGTCTTTAAACCCAATCCGGCCGGTCCCCCGTCACATATATCCGGGTCTTTAAACCCAATATCCAGATCCAGCAAATCCAATCCCAAAACCATTTGAAAACCATTTACCAATCCACATCCAAACCCGAATCCGAAATCACTGGTCCGATGCCCTTCCCGGCATCCAGAACCGGCATTTCGAACCCAAATCCGGAAATCCACTTTTCAATCCTTTAAAAACAAATTCCAATTGTCAATTTCGATTTCAAAACCAAAACCTTGATTCTCAAAATCATGATCCAAAATCCCTTGAGATTCCGAAAACATTTCCAAAATCACCCTTTTCTCGAAAAACGTGCAACACATAAAATCATCATTTCATATTCAATAAACATAGAATTATAAGTAAAACCATAAAATACGTATATAAAAACAGTTATGCATGCTCGAGTTTAAGGAAAGGGTCCACTCACAGTACTGAGCCCTACTCGCGTCCCGAACGTCCAGCCCATTCCTCGGCTTCCTCGGGAAATCCCGATCCTGTCAAACACCGCCAAAATACGTCACTAACACGTCTACGAAGGTTCACCTAAATTCCCTCAAAATATCCCCGGACCAAAGACTTAAAACCCCGGGACCCTACACAATCACCCTCACGGAACTGCACTCAAACGACTTCCGATTGACCCGAAACCAACTCCAATGAATTCACAACAACTCCTAGACCAAAAGTCATGTTGACCGTTTCTCCCAGAACCGCCGCACGCGCCCCCACGCGCCGCCCAAAGTGGCTGCGCGTGGCCCCACGCGCCTGCTACAGTGTCACCGTCTACCTCACGTAGACCGGGTTCGACACAGTGCCTGCTGCTTGAACCGGCGAGAGCGGTTCACCGCCGTGCCTGCACCATTTTCCTCCCTCTCTTCACCATCCTCTTCGTCCAATCCTAAGCAATCCAGTTCCCTCACTCAAACACCTCAACACTGTCCCTAACCTGTCGACTCGAGCTCGAACAAAACCTGTACCAGTCCCCTGTTTCCTTCTCCGGCCACCCAGGTCTTCCCCCGTCACGGTGGCTACCCAAAACGCTTCCTAGGGCTGTCCTAAACCTCACCCAACTCACCAAGACCATCGACTCTCACCCAAAATCCACAACTTCCAAACTGAGCAAAATGGATAAAACAGAGCACATAAGGTACTCTCCGTCGTCTGGGCTCCGCCGTTCATTCCTCCGTCACGGCAGCACAACCAGCAGCTACCTAGGACTCAACTGAGTCCCCTAGACGTCACTAGACTCCTCGATTCAACCCCTAATGCTACAACTCTCAACTTGAAACTCGACGGCAAAACAGAGCACGAAGAGAAAAGTATGAAGTTTACCTGCTTCCAGGCGTCGCCGTGAGCTCAGCCGTGAGGCAATAGCTCCTCCCGTCCACCGCCAGCCTCTGGACACCTCCACGAGTCCAATTGCACCAACACACGGCCGCACCACCACCACAATCGTCCAAGTCCTCTCTGTTTTCTCTGAAAACCGACTGCCCCGTCCACCGTGTTCTTGCACGATTGCTCTCCCCCAAACAGTCACCAGTTCACTCTTCCACCCTCTGATCACTCCTCACTTACCAACACCCACTAACACTCACCATCGTCTCTCAATTCTCTCAATTCCTCCCTCTGTTTCTGTCTGGGTCGAACAACACACACGGCACGGTTGCACCCCAAATACTTGGACCGTGCACTCACTAGAACCAACCAGACCTCCTACACGTGTCACCAATCCCTCAACTCCTCTCCCAAGTGGCTCAATCTCAACCCTCTATCTTCCCTCTCTGTGCACAAATCCCCAGACAACCAAAAGACCAAAATACCCCTCATTTTAAGTTCAAATTACGATTTTACCCTTACCGTTTTAGACCCGTAACTCACACCTCGTACGTCCGATGAATACGTGCCGCCTGTCACCGAACTCAGGACGACGAGATCTATCTAACGGTCTTAGGTCAACTTACCAAAACCCGTTCGTATAAAAAGTCAACGTTTCCCCCCTAATTTCGCCAAATTACGGTTATGCCCTCAACATTCCGAACATCACAACTTCCTCCTCGGATGTCGGAATCGGGCGTGCCACCTGCCTACGGATTCGTAACGTCCTCAACTACGTCCTGGTCACTGGTCAACTCCCATTTGACCACCCGAAATAAAAGTCAACATTTCTGCCCGACCTAGGGGCAAAATCGTCATTCTAAGTTCCCGGACCCCTCGGGACCACCTAACCCTTGATTAACCTTACTAATCACACCTTAATCACTCTACTAATCCCAATTCTCGGGACGGGTTGTTACACCGGTTACGCCGGTCCAGTTGCAGGGGTTGGACCGGACCGGCCGGCCCGGACTGGCTGTGCGAGGTTGAAGGTGGTGACGTGGCATGATGACGTGGCACATGTCAGATTGTCAGGTGACGTGGACCACTCATCAGCCGACACGTGTCACATGTCAGTGCACAGTCAGCACTGACATGTCAGTGACGTGGCCCAATCAGGGGCTGACACGTGGCACTGACGTGGACTAGTGCCGTGATGACACGTGGCCCATGTCAGACTGCCACGTGGCACTGACATCACAGTGACGTGGACCAATGGGAGCATGACACGTGGCACCTGTCAGAGTCTGACATGTCAGACCTGACAGCTGTCAGCGATGACGTCATGCTAACGTCAGCGATGACGTCAGCAGGTACTGTAGTTGGCGCGTGAAGCCCACGCGCAGCCACTTCAGGCGGCGCGTGAGGGCTCGTGGCAGGGAATCTGGGGAAGGTTCCAACATATGAAATCTTCTATTCGATGTAACGAACATTTTGGGACTAGTTTCGTGTCGATCGGACACCGTCTCGATATGTTTCGGGGCATCGGAAGGTTTAGGTTCGGGATTAAAAATAGTTAAAAATACGGGAAAATTACGGGGCTTTAGTGGGAGGTTAATTAAGTAGTTAGTAACCTTCTATTACAATTTGGACAGGTTTGGGAGTCCCAGTGACGGTGATCGGCTCGGGGAGCCGTATGACACGCAAATCGAGGCTGCAGCTCGGACGGTCTGTGAGTGGACCTTGTTTTCTAAATTGGTGCATGCATAAATGTTTATTATATGTTTTAAATGCTTGTTTGTAATGCCATGGGTGCATTTGTATGTGGTTACGTATAAGCACGTATTTCGAGGTTTCGGCCTTATACGGTGCTTATACGGGTCAGTATTTCTTTATTGGTTTTAATGAAATGGCCTTGGATTTCTAAAAGGATAAACTCGGGTATGAGACCCATTTGGTTTTGTCTCGGGCATATGACTTCAGATTCCGGGCACGGTGCCCAGCTGATGTCCTATGTTCGGGCACGAGACCCAGTCACTTTACTGCTTTGATTTCAGGTCAGGTCAGGGAACCTTAAATGGATTCCCAGGTTCATGACGGTTTATGGGAACCGGCATGAACCCTTGTTATGGTATCAAGGTTCATGACGGGAACCGGCATGAACCCTTGTTATGGTATCATGGTTCATGACGGTTTATGGGAACCGGCATGAACCCTTGTTGGTTATTACGGTACATGACGGTTTATGGGAACCGGCATGTTACCTCGGTTATGTTATTACCGTACATGACGGTTTATGGGAACCGGCATGTTACCTGATTATGGATATTATGGATCATGACGGTTCAGGGGAACCGGTCATGAATGTTTATGTTATGTATATATATATGTTCATCTACCTTCCTTTACTTCTATTATCTCCTCCGGGGAGGGTCGTTGGCCTGGGTGGACCCCGGAGTAGTCACGGAGCACCGACTGAGTGGAGTCACCCCCCAGTTGGGTTCCTTACTCTCAGGAAGGCTATGGTTACTATTACCTCGGGTAGGGTCAGTGGTCTGCGGACATTGACCTTGACTTTGAGAAGACTCGGATTGAGACCCGGGTAGCACGCGCGTAGCTTTGGATACCGTGACAGGATTGGTTGTGTGACTTATATGTATATATATGATATATGATATGTGGTGTGCACAGGTGTGCACAGGATTTGAGCAGTGGCTCGTGTACTTGGTTTCTTTATGGTTTGGGGCCGAGTCCCTTATGGATTTGGGCAGTGGCCCGTATGGTCGTTTTCATTGTGGTCCTTTCGACCTTGGTTTATATCTACTTTGGGCTTAGTCCCACATATGGTTTGTTTTTGGATAAATGGTTTTCGAATGCATGCATGCTTTTTAGTGGAGGGTACAAATGTCTTATGAAATGGTTTTATAAACTTTTTGTTTTGTCCACTCACAGTTTTTAATGTTTTGACTGCCCTTCAGGTTGACATCGGATGTGGACTGTAGCAGAGACCGAGATATCACATACCTCATCCGGATCCTAGCGTACTCTGATAGCCCGGGAGGGCAAAGGTCGAAAATATCCCTTGTCTGACACTCCGTGTCAGACGGGAGCAGGGTCATCCCGCACTAATCCCAGGGGGATTGGGATGGGTCCTGTCACATGTAGCTCCCACACCTCCCCATGTTAAACCTGTAGGCTTTAAATAGGTATTTGTAAGGAAGCGTAATGAGAAAAACGAGATTGTGAGATACAAAGCTCGTTTAGTGGCGCAAGGATTTTCTCAACGCCCTGGGATTGATTATGAGGAGACGTACTCTCTTGTAATGGACATTATAACGTTCCACTACCTTATCAGTTTAGTAGTTTCCGAAAAACTGAGTATGCAGCTTTTGGATGTGGTCACAGCTTATCTCTATGGGGATCTAGATACAGAGATATATATATATATATATATATATATATATGAAAGCTCCTGAAGGACTTAAGCTATCCGATTCAAATAGTTCTAGACCACGGAACACGCTTTCCATTCGTTTGAGATGTTCACTTTACGGATTGAAACAATCCGGACGGATGTGGTATAACCGTCTAAGTGAATATTTGATTAGATTGGGATATGTGAATAATGAATTATGCCCATGCGTGTTTATTAAGAAAACAAGTTCCGGGTTCGCTATAGTGGCAGTTTATGTTGATGACATGAATCTGATTGGTACTCCTGAAGAGATCCAAGAAACCGCTAAGCACTTGAAATTAGAATTTGAAATGAAGGATCTTGGAAGAACACACTTCTGTCTCGGCCTGGAGCTCGAGCACCGTGCAGATGGAATTTTGGTCCATCAATCGAATTACATCCAGAAGATGTTGAGACGCTTTAATGAGGATAAAGCAAAACCTTCAAGCACACCCATGATCGTCCGGAGTCTAGATCCTAAAAAGGACCCGTTTCGTCCAGCAGATGACAATGAAGAGATATTGACACCAGAAGTGCCATATCTAAGTGCAATAGGCGCACTGTTGTACTTGGCTCAATGCACTAGACCAGACATTTCTTTCGCTGTGAACTTGCTATCTAGATTTAGCTCTGCGCCAACACGCCGCCACTGGAATGGCATAAAAGACATCTTCCGATACCTTAGAGGTACAACGGATATGGGCTTATTCTATCCCTATGCATCGAGGAATGAATCAAACCCCCTTGGTCCTCGAAATGATGCACGCCTCGTTGGGTATGCTAATGCAGGTTACCTATCAGACCCACACAAGGCACGTTCCCAATCCAGTTATGTCTTTTCCATTGGGAACACAGCGATATCTTGGAGGTCTACAAAACAGACCCTTGTTGCTACGTCCTCAAATCATGCCGAGATTTTAGCCTTGCACGAAGCAGTTCGTGAATGCATATGGCTAAGAGCTATTACTGGGCATATTCGAAGTACATGTGGACTGAATTCCACCCGTAATGAACCGACAGTTATCTACGAAGATAATGTTGCCTGCATAGAGCAGATGAAGACCGGTTTCATTAAGGGAGACAACACCAAGCATATTGCACCGAAGTTCTTCTTTAACCAGCAACTGCAAGAACATCAGAAGATTGAGATCAAGCCAATACGATCTCAAGATAACCATGCGGACTTGTTCACCAAGTCATTACCAAAGGCCACATTCCAGCAGCATGTGCGAGGTATTGGTTTACGTAGACTGGATGATCTACCTAATCTATAGTTTTCACGGGGATTCTATATCAGGGGGAGTATCCTGAAGTATACCAAGTATCCAGAAGTATACTGAGTATCCCGAAGTATATTCACATGATCATCGTGTACTCTTTTGTCCTACGACCAGTGTTATTTTGTCCCATTGGGTTTTGTTACCTGGCTAGGTTTTAATGAGGCACATTTTGGTATGATCACCCAGCTAACAGTGCACCCTGAAGATGCCATGATTTGACTCTTATGCATTTGCACATCTTTTCCCTTCAACCACGGGTTTGTCCCACTGGGTTTACCAGGTAAGGTTTTGGTGGAGCAACACTAATGCATTTTACCTCAAGGGCGGGTTATCTACCCGTATTCCAGAAGAGACGACATCAACTACCTCAGAAGATTCCGATATGATCACCTATACGCACGTTGCACTCTTTTTCCTTCGATCAGGGTTATTTTTGTCCCATAGGGTTTTTGTTACCTGCCAAGGTTTTAACGAGACAACATATATGTGCGTATTCAAGCAGTACCATTACATGAAATATCCAAGGGGGAGTGTTGTAAATAGTTTCATTAGTTATGTCTATTTATGTAATAGGTGCTAGGGGTAGTTTTGTCCTTTTGTATTTATTAATTATTCTCCCATATATAAGGGATAATTAATGCTTGTAAATCCTAATCTAATCTCATAAAGATCAGACGTATTATTTTCATCTTACTGCCTCCTAATATTCTCTCTACATTCTCATCTACCGGATTTCCTTCACAACAGAAAATACTTTGTAAATTCTCAGATTATTGTTTCCTTTCTTAGTTTGGTTAAGTCAACTTTAGTCTATAAAATTTGCTCTTGAACAAAATCAATTTTTGAAAATTATTCTTCTCTCTCTTATTTTTAACAGGTAAGTTGGATTCCTCCTCTTCTGTCCTCCATAATCCATTGTTAGTTTCAACTACTTTTTCTGCATCCCCGAAACTAACGTATTGTCTGTAGCATCATCAGTGTTTACTTTGTAATTTTATTCATAGAATTCATTTTCATTTTCATTTCCGTTAGTAATTCTGTAGTGAAAATCACATAACTTGTCTTACAAACTTGCAAGAGGGGTATGTAATAATTTGATTATTTTTGGGAAGTTTGGAGTAGAGATATTGCTCATAGCTTTCAGCAGCCAATGCAAAGAGAAAGAGCTACCACTTGAGGAACACCAGCTGGGTCAATACTGGCAAACATTACTTATTTGATTTGAGGCATAATTGTACAATATAAGCTCCCGTTACTCTTAATCTTAACTAATGACTCATAATGATTTAAAGGAGTGGCTCAACTACAATTGGGTACTTGTTCTTTGGCATCCTTACAAGTGTTGGCTGGACTGAGTCATCATTCTCCAGTGGCCTCCATCTATACATTTAAAATCCACAAGAATCAGACTTCTCTATCTCATTCCTGAAAAAGAAAAAAAGCTCAAATAAAATCTGGAATCTTACTCGTATCTGCAAACCAGGTGATGAATGAACACTGAGATTTCGAGCTTGGCCAGGTTGATTCCTGGGCACATACGCTGTCCACTGCCAAATCCCAGAAAGCTAAAAGACTTTAGGGGTGCCTGCATTTTGGTTTCACATGTTTTCTTTTAACCAATGCAATAATAGTTTCATGGTGATTTCTGGTATGGGAAGGAAGAACAACTTACATCAAATCTAGAAGGGTCAAACTTCTGAGGATTCGGAAACACTTCTGGGTCATGGTGAATGGAGACAACATCCAAATTAACAGACCAACCTTTCTCTATTGTATAACCTGTAACGTGTAGAATGGCTTAATTAGAACCACATGCTTAAACTTGTCCAAGAAACAGTAGCTGTTGTTGAAGTCCAAGTGTTGTACCATCAATCTGGAAATTCTGAGCAGCTTTTCTTGAAAACCAAGGTAAAATTGTGGCTCTTCTAAGTGTTTCATTGATCACCTGATGCTCAACAATCTTCCATCAGTTTATTGTTCAAAAATTGCAAAGAAATACTGAGCTTGGAATATCAAAGGGCTGCTTACTTTCGCGGTGTAAGGCATGTTGTTAACTTCATCCCATGTTAGATTTGCTCCATTGTCTCGGTTTGCTTGAATTTTCCTGTGCTCATCCTGTAAATTTGACAATTGTACGTTTCAGTTGATGGAATCAAATCTATATTAAACTGTGCTTACTTGTTTTAGATGCATTACTCTTAGTTGCTCAAGAACACCAGGATTCTCTCCGATAATTTAATGAGCCAAGTGAGAGCAGCAGTTGTGGTATCATGACCTGCAACCAGCAGAGTCAATATGTTGTCCTTCAATTGTTTATCAGTGAGCTTATCTTTATCATCTTCCTCCTCCGCGGCTTTGCTATGTTTCATGATCAGCGATTCTAAGAAATCTTGTTGGAATCCACTTCCACTTCTCCTTTTAGAAATGATTGAGTCCAACATTGCATACATCCTATCCCGTGCCTGATAAGACAGAACGAGTGTATCAGACAGGAACTCAACAAAATCCTTTGAAAGGGAGTATCAAGTATGATACCCGAATTCCACTATGAAAAGCTGATCCACGGATTTTTTAAATGGCAAGGATGCGAATGAGGAAGATACGAGCTTAAAATTGGATCGAAATTTCTCTTGCTCTTCACCAGCAGGCTCCAAGCTCATGATCATGTTGCCAATAACTTTGAGAGTGAACTGCAAAAAAAATTTGAACATCAACTCAGTGCCATTCAACAATGTTAAGAGTTCAGAAAAGGAGAATCTGATACTCAACTGTAGAAGCTTCTTCAAGAACCAAAACTGTTCGTCCAGGCCATTGCCCTAATGTCTTAATTGCCAGATTATTGATGAAGTTAAAATGCTTTTTGAGTCCCTCGAAGGATAGGGGCTCTGCAATGAGGCGCCTAAGGCGCTTTTGTTCTTCGCCGGTGGTTTGGAGCAAGCTGGTGGGACCTAGCACTTGCTGCCCGGGGTAGCAAAGGTTTAAACTAACCATCCCATCTTTCCCAGCTAATAACATTTTGCTTGCTTCTCTCCCAGTCATGAACACACTGAATCTCCTCAACACGAAAGTCTTGAACACTTTTCCATACCTAGAAAATAGACACAAAATTCAAAATAGATTTCTTTTCGAAACTTTGAAAATTCGTTTGTGTTGGTTGTTACCTCTGCTGCCTCTTGTTCATGAAGCCGTAAATACCAGATGGACTTGAAAACCCGGATATGAATGAGAAGCTCTCTCCCACAACTGGCCATCCCAAGCTACCTGGAACGTCCACCATGCTTTTTGGAGATGAAGTCCATGAATTCAGCACAAATAAAGCTGAAACAACAAAAATACATAGCAATGCAATGGTGATGAAGAAGAATAGCTCCATTTTCAACAAAAAAAACAATTATCCGAAGATCAGATTATCTCAGGCTTCTGAGTTTGGACCCTAAATTATTACATCATACTAAATACTAAAAGGCATACTTGGAAGTATTGTGGAACTCAACATGACTGTCATTACTTGTAATTATCGTCACCATTGAATACACACGAAAATGAAATCATAGTTTGACAACTGTTTTCCTTCCTCTGTTTGGCTTTGAGGAGGAAGCCTTTGTTTTTCCTCTTGTTCTTCTAACTTTCCATCACTTGGCTTATTTTTCTAATCTGTCTTTCTTGCTAATAATATATTTCCTATATTGTCGCTACTGGGTGACATGAGAGGAAAACAGAACTGTATTGGCGTAGAGTTTGTGGGCGACGGGGAATTTTTGGTTGCCGGCCTGGATTGGTCGAATATAATAACAGAATGACTGGATCTGCATATTTTATACAATAAACATATAAAAAACTGCCGCTTCAAAAACAAATTAGATACTTCAGCTGTCAGGGACTCCATGTCTTGTATGTCTAATGAAGTTATTTAATTAATTAGTTACACTTAGAATGCAAATTACTATTAGCTAAAACTTAAAGGTAAACCAAGTGGATAAACCCAAATGAAAATTATAGATAGATTCTTATTGCTAACTTCATGTACATTCTTTCTGCTTGTGTTTTGAGATTGCTATAAAGTTAAACTGCCGAAGCTTGTCACACCCATGTCTCTCCCATTTTAAATGACATTTACCAGAAACTCAGAATAAGAAGCAGTAGCAAAAACAACAAGAAGCACTTCTTAATTGTTTCAAACTGTCAATTAAGGCACAATCTATTTAGGGTTTATAATTTAGCGTTCTGCGATTTCTCTCCTTCTAAAGATAATAACAGATGAATATAAAGCCGAGTTTCACGAAAGCTTCTTTACTCCAAATGCTGAAATCCTCCTTTGAACCTTCAGAAAGCTTATTTACATTTGATTTTGCCTTCTTGATCCGGAAGGCCTTTCTTGCAGTAAGCATTCATCGCCAAGTTGGGTAGTCTATAGTCAAAGAATTTGTTCCCAGATTCCCATTCTTTCACAATCCTCTCAGCACCATCAATGGCATCCATTCTCACCAACCAACTTAACAGACACTAATACCCATTATTGAAGAACCTAACCATGCTTTTGTACAATCTACAAATTTGATTGATGGTTACTCTCATACCCATTCCTTCGCAATTTACCACTTCCCAATTTCAAATAAATAAAAATTTCATAAAACCATTGCTCAAGTGTTAATTTAGTGTAAGATTTCATGTTTTTTTTGGTTAATAGTTATGTTTATGTGTAAAAATGCTTATATGCAAAATTGAAAATATTAAATTATGACTCTTTCACTTATCCTTTGTAAGGTATAAAGTTTCTTGTTTACTTAATTTGTGGCTAAGGCAATGAGTAGTTTCAAGGTTTTAGACAAAGAAAAGGTTATAACTTTAGAAAAAGCATGAACATCTTTAGGGAGAGGTCGGTACCTATCTTATCCTCTCAAATATCTATCACAATTCAACAACTTCATGAGGGTATGAATTGAATATTTATGCCGAAAAAATATAACTTTTGTTGTAAATAGTATAGGTTGTGGCTATTCAGGTAAGGGTATGAAATGTATTTAGTCATTACTGAAAGGGTAGATAGGTCATTGTTCAATGTACTAAACTCTAATCCTATGTTTATTTAAGGATTAGGTAAACTGATGAATGATAGAATTCTGAACGTATTTTCACAACACGTTATCAGCACAACTCTAGCTTGTTGAGAAAAATTTAGAAATTCTAAACGATTGTTTTTTCCCTGTTGTTCACGGAGAAGAAAAAAAATTATGTTCTTTTGTCTTTCTTAATGAAGATCAAAGAAAAACAATTTGACTTAAAATCCCTAATCCCCCATCTTTCCCAAATCCCAAAAACAATTTCCTAAATACCTCTCTCTCCTGACTTTCAAAAGAAAATCAATCGGAAAGGGACCAGCCCCTTGTGAGGTGAGATTAGCTTCTCGTCAATATCCTTCCTTCTTCATTCAATCGAGTGGAAGGGATTTGCAGTCCACAACTCATGTCCAACCACGCCAGTAATTAACGAAATCAACACCAATCTGCCGATTCTAAGAAGAATCTGAAACCCAGAACGCCGACAACCCTCCTGATCGAGGCAGGCCATGGGACCGACCCTAATTCCTTCATCAGGACAGCACGATCCACCCAATCACTCTTCACGGGTTTCCAACGCCACGAAAAAAAGAGTAGAAGATTGGGTGAGGGGTGAGAGATGGAAGACGCTGATTCATTGTCACTGTCGATGACCACCTGGTGCTGTCGTTCACCCGCGATGGCAAGCAGTCATTCATGAAGAAAATGGCATCGAGCAGACTGCACATTCATGAGCTGCGATTTGTGCGAATCGAAGACCTCGGGTCTCTTCGATGGAGAACGACCGAAGATCTGAGATCCCTTCAGTGGTCATGACTGAAATCAGATTTTGAATCTCTTCGGTGGCGAGGAACCGAAGACTTGAGATCCCTTTGGTGTGAAAGGATCGATCAGGTACGTTCCATGATATACATATATATATATATGCATTAATATACGATAGTGTCACAATAATGACATGATAATGATAATATGATGGCATGATAAGTGAGTATTTGGATTTATGTTTTGATAATTATTCATGGACGAAATTATTCATAGTTAAAATTGAATAATTAAAATTTGTTTTCATGAATAAATAACTGAAGAATTATATATATATATATATATATAAGGCGATGATGCAATAGTATTTCGTGAATTGTTATATAGTATTTCATATGCATCATTATTTTATGTATACGATTGTCAATTTGGTCATCGTGAGAGATGGTTGTACCCCAAGATCATGGTTGTTGCCGTTGGTTCTACAATGTTGAGCGACTCTAATTTTCAGTGCGACAAAAATGGGCTAAGGAGACCCCACGTACTGGCCTATGTTTTCTATCATGACCATTGAAAATACAGCCCACACGTATTCTTGAGAAATGGACGCCATTCTTGCATCTATCTTGATCTGGGCCGAAATGACCGATGATGGTAAATGCAGTTCCAAATTTTGTACGAGAAAAAGGCTCACGTGATCACTTATGGTTCTCCTTAGTCCAGCCTAGTCGGCTCACATCATGGCCCAGAAGGCTACTCAACAATCAGCCCAACAACCCAGCACAAAAAAAAGGGCCCAGTAACCCAGCTAGCCCAGAAGGCAGCAAGTCCCAATTCAAGGGCTAAAGCCCAAATCCAAAAGGCCCAGAAGGTCACATCTAATCTGCAGTAAGGGCCACAACACAAACCTAATAAGGGTTTTTATGCACGTTTTATTGCATATTTTTTGGTGTATGATAATCATAATTTTTTTAAATTTATTTATTTACTTTATGCACACATGTATTGATGGATGTTTGAATAATCATATAAGATTGGATTCATGATGTTATTGGATCTTAGCACATGATTAAAATAATAAAAGCCCAGAAGGCTCACAACGTGAAAGCCCAGAAGGCTTACCTAATTTCCAAGGCTAATCTAATTCCCAAGTCCACAACATAAAAGCCTCAAAGCACAGAAGGCATGGTATACGACAAGCCGATAATGCATGGCATACGACAAGCCCATAAGAGAGAATTCAACCTATGGTCTCGAAGACCAAGGTCCTAAATATGGTCTGATGCATCATATTTTATTTAAATTTTATGTCAGAAGCATTTATTTAACGTATACATGATAAGTATCTATTTGTACTCATTTAAGAATTATGTGTTTAATTGAACCAGCCATTCATAAACGAATTAAAAATTATAAAAGAGCTAATAGTTCGTACTAATCACCGAACCCGTAGTTTCGACAATACTATGAAAATGAACAAGTAGATTTTACATTTTAAATCCGATTTATCATACAATTTGTTAGAACATGAAGTTCTTAATTGTTGCTTATGGATGAGTTTTCTCAAAGCATTAAATACAATAATTTGTCCCTTATATAAACTCTAGAAGAGCGGCTTAATCATTATAGGGACAATTTCTTGCCCGAAGCAAAGAATGAATGACACATCATCCATTCTAAGGATTTCAAATCCATGTATGAATATCATTTGGAACGTATGGTTTTTTCGCTCGAATATGATTTAATCCAATACAAGCACTTATTATCATGCATGTGATCCATTGAATTAAATATATAAATATGTATGTTTTTTGGGGAAATTTATTTTCTAACTAACAGTGTTATCATACACATTATGCGTCGAGAGATATGAAAAAGAACATTGTCGAATGGTTCTGAATTACCATCAATAAGATCTTTTACTCTCCAAAGTTCTAGAAGAACATTGTCGAGATTTACGGTTATTCGAGTCAACAGTTATTATATTGAAACCACTAATGATAAGAACGTGGAATATCTTTGCATAACCTCCAATCAGTATGACCAGGAGCATACACTGGAGAAACTAGCCAAAGAGCTTCTAGAAGCTAACTAGTACAAGCAATTGCTCATTATATTCCATGACCAGTTCGGACACCCAAGTCAAGGTAATGATGCGTCGTATCCTCAATATATTGCATGAGCATCCTCTTACTCGTAGGCACATATGCCAAGTTTGCTCGTTAGCAAAAATCAAATATTAGACCATTATATGCAAAGATGAGTAAAGACTCCACCCTTTCTTGTACAGAATACAAGGAGAAACTATGTGGACTTTCCAACCACCATGCAGACCGTATGAAAAACTTTCATGGTTCAGGTTGAGATACCGACAAAGTGGTTACATGCTACACTTTTTTCCACACGCATACTGTGTTTGCTAAACTCTTAGCCCAAATCATTACATTGAGGGCCACACCACCCAGATTCTCTTATATAGTCTATAAGACTCGATAATACCGGAGGGTTTACATCGAAATCATTCAATGACTATTGCATGCCCCTCGGGATTGCTGATGAACATTTGGTTCCCCATGTTCACACCCATAATGGTCTCGCAAAAACACTAATTCACCTTGGTAATGTGCACCAAGTTTCTAGTTTCTTGCGACGACAATGCAATTTTGCATGCAATAATGTTGGTCCTGTTGAGGTCAACACCACCCAACGATGTTCTGCGTTACAGTTGGTGACTGGGTACGAACCAGATGTTTTTGTACTTATGCATTTCTAGGTGTGCAGTTACGTTCCAATTGTGTCACCACAACGTACACAAATGGGACCTCAACAAAAGAGGGGCATACATGTCGGTTATGAATTTCTCTCTATTATACGCTATTTAGAGCACTTGACAGGTGATCTCATTCCCGTAATATTTGCGGATAGTCACTTTATTGAGACAATATTCCCGTCGTTAGGGGGAGATGAGCACGTCAAACGTTCCTGAAGAACGACGTGAATTGACGTAGAACATCCTTACTATGTCTCATCTTGATCCCCGAATCGCACAAAATAAGAATGATGTGCAGATAATTCTAGATTTATAGAGTGTAACTAATAATACACCAGACGCTCCCTCTAATCTAGCTAAAGTGACGAGATCACATATACCTGCTACAAATATGCTTGCAAGGATAGACGTCCCAGTAGGACGCGTCGTCCCAGACGGACGAGGAACGACCATGGCGGCTAAACAGTCATATGTCCCTGCCCAGAAGCGAGGTAGACTAATAGGTTCGAAGGATTCTCATCCCTAGAAGAGGATATTTGACACAATCGAATCCCTTCAAAATATCAACGGATCCATCTCATGAGATAATTCCAGATTATGGGTCTGTGACGGTGTTGGGGGACGCTCCAATGTCTGAACCCACTCCCAAGAATAAAGAGATCTCGGTAAATCATGCATGCTTATGTGAGATAGAGAATTAGAATGATATTATCATCGATGATTTATATGTATTCGCGGTAGCTACCGAAATAATAACTAGAAACGAAATCGAACCTTTACTCCGTTGATGAATTAATTCCAATGTAGAGAAGACTGGCCAAAATGGAAAGAACCAATCCAGGTCGAATTAGATTCCTTGACAAAAAGGAAGGTGTTTGGACCTGTATTTCCCACACCTCCCCATATTAAACCTGTAGGATTTAAATGGGCAGTCATAAGGAAACGTAATGAAAAATATGAGATTGTGAGATGTACAACTCATTTAATAGCACATAGTTTTCTCAACACCCTGAGATTGACTACGAGGAGACGTATTCTCCCGTAATGAACTTCATAACGCTCTCCTACCTTATCAGTTTGGTAGTTTCCAGAAAACTGAATATGCAGCTTATGAACGTGGTTACTGTTTATCTCTATGGGGATATGAATATAGAGATATGTTTGAAAGTTCCTGAAGGACTTAAGATATCTGATGTAAATAGTTCCAAACCACGGAACATGTCTTCTACTTCGTTGATGCGTTCACTTATAGATTGAGATAATCGGGACGGATGTGGTATCACCGTCTAAGTGAGTATTTGATCAGGGTGGGATAACGAAGAATACCCATGCGTGTCTATTAATAAAACAAGTTTCATGTTTTCTATTGATTGGTATTCCAGAAGAAACCAAACTAAGTACCTAAAGTTGGATTTTGAAATGATGGATCTTAGGAGAACGAAGTTCTGTCTCGACCTGAAGCTCGAGTACTGTGCATATGAGGTTTTAGTCTATTGATTAAATCATATCTATATGATGTTGATATTAGACCCAGAAGATGTTGAAATGCTTTAATGAGGATAAAAAAAAACCTTCAAGCACGCCTATGATCATCCGTAGTCTAGATCCTATAAAGAACCTGTTTTGTTTGGTAGATGATAACGAAGAGATAGTGAGACCAGAAGTTTCATATCTAAGTGCAATAAGCAAATTATTGTACTTGATTCAACTGCACTAGATCAAGCATTTAATCAGTTGTGAACTTGCTAGCTACATTCAGCTCTGCGCCAACACGCTGCCACTGGAATGACATAAAATGTAACGACCCATCCCGAATATCGGGATTTAATAATATTTAATTGTGATTTACTAATCTGGGATTAGTTGAGCGATTTCGGACGAATTGTGCAAAATGACCGTTTTGCCCCTGGGCATGGGCAAAACGTTGACTTTTAATTCGGATGGTCAAATGGACTTTGACCGATGACCGTGACGTAGTTCGGGACGTCACGAGTTCATAGACAGGTGGCACGTTCGATTCCGACGTTCGTGGTGAAAGTTATGATGTACGAAAGTCTAGGGGCATTTTCGTAATTTGGATAAAATAGGGGCAAATGTTGACTTTTTGATCGGGATGTCCGATGGCCGAGGGCCAAGGACCGTTACGTAGGTTTCGTCGATGCGAATCCAACGACAGGCGGCACGCCGAAATCGGAGATTCGACGACGAAGTTATGGGTCACGGAAGTTTGGTTTCGTTATGCACGCATTACGAGGCGGGGACACGTGGCGTTTTCTGATTGGCCTGAGATTCTGAGTGGGACACGTGGACCACTAACCTTTAATTATGGACTCAGATCTGGATTGGTGGGATTGGATTAAAATATTAGGAATTAAATAACTAAAGAATTCTCACTTTGATCAACTTTTGATCTGGGCCTTTCATCTGGTCTGTGCCTTCAATCCAGGCCATCCATCTCCTCCCTCCCCATCTGGACAAATCATCTCCTCTGTTTTATAATTCAACCGATACCCCATTTGCTTCTTCCACATACAGCACACATATTCCTCATCTCATCATCTCTGCTGTGCGTGCACAACCTTGGGAGTGACTGAGGAAGTATGAGAGACGGTGGGAGGCGGCAGGACGACGGCGGCGACCGCGGTGGTCCACGGCGGGGGTGCTAACCCGAGGAGAGTTATGCCCAGGTTTTTGGAAATCAACAATTTGTTGTGTTTCTGGGCTCCTTCTTGATTCCTTTGGGACTTGGGGTCAGAAACAGGCACGAAGGGCTAGTTTTCGAAGCTCGAGGTGAGCTGGGCACGGCGGGGACGGCGGTGCCCGTAACCCGGTTCGAAACCAAAAATGGTGATCGGGTTTTAGATGGGTGTTGGTCGTTGGATTTGATCCTACGGTGTTCTCTGAGCATAAACAAACCTTGTGGACGTGATTTTGGGACTCGAGGCGGCCGGAATCGGGAGGAAGGACGATCGGAAAATTCTGGGTTTCGGGTTCGAGTCAGAGGTAATAATCTGGACGTTACTTCTGGTTTTTGATTCCACAGAACTGTTGGTTGAACTCAGACGATCTTGCAGGTGAAAACCCCGTCCAAAATGATGGAGAAATGACCGAGAACCAGTCGGGTTGGCCCGCGGGTCACGGTGGCCCGTTTTACAGTAATACGGGTTGGACGATGATGAACAGTACCTGGCGCGTGGATTTCACGCTCAGGGAGTTCAACCGGCGCGTGGGGGCGCGTGTGAGGTAATTTTGGGAAACTTCCAACATGACTTTTGTCCTATACAATGTAACGAACATTTTAGCGTTGGTTTCGTGTCGATCGGATCCCGTTTCGTTATTGTTCGGGATGTCCGAAGGTTTTAAATCCAGTTTAAAAATACCTAAAAATTCGGGAAAATTACGGGACTTGAATAGGATGTTAATGATGAGGTTAGTGATCCTCTAAATTGATTTGAACAGGATTGGGAGTCCCGGCGATAGTGATGTGGCCCGGGAAGGCCTATGGCACGCGTATCGAGGTGCTCGGTTAAACGGTCTGTGAGTGGACATTGGTTTCATAAATTCGATGCATGCATAACTGTTTTATGATTGTTATAATTATGATTAAATGATTTACTTTGGATATCAGTGAATTTAAAATGATTTCACATATTTCGAGGTGAATTACGTATTTGCACGTAAACCGAGATTTTCTGGATTTTCACCGATTTCCACAAATTTGGTTGGATATGATTTCATGAAACGGTTACGAACTTAAAAAAAATGTAAAATCGGGCCAGGGGCCCAGTTGAACTATGAAATCGGGCCAGGGGCCCAGTTAATATGTGGATCGGGCCAGGGGCCCAGTTAACTTGTGAAATCGGGCCAGGGGCCCAGTTGATTTCTACACGTGATTGCGGGTCGGGGACCCTAAAATGGAATTGAATAAATGTTTTCTGGTTTAAATTTTATATATGTTCACATGCTGGAATCAATAAATGGTTTTGATGATATTTCGGTTATGGCACGTTTCACGGTAATTGGGCATGAGACCCGTTTGATGAAACGTAACGATCGGTTCGGATTTTATCTATGTATACCTATATGTTTTGCATGTGGATATCTATAAAATGTATTTAGTACTGCACTGTATAGATCCTTCCATATTATATTGTCTCCTCCGGCGAGGTACCCCGGAGAGGTCACGGATGTCTAGTACGTCCAGCGTCTATGACGCTAAGCATCGGGGATGCTGTACCCGAACGGGGTTCGGGGAATGAACTCAGAAATTGAGACCCGAGTGGCACGCGTAGCCTTGTGATTGTGACCTTATTGACGTCAGGGACGTCAGACATCAGGGATGTCGGATTGGAGTGTATAGTGCAGTGGCTAAAATTATGGTTATGGTTTATATTATATGCCTTATGGTTCATATTACAGGATTTATGAAATAACTCTTGGATTTACTTTTGGAAATTGAAACTATGCTTTGGTTTCCGGGCTAAGGCCCTAATGGTTAGTTCTAAATAAATATGGGATTATTGGTTTTGGTGCATGCATATGATTTTACTGAGGGGCATAAATGTCTTATAAATGTTTTAAGCAGACTTGTTTATTTTCGTCCACTCACAGCTTTTGTTTTCAATGCCCTTCAGGTTGATTCCGGATACGACTGCAGCAAAGACTTGAGCATCGCACACCTCCTCCATCGATCCTTACGCACTCTGGAAGCCCGTTTGGGCAATGGCAATCGGTTATCCCTTGTCTGGCGCCTCTTGTCAGACGGGAGCACGTCACATTCCATGGTAATCCCGGGGGGATTGTGTCAGGACCCACCCCGGTTTCACCCCGAAACCCGAGGTAAATCCTGCTCCCGTCTGACAACCCAACAGTAACCCGTCAGACGCAGGAGAAAAACCTCAATACCATATCCCGAAGTTAAAGTTCACAGAGCATAGATACAAGTACAACAGCTAAAAGTGATAATAATTACACGCACGCGGAAGAAAAAGGTAAACACTCCGGAATCCCTCACGGTATTTCTATGCCTCAGACGCTGCCTCGACGTCCAGACCCCGCGCTATCTCCACGACCTGGAGGGCAATTTAAAACACAAAATGTGAGTGGACCAGAAAGTGTAAAATGTTCAAAACCATTTTATAAGAAAACCGAGTTTTACCCTCCGTTTTGAAACCACATGCATAACCAATAGTTCTGAACACAGTTATAAATCAATTATCATAAAACATCATAAGAAACAGAGACACTATAAAACAGTTATAGAAACCACAACATATGCATCCGGAAACTATATCATAAACCATGAAATTTAACTCATAAATGTCCCGATCAAACCTGCTGGACCTATCCGAGTCTTTAAACTCCCGAGTCTTTAAACTCAATCCAGGCCTTAATAATATCCAAGTCTTTAAACTCCCGAGTCTTTAAACTCAAGGCCTACGGGGGAAAATCAATATATATATCCGAGTCTTTAAACTCCCGAGTCTTTAAACTCAATCCGGGTCTTTAAACCCAATCCGGCCGGTCCCCCGTCACATATATCCGGGTCTTTAAACCCAATATCCAGATCCAGCAAATCCAATCTCAAAATCATTTGAAAACCATTTACCAATCCATATCCAAACCCGAATCCGAAATCACTGGTCTGATGCCCTTCTGGCATTCAGAACCGTCATTCCGAACCCAAATCCGGAAAATATCCATTTTCATACCAAAACCCCATGTAATCACAAATCACATTTCACAACCCATTCATCATTATTAGAAAACCTTTATCGGTGGAAATCCCCAAATGTGGCATCAAAATCCGAAAACCAACATTTTCTCGAAAACCGTGCCAAAACCGTCTTTTTCTCTAAAAACGTGCAAACACATAAAACCATCATAACATATTCAAGAAACATCTAGTCATAAGTAAAACCATAAAATACGTATATAAAAACAGTTATGCATGCTCGAGTTTAAGGAAAAGGGTCCACTCACATACCGAGCCCTACTCGCGTCCTGAACGTCCAGCCCGATCCTCGGCTTCCTCGGGAAATCCCGATCCTGTCAATCACCGTCAAAATAAGTCACTAATACGTCTATAGTCAATCACCTAGATTACCTCAAAAGTCCCCGAATCAAAACCCGAAAAACCCGGGACCCTAAACATTCACCCTCGCGGAACTAAACTCATACGATGCCCGATTAACCCGAAACCAACTCCATTGAACTCACCATGACTCCTAGACCAAAATCCATGTTGACCGTTTTCCCATCCGCCGCCGCACGCGCCCCCACGCGCCGCCCAAAGTGGCTGCGCGTGGCCCTCACGCGCTGCTACAGTACCACCTCCTTCCTCGATCAAACCCGGTTCAGTACAGTGGTCTGCACTCAGACCGGCGTACCTGGTTCTTCCTCTTCCGTCCACCAAAACGGTTCCTTCCTTCACCAACAGCATCGTCCAGGCCAACCCTATCGATTCCCAAACTCCATTCACCTCGACACTGTCCCAATCCCCTCGACTGAACTCAAAACCAGACAGCCCTTCGACCCCTGTTTCACGACTCCTCGACTCCAGCCACCTCCCGTCACGGTGGTGACACCAGACTCTCCCCTGGACTTCTCTAAACCTAACCCAGCTAACCAGAACCGTCGACTCACTCCCCAGCTGCACAACTTGCCGTTCGAACCTCACGGCTAAAACAGAGCACACAAGTGCACTCCGTCGTGCCGGCCGCCACTGTGCACCACCCATCACGGCAGCACACTCAACCGGTTCCTAGGACCCTCAGGAGTCTCACCCTAGCCTCCAACTCCCTCGACTCTAGCCCTAGACTCACGACTTTCACATTGAATTTCAATGGAAAACAGAGTACCGAAACGGGGATGAGGAAATTACCTGCCTCCTGCTGCCGCCGTGAGCTCCTCCGGGGCTGGTCGACTCCCACAGCCCTCACGACACCACCGCGATCTTCGTTGCACCGTGCACGGCCACCGCACCACCACAAGCCCTCAATCTTCTCCGTTTTCCCCCCTGAGTTCCTCCCTGGTTCCCGTGGCTCCCCACTCGCACACACCACGACTTCTCACCTCCCAACCGTCTCAACTGCTCTCTCCCACTCTCTAATCTCCCTCACACACTCACAAACTCACCAGCCACCACAAGCAGCCTTCCAATTCTCTCAATTTCCTCCCTCTGTTTCTCTCTGTGTGTCGAAGCACCAGAATGCATAGCACAGGTGCACCTCAATTAATTGGGCCGTGAATGCACAGGATTCCACCAGAATCCTCTAGGCCTTCAACACGTGTCACCATCCCTTCAATCTATAGCCCATCTGTTTAAACCCCAGCCGTCCATTCTTTTCTTCTGTGCACAAATCCCAATGTGCCACAATGACCAAAATACCCTTCTTTTTAACACATTTTTTACGGTTTTACCGAAACTTCCTAGACCCGTAACTCTCACCTCGTAAGTCCGATGAACACGTGCCGCCTGTCATCGAACTCAGGACGACAAGAACTCTCTAACCATCCTAGGTCAACCTACCAAAACTTGATTATTCGAAAAATCAACTTTTCCCCCCTACTTTACCCAAATTACGGTTAAGCCCTCAACCTTCCGAACATCACAACTTCCTCCTCGGATGTCGGAATCGGACGTGCCACCTGCCTAAGGATTCGTGACAACCTCAACTACGTTTCGGTCACTAGTCAATCCCCAATTGACCACCCGAAATAAAAGTCAACATTTCTGCCCGACCCGGGGGCAAAATCGTCATTCTAAGTTCCCGGACCCCTCAGGACCACCTAACCCTTGATTAACCTTACTAATCACACCTTAATCACTCTACTAATCCCAATTCTCGGTACGGGTTGTTACAGATTGGGATGGGTCGTGTCAAGTGGTATCAGAGCAGGTTTTGCTCTTTTGTGCGCGAAGGACGAGGGTGTGATGTCTCTTTGGGCTGCAGTTCAGTTGTCAACCTAGTAGATAGTTTTGGGTTTGTATGGTGGATTGGGTGTGTTTGGCCCGATACGCCGTGCATTGTTGCGATTCAACCCAAGTGGGGTTGTATACGATTATCTGGTAATGCGGGACCGTCGGTTCGGTCATGGGATGATGGACGGTTGTGCTACTGGGCACAGCCAGGTTCAAGGAACCCCATTCGAATAATGTTATGGAAATGCGAAACTCGGTTGAGTATTGGTCTATGTTTTGGACCCTGGTAGCGTTGGCTAGTGTACGGGGTGTTGGTGCATCGGAGTTAGCCGATGATCTTCGTGGTGGAACCCACGATGGAACCCACGTTAAATTGACGATTGGATTGGATTTGACGTCTATGCGATGTCAGGACCGCGGGGTCGGTCAGGTTGTGGATTTTACTGCAAAAGGGCAGTTGGGTTCGGTGGAACCCTAGGGTTTGATTTTGGTACCCTAATTTATAATTGATGGGCTGGAAAAGTGAACTTTAATTAAGGAATTGTGCTGCGACGTGCGGCTGAGGTCATGGATGACCATGTGGATGACTCTAGTGAGTCTAGTCTGGATTATGGGATTCGATCCACGGATGCGGTTATGAGGAATATGGAATCCCGTGTTGGATCGAATATTAGTGTGATGTGTGGATACGGATCTTGACAACGATGACTGTTGGTCGACAGTTGTGTCGAGATGACTGGCTATCGAGGGTATTTAGTGTGGCTTTCATACTTGGGGATCAGGGGACGTTCGGGGAACGTTCATTATTCTGATGTGCCGATGGCAAGAACTGGAGGTACCCATAGTCGTGGGGTACGAGTGGTGTTACGGGATCGTCGTTCGGTATGAACGGAGATCCAGGGTAACAACTTTGCACACGGTGTGCTAGCATGGATGTTCGTGTGCTAGTGTGGATGTTCGTGTGCTATGTATGGATGTTGGTATGATGATACCTTTATGCCAATACTAGTATGGATGCCTGTGTGCTGATACTAGTGTTGATGATGGTGCGCTGGTATTGGTACTAGCACTGGTGCAGGTGTCAGTGATTGTGATGACGATGAGCCACCAGTTGGGGTGTGACTCTGTCATGATGGACATGTGATTGGTATCTGCGACTCAGAGGTGGTTGAGTCTTGGACTGGATGGATTCCAGTGGATGTTGTGATGTGTTGGGATAAGTCCCAACAGATTTATGATGATAAGTGATGAACGGATAAAATGGTATGTTTGAGACTTGAGGAATCTAGGGACGATGTTCCCTATGTCATGAGAATTGGTGGATTTGGGGAGTTGTGGTCAACTCCGAGATTGGTAAGTTTGTGTACTGCTTATATCCCCTGAGAGTACAAGGAAATTATTGAAATTGGAAAAGTCGAGGAAAACCATTCGTGGTATTGATGTGGGATTTTGTGATTGTGAATCACTTGGAACCTGAGGATTGAACCTGTTAAGGTTGAGATGTGAGACAAAGGCAGTATGGTATGCACATTCAGGTAAAATTGTAGATATCCCGTTCGGAATCGGGGTGTGTGCATACATGATTATTGACGAACGTGAGGTCCGAGTAATGAATTGATTTTGGACACGTGGTGGTCCAAGTGAGGTATGGACGTGGGCAGTCCAGTGGTTGGACTTGACATCTCATTGGGAGCATGTCTGTTCCCAACCTGGTTGGAACTCCCGTGTCGGGGAGAGTTGTGATTGGGAGACGAGAGGAGTGCTCGTTTCCGCATCGGTGATTGGTATTCCGAAGTCATTGGGGTTGACTTCATATTTTCCTGCCGTGGCAGACGATGATTGTTGCTACTAGTACGTTGAGCGTGCATTGGTGGGCGGACCCATGTTTGGCTTGGGTTCATTGGACACAAGAAGTTTTGTATGATTTTGGATTTGGTGGTGATATGCGTGGTCATCTTTCCACCAAGGGAAATTTGGCGAAGGATTCAATTGAGGGTGTAAGACCCTACGATCAGCTTTCAGATGGACTGTTAACTATGTGAGCATGTGTGGATCCTAGGTGGATCTGATTTGTGATGTTGTCGACTTTGGACGATGTGACGATCTAGGATCGTGATGTTGCTTGTCGAGTGACGTAGCGATGAATCTGGGTTGTGATCGTGATGATCCAGATTGGATGAGAGTTATCACTCTTACCTTGGTACGTGAGTCGTAAATGATGGGACTGAACTTCTTTTCGGAGTGAGTCCATATGGTTGTTACTCGGTTGAGTAGGTTTCCGATGTGGTCGGATTTTGTCAACCTTTGACGTGTGGATATTGGGATTGGCTTCCCTATGAAGTCAATCGAGTGTTTTGGAGAGGCAACCGATAGATTCGGTTACGTTACGTCTTGATGGACGTAAACGAGGTTTTGGGTTTTGGAATCGAATTTCTAGGTGACGATTCAGGATTCGATTGCGAAGCTCGAAAGTGGATTACTGGATTTGGGTGCGGAATGATTATTCCAATGCTAGCTTATGGAGTAATGATTTCGGATTCGGATTTGGAAATGGAATAAAAATATGATGTTTGGGTTTGGATTCGGAATTTCTTACGAAATTGCGAATTCGGATTCGGAACTAGAACTGGATGACGGGTGGAGTTCGCTTTGTCTCATGTTGGTGTGGACAAAGGTACTTCATTATTGGAACGTGTCTGGCTATGACCTGGGTGGTTGTAGGCGGATTGTTGGATTGATGTACGTACAGGGTACGTTATACGAGGATTGTTACGGGTTAGGCTGAGTTGTGCCTAATGGCGGTACATGGGATGTACCAGTGGTGTGTAATTAAACGTGTTAGTAATCGGCTTGGTTCCGATATCATTTGTTTGGTTGTGATTGTGGACTGGACATTGGATACTGTGCACTGTGCAGAGTGATTTTGTCGGGTTCAGTGATTGTATGAGCAGGTGCTCTTGGCCACGGTTGGCTAGTGGAACCCCGGTATTGATATGTGTGATCACTGCTGGGCTGGTATTAAATGTGTTCCAGTTACACCACTTGATGTTGACGGTATACGTACACTCAAGATGAGTGAGTTGGTGGTCTGAGTAACCACGAGTAGCCTTGTGTGACTTGATCACACCGTGATTTCCCAGCGTTTTGGTTCGCTGACGGAGTCGGCAATCATGGACATGGAGAGTATTTTGTGTCGCAGGATTGGGCTTGCCCTGCGAATTGAGATCATGTGGTTGATCTTGCGCTGCATCGAGAGTGATGTAGTACGTGGTGTTGTCACTGACTGGCTGATGGTTGGAGCCTTACCTGGGTGGTAAGGTTTTGTGATGACAGTTTGACTGATGGTGTCAGCATGGACTGACAAATGAGATTTGGTGACTCCCAACGGGAGCAAATGTAAGGATATATTGATAATGGAAAGGAACCGTTTAGCTGAAGGAGTCAGCTAAATGGTTATACGATTTTATCGCGGAACAGGTGATCATTTCCACTCGCGGTGGTCGAGTGTTGTTGCTATTATGACGTATGACTGTGATGGGATGTCTGGAAACAGACGAGACTGGTGTTGTTCCAGTAAGTGGGTGTACAGATGTACACAGATGTGAGGTCGAATTGTTTTCCACAAAGTGTTGTGGAATAAGGTTGTTGGTAATTTCGAGGACGAAATTCTTTAAGGAGGGAAGGTTGTAACGACCCGTCCCGAATATCGGGATTTAATAATATTTAATTGTGATTTACTAATCTGGGATTAGTTGAGCGATTTCGGACGAATTGTGCAAAATGACCGTTTTGCCCTTGGGCGTGGGCAAAACGTTGACTTTTAATTCGGATGGTCAAATGGACTTTGACCGATGACCGTGACGTAGTTCGGGACGTCACGAGTTCATAGACAGGTGGCACGTTCGATTCCGACGTTCGTGGTGAAAGTTATGATGTACGGAAGTCCAGGGGCATTTTCGTAATTTGGACGAAATAGGGGCAAATGTTGACTTTTTGACCGGGATGTCCGATGGCCAAGGGCCAAGGACTGTTACGTAGGTTTCGTCGATGCGAATCCAACGACAGGCGGCACGCCGAAATCGGAGATTCGACGACGAAGTTATGGGTCACGGAAGTTTGGTTTCGTTATGCACGCATTACGAGGCGGGGACACGTGGCGTTTTCTGATTGGCCTGGGATTCTGAGTGGGACACGTGGACCACTAACCTTTAATTATGGACTCAGATCTGGATTGGTGGGATTGTATTAAAATATTAGGAATTAAATAACTAAAGAATTCTCACTTTGATCAACTTTTGATCTGGGCCTTTCATCTGGTCTGTGCCTTCAATCCAGGCCATCCATCTCCTCCCTCCCCATCTGGACAAATCATCTCCTCTGTTTTATAATTCAACCGATACCCCATTTGCTTCTTCCACACACAGCACACATATTCCTCATCTCATCATCTCTGCTGTGCGTGCACAACCTTGGGAGTGACTGAGGAAGTATGAGAGACGGTGGGAGGCGGCAGGACGACGGCGGCGACCGCGGTGGTCCACGGCGGGGGTGCTAACCCGAGGAGAGTTATGCCCAGGTTTTTGGAAATCGACAATTTGTTGTGTTTCTGGGCTCCTTCTTGATTCCTTTGGGACTTGGGGTCAGAAACAGGCACGAAGGGCTAGTTTTCGAAGCTCGAGGTGAGCTGGGCACGGCGGGGACGGCGGTGCCCGTAACCCGGTTCGAAACCAAAAATGGTGATCGGGTTTTAGATGGGTGTTGGTCGTTGGATTTGATCCTACGGTGTTCTCTGAGCATAAACAAACCTTGTGGACGTGATTTTGGGACTCGAGGCGGCCGGAATCGGGAGGAAGGACGATCGGAAAATTCTGGGTTTCGGGTTCGAGTCAGAGGTAATAATCTGGACGTTACTTCTGGTTTTTGATTCCACAGAACTGTTGGTTGAACTCAGACGATCTTGCAGGTGAAAACCCCGTCCAAAATGATGGAGAAATGACCGAGAACCAGTCGGGTTGGCCCGCGGGTCACGGTGGCCCGTTTTACAGTAATACGGGTTGGACGATGATGAACAGTACCCGGCGCGTGGACTTCACGCGCAGGGAGTTCAACCGGCGCGTCGGGGCGCGTGTGAGGTAATTTTGGGAAACTTCCAACATGACTTTTGTCCTATACAATGTAACGAACATTTTAGCGTTGGTTTCGTGTCGATCGGATCCCATTTCGTTATTGTTCGGGATGTCCGAAGGTTTTAAATCCAGTTTAAAAATACCTAAAAATTCGGGAAAATTACGGGACTTGAATAGGATGTTAATGATGAGGTTAGTGATCCTCTAAATTGATTTGAACAGGATTGGGAGTCCCGGCGATAGTGATGTGGCCCGGGAAGGCCTATGGCACGCGTATCGAGGTGCTCGGTTAAACGGTCTGTGAGTGGACATTGGTTTCATAAATTCGATGCATGCATAACTGTTTTATGATTGTTATAATTATGATTAAATGATTTACTTTGGATATCAGTGAATTTAAAATGATTTCACATATTTCGAGGTGAATTACGTATTTGCACGTAAACCGAGATTTTCTGGATTTTCACCGATTTCCATAAACATGGTTGGATATGATTTCATGAAACGGTTACGAACTTAAAAAAAATGTAAAATCGGGCCAGGGGCCCAGTTGAACTATGAAATCGGGCCAGGGGCCCAGTTAATATGTGGATCGGGCCAGGGGCCCAGTTAACTTGTGAAATCGGGCCAGGGGCCCAGTTGATTTCTACACGTGATTGCGGGTCGGGGACCCCAAAATGGAATTGAATAAATGTTTTCTGGTTTACATTTTATATATGTTCACATGCTGGAATCAATATATGGTTTTGATGATATTTCGGTTATGGCACGTTTCACGGTAATTGGGCATGAGACCCGTTTGATGAAACGTAACGATCGGTTCGGATTTTATCTATGTATACCTATATGTTTTGCATGTGGATATCTATAAAATGTATTTAGTACTGCACTGTATAGATCCTTCCATATTATATTGTCTCCTCCGGCGAGGTACCCCGGAGAGGTCACGGACGTCTAGTATGTCCAGCGTCTATGACGCTAAGCATCGGGGATGCTGTACCCGAACGGGGTTCGGGGAATGAACTCGGAAATTGAGACCCGAGTGGCACGCGTAGCCTTGTGATTGTGGCCTTATTGACGCCAGGGACGTCAGACATCAGGGATGTCGGATTGGAGTGTATAGTGCAGTGGCTAAAATTATGGTTATGGTTTATATTATATGCCTTATGGTTCATATTACTGGATTTATGAAATAACTCTTGGATTTACTTTTGGAAATTGAAACTATGCTTTGGTTTCCGGGCTAAGGCCCTAATGGTTAGTTCTAAATAAATATGGGATTATTGGTTTTGGTGCATGCATATGATTTTACTGAGGGGCATAAATGTCTTATAAATGTTTTAAGCAGACTTGTTTATTTTCGTCCACTCACAGCTTTTGTTTTCAATGCCCTTCAGGTTGATTCCGGATACGACTGCAGCAGAGACTTGAGCATCGTACACCTCCTCCATCGATCCTTACGCACTCTGGAAGCCCGTTTGGGCAATGACAATCGGTTATCCCTTGTCTGGCGCCTCTTGTCAGACGGGAGCACGTCACATTCCATGGTAATCCCGGGGGGATTGGGATGGGTCGTGTCATAAAAGACATTTTCCAATACCTTAATGGTATGTGAGATACTAGCTTATTCTATCACTATGCATTGAGGAATGAATAAACCTCCTTGGTCCTCGAAATGATGCATTGTCTTATCGGGTATACTGATATAGGCTAACTATTAGACCCACCTAAGGTATGCTCTCAAACTGGTTATGTCTTTACCATTGGGAACACAACAATATCCTGGAGGTTTAAGAAACAGACCATCATTGCTACGACTTCGAATCATGCGAAGATTCTAACTCTTCACGAAACAACTTGTGAATGTATATGACTAAAGGTCATTACGAGGTATATTCGAAGTACTTGTGGACTGTATTCCACCAATAATGAACCTAAGATTATCTACTAAGATAATTTTATCTCCATCCAGCAGATGAGAACCGGTTTCATTATAGGACACAATAACAAGCCATCATCCAATGCAACATTCCAGAAGCATGTTCACGGTATTGGCTTGTCTAGATTGGCAGATCTACCAAGTTCTTAATTTTCGGGGGGAGTCGATATCAGGGGGAGTATCCCGAAGCATACCAAGTATCCTGAAGTATACTGAGTATCGCGAAGCATACTCACATGATCATTGTGTACTCTTTTGTCCTACGACCAGAGTTATTTTTTCCCATTGGATTTTGTTACCTGGCTACGTTTTAATGAGACACACTTTTTGTATGGTCACCCCACTAATAATGCATCTTGAAGATGTCATGATTCGACTCATATGCATTTGCTCATCTTTTCCCTTTGACCACAAGTTTTTCCCACTGGGTTTGCCGGGCAAGGTTTTGATGTAAAAACTGTAATGCATTTTTATTTCAATGACTTTCTATCTACCTATGTTCAAGAAGAGACGACTTCAATTACCTCCAACGATCCCGATGAGATTACGATCCACACATGTTGCACTTTTTTTTCTTCGACCAGGATTATTTTTGTCTCCACAAGATTTTTGTTAAATGGCAAGGTTTTAAGAAGGCAACATATAAGCGCGTAGTTAAGCCGCACTGATTCCATGGAATATCCAAGGGGGAGTGTTGTAAACAATGTTCAAAACGGCGCTAGGCGCTCCCAGGGCGGTCGGCAGGGGCCTAGCGCCTAGGCGGGGCCTAGGCGGATGCCTAGGCGGTTTTTTTTAAGGGGAAAATTAAATAAATAAATGAGCATATATAATTATATATAAAGATTTATATACTTAATAAAGAACATATACATACATAAAGAGAATACACTTCATAAGGATCATATACTTCATAAAAAATATATACATGTTCAAAATGAAAGTTTCAAAAGGAGTATATACTTCATAAAGAGTATATACATTACATACTTATATAACTATATTACATGAACAACCTCTAAGGCTCTAACTCTTCTTCTCCATATTCCTCCAATACTTTTTCCGTATCAGACTCAAACTCATATACATCTTCATTTTCCTCACCTTGGATGTCCTCATCGGATTTCAAAATTTCTTCATTAAGCTCTCTTATTTCATCATCGGAGGCAGAGTCAACTTCATCAATATCACCACCATGAACAATCCATTCTTGAGCATTACTAGCTTCACTAGCAATTAGTACATCTATATCTTTCTCTCCCCCTCGTTTTTTCTTATTGATGATCTTGACATTGAATTGGACATAAACTAGATTGTTCAACCTTGTTGCTTCTAGTCTATTCCTTTTCTTTGTATGGTTCTACATTGAATACAAATTTGAAAACTATTAGAAAACATTGAATTGTAAGTATGTAACAAACTAATAAGTGAGCTTGAGCATATTAAATAATAAATACATGCTTTTAGACCATAGTCTTTAACTACTTACTTACCCCTTCAAAAGTGCTCCAATTTCTCTCACATCCGGATGAACTTGTAGTCAAAGAGAGAATCCTTTGAGCCATTTTTTGCAATGTAGGTACACCACCTCCGTACAAAGACCACCATTGAACTACAAAGGCACAATATTTTTAATTAATGAAAAAATCAATTGGAAAAAACTATGTAAGAATGACAATTAAAAAAGAAATTATGAATTGTGAATGTTCGTACCCGGATCGAAATCACTTCTAGTTATTGCAACATAGGCCAAAGGTTTTCCAAACCCACCTTCTTTTTTCTTGTACTTCACAAATTCTTCATTCATCACAATATCTTGCTTATTAATATCATTGAGGAAGAACTTCTCAACATAATCAAACATCCCTTCCAAGACAATTGGATCTTCAACTATGCTATCATCTTTGAAGAAGTAATAAGGATTCAAGAGGTATGCCGCCTTATGTAATGGACCATCAAGCCTATCACGACCTTTTGCATCAACAATATCAAGGATTGGACCATAGTTCACCTCTTGATGTTTGAAAGCCTTTTTAATCTCATTCCTTGCTTCATGTAGCTCTCCATACAAAAATCCCATTGATGGCCTTTTATCCCCGTCAACAAGTCGAAGCACTTTAAATAGAGGACCAAAAACTTTCAAACAAAGTGTTGCACCATTCCAAAAATTCATACTCAAAATTGTGTTATATGAAGCTTTTCCCTTTTCACTTTTGGAAAGCTTGATTTGCCCCCATGCATCACTTGTAACCATTGCCTTCAACTCTTGCTTCTTCTCTACCAAGCTTTGCAAAGTTAGGAAAGAAGTTGCAAATCTAGTTACTCCCGGCCTTACTATGTCTCTTTTCTTTGTGAACTTCCTCATTAAGTCCAATGTTTTATGATGGGCATAAATGAAGATGGTGATGGCCTTTGCCTTCTCAATGACTCCTTTGAACTTAGGTAGGTTACCAATTCCTTGGAGCATAAGATTCAAAGTGTGAGTGGCACATGAAGTCCAAAAAATGTTTGGCCTCTTCAACTTCAACAACTCCGCCGCCGCCATATTGTTAGATGCATTGTCCATCACCACTTGAGTTACGTTTTGTGGTCCAATATCATCAATGCACTTGTCCACATACTCAAATATATATAAGCCCGTGTGTGATTCCCCCGAAACTTCCTTAGAAGAAAGAAAAGTTGTGCCTTCCTTGCAATTTACACACAAATTCATTATACTTCTTCTTTTCGGTCACTCCAAGCATCGGTCATGATTGAGCAACCATGCTTAGCCCACTCTTTTTCTTGTGTGATAAGTGACTTTCTAGTTCTCTCAACTTCTTCCTACAATAATGGCTCCCTCAATTGGTATTGACTTGGAGGTTGGTAACCTGGACCAAATTGACCTACCGCTTCCACAAATCTTTTGAAGCTATCATTCTCAATGGCATGGAAAGGAAGACCGGATTCATACACCCATCGAGCCAAATATTGATGCACATAATGCGTTCTTTCCTTCCAAAGTGCATCATTGATATTTTGTTGTCGAAATGTCTTATTTCCATCCATTGAAGATCCGGAATTGATAGTGTTTGCAAACTTATCCATAGGCCCTAGATAACGTTTCATTCTTTTTGGACCACCAATTTCAACTTCCTCATCTTCTTCTTGAATTCTAACTTCTTGCCTCACTTCCTCTTCAAGTATATTCTTTTGTCTTTTCTTGACCTTGGCTTCTTCTAAAGCTGTTTTACACCTTAATTTATCATCATCCGAAGACTTTGAACATGAAGCTACATTTCCCTTGATGTGGGCTATGTGTTGTTTTATCCTATTGATTCCACCGCTCATACACTTACCACATAACTTGCACTTCACCTTATCAAAGTTCGTAGGATTTGCCAAAAGTGCAAACTCCCATCCAATATCACCACTATTCCGTTTCAATGATCTTTCGATTTCGGGCGTTACATTTGGTTCTACATTTACTTCGGAAGGTGTAGCCATTTATGTAAAACACTAAAACCTACAATTCAAAATTTCAAACATATAGCATAGTCCATAGAGGCATAGAGAATGAAAAAAAAAATACTAATTTATATCAAACATTTCACTATCAAATTCAAATTAGCAATGACCACTAGCAAATTAGCAATAGTAAATTAGAAATAGCAAATTAGCAATAGCATATTAGTCCTTGACCAAATTAGCAATAGAAAACTAGCAATAGGCCAATAGCCACTGGCCAAAATAACAGCCATTGGCCAATAGCAAATTAGATTAACAAATTAGTAATAGCCTAAATTCCTAATAGACATAACCATTAACCACTGACCACTTGACCATTAACCAATAGCCACTGCCCACTAGTAATGCTCAATTTGTATTCAATGTTTAATTCATTTCTCACTTTATTGTTAAACTTAATTCACAATTCACACCCATTGGACCACTGGTAATGCTCCATTTGTATTCAATATTTCAATGTTTAATTCATTTCTCAATTCTCATTAATTTTCGTTGACTGCTAGTGCAAGCCTTATCCATTTGTATTCAATTAATCAATTCATTCAACCATTCAATTAATCAATTCATTCAATCCATTCATTTCATTCCATTTCATTAAAGCCATCCTTATCTCAGTCCCAAGACCAAGAGGCCGAGCCTCGTCGAGTCCGCCGTGAGATCGAGAGACTGAGTTTCTCAGAGTGAGAACAGAGACAAAGAATAGAGACCGAATCCAATTTATTCAACAAAGTTCTTCAGCTCTTCTTTCCATCTCCATTCCCATCCCTCCCACTCTTCATCTTGAGTGTGAGAGACAGAGAACAAAGACAGTAAGGGAGAGAGGGAGTGAGCGAGAGACAGAGATGAGATGAGTCAGAGAACCAATGAAGTTTGAGTTTTGATCTCATCTCTAGACTCCAGTCGTGACCCGAGAGAGACGGTCATGGAGGTGGATTCAGATTTTAGACTAATACATGAGATTGAGAGTGCAACTTCGAATGTTCGAGGTCGAGTTCGCGTTCGAGTGTTCGCCTGCGGAAGTGCGGAGATCTGATTGGATTGGAGTCGACGTCGACGCGTCGTCGTGGCTCGGCGAGGCAGACGCCGCAGACTTCGACTTCGCAAGGAGTATTGGGCAGACCACAGCCCTTTCAATCAGCCATCAGGTAATGAGTATTAGGTTGGGTTTGGGACCTTTGGCCTTTGGGTAGTCTCTGAGTCTCTGTGTAGTGAGTAGTGTGCAATTTGTGTATCGGGTATTCCGTATTCGCCTATTCGGGTTTGGTCGTTTGGGAGTCTCACGGTCTCACCTAGTCACCCCCAAAGGGCCCAAAGTCGTGTTGTCGTGAATCGGTGAATGTATTAATGTAATATTGAATTTAGGTTGTTTATGTTTGAGTTTTGAACTTTGAATTTGAGTATAGGACTGATGAATGTTTGGGTAATGTTCTGAAATTGATATTTGATTATTGGGTTATGTTTTGAACTTGTGATTTATGAATTTGAGTGAGGATTGTTGGATTATTGATGGCAGCTGATTTTGAATTTTTCATTTTTTTGGTTCATATGGAATTATGGATTGCAAGAATGATTGAATGAGGATTGTCATACTCATGGGATTGATGAATAATTATGAATGAATATTGTGAAATTTTTTTTTTAGCATTGAAACCGCCTAGCCCGCCTCAGCCGCCCAGCCCGCCCTGTCCGCCCAGGACCGCCCAAGCTCCGCCCAGGCCGAATAGGCGCCGCCTAATTCGCCAGCCGCCTAGAGCAAACGAATACCCTTTATTCACGGCGGTAGCTTTCCGCCTAGCGCCTAGGCGCCGCCTAGGCGGCCGCCTAGCCCGCCTTTTCGAACATTGGTTGTAAATAGCATAGGTTGTGGCTATTTATGTAAGGGTATGAAATGTATTTAGTCATTAGTGAAAAGGTAGATAAGTCATTGTTCAATGTACTAAACCCTAATCCTATTTTTATTTAAGGATTAGGTTAACTGATGAATGATAGAATTCTGAACGTATTTTCACAACAACTTTCAAATTCTCTTAAAATCCCTAGAATTTCCAAATGAAAACATAAAGCAAAATTTGGTACCGCATTTCAATTAGTTCATAATCTTCCTCTCCAACACTAAACTACAGTTACAGAACATTTGAGTTGAATCGTCATAATCAAATTTGCCCTGTATATAATTATTAATGCGCATATGAATAGGCTAATATATAATATCCCAAGGAAAAGTCCGTATAGAAAAGAAAAATATTACATATTTTTGCATGAAAATTGGCACGAGCCACAAACAAAGAACAAAGTTGATACTCCCTTTGTCAGTACTCCATGTCTTGTATATCAACTTAATTGATTAACCAACAATGAGAATGAGTATTAGTTCAAACAAAGTGGATCACCCGCAAATAAGACAGACAGAACATGGATGCTGCTCACAATATGCCATGATATATTCCAAATCCAACTAGAGAGTTTAGCTAGGCATGTTTCAAGCTTCGTGCTATTTCCAGCAATAATAAGCACCTGGTTACACCTATGCTTAGCCAGTTCGTCATTTACGACATATGAATTTAATCAACTAAGATAGAGATGCATATACTTATTTACTAGCTGCTAGAAAGTCATCTGAAGCATTTAGTTAGAACAAAATACCGTTCATGGATATGCATATCTTTTTAGCTGTTATCTGGCTACTAGCATTGTTGAGTTCCACTATTAAAAGTGTTGATGCGCAAAATGTGTCAATTTAGGATAGAATCCTGCTCAGCCACATGTCCTTAGATTGACCTATCAAAAGACAGTAACATGTCGTCGGTCAAAGGTAGATACCGGTGTAGTGCCGGCCTACGGATACTCCCACACCCAAGTCAGTGTGGGTCTGTGTCTATAAAGAGTGGTGAATAATAATTCGTAATTATATGTGAATAGTAAATGATTAGTTACCTTTTATTAGAAAAAATGATCCCTTTTATAAGGATGTGAGAGTGATAATAAATATGTTATTATGATGTGGGAGAATCTGCAATTGTTATGAGGCTGACATGTGTCCTGACGATAGATGGAGGAGATTTGTCCACATGTCATATGTCAATCAGCCCTTGCTAGGGTTTGTTTATTAGTGTGGTTTTGGACCCCTTGAGCTTATAAGAGTGCATTAGGCTAGAGGTATCGGGCCCATTGAGTATGGGTTGATATGGTATCAACAAAAGTCCTCCAAGTTCTTAATCGAAGTGGAATTTCTTGGTTGGGTACTTGTAAAACTGTCCTAGACTCAGTGTAGGGATATACCTCTAGTTCCTTAAGTCCCCCAAGCGAGTGAGTGTACTAAGCGGAGTGTCCAGTCACTCTTGAGTGCTTCCGACTGGTCGGTGGACAGGTGGGGTGCTAATTGGTGCTTTCTCTCGGGGGGGGGGGGGGGGGGGGGGGGGGGGGGCAACGGCGCCAAAAATTGGTTACGCCCAAACTACGCATTAAATTAAACATGTAATTCGAGTGTTATGCAATTTAAACCCTTTTTGTGTAGATGTAGTATTGATAAATAGGGATCGTTCTTAACCGGGGAAATTAGGGACATTAATAATGTGTTAGTGGGAGATGAATAAAAGAATAATGAATTAAAGAATTAGATAATCAAAGAATTAAATAATCAAAGAATTAACAATTTAAAGAATTAATGACTTAAAGATAAAAAGAATAGAGAATTAAAGAATTAAAGAATTAACTAATCAAAGAATCAATAAATTAAAGAGTAAAGGAATAAAAGAATAAAGAAATGAAAGAATCAAAGACTAATAAACTAAAAGTATGAAAGAATAAAAGAATAAAAGAATAAAGAATAAAAAGGGGGGTTTTGAAAAGGTTTGTGATCATGTAAATAAGTAAAAGCATAGATAAACTAATTTTACTTCTATTCTAATTCATGTACAAGTGATCTTCTTAAAACACAAATCTTACCAACACTCTAATAATTGCAAAATCAATCACGAAATTTTACCTTAATCGTCTTAATTACCTTCATACATTTTTCAATACTATAAATGCACCGACAGCGGACAACACTTACAATATGATTCACCTTTTGTTTTTGACTGAATGCGCCGACAGCGATCAACATTAAGTCTCTTCAATTCTACTTTAAATGCACCGACAGCGGATAAAACACTTAACATTGAATTGAAGTATGAAGCACTAAAAATGTATAAAATAACTAAAATTCATAAAGTAAGACACATGGAGATTGCATTTAACACTTACAAATATTAGTAAGAAAAACCTCACATATATTGAACTATAATCAAAACCAATAACAAAAATGAGAGTTTGAGTAGATGGAGAGTAATTGTTACACTTTCAAGATGGATGAAAACAATGGATTGTTATTCATATGATTCTCCGACAGCGGACGGAACCTTATGAAGATGGAGGAAATAAACTTGGAAATATGAACTCAAACTCTAAACTTTGTATTGGAAATACTTTGCCAAAGTTTCTCTCAAAGAAGGCTCAAATGTGTGCCTCAAAGAAGGTGTGTTTCAACAAGTGAATTGAAACCCTATTTATAGGTGGAGAAAGCTACCAAAAATAATATAAAAATACAATAAAAAATGTTAAATAATGGAATGATGAGTAATAAAGATTTTTGATGATGTTTAGAAGTGGTTTGAGTTGTAAAGTTGTAAAATTGGGTTGGAAAGTGGCTTGGAAAGTGGCTGGAAATTGAGTGGAATCTGCTGGAAAATAGGGCAGGAAATTTCGGCAGGAGGTCGCTGAAAAGGAGAGCTGCAGCTCGGCAGGACTGCGCTGAAGAGAAACAGAAGACTTCGGCAGGCGCGCGCTGATCGTGATGAAGAGACTTCGGCAGGCGCCTTCCGACGGGTCAGCTGGGCTGAAGCGAATGGGCTGAAGCGAATGGGCTGCACGGGCCGGGCTGCACGGGCCGGGCTGCACGGGCCGGATTGGGCTGACGCGCTGGGCCTGATTTCTTTTCTTCTACTTTTTCTGCTGGGCTGGCGGGCTGGTATCTGGGCTAGTAGATGGGCTGCACGGATTGGGCTCAGAAATTGATTGGGCTGCAAAACAAATAATGAATTAATTTAATTAATAACTAAATTAATTAATTCACCAAATTTCGTCCATAATTTATTCGTTATAATTCCGATCGAGACGATTCTTTCGCCAAAATCCTCCAAATTACAAACTTTATTTTTCTAAACATAAAAATCACAAAATAATTTATTTTATCAATTTATTTAATATTTTAATATTAAAAGTCAAGTATAAGGGTATAAAATAATATAAAATAATGCTTATTTAACGTCCTATCAAATACCCCCACACTTAAACTTTGCTAGTCCCTAACAAATACTAAAATCAAACTACGAATTCAAAACAAGTAAACCCTTAACCATTTGTCTCAATATTTTATTATTATCATGGCATAAAAGATTTTCACTTAAATCATTTAAGCATATGGAATTCAAGAGTTAATACATGGTAACAAAATATTTAACAAGTAAGATAATGAGTAAATATGGTGAAATGGAGTTCTGCACGAATAAGACAAGTATGAATCAACTCACAAGGATATGCACTCATAAATTCACTCAATTTGTGAGGGTTGTGTTTGCACTCAAAGTATGTGAGAAATACTCACATAATCGAAATGAAGTACTTTTGAAAAATTTCAAACAAACACCTCAAGATAAAAACAAAACATACTTGCACAAATGAACCAAAACCATAAGCTTACTCAAGTGATTGACTCAACTAATCAAAATTTACCATCTTAAGGATCATAAGGTCTTTACGAAGGTTGTAATGGGGCTAAGATTAGAGGCAAGGAATATATAGGACAAGTGGTGCTCAAATTCGTTCCAAGACTCAATAGACTCCCAAAACGTATCATAACTTCCCAACCTTAGTGCAATGATGTCAGTAATCCATCCCTTCGAACATAGGCCTAATTTCATCTTGTTAGGCCTCGAATTAATTCTTTGTGTCGGATTTACAAATGTAAAGGACTTAACTCAAACATTCATAATCAAACCTTATTACCTTGATAAAAACTTCAATATATCTTTTCTTTTTTTTTTCTTTTTTTTTTTCATTTTTTCTTTCATATATCAAGGTAATAACATGTGTCAAAAATACAACAATGTTTGAGTAAGTAAATCCACAAAATACACATAAAAGTCTTTCAATATCATCAATTCCTCTTTACACAATCATTATGTCTTCAACCGAGTCCTTGGAACAAAGGTGAAAGATGTCTATACTAAGCTCAAGTGTTTAGATAATCATGGTGAGGAAAGAAAGGCTTAATGTGGGCTCAAAAGGGGTAAAACTAAGGGGGTCGCAACTTGTGCGCACAAAATAGGGAACATGGATGTTTGAATTTGTGGTGTTAACCCTAATGCCTTAATCATTTCCAAAATCAGAGAATTTATTGACTTAAAAGCTTTGAAAATCACATAGAATAAGTTCTAGTGCTCTAGAGTTCATTAAAAGCTATGGCAAGCAGTTATGAGGCATATGTATATCAATTTAAACAAAGAACTTATGAAACACTCATCAAAGATGTATATAAGTTCTAAAGCTCACATAAGGTTCAAATGATTCATACTTATCATATCATGCTTATTTATGTACCAATTTACATGCATTATCTTCAAGTAGTAACACTTAATCACAAAATATTAACAAACAAATTCAAGTTGTAGTGATCATCTTTATAGCCATAACATAATCATTTCCGTTCATTTATATCATTGACAAGTTAAAGGGTAACTTGATACTCGTAAAAACACTACGTTAAAAAAAAGACTCAAGAAAACAATAATTTTTTTTTTGTAGGAAAGACTTAATAAAACAATTTCAATTGCACAAATAAAAAAAAACTCATAAAAATACTAAGTTAAAACAAAAAGATTCAAAGCAGTAAATTTTTTTTTTCTATATATATATATATATTTTTTTTCGTAAGAAAGAAATAAAACAATTGCAAATTAAGAAAGACTTAACAATTTCAAATGCACAAATAAATTTGTAAACCATTCCCCCACACTTAAATTCTACATTGTCCTCAATAGAGGAAAATACGAAATAATTAAACATAGAATCAAAGTAAGGAAGATGATTTAAGAAAGTGAAGTAAGAAAGAAAAACATAAACAAAGTAAAAGAGAGTGAAGGGTTGAAAGAAAGCAAATCTGTGTTGATGACTCCTTCACACTCGAGAACACATTGGGTTGCCTCCCAACAAGCGCTTGAAGTTTAACGTCCATCCAGCCTAGACCAAATTCTTTATCTGATGGGACGTAGAAGTACTCTGTCTGACTCCACATCGTGTCCTCCAATTGCCTCGATGTAAGGCTTCAATCGGTGGCCATTTACCTTGAACTCTTTTCCCGTTTCAATGCTTTTGATCTGTATGGCTCCATGGGCAAACACATTAGTAACAACAAAAGGACCTACCCATCTGGAGAATAATTTACCTGGAAAGAGTCTAAGTCGGGAATTGAACAACAAAACTTTCTGGCTAATGTCAAATGCTTTACTCTTGATCTGTTTGTCATGAAATGCCTTTGCCTTTTCCTTGTAGATCAGAGTGCTTTCAAATGCATCATTTCTTATTTCCTCAAGCTCACTCAGCTGGAGCTTTCGATGCAGACCGGCGTCATCTAGCTTGATGTTGAAAGTTTTGACGGCCCACCATGCTTTATGCTCTAGTTCCACCGGAAGGTGACATGCTTTTCCGTACACCAACCTATAGGGAGACATTCCTATAGGTGTTTTGTATGCCGTCCTGTATGCCCAAAGTGCATCATCCAACCGTTGGCTCCAATCCTTACGATTAGGGCCCACAGTTCGCTCTAATATCTTCTTGATCTCTCTATTACTGACTTCCGCCATTCCACTCGTTTGAGGATGGTAAGGTGTAGAGACTCGATGAGTGACACCATACCGTTTCATTAAAGCTTCAATGGTCTTGTTGCAGAAATGACTTCCTCCATCACTTATTAGGACCCGCGGGATCCCAAACCTGGAAAGAATGTTAGTTCTGAGGAAATCTGCAACAGTTTTAGAGTCATTAGTCCTGGTGGCCTTAGCTTCCACCCATTTTGATACATAATCAACAGCAAGTAAGATATAGAGATAGCCATTAGATTGAGGAAACGGATCCATAAAATCAATACCCCAAACATCAAATATTTCAACAGTAAGAACATAATGTTGTGGCATTTCATCCCTTCGTCCTAAGTTTCCTGATCTCTGACATTTATCACAGGCTAAACAGAATGAATGTGCATCTCTAAAAAGTGTGGGCCAATATAGTCCAGATTCTAAGATTTTGAGTGCAGTTTTCCTAGATCCAAAGTGGCCTCCACAAGCATGGCTATGGCAGAACTCTAGGACTGACCTATGTTCAATATCAGGGACACATCTCCTAATCAATAAATCTGTACAGTGTTTCCACAAATAAGGTTCATCCCAAATATAGTGCCTAACATGCTTTTTAAGTTTATCTTTTTGTGCACGGGAGAGGGTGGTGGGCAACTGCTTGGTGACTAAATAATTGACAATATCAGCATACCAAGGAGTACCTCCCTCGATTCTAAAGAGTTGTTCATCTGGAAATATCTATTGAATCGCCACAGGATCTCGCTCATGTGCAATGCGACTCAAATGATCCGCCACCACGTTCTCTACGCCTTTCTTATCTTTAATCTCGATGTCAAACTCTTGAAGAAAAAGAATCCATCGGATCAGTCTTGGTTTCGCTTCTTTTTTGGCTAGGAGATACTTCAGTGCTGCATGATCAGTGTAAATAATGACTTTAGTTCGAAGTAGATAAGAGCGAAATTTATCTAAAGCAAATACAACAGCAAGCAACTCCTTTTCGGTAGTGGTGTAGTTCATCTGGGCATCATTCAAGGTTCTGGATGCATAGTAGATGGCGTAGGGCTTCTTATCCCGCCTTTGTCCGAGTACGGCTCCAACTGCAAAATCAGAGGCATCACACATTAGTTCAAAGGGTAAGGACCAATCAGGGGCACAAAGAATGGGGGCAGTGGTTAAGAAATTTTTAAGCTTCTCAAAAGCTTCCTGACAGTCTGTATCAAAGACGAAGGGTGTCTCTTTCTGAAGCAGTTGGCACAAGGGCCTTGCAATGTGGGAGAAGTCTTGGATAAATCTTCTGTAAAATCCTGCGTGACCAAGAAATGAACGGATTCCTCTCACCGAAGTGGGAGAGGGTAAGTGGCGCACAGTATCAACTTTAGATTTATCGACTTCAATTCCTCTTTCAGAGACAATATGGCCCAAGACTATCCCTTGTCTAACCATGAAATGGCATTTCTCCCAGTTAAGTACCAGATTAGTTTCGACACACCTTTGTAAGATAAGTGCTAAGTGTTCTAAGCATGCATCAAAACTATCCCCAAAGACACTGAAATCGTCCATAAATACTTCAATTATTTTTTCGACGTATTCAGAGAAAATAGAAAGCATGCATCTTTGGAAAGTACCTGGGGCGTTACATAAACCGAAAGGCATTCTTCGGTAGGCAAAAGTGCCAAAAGGACAAGTGAAAGTCGTTTTATCTTGGTCATTTTGAGCGATACAGATTTGATTGTACCCGGAATAACCATCAAGAAAGCAATAATAGGAGTGACCTGCTAACCTTTCAAGCATTTGATCAATGAAGGGCAAAGGGAAGTGATCCTTCCTAGTTGCTTTGTTCAGGCGTCGATAGTCGATGCAGACTCTGTATCCGGTCACTGTTCGTTGGGGCACTAGCTCTCCTTCACTGTTCGCAACAACTGTGACTCCACTTTTCTTTGGGACTACTTGGACTGGTGAGACCCATTTGCTGTCTGAAATTGGGTAGATGACACCACAGTCCAAGAGTTTGATGACCTCTTGTTTCACGACTTCCATCATCGGAGGATGGAGGCGACGTTGGGCTTCGCGAGAGGGCTTTGCATCATCTTCTAGTAAGATTCGATGCACACAGGTTGTAGGGCTGATTCCCTTGATATCTGACAGAGTCCATCCAATGGCTGTCTTGTACTTTGTCAAGACCTGTACCAGTCTATCTTCCTGTGACTCGGTTAGTGCAGAAGACACTATGACGGGCAGAGTGTCGTCCGAGCCAAGATAGGCATACTTCAGGTGGTCAGGCAAAACTTTGAGCTCAAGAACTGGGGCCTGAATCACTGAAGGAGGAGTGGCATTAGTACTAATTGGAAATGACGAGGGTACCTGATGATTCACCATTCTGGGGGTCTCATTTAGGGTCATGACTTCATCCCAAATTCGAGGTTCTAGTTCGTAATCCGTATCCTCAACCAAGGCGTCCCCTGATTGCGTTAGGCCAACTCCTTTCTGGATTATCATGTTGAGTGTGTCTTCTCGAATTAAATCAAAATGTTTCTCTGCGAGAGAAGTGCACACGTCAACAGAAAAAGTAGTATGAGTTGCGGAACTAGGGTACCTCATGGCATCAAAAATGTTGAAGCCAATCTCCTCTCCATCTACTTCCATAGTTAATGTTCCATTGAACACATCAATCTTTGTCTTGGCAGTTCTCATGAATGGTCTTCCCAACAGCATTAGTGGAGCTTGATTCGTAGGGGAATCCTCCATGTCTATGACATAAAAGTCAGCTGGGAAGATGAGCTGGTTAACCTGCACAAGAACATCTTCTACGTATCCCTTAGGATACACATTAGAGCGATCGGCTAACTGAATGATAACATCGTCATGCTGTAATTTACCTAGACCTAGGGCAACATATAGTGAATATGGCATAACATTAATGGATGCGCCTAAGTCTAGCATGACTTTATCAAATGACTTGTTACCAATCACGCAGGGAACAGAAAAACTCCCTGGATCCTTCAACTTTGGGGGTAGCCGACGCTGGATTACAGCAGAAACTGTTTCACTCACCATCACAACCTCCTTCTCCCTCGTTTGGCGCCTTGGAGTGCATAACTCTTTCAAAAATTTTGCGTATTTAGGCACTTGTTTGATGCACTCGATTAAGGGCATGTTGATTTGCACCCTTTTGAAGATCTCCAAGATTTCCTCGTCGGATTCATTCTTCTTAGATTTGGCAAGCCTACTTGGAAATGGTGCATGCACAAACGGGGAATTAGTAACAACCGAACTTGAAGGGATTGGGTTATTACCTTGTGTGTGGGTAGGTTGAACTGGTGGTTGTGTCATGGTGGTCTTAGTTGCCACCTTGTGCTTTTCAGCCTCAGAAACGGCTGGATCTGGTTCTATTTCTCCGAGCACTTTACCACTTCGAGTGATAATTGCATTGGCTTCAGGTCTTACATTTGGGTTGGGCGTAGGTTGAGGTGGAAGCACCCCGCTAGCTTGGATCTTACCCATGAAGTCCACGACCTTGCCCATTTGGTCCTTGAGATCAGCGATGTCTTTTTGTTGATTTTGCTGACCTGTGACAAGAGCCTGAGTTGACGCCATTAGTGTTTGCTGCCCTTGGGAAAGAACAGCCAGCATTTTATCATAATCAGGATTAGAAGATGAAGAAGTATGATTATTTGCATGATTATGAGAAAAGTTAGAAAATGGGACCGGGGGCCTTGGTTGCCATGTGGGCCTTGGGAACTGGTCTGGGACACGGTTTGGCCCGGTCGACATGTGCTGAGGGTTTAGGACATTGTTCGGATCTCTCCAACTGTAACCTTGGGTCCTTGGCCCTCCTTGGAAGCCTCCAATGGCGTGTGCCATTTCAGTTTCGGAGTCTTCCTCCCTTGCAGTGTAGGGACATTGTTCCTCAAGATGGCCTTGAGAGCATATGGAACAAACTGGAGCTACCTGTTTTTTTAGTTCAAGCATATTTGAAAGCATAGAGGTGATCTTATCTAACTTTGAATCATTTATAGCATGGGAACTTACCTCATGTACCTTTCTAGAAATAGGATCGGCACCTTCGTATTGTGCATCATTGAGTGCACGGCTTTCAAGTAGTGCACGACCATCTACTAGGCTCCGAGCTAAGAAACTTCCATTAGCTGCAGCATCGAGCAGTCCTCTATCCCAACCTTTGAGTCCTTCATAAAAGTAGGTTAAAAGATAGCCTTCTGTGATCCCGTGAGTAGGGTATGAAGCACAAAGTTCCTTAAACCTCTCATAGTACTGGCTGAAATTCTCATCATGTTCTTTCTGCTTGATTCCAGTGATCTCTTTTCTTAAGACCGTAATCTTTGAGGCAGGGAAGTACTTGGTAAGAAACTCCTGAACCAACTTCTCCCAAGAGTCAATATGATTGGGTGGGAGACTTAAAAGCCATACCCGTGCTCTTTCTTCCAAGGACAATGGGAAAGCTTTCAGCTTCATGATTTCCAAGTCCGCATCATCCGGACACATACTACTAATGATGAATTGGAACTCCGTTAAGTGTTTGTGTGGATCTTCATTTCTGATTCCACGGAACTTGGGTAGTTGATGAAGGACTCCACTCTTAAGCTCAATATCTTTCTTGTTGGTTCGAGGCTCGGGATACTGGATGCAGAAGTCTGTAGTGCCATTTGTGTTTGCACATGTCTGCTCCCGGATACTCAGGTTTTGTGCCATGGTTATCGGTGTTCCGAAAATCTGTTCTTCTTCTGAATTACTCTTCTCGCTTTTGGACTCACCGAATATTGGGGATGGAGGTTCGAACGAACTGGTTTGCTTAAGTGCGTCTCTGAATGTGGCGTTGCTTGGTGAGATGTCAAGTTGTCTTCTTAGCCGATCAAGCTTAGATTGATGAGCACGCATTCATAAGTTCGTACCTCTATGAAAACAAAACTCTAAGTTAGAAGGCAAATATACACAAGAAGAGATAATAAGAGTAAGATAGTAGAGATTTGCATAAAGTATCACATAAATGGAAACCAGGATTAACAAAAAGTTACGTTAATGGAAAGAAAATGCACAAGTTCCAAATTCAAACTAATAATGCAATAAGTAGAGTTTTAGAGTGTCATGAATAACTTTCTCCTTCCGCTTCTCATAGTACTTTCCTGGGCGTACGGCCTGCGCGTACTGATAACCATCATTCCACCATTCAACATTAATCATGGCCAGTTGAGATAGATGTAACGCGAGAAGCAAGGATAATTTTAAGAGCACCCCGAGGCTAGCTTGGCATATACTCCATTGGTGTTCCCTTTCTTAATCCAAAACTTGTCACCAGTCATAACTCTCCTAGACACCATAATTAATCCAAATGATGACATAGAGAATTACCAAACCCTAGTGTTTACAAACTCCGCCCCAACCTCATGTCCATAGATTCGAGTCTATGGTGTGTGGTGATGAAATCCACACATCATGAAGGGTTAAGGAGAAAGTAAATAAGAGGGGCACTACCTGTTCCCGAAAGTAAGATTTTGAAGAAAAAAGGACTAAGAGATTCATGCAACTCTAAAACAATTAATAGGAAACAATACTTACACTTTAGGAAATTCAAAGATGAATAAAGTTTCATAAAAAAAATTAAAAAAAAAATTTTTTTAATTTTTTTTTTAAATTTTTTTAATTTTTTTTTATTTATTCCGAATTTTCTTTTTTCTTTAAAATTTAAAGTTTAACAAGATATAAACAAATAATTGATTACATAAAAATAAAATAAGTGTAAACATAAAGTTAGTGGAACATAAAGGTTATGGAATAAAATTAAGAGAAAGTTAATGGAATAAAGTTAATGTAATATAATTAAAGTTAAGGGAATAAAGAAAAAGTGTGAATATTAAGTTAATGGTATAAAGTAAAAGTGTGAATATTAAGTTAATGGAATAAAGTATAATGGAATAAATAAAAGTAAATGACAGGACCCGTCCCAACTGGACGTCAAAACCCGTGCCCGGTCCTGCTCCCGTCTGACAAGTCAACTAAAGGTCCGAAAAACTCCCCTTCAGTGTTTGCCAGACAAGGGATGTTTGCGCGGATTTCTGCTGCTGTCACTGCCTCATGAATCGTCCCGAACGTCGTACCACGGCCTGGAGGGTCATAAAACAGAAAAGGTGTGAGTGGACAAAAATGACCTCTAATAAAAACATTTATCAAAATACAATCTTACCCTCCAGTTTTCACAATCTTGCATGCATATCGTAAAACATGAGTGACCGATAAATTCAAAACATATTTTCCCACGGTCCATAAAACTCACGTTCACCAAATCAGTTCATGTTATAAAACATCAAATCCCGGCCCTCAGGCCAAAACATGTGAAAACATAATCACCTGGCCACAAGGACCAAAAACCCGTACTCAATACCAGTACAACATCACAATCAATACCAATCAGCATTACTTACCAGTGCACAATAAATATATCAATCCAATCAATCCGCACTACTCACGAGTGCATAAAATATCACCAATCACATCTGCACTACTCACAAGTGCACAATCAATCAAACTGCACTACTCACAAGTGCTGCACTACGCGTAGGCCAATATCCAGTCACTCTCTCGGGAATAAACACCTCTGGGCTCAACCCCCTCGGGCTCAGTCACCTCTGGGCGAACACATCCCCAGGATCAGACACCTCCGAGTGGTACATCCAGGCTCAGTATCATCCGAGAAGCTGACTACCATAGGATCAACTCCCGATCCTACAATCACATCCCCCAAGCTCCGGTCGTCTGGGTAATCCCCCCAAGCACCGACCGTCTGGGAATATCACAATCACAATGAAAACCATCCCGGGAATTACATCCCAAAACATTTCAATCAAATCTTGACTTCATACCAAGTCAAGGTCATTCTCAACTGGGTCTCAAGCCCAAAATACCTTTTACACATAAACCGTTAAAATCACTTTTAAATCAATAGAATAATCCGAAAATCATCATTGACTCACCAACCAAGTCAAAACATCATTATAGAAATCATTTAGACTCCGGGCCTAGCCCAAAACATCATTTGCACGTACCTCGTAAAACGTGCCCGAAAGACTGATTAAAATAATCATAAAATCCCAATAAATCATTAATTTCACAATTTCACAAATGACTCCAAATCCGAGTCAAAATCACTATTCACTTGGGTTCTCATGCCCAAAATAACATTATCACGCAAATCCATGCGTTGCAACCTCCGTTGCCATTTTCACGTAAATCCACAAAGTCAATCACTGACTCATAACCCGAGTCCAAATATCATTTTCAATCCATGACTCAATAATCCGAGTCCAACCATTATTTTCAATCAATTCCAATCCCGGACTCATAAACCAAGTCCAAACATCATTTTTACCATTTTTCGTAATTTCTCGAAAATCGCTCAAAATAATAATATAATAATCATAAAACTGAGAAATTACCGAATTGAAACACAAATCATGCCCAAGCATATAAAATCATATAATAAGGCATTAGAAATCATATATGCATGCATCACGATTAGAAAACAAAGTCCACTCACACACACCGTCCAAAACGGTCCGTTTTCGAGCTGCACGTTTTTCCGTAAAATCTGGAAATCACATCTCCTGTCCAAAATCATTATAGAGGGTTACTAACATCTCAAAATACATCATATAATTTTCCCCAATTTTTCCGGGATTTAAATACGTATTTTTAACGTAATACAAAACTTCGGATACGCGGAACATTATCGAAACAATATCCGATTTCACCGAAATCAACGTCAAAATGTTCGTTACACTGAGAGGATCAAAAGTCATGTTGACCTCACCTTGAGACTAGGCCGGACGCGCCCTCACGCGCCGCCGTGAGTGGCTGCGCGTGAAACCCACGCGCCAGCTACAGTGTCGCCGTTCAAGCCCGTTTGTCTGGTAAACGGGTCGTTTAACCCGCGATCAGACCCGGTTCCAATCCTATCAATTCGACACTGAATTCATCAATTGATCAATCAATTAGCTTCTACTTAAGTCCAATTAGAGTTCTGTAACAATAATTCCATGAAACATTACCTCAATCCTCACGATCACAGATGATCAATCGAAGGATATCCGGCCACTGTTCATCCTTCGAAAACCATCAAACCTTCTTGATTTCGTTCAATTGATTAACCAGTAAGCTTCAATGGACTCAGGTAAGTATTTTCCCCAACTCAATTGCATCAATTCGTGGCTCAAACGCCACGACTCAAACTCGATTCTTCGTCACTGTGCAACCATGGAGTTCAGTCAATCTCCAGCGTTTTCCTTCAATTGATGGATCCAGAAGCATCGTGGGATCCTCAGGAACACAATCCCCACATCAATTTCATCAATCGAAGCCTCAATTCCCTCGACTCAACCTCGAATTTCATCCTCTGTCACCAAGTGTGTTCAGAGTCAAAACAACACCAATTTCCTTCGTTCTTTCGACGTTTCTGATCGTAGTGATCCCAGGAAGCTCGAAGTGAGTTCAATTTCGATCCTCACGGCTCAATTCCCAGTATTTGAATTTCCCCCCAATTTTTCTAAATTTTCGATTCTCAGTCTCTAGCCTTCAATTAATCCCCAGTGTTTTCCCAGTTTAATCCACTCTCATAACTCTCAAATTCCCCTCCAAGCTGGTTGTGAAAGGGAGCTCAATTCTCCCCAATTTTGATGCCCAAAGTCCACGGTTTAGAAAAACAAAGAAGAGGGAATTAAGGAGAAAATGGAGGAAATGATGAAGGATAAATGATGATGTTGTAATGATGGTGTTGGGAGGGAAACATGGACCAGATTTCAGGGGATGGGTGACACTTGTCACTCATCCGAATGTGCACAGTCACCGGGTACTGTTCATATTAAAATATTATTTTAATCCCGGTTCGTTCGGTTAATCGAGCTCGATTCCGTGACCATAACTTCGTCGTCGAATCTCCGATCTCGGCATGCCGCCTGTCGTTGGATTCGTATCGACGAGACCTACGCAACGGTCCTTGGCCCTCGTCCGTTGGACTTCCCGGCCAAAAAGTCAACATTTGGCCCCTACTATGCCAAATTACCAATATACCCCTCAACTTCCGAACATCATAACTTTCTCTACGAATGTCGGAATTGAACGTGCCACCTGTCTATGAACTCGTGACGTCCCGAACTACGTCACAGTCATCGATCAAAGTCCATTTGACCGCCCGAACTAAAAGTCAACATTTTGCCCACGCCAGGGGCAAAACGGTCATTTTGCACGTTTCGTCCGATTTCACTCAACGAATCCCCGATTAGTCATTCTAAATCATGATTAATTAATATTCAATCCCGATATTCGGGACGGGTCATTACAACCTTCCCTCCTTAAAGAATTTCGTCCCCGAAATTCCAACTATCCGTATTCCACAACTACCTTGTGGAAAACAAATGGGTCTGACAACACGTGTACACCTGTACACCCACTAGCCAATGCAAAACTCGTCTGCACTCAGATGTCACATCACAGATGCACGTCGCACTGACTACACTCGACCACCCCGAGTGAAAATGAATCACCAGAAATTGGCAATGTCATCACCAAGCTGACTCCTTCAGCCTGTCGGCCCCACGTAATCACTAATGTGCCCTGACATCCGCTCTCATAGAGAGTCACCAAAACTCACTTGTCAGTCCATGCTGACACCACAAGCCAAACTGTCACCACCAAGCTTTACCACCCTAGTAAAGCGTCAATCAGTAACAAATCAGTGACAACACATCATACTACAACGTCCGTCAATGTAGCATATGATCATCAACATGATCTCCCCTCGCAGGGCAAACTCAATCCGGCGACAAATACCAAAAGCAGTATCCACAACTGTCACCCCCTCAGTGATCCCAGATGCTGGTAAGGTCACGACAAGGTAACATCTCGCCGCAAAGCAACTTGCGGTCACACCAACCACCAACTCACTCATCCTGAGTATATGCATACCGTCATCACACTCAAACAGACGGTGTAACTGGAACACATTGAACACCAGCCTAGCAATCCGAATCCGCAATTTCGTAAGAAATCCCGAATCCAAACCCATACATCACATTTTTAATTCATGTCCAAATCCGAATCCGAAATCATTATTCCGTAAGCCAGCATTTGGAATAATCATTCCGCACTCAAATCCAGTATTCCACTTTCAAGTTCTAAAATCGAATCTTGAATCGTCACCCAGAAATTCGATTCCAAAACCCGAAATCTCGTTCACGTCCACACGGACACACCAAGACCGAACCTATCGGTTACCCATTCATTATACTCGGTTGACTTCATAAGGAAGCCAATCCAACAACCACACGGTTAAGGTTGATAAAATCCGATCACTTCGGAAACCTACTCACTTGAGTAACATACCACAAAAGGGCTCCACTTCGAAAAGAAGTTCAGTCCCGTCATTTACGACTCACATACCGGAGTAAGAGTGACAAACTCTCTACCCAACTGGATCATCAGAATTACGATCCAGGTCTATCACGACGTCAGCTGACCATGAACATCACGATCCTAGATCGTCACAATGCCCAATGTCCATGACATCACAAACCCGATCCACCTAGGATCCACACGGTTATCTACTAGGAACCACAGGGTCTTACACCCTCATCTAATCCGCATACTGTCACAACGTTTGACAATTAACGCCCACAATTAGAAAGTCCAGTCAACGACGAGACATGCCGCGACTGTGGGTTCTCACTGATTACCTCATATCTACCCTTGCCATCCCACCTAGGGAAAACCAAGGATGATCCCAAACGATAACACCAATATTCGTCCCCGGGTCAAGTTTATTCTGGGCCCAACACGCCCATCTACAAACCAAACTGTGAACAAAAACAACCATCCGGACCCATACTAGTCCGACACACCCAAAACACATGATACAATATTACAACACAAATGGACAATACAAACCATTTACAAGGTATTAATACAATTATTTCGACCTACGGACAAGTCGATCGGGGCAGTTCCTTCGCAAATGTCCAAGGTTCCTACAAAAGTGACAAGTGGCAGTGCTGAGGCGACTTGCCCCACCACGCCGCTTACTTGTCGACTGGGTTGAAGTTCCACCCGAATGAACGCCTACCGAGGATTGTGACACAAGAGTATGAAGGCTAACTCGTTTCGTTGTATCCTGACTCATCTGTTCAGTATCCTGACGCTCTCGGCGTCGTCCAGCGCCCAAAGATTGTTCTGGCACAGGTAAAATAGTAGCCTCCACTCGGATAGCAGCATCCGATAATTCCCTCAGGGTAGAATACGAGCCAACAGTTACAGCACCTCGTAACTCATTCCTCAATCCCTGCTCAAACCTTCGACACTTATCCTCCTCTGTAGCCACATACAGAGGAGCGAAACTAGATAAGTGCAAAAATTGTTGTTCATAATCGACCACTGACCGATTCCCTTGCTGCAATTGGAGAAACTCAACCTCCTTAGCGTTCCGAAATGAGCGAGGATAAAACTGATCCAAAAATCGCTCTCGGAATGCATCCCATGCCAAGGTACGGGCATCCCAGCCAGTCAACTGTAAACTATGCCACCACCTGTAAGCATAGCCATCCAAAAGAAAAGTGGCTAAGGGTACCATGTCCTCCAGGGGACATATCATAACCTCAAAAATCCTTTCCAATCGAGTAAGCCAATCTTCGGCACCATCCGGTCCCGAATCACCACGAAACACAGTGGCTCCCAACCGTCGAGCTCGCTCAATATCTGGGCCTTTACTAACACTACTCTCGCCCCTCCCATCTTCAGACCGTGTACGGGACGCACGACTCGGAGGCATGACGTATCAACAGAAATCAAGAACCAAATGCTCTGATACCAATTTGACAGGACCCGTCCCAACTGGACGTCAAAACCCGTGCCCGGTCCTGCTCCCGTCTGACAAGTCAACTAAAGGTCCGAAAAACTCCCCTTCAGTGTTTGCCAGACAAGGGATGTTTGCGCGGATTTCTGCTGCTGTCACTGCCTCATGAATCGTCCCGAACGTCGTACCACGGCCTGGAGGGTCATAAAACAGAAAAGGTGTGAGTGGACAAAAATGACCTCTAATAAAAACATTTATCAAAATACAATCTTACCCTCCAGTTTTCACAATCTTGCATGCATATCGTAAAACATGAGTGACCGATAAATTCAAAACATATTTTCCCACGGTCCATAAAACTCACGTTCACCAAATCAGTTCATGTTATAAAACATCAAATCCCGGCCCTCAGGCCAAAACATGTGAAAACATAATCACCTGGCCACAAGGACCAAAAACCCGTACTCAATACCAGTACAACATCACAATCAATACCAATCAGCATTACTTACCAGTGCACAATAAATATATCAATCCAATCAATCCGCACTACTCACGAGTGCATAAAATATCACCAATCACATCTGCACTACTCACAAGTGCACAATCAATCAAACTGCACTACTCACAAGTGCTGCACTACGCGTAGGCCAATATCCAGTCACTCTCTCGGGAATAAACACCTCTGGGCTCAACCCCCTCGGGCTCAGTCACCTCTGGGCGAACACATCCCCAGGATCAGACACCTCCGAGTGGTACATCCAGGCTCAGTATCATCCGAGAAGCTGACTACCATAGGATCAACTCCCGATCCTACAATCACATCCCCCAAGCTCCGGTCGTCTGGGTAATCCCCCCAAGCACCGACCGTCTGGGAATATCACAATCACAATGAAAACCATCCCGGGAATTACATCCCAAAACATTTCAATCAAATCTTGACTTCATACCAAGTCAAGGTCATTCTCAACTGGGTCTCAAGCCCAAAATACCTTTTACACATAAACCGTTAAAATCACTTTTAAATCAATAGAATAATCCGAAAATCATCATTGACTCACCAACCAAGTCAAAACATCATTATAGAAATCATTTAGACTCCGGGCCTAGCCCAAAACATCATTTGCACGTACCTCGTAAAACGTGCCCGAAAGACTGATTAAAATAATCATAAAATCCCAATAAATCATTAATTTCACAATTTCACAAATGACTCCAAATCCGAGTCAAAATCACTATTCACTTGGGTTCTCATGCCCAAAATAACATTATCACGCAAATCCATGCGTTGCAACCTCCGTTGCCATTTTCACGTAAATCCACAAAGTCAATCACTGACTCATAACCCGAGTCCAAATATCATTTTCAATCCATGACTCAATAATCCGAGTCCAACCATTATTTTCAATCAATTCCAATCCCGGACTCATAAACCAAGTCCAAACATCATTTTTACCATTTTTCGTAATTTCTCGAAAATCGCTCAAAATAATAATATAATAATCATAAAACTGAGAAATTACCGAATTGAAACACAAATCATGCCCAAGCATATAAAATCATATAATAAGGCATTAGAAATCATATATGCATGCATCACGATTAGAAAACAAAGTCCACTCACACACACCGTCCAAAACGGTCCGTTTTCGAGCTGCACATTTTTCCGTAAAATCTGGAAATCACATCTCCTGTCCAAAATCATTATAGAGGGTTACTAACATCTCAAAATACATCATATAATTTTCTCCAATTTTTCCGGGATTTAAATACGTATTTTTAACGTAATACAAAACTTCGGATACGCGGAACATTATCGAAACAATATCCGATTTCACCGAAATCAACGTCAAAATGTTCGTTACACTGAGAGGATCAAAAGTCATGTTGACCTCACCTTGAGACTAGGCCGGACGCGCCCTCACGCGCCGCCGTGAGTGGCTGCGCGTGAAACCCACGCGCCAGCTACAGTGTCGTCGTTCAAGCCCGTTTGTCTGGTAAACGGGTCGTTTAACCCGCGATCAGACCCGGTTCCAATCCTATCAATTCGACACTGAATTCATCAATTGATCAATCAATTAGCTTCTACTTAAGTCCAATTAGAGTTCTGTAACAATAATTCCATGAAACATTACCTCAATCCTCACGATCACAGATGATCAATCGAAGGATATCCGGCCACTGTTCATCCTTCGAAAACCATCAAACCTTCTTGATTTCGTTCAATTGATTAACCAGTAAGCTTCAATGGACTCAGGTAAGTATTTTCCCCAACTCAATTGCATCAATTCGTGGCTCAAACGCCACGACTCAAACTCGATTCTTCGTCACTGTGCAACCATGGAGTTCAGTCAATCTCCAGCGTTTTCCTTCAATTGATGGATCCAGAAGCATCGTGGGATCCTCAGGAACACAATCCCCACATCAATTTCATCAATCGAAGCCTCAATTCCCTCGACTCAACCTCGAATTTCATCCTCTGTCACCAAGTGTGTTCAGAGTCAAAACAACACCAATTTCCTTCGTTCTTTCGACGTTTCTGATCGTAGTGATCCCAGGAAGCTCGAAGTGAGTTCAATTTCGATCCTCACGGCTCAATTCCCAGTATTTGAATTTCCCCCCAATTTTTCTAAATTTTCGATTCTCAGTCTCTAGCCTTCAATTAATCCCCAGTGTTTTCCCAGTTTAATCCACTCTCATAACTCTCAAATTCCCCTCCAAGCTGGTTGTGAAAGGGAGCTCAATTCTCCCCAATTTTGATGCCCAAAGTCCACGGTTTAGAAAAACAAAGAAGAGGGAATTAAGGAGAAAATGGAGGAAATGATGAAGGATAAATGATGATGTTGTAATGATGGTGTTGGGAGGGAAACATGGACCAGATTTCAGGGGATGGGTGACACTTGTCACTCATCCGAATGTGCACAGTCACCGGGTACTGTTCATATTAAAATATTATTTTAATCCCGGTTCGTTCGGTTAATCGAGCTCGATTCCGTGACCATAACTTCGTCGTCGAATCTCCGATCTCGGCATGCCGCCTGTCGTTGGATTCGTATCGACGAGACCTACGCAACGGTCCTTGGCCCTCGTCCGTTGGACTTCCCGGCCAAAAAGTCAACATTTGGCCCCTACTATGCCAAATTACCAATATACCCCTCAACTTCCGAACATCATAACTTTCTCTACGAATGTCGGAATTGAACGTGCCACCTGTCTATGAACTCGTGACGTCCCGAACTACGTCACAGTCATCGATCAAAGTCCATTTGACCGCCCGAACTAAAAGTCAACATTTTGCCCACGCCAGGGGCAAAACGGTCATTTTGCACGTTTCGTCCGATTTCACTCAACGAATCCCCCAGTAAAAGTAAAGAAAAGTGAACATATAAAATATGCATTTATGAACAAGTATCAAATTTATTATGAACAAATATATTTATATTAAAAGAAAAATTATGAACATTTATGAACAAGTATAAATTAGAAATTAAGAATAAGTAAAGTATGAGCATTATAAACAAACATAATAAGAACAATAATAAGATGGATAAATAAAATATAAACAAGTAAGTAAATGTTATAAACAAATATAGTATTAACAAAAGTAAAATTTATAAACAAGTATAATATGCACAATTTATATACATACACTAACAAATTAAAATGATTTTCAATTTCCCCGGCAACGGCGCCAAAAATTGATTACGCTCAAACTACGCATTAAATTAAACATGTAATTCGAGTGTTATGCAATTTAAACCCTTTTTGTGTAGATGTAGTATTGATAAATAGGGATCGTTCTTAACCGGAGAAATTAGGGACATTAATAATGTGTTAGTGGGAGATGAATAAAAGAATAATGAATTAAAGAATTAGATAATCAAAGAATTAAATAATCAAAGAATTAACAATTTAAAGAATTAATGACTTAAAGATAAAAAAAATAGAGAATTAAAGAATTAAAGAATTAACTAATCAAAGAATCAATAAATTAAAGAGTAAAGGAATAAAAGAATAAAGAAATGAAAGAATCAAAGACTAATAAACTAAAAGTATGAAAGAATAAAAGAATAAAAGAATAAAGAATAAAAAGGGGGGTTTTGAAAAGGTTTGTGATCATGTAAATAAGTAAAAGCATAGATAAACTAATTTTACTTCTATTCTAATTCATGTACAAGTGATCTTCTTAAAACACAAATCTTACCAACACTCTAATAATTGCAAATATTAAATCAATCACGAAATTTTACCTTAATCGTCTTAATTACCTTCATACATTTTTCAATACTATAAATGCACCGACAGCGGACAACACTTACAATATGATTCACCTTTTGTTTTTGACTGAATGCGCCGACAGCGATCAACATTAAGTCTCTTCAATTCTACTTTAAATGCACCGACAGCGGATAAAACACTTAACATTGAATTGAAGTATGAAGCACTAAAAATGTATAAAATAACTAAAATTCATAAAGTAAGACACATGGAGATTGCATTTAACACTTACAAATATTAGTAAGAAAAACCTCACATATATTGAACTATAATCAAAACCAATAACAAAAATGAGAGTTTGAGTAGATGGAGAGTAATTGTTACACTTTCAAGATGGATGAAAACAATGGATTGTTATTCATATGATTCTCCGACAGCGGACGGAACCTTATGAAGATGGAGGAAATAAACTTGGGATATATGAACTCAAACTCTAAACTTTGTATTGGAGATACTTTGCCAAAGTTTCTCTCAAAGAAGGCTCAAATGTGTGCCTCAAAGAAGGTGTGTTTCAACAAGTGAATTGAAACCCTATTTATAGGTGGAGAAAGCTACCAAAAATAATATAAAAATACAATAAAAAATGTTAAATAATGGAATGATGAGTAATAAAGATTTGTGATGATGTTTAGAAGTGGTTTGAGTTGTAAAGTTGTAAAATTGGGTTGGAAAATGGCTTGGAAAGTGGCTTAGAAAGTGGCTGGAAATTGAGTGGAATCTGCTGGAAAATAGGGCAGGAAATTTCGGCAGGAGGTCGCTGAAAAGGAGAGCTGCAGCTCGGCAGGACTGCGCTGAAGAGAAACAGAAGACTTCGGCAGGCGCGCGCTGATCGTGATGAAAAGACTTCGGCAGGCGCCTTCCGACGGTTCAGTTGGGCTGAAGCGAATGGGCTGAAGCGAATGGGCTGCACGGGCCGGGCTGCACGGGCCGGATTGGGCTGACGCGCTTGGCCTGATTTCTTTTCTTCTTCTTTTTCTGCTGGGCTGGCGGGCTGGTATCTGGGCTAGTAGATGGGCTGCACGGATTGGGCTCAGAAATTGATTGGGTTGCAAAACAAATAATGAATTAATTTAATTAATAACTAAATTAATTAATTCACCAAATTTCGTCCATAATTTATTCGTTATAATTCCGATCGAGACGATTCTTTCGCCAAAATCCTCCAAATTACAAACTTTATTTTTCTAAACATAAAAATCACAAAATAATTTATTTTATCAATTTATTTAATATTTTAATATTAAAAGTCAAGTATAAGGGTATAAAATAATATAAAATAATGCTTATTTAACGTCCTATCAGGGGGGTGGGGGTCTACAATTGTGTGGGTGGGGAAGGTCAAAGGTTGCCAATTGTGTGGGTCGGTCTACACCTTTTGGGTTTCCAGTGCCTTCTGGGTTTCCAACGTTTGCCAATTGTTTGCGCATGAAGTCAGTGGTAGTGGGTTTCTAGTGCCTTCTGGGTTTCCAGTGCCTTCTGGGTTTCCAACGTATGCGCTTGAAACCAGTGGTAGTGTGACGGGTGGAAAATGGAGTGAGGAATTTACTTTCACTTTTTGACGTTGTTGCTTTGATGAAATTGATAGAGATTTTATCGAACAACGAATTATGAATGATAAACTCTAGTACGATACTTTGCAAGTGCACAAAATCATGTAACGAGTATAGTAGTTTTGCAAAGGTCGACCCCTCGAGAACTTGTCTCAACGTGATTTCACTTAGTTTGGAACTAAACAACTTAGTTTATAAAGTAAATACAATTGGGGGGGTTTAGAGTGAAGTTTGGCATGAAATTAAAGTGCAAAAACAAAGTGTAAAGTAATGAAAGCTTGATTGATTAATTAAAACGAATTAGGACTTGCTATCCACCTTCACCAATTATTATTCTCCTTAGATTTCTTTGATCTAATTACTATGCATGTTCTGAATGAAGTGCCCGTACAAGAGTCCGGCTAAGGCTCACCCCACTATAAAACGTTTATTATCGATGGTCCGTGATAATGCATAAAACACGAAAAAGATTTAATAACACTATACTATCCCTATAAAAATTCTAGATTGTCATGATTTTAGATTACGACTAAGATTCCCCCTCTTAAACTTGATGCTACAAATCGTAAGATGATATGATGATCCGTCAAGCAATTACATCAACAATTATACACAAACAAGGTGATCAAGCTTATAAACATAAATTGAGACCCTTGTAACTTTCACATAATATCCAATTGTGAAATTACCAAAATACCCTTTAGGCCATAATTACCATAATTCCCTTGACAAGCTTAGACTCGTAACACACCTATCCGGTCTCTAAATTTGACGTGTCACCTGCCTATGAACTCAGAATTGCGAGACCTACGCGAAGGTACTCACAAAAAGTCTGAAAAGAGTCCTTTGAAAAAGTCAACATTTGACCATATAAGGGCAAAACTGTTATTTCCATTTTTATTTTCCTCAATGATTTTTTTATAGAATTTTCGGACCGTTACACCCTAAAACGCGTTTGGTGGTAATCAGGCAATGGGTGACTAAAGGCCTAAAACTTGTTAGGCTGTTAGGCAATATGTGACTAGAGGCTTATGAGAGGACCTATGTGGGGGGTTTTTTTTTTTTAATTAAAAGAAGTTTAATAAGATAATAGGTACTTCCAAATAATTCTACAATGATGAGTACTTAAAAAGAAAATATAATTGAATTGGAAAACATAAATATGTAAATGTAAGTTCTAGATGTTGGTTTGTTTTATATACCAATACAGTATATCCAATTCGATTCAATTAAATCACAATCGATCAGAAACAAAACATAGACACACAATTTGAACATTGCAGATCAAACACTTAACCCACATATGTACCATACAATAGGACAAGCACTAAATAATATTGGCGTGTGAAATGAGAGCAGAGATCATTCCCTTTATATTGAAACATTTAACCGGTGCGTATCCTTATTAGAAAAGAAATGTCAATTAAAATAGAAAAGGTGGATGAAAACCACGTCATTAAGTCTCCTAAGTCCTTATCCTAAATTAAAGTCCAATAATATCTTATTTATTAATATAATTCCATTTATTATTTATTTGATACCAAAATTGTTTGGTTTGCAAACTCACAACCACTTGTGGAAAAATTAACACTAGAATCATAAACACGCAAAATGAAAAAAAATAAGTTGAAGAACTCGAGGTTTTGAGTGAAACTTAAATCTAAAATTTTAAATTTCCCACGAAAATAAAAATACAAAATCATAATAAAAATAAGAAAATATTAATAAAATTATAAAAATAATTTCTCTCCCACTTTGCCCATGCCAATAGCCTATAGTTGGTTGCATATGCGGTGCTAAGGCATTGGAACAGATTTTCCCAAAATCAAGCCTATAAGAGGACAACTAGGGCTGAGCATTAATCCGTTAAAACCGATAACCGATTGCTTCAAACCGTTATTTATCCAATATTTTAAGTTTAACTGGATAAAAGTCAAACGGTTTTAAAATTCAAACCGCACAGTTAGTAACAGTTTGAATTTGGATTTTCGTTTTAAAAATACGTTAAATCCAAACCGAACCATTAAGAAATATATTATTTTTTTATTAATTTTTAAATCTATTATTAATACAAAGTCAAAATAATAAAAAAAAATACCTAGATATATCCATATAAGTGCATCTATACCCATACAAGAGTATAATAAAAAATTATTAAATAGTAATGTTTGTTTGATAAATTTTAATATAGTGATAATATTTGCAATTCAATCCTTAGCAAGTTTAATATATAAAATTTTGAGTATTGATTATTTTGTTTTTTTTTATCCTTTTTTTTAATATCCTTGATTTTTTTAATTCTTAAACAGTTTTAAACTGTTTCAATCCAAACTAAACCGTTAGTAATGGTTTGGATCGAAACGGTTTTATTTCTAATTTTAGAAAATTCAAACTGTATCGAACGGTTTAGATTTAGATATTGCCAATATTCGTATGGAATCATATCGTGTCCACCCCTAAGGAAAACTGGTGCCTAGATTGGGCAGGTTGCCTCCCCTCCCTCCAAACACCTTCTGATAAAAAATAAAAATAAAAAGAGGACAACAAGTGCCTTTTAATTTTTTTAAAATTTTTTATCAATGAAATTCATTTGAGAGGGCGAGGAAAACCAGAAAAATAGAGGCCAAAACAACAAAGCTTACAAACAAGCCAGCAACACAAACATAATCGATATAAACAACAATGATGGATTAAAACAGAATAAAATCAGCTAAGCAACAACAACAGAGCACCTGGAACACTATTAAGCTCTGACTAATGAGAACACTCCTAAGTAGGAGGCGGTAGGCAAGGTAGGCCGTCAAATGATAGAACATAGACCAGGCCGATGGGGGACTCAAATTCCAGACTGAATCCCTCATCACCCTTTCTGTGATTGATGCAACTAAATTTTCCACTTTGTTCACGCTTCGCAGAACCCATTCCCAAAGTGCCAAAGTGAGCATAAGCTTTTTTTTTTTTTTCTTTTGTTAGACAAAAGAGGGAAGATATCCCACCTTCCCCTTGCAATGCTTCCTGTTAGTACCCTAACTACTTCCAGAGAAATGAGACTTAAAGGTGACATTCCCATAACTCATTTTAGCTGCAAACCTGCAACCCTCCCGTGCAGCCTAGGCCTCGGCCAGAATCACTGATCTAGCACATTTTCGCTAGTTGATGCCTGCTAGGAAACAACCGTCACAGCTCACACAAACAACACCAATGGCTACAACATAGGATATAAGCTCCAGGCAACATCGGTGTTTACCTTGATAAAGCTTTGAGGAGGTTTCCAATGAGAATTGCTGGCGGTTGCTTGTGGATGAGGACAAGAAGGAACAAGAATAGATTCACGAGCAGCCACGTTTTCAAAATGCAGTCTAGTAGCTTCTCGAATAACAAGCCTTAGATTGAAAAGCTTCCCCTCCATATCCATAGTACACCTAGCCTTCCAAAATTCCCAGTAGGTACAAGCAACCACGGACATGATCCATTCAGAATCCACTGCATTCCGAAGCCCAGACTTGTTAATGGCAATCAGCCACTCATCAAAATTGTTAAGCCCTTGACAATTTATGCAATAATATAGTGCCCCTCTAAACCACACCCTATGAATCATTCTACATGATAGTAGAAGGTGGTCCACAGTTTCGGGTTCATCATTACAAAGAGGACAAATCGAGGAAATGGCCAGGTGTCTTTGATCGAGGTTGGCTCAAGTGGGGATAGCCCGACGTACCACACGCCATAGAAAATATTTTACCTTCTGAATTGCATCACACTTCAAAATTCCAAATTTCATGCGGGATAAGTCTAGAGGACGACTAGTGCCTAGGCGGCCTTAGAGAGTTTTAGAATGGTGGGCACAAATTTCCAAACAAGCTACATCAATCAACTACAATTAGGGTAAGGAATCGAGTAAATACGATTCTTAAAAATCTTGCTAGAAAAACCCAGAGAGACGATGTCCTAGTAGAAGGAAAACTTGGCTATGGCAACCATTTCGTATCTTACACGAGTAATGCAGCGTGCATGAGTTGTATTTGGAGAAAAAGAGTAATGCCACCAAAAAAATACAAGTCCATTCCAATCCTACTACAATAAAATAATTTTAAAAAAAAAGTAATAAATATCTAATTTATACAAAAATAATAAAAAATACTACAAAACCAAAGCGATCAATATATAATAAGCAGTTTTTCATTAACCCGAATCTTATTCTAATCCTAACCCATTTTTTTATCCTCACTCACCACTTGAGCTAACCCTAAGAATGTGACAACTCGTACCTAAACAAAGATTTATTTTATTAATTTTGTAGAGTAAAAAACAATTTTACCCTTGAAGGGTTATGAGCTTCGTGATAACTTTTCGTTTCAAATAACTTTTGAAATTTTTCATTGTACCATTGCCTAGGTTTTATTCTTACCAGTCCATGAACATATAGCATGCAAAGATCAGAATTCCGATGAAACACTTAGATTACGTTTAGTACGCTCTATAAGAGTCTGGATATGATAATATAATACGATTGAGTACTTTTATACGGTCCAGACACACTAAAATACTCTCCAAATCGTCTGTCTTAAATAACTAGATAAATAAAAATCTTGAAAAGTATAATAATAATAATAATAATAATAATAAACATCATAATAATAAAATATAAAATAAAATAAAATAATAATATATCAATAATTAATTAAAATAAATAATAATAAAAAACAATAATGTACATAATTAATATTTATATACAAATATTTCTTATCAACTACTATAATATAATTCGGCAAGTATAATATAGTCAGCATTTTAATCCGGTCGAGTACCAAACGTCTGACTAAATAGTCAGTCTATCTGATGGATAAATTAGTCTATCCGACTGAAATAGTCAGTACAATACGGCGTACCAAACGAAACCTTATGGTTTAATGACAAAAAGAGTAATTACAAATATTTAAAAAAGGAATTTATTTTATATCTCGTTTCGTTAATAAGCTCTAGTAATGTGAATTACAAAAATGCCCATATTTGTTTCCGTTATTTCTTTTCTCAAAATTTTCAAAATCATGTCCTTTTACTAGTTACTATCTAAATTACCACAATCATATATATATATATATATATATCTCTCTCTCTCTCTCAAAAGACTCATGGAAAAGCCACCACCACCAAATTCCATCAACCCAACCTTCACCGCTACCACGATCTTGAGAATCTTGACGAGATGATGCCAACCCAACTAATTTTGTGACACACTCCGACATTGATATCCATAAGGACTCCATAGTTGAGAGGTGTGGGCCAACACGTGAATATGGAGCCCATATGCTGAAGCCTAGTAAGACGATTTGTTTATGAAGATTTAAACTAAAAGTGCATAAGTGGAAGAGAGAAAATAATAATTCAGATTAAAGGAAAGCAAATTGATGAACACAATTAAGATGAACAATAATTCTACTACTTTTAACTTTGCAAATGCACAAAATTGAATATAGCTGTATAATAGCACGAAAAGGTCGATCCCTCTAGGACTTGTTCAATGATGATTTCCAATTAAATTCAGATTCAAGATAACTTAGACTAAAAAAAAGTATGGTTGGGGGTTTAAGGGTTTAATGTTCACGCAAGTAGGTAATGAAAATAGAATTAAAATAGACAAATGATAGATTGTTGATTAAGGTGAATTAGGGTTTACTGTCGACTCTGACCAATTATAGTTCCTCGTTAGACTTCCTTGACTTAATTACTATGCACTCTTTATATTAGATACCATGTCTAGGCCATGGCGTTGGTTCACTCGTCACATTTGTTCCCTCTTACTTAGCATGTTTTAGACAAGGTATATGTCTAGAATGTTTATTATCATTAGATAATGCAGGAACTACTAAGGGAACATGACGCCACATTAAACTAGAAAAGTGACATGGAATTTTAGGTTTCACGAGTTAAAATTACGAATGGGATACCCCTCCTAATTTCAATGCTACAAACCACAAGGTCATATGATGGTCACTCAAGCAATTTCATCTATAATTATATGCAAACAAACCAGTTAGGGTTATAGGCATAAACTAAGTTCATGAAGCATGGTAATCCAACTTATTCAGCATGCATAGAAATCATAGTCAAGTTCCAGAAATCTAATTACGAAACTAAAATAGCTACAACTCAAGTAGCCCCAATTGTAGAAAGAACTACTCGCTCATAAATGAATTTGAAAGTATAATAACTTAAAATTGCATTAAACATGTAATGATAATTAAGAGTTTTAGAATACTAATGAAAGGAGAACAATGTTGCACTGCAGAAGACATGGAAAAGCATCTTCTCAAGCTCCATGTCCAAGTCACATAACAGAACCCGAAAATAATACAAGTATCAAAGCTAATTGCGGCTATGGTAAAAATTAGGTAAAAAGGGAACTCTCTGCCTTACCTTAAGGGTTACAATATATAGAAGATAATTCCTCTAGGTCTTAGGAGAATTTTTTAGGAAAGGAAACTCCATAAGATTCAGATTTTCTAGTTGGATGCGAATAACAAATTCGAATCCTACTCGAAATAGGGTTATTTGTATGGCAAGAAATAGGATAAGTGATTCTTAAGCTTTCTTGCACACCAAGGAATATTCTAAAGTGCGATTAGGAAACTTGGATGCCATCTTTGTAGTTGGAAATTGCCTTTGATGCTGGAAACAAGATGGAACACATATGGACCTCGAAACAACCCTAATTAGGCAAATTAAGAACATTCAAGAATTGGGCACACTGCAGGCCTTAACCACTGAATCAAACCACGCGTTAAGCTTAGTAATATTACTCATTATAGGTTTCAGGCTTAGAGCTAAGTTGGAAACAAGTTTAAAATTGAGTCCCATATCTGGGCCCAAAATCTTGGCTCATGGCATGTCTCGCACCTCCTTGAATCATTTCTAAGACTTTCTCTAAAATGAGCTCTGAGGGTGCGCTTGGGTAGTGCCTTTGATGAGGATTTCATGTGCACTACTAGTAAGGGTGATGCTGGATAGATTTGCAGGTGCACGAGATGGAAGATTGGGCACTCTTGACCGTGGCATAGGCGCATGCAGGTATTTGGCTAGAGCCAATGTTGGGACAGGCTAAGGGACTCAAACATGGTGTAGTTGCATTTGAAACATGTCCAAGGACTTGAATATCAATAGAGAGCTTGGTCTAGCACAGTCATTGACCTTGGAATGGGCTACGAACTAGCACGGGGATGGACACATGGCTAGGCATTGGCGTGGGCATAGGGCTAGGCATTGTGACTCAACATGGGCACAGTAACATGGTCTAGGACCTCAGTTTTACGGCTTGATTTAATCTTGAGATATCTTCTTCATCTTAATTCCGAATTTAGCCATTCCGTCGCATTATTCTTATAATTAACCTTTCTTTCCAATTCTGCACAAGTTTTCCAAGAAGGATCATTTTCTCCTTTTGACTCAAAAGATAAGTAAAAAAGGCAATAGATGACATCAAAATGATGCATGAATAATTACTGAACAAATATCCCAAACCTACCTTTTGCTAGTCCCTAAGAAAAACAGAAAAAAAAATTCAATCTAGTTAAGATAAAAAGATTTAAACCTATAGGTTCACATAATAGGAGGAGATTTATTTCCTGAGGTTTATGACAGTGCGATACCCACAAAAGTTTTACTTAGAGAATTAAAATGCTAGAAACAATACATTAACAAGCTAATAGGAACTAAAGTCAGAAAACATGATTTACAGAACCAAAAGATATGCCATAGCTATGAGTCTCATGTTTCAAGTGTATATGCCCACATTTAAAGTAATCATGCTTGAAAAAATCTTCATCTAAGGATCCTACAAAGATTTCACCTTGACTCTAATCCTCATTAGGCATCTCTCAATACATATGAATCCTAGACTTTCACTTGTTCATGCATATATGATGAGTTTATGTTATGGAATTCAATCACATATGAATATCAATGAATAATAACACTTTATGGAAAGTAAGATATCATGAAAGGAATTGAAGTTTAAAAACATAGATACGTATCCTCGTGCATGTCATGTGGAGCGTTGGTGGTTATGCCTCGAGCTCTAGTGGGAAGGTGTCACAAACGGGGTTAAGGTTGAAGCCCGGGGGAGGAGGGGCGTGGTTCCACTAAGAACACTCCGATGCCAAAGCCAGTTTAATCGAGAGAAATAGTGAGTTGTGAGTTGTGACAGTTGTGACAGTTGTGAGTTGCGAGGACTCAGACATTGAGCTAGGCTCTATATCCCGAGCGAGTTTTTGGTGTACCTGCCTATGAGGCAGTGATCTGATGAGAAACTTGTGATCATGAGGAACTAGTTATTGGGAATTGTTGTGTATAGTTCTTATGATATTGGTCGTGATCTTATGTACGGTTGAACATACTTTGCCTTGCGAAATACTCTTCACACTTGTTTACTAGTTATTGGGAATTGTTGGGATAGATTGTGACGACCCAGAAATTCAAAAAACGAAATTTTGGAAATTTTAGAAGGAAATGACGTTTTTACCCATATATTGATTGTGTTCAAAAATTGACTTTTTGACCAAGATGCTATTTGGATTTTCCGTGAAGACCGTTGCGTAGGTCTCGAGACTCTGAGTCCATAGACAGGTAGCACATTGAAATCGGATATCAGACGTTATGTATTTAAAGTGTTGAGGGGTATTTTCGTAATTTTGGAACATGGGGGCAAAATGGTCTTTTCACCATTTTGATTAGTCAACAATTAATTTATTAGCTTTTTGACGCCTGTCATGATCAGATTGAGATTAGTGGCACTGCTCTGATGGTTGTGTACATGTATGTGAGGTGTGTTAGTGTTGTCCTTCACCAAAGAACAACAAATAGTGGATCAACCCAATTCCTTGTTTGCAATTACTGGAGAGACTGTGAGACAATTCAAGAGAGAAAAACGAGTGGAAAGGAAAGAAAATAGAGAAGAAAACATACTTGGAACCCGAAACGCAACCGAGAGGACATTTGAAAAATTGGAGAATTGGGACCTTGGATTTGGACTCGAATTGAGAACTTGACTTGAGATTCTTCTTCCTGGGATCCTTACGAGTCGAATCACCATAAAAACATAAGTTTTCGAAGACGTTTGAACCTAGAACAGAACCTGCAAGTCTCTCAAATTTTCGAGCTTGAGTTCATGTAATTGAAGGTGAGGAATCATACAATTGATTTCGAATTCCTATTTAGAATGATCCTAAGATGATTTCTGATTGATTAGAACGAAGAAAAAAATCGAAATGGAATGAATTGAATGATGAATAGTGTTAGTGATGCCTTCGAATTCTCAAGCTCGTGTTCGACCGTTTTGAGGTACGAATTCATGGAATTAAGGTCATGGATCTTAATTTAGGATTGATTAGAAGCCAATGGAAATTTGAAACATTGCAATTGATGCAGAATTGATTGAATTCCAACCGGGTTAACCACGCGGGTCGAAGGACCCGTTTTGCAGAAAACGGGTGATAATGATGAACAGTAACAAGGGCACTGTAGCAGACGTGTGGGTTTCACGTGCAGTCGCTAGAAGTTGCGTGTATGGGCGCGTGGGCCTTGTTTTCGAGGTATGGTCGACATATGATTTGATGTTTTCGATGTAACGAGCATTCTGGCACAAGTTTTGAATCGATCGGGTACCGTTTCGATATAGCTTTGTGTATTCGAAGTGTATATATACGTTTTAAATACATATTTAAATCCCGAAAAAATTGGAGATTTCAATGTGAGATTATTTGGGGTATTAGTGACCCTTGATAATGATTTTTGACAGTATTTGCGATTCTTAGAATTTACAAAAAAACGTACAGCTAGGAAGCGAGCAGCTTGGAAGGTGTGTGAGTGGACTTTTGTTTTATAACTGTGATGCATGCATAAATGTTTTAAATGTTTTATCGTATGATTTGAGTTGAAATGATTTGAATGATAAATTGATATCATTGCGATTGGATTATGGTTTTGACCGAGATTATAGTCAAATGTTTTATGAAAATAGACTTGTATAATGGTTAGTAACCTTCGGCTATGATTTGGATAGGTACGGATGTTACGGAGTGGTGAATTAGCCCCGGAGAGGCTTACGATGCGGATTTCGAGGCACAACAAGGACGGTATGTGAGTGAACATTTATTTTCATAATATGATGCATGCATAACTGTTTTATATGTTTGATATCTATAATTTGAAATGCCTTTAGTGCATATGATTGTGGTATTTGGTATTTATGTATTTGCACGTCTTATGAGGTTTTTGGTTTTATATTGGGTTTATACATGCTTGTGTTTTCAATAGTTTGATTAATTGAATGATTTCGGATTTGGAAATATGGAATCGGGCTTGAGACCCATTTGACTTATGAACTATCGGACTTGAAGTCCATTTGATTTAATGAGGTATTGGGTTGGAGGCCCAGTTGATTTATGATATCAAGCTTGAGTCCCAGTTGTGGTTGACGTATATGATATGTGAAAATGGTTTATGCAAGTTATACTTTGGGCATGAGACCCAGTTGTGAATTCAAGATGGTTTTATGGAAACATAATGGATGAAACTAAATTCCGGGTGTGGGTCCCTTTGAGAGGTATTGAGATGATTTGTGAAATGTTTTCCATATACCATCCTTATGTGTGGATTGTCTCCTCTAGATGTCAGGGACATTGGAGTAGTCACTGTGCATTGATTGGGAGGGGTCGCCCTACGGAGAGGCCGCATAGAGGCTCACATAGAGAGGCTCGGGATCGGGATTGCATGAGGGTAAAACCTGCCCCCAAGGAGGGTCATTGATTTGGGTGGACCTTGGGGAGACTCGGACTTGATACCTCTGAGCAGCACGCGTAGCTTAGGATCGTGACATTATGGCATCTGGGATGTTAGGCATCTGGGATGCCGATGATTGGTTAATTTGTATTTCAACGAACTAGTTAATTAGTATTAATGGTTTTGGGCTGAGTTCCCATGTGATTGATTTTGGGCTGAGTCCCCACACAGTTTCAATTTATGGTTTTGGGCTGAGGCCCTAATGATTTGAAAAAGGAAATGGCTTGATTGATAAACGATTTTTTAAGTTTGATTTGATTTGAGGAATGATTGAGTTAATGGGTTTTCGAATGCATGCATACTTTTTAGTGAAGGGTATAAATATCTTTTCTGAAATGTATTTTATTAAATTATTTATTTTCTTCCACTCACAGTTTTTAATGGTTTTTAATACCCTTCAAGTTGATCGTGGATGCGGGTTGTAGCAGAGACCAAGACATCACACTCCTCCACAGATCTTTGCACACTCTAGAAGCCCCGAGAGGGTTAAGGCCTGTGTTAACCCTTATCTAGCACGTGGTGTCAGACGAGAGTATCGCATATCCCGCGTTAATTGACAGGACCACCCCCGAAGGGTCATGGATAACCGTGCCCGGTCCTGCTCCCATCTGACAAGTCGGCTGCAAATCCCAAACTCACCCTCAGTGCTTGCCAGACCAAGGATAGCCACACGTGTACTTACTCATGCCTCCGCCTCTCGATCAGCCTCGATCAACGCGCCACGACCTGGAGGGTCAATAAAAACCAAAAAGTGTGAGTGGACAAAAAAAATCAGTTTACAAAACAATTACAGAAAGACGTTTTTACCCTCCACGTAAAACCAATGCATGCATCAAAATCATTTCCCAATCGATTACATTTTCAACATAAGAAAAACAGTATATGAAATCAAAATCATTTTCCTTTTCTTAACCTTCGGGTCTTAACCCGAAATCATAGACACAGGGCCTCAGCCCAAAACCATGAATCAAAACCAAATACACAACATGATCCAAAACCATCAACCACATATACCGGGCCACTGTCCAACTCAACCGAAACATCAGAAATTAACAATAAATCACAAGTCAATCATTTTGCTGGATATCAAGTGCGCCCGAGTCTTTAAACTCAAAACCATGCGCATAATCAGGTCTTCCCGGGATATCAACGAGTCTTTAAACTCAAAACATAATCAATAGGCCTCAGGGGTATCACAATAACCGAGTCTTTAAACTCACGAGTCTTTAAACTCAATCCGGGTCTTTAAACCCAATTTCGGGCCCGCCCCCGTCATCAATTAACCGAGTCTTTAAACTCAAAACGTGCTTCAGCAACAGCACCGGGTCTTTAAACCCAAAACATTTGTCAATCACAACAACTCGGGATCCATCGTGATCCAAATTCCAAATCCAAATCCGAAAACACATTTTGTCATAATAGGACTCATGTCGAATTTCCACTTTCAAATCCCAAAATCTGACTTCACAAAACAAAATCATTCATCATCAAACACGGGGCATGTATAATCAGATCAAATCACTTTTATCAACTATTACCCATTCCCGAATTCGAATTCGCAATAATGATTCCGTAAGTCGGCATCTGGAAATATCATCCCGAACCCAAACCAAGAATCCGTTTTCAAACTTCCGAAAACCGAAATCTCGTTCATCAAAATTACTTTTATGCCCCGAGAACCAAGCCCAAAATCACCTTTTTCAAAATCCATTTTAAATCCTTGAAAACACCTCATATTTCAAATCTCAAGGTCAAGACATCAAAACCACAATCAAATCACCAAATTCATGGTCAAACCACAACATACTTGAATCTCGTAAAACGTGCAAAACTGTGACATTCTCGAAATACGTGTCAAAACCGTAAACCATACTCACAATCGAAATTGAAACTTCATTAAAACATGATACGCACAAATCATAATAAACCATTCATTAAACCATCATCAAAACATAAGGGAAACCATAGTCTCGAAATACGTGCAAGTTCGTATGCGTATCAAAAATACGTATAAAATACAGAAATCGAAATTATCACAAGTCATAATCATGGTCATAGAAATCATAGAAATATTTATGCATGCATTAAATTTTGAAAGTAACGTCCACTCACACACCGTCCTTAATGCTCGGTTTCGCGCCGCACGCGTTTCCGTAGTTTCCGCCATTTTCCAGAAAACTCGAACCCTATCCGAAATCACTTTTCAGGGTCACTAAGGTCTCAAATAACAACATACTAATTTCCCAAAATTTTTCGAGAATGAATCGTTAATTAAAAACGTAACCTAAACCTTCGGACCCTCGAAACAACATTGAAACGGTGTCCGATAATTTCGAAACCAACGCTAAAATATTTGTTACGTTGTATAGGGTAAAAGTCATGCTGAAATTACCTCGAAAATCGGACCCAAGCGCCCTCACGCGACGCCGCAAGCGGCTGCGCGTGGGAGCCACACGCTGCTACAGTACCCTGCACAGTGCTTCTTCCTTACCCGATCGTCTGTAAAACGGGTCCGGTATGACACGACCCATCCCAATCCCCCTAGGATTACCATGGGATGTGCCATGCTCCCGTCTGACAAGAGGTGTCAGACAAGGGATAACCTATTGCCACTGCCCAAACGGGCTTCCAGAGTGCGTAAGGATCGATGGAGGAGGTGTGCGATGCTCAAGTCTCTGCTGCAGTTGCATCCGGAATCAACCTGAAGGGCATTGAAAACAAAAGCTGTGAGTGGACGAAAAATAAACAAGTCTGTTTAAAACATTTATAAGACATTTATGCCCCTCAGTAAAATCATATGCATGCACCAAAAACCAATAATCCCATATTTATTTTGAAATAACCATTAGGGCCTTAGCCTGGAAACCAAAGCATAGTTTCAAATTCCAAAAGTCAATCCAAGAGTTATTTCGTCAATCCAGTAATATTCATTTATTATTTTTCCATCTCCAGCATCCCCGATGCCTAGCGTCCTAGACGCTTGACGTTCCAGACGTCATATCTCACGGTATTAAGCAACGCGTGCTGCTCGGGGTCTCACCGGGTCCATATCTCTGACATCCCCGATGTCTGACGTCCATGACGTCTAGCAATCCTGCTCCTGGATCACTATACGGTCCGGTAGCTCCGTATAATGAGCCCTCGCAGGCAATGCACGGTGACTTCTCCAGTGTCCCCGACACTTGGAGGAGACCAGGATATAAATATCCTCATATCGAGATGGTTTTATGGAACACATTCAATTATTCATTTCCAAAATATCACAAGGGCCCTGCCCCGAATTTCCATAAAACCGTCATAAGTCCAAATAGTTGAATCAAATCCGAAATAGTTTATTCAATTCCATTTTAGGGTCCTCGACCCGAAATCACATATACAAGTCAACTGGGCTTCTGGCCCGATTCATCAGTTAACTGGGCCCCTGGCCCGATTTCATAATTCAATTGGGCCCCTGGCCCGATTAACAAATTAACTGGGGCCCTGGCCCGATTCATTTTAACAAATCCGTAACCGTTTCATGAAATCATATCCATCCATATTTATGGAAATCAGTGCAAATCCAGAAAACCTCGATTCACGTGCAAACACGTAAATCGCCTCGAAATGCGTGAAAACATATAAATTCACTAATATCCAAAATAAATCATATAATCACAATTATAACAATCATGAAACAGTTATGCATGCATCGAATTTATAAAACCAATGTCCACTCACAGACCGTTTAACCGAGTGCCTCGATACGCGTGCCATAGACCTTCCCGGGCCACACCACTATCACCGGGACTCCCAATCCTGTTCAAATCACATTAGAGGATCACTAACCTCATCATTAACATCCTATTCAAGTCCCGTAATTTTCCCGAATTTTTAAGTATTTTTAAACTCGATTTAAAACCTTCGGACATCCCGAACAATATTGAAACGGGATCCGATCGACACGAAACCAACGCTAAAATGTTCGTTACATTGTATAGGATAAAAGTCATGTTGACCTCACCTCGAGATTCGTGCCCACGCGCCGTCACGCGCCGCCATGAGTGGCTGCGCGTGAAAGCCACGCGCCTGCTACAGTGACTGCTACAGTGTTCCTTCCTCACCCGAATGACTGGTAAACGGGTCTGATTACCCGCGATAGGATCCGGTTCAATCATACCCAATTCGACATCAATTCAATCCGTTCTTTCAACTGATCCCTTGTAATCAATCACCATTTAAGTTCTGTAAATCGAATTACACAATTTAGGGTCCAAATCCTCACGACTCTCGATTGATCCTTGACGGGTTTCCAATTCGGGTTCACCGATTCCGTCCCTGATTTCCAAATTAATTCATTCAGTTAGCATCGTGAGAGTGTAAGGGACATTTCTACAAGGTCAATTTGAGAAATACATACCTCAAACCCACTGAACACAAGCTCGACTTTGAGCTGCCATGGAAGTTCAGTTCTTCCTCAATCCGCCATGGTTTCTCTTCGTTCTTGAAGCAAAGCTGATCGTTTTGATCCCAGAAGACCCAAAGTAAACTCCATTTTGATCGTCACGGCCCAAATGTTCCAATTCGAAATTCCCTCCAATTCCCCGAAATTTGATTCCCGAATTACACCACCCCCCTCAGTCCCCCGTGCTCTCCCTCAGCCAGAACCTTCCCCAAATCACCAATTATCCATTTGTGCAATCAATTGTGGAAGGGAGATTGGCAATGGCCAGAACCCAATTCTCATTTTTGCTTGTTCACGGGTGAGGGAGGAATGATCAGAAATAGAAGGGAGGGATGAGATGGACGGCTGTGATGCAATCTGGGGGTGGAATGGATGGCTCAGATCAAAAGCAGGGATTTAATCCTAAATTATTATATAGTGGAAACTTTAGTATATAGTTTATGATTAGTGGATCAAGATCCAATCTAGCCGTCGGATGAGTGACACTTGTCACTCATCCAAGTGTCCTCCAACCACCATTTCAGAATAAAATAATCAACACAGTTACCGAGACGTAACTTCCCCGATTTCACGTTTCAGACCATAACTTCCTCGTACGAAGTCCGATTTCGGCGTGCCGCCTGTCGTTGGATTCGCATCGACGAAACCTCCGTAACGGTCCTTGGCCCCCGGCCATCGGACATCCCGGTCAAAAAGTCAACATTTCCCCTTCTTTCGTCCAAATTACGAAAATGCCCTTGAACTTCCGTACATCATAACTTTCACCACGAACGTCGAAATCGAACGTGCCACCTGTCTATGAACTCGTGACGTCCCGAACTACATCACGGTCATCGGTCAAAGTCCATTTGACCATCCGAAATAAAAGTCAACATTTTGCCCACGCCCAGGGGCAAAATGGTCATTTTGCATAATTCGTCCGAAATCGCCCAACTAATCCCAGATTAGTAAGTCATAATTAAATATTATTAAATCCTGATATTCGGGACGGGTCGTTACACGGTAACCCGAGAAGTGACCCGGCTAGTGTTCCATCAATTCAACACCATTTTGATCAATTGAAAACTCCATTAGCTTCGCAACCAGTTTAATTAGGGATCTGTAAAATCCATTGCAGTCGTCAATACCTCTAACCATCTCGTCTAAAACCAAATTTCTCAAACAAGTTCCTCGTCAGAATTCGTCGTATAACCAAGTAATTCTTCAATTAATTGGTAGTATAGCATCGTAGCCTCATGGTAAGGATGATTTGAGATTCAATTTCACAAACACTTACCTCCTATTGCACGAACACAATGCTCGATTTTCCGGCTACCCACGATGTCCGTTCATGGCTTCAGAAGCTTCGAAGTTTGCAATAATCGATTTGGATCGACTACATGAGGTTCCAGAAGACTCATTCGAGCCTCAATTTCGCTTGGGCTGGCCTAAAATTCAAATTCGGATTTAAATTCACTCAAGAACAGGTTTCGGGTTTTTGGAACTTCCTCTCCCAGTTTCCTCCCTTTCTTTCTTCTCTCCCTCTCAGAAGTCTGTTCTCTCCTCTTTGACCCCTTTCCCGTTCACAATTTCACTCAAATTGGCCTTGGAAAGGACGATCACACCCTGCACAAAGTCTCTGTTTTTCTCAGTTCAAAGGCACTATCCCCGGATTGTTTCCCGCATTCCCCTCAACCAGCACACTCGTGCTCTGTCTAACTGTCTCTGTTCCCGCACCAAGACAATAACAATTCGTCCCTAGCCGTCCTCTGTTCAAAATGGTCTCGGGAAGTTGATCAACGTGGGAAGCAGCTTCTGTTTTCTTCCCATTTTCAGAAGCACCAGCAACACCTCACCATTGCACACTGTGCACTGCTCCACTCAAGGCACTAAACAATTCACCTGTGGCTTAAATTCCACACAACACTCACACACACTGATCAAAGACGGTTAAACAATTAACACTCTGTCCAACAAAAAATCCCACTCACGGCTAAATCAAATTCACAGTAAAAATTACCATTTTATCCTCCTTTGACAAATTACCAAAATGCCCCTCACCATTCGTGACCCGTAACTTAGTCATTCGATGTCCGATCGACGCGTGCCGCCTGTCTACGGACGTAGGGCATCGAGACCTTCCTAACGGTCCTCGGTCCTCAGCCATTGGGCCTCCCGGTCGAAAAGTCAAAATTTTTCCCCTTTTCGTCCAAATTACGAAAATGCCCTTGGGCTTCCGAACGTCATAACTTTCACCTCGAACGTCGGAATCGAACGTGCCACCTGCCTATGAACTCGTGACGTCCCAAACTACGTCACGGTCATCAGTCAAAGTCCATTTGACTGCCCGAATTAAAAGTCAACATTTCACCCACGACCAAGGGCAAAACGGTCATTTTGCACCGTTCGTCCAATTTCGCTCAACTAATCACTGATTAACCCCGCTAATCAGAATTAGTTACTAATCCAATCCCGGATTCCGGGATGGGTCGTTACATTAATCCAGGGGGAGAGATTGAGATGGTTCGTGTCACATACTTTAACTTTTGTACAATAGACTTTCTTTAAACACATATCTTGCTAACACTCTAGCAATTGCACAGATTGAACCAATCACGAAATCCTATCTTCATCATCTCAATTACATGCATACATTTTTCAATATTATAAATGCATCCAACATTAATGTACATAAAATACTTACAATATGATTCACATTACGTTTTTTACGGAATGCGACAACAATGTTCAACATTAAATCTCATCAATCTTATTCTAAGTTCACCGAACAATGGTTATAAACACTTAGCGTTGAGTTGAAGTTTAAGAACTAAAACGTATCAAGTAAATAAAATTCAGAAAGTAAAACACAATGGTTACTTGTCCTATGTTATAAGTAAAACTGAAATAATAACAAGAGTTTAAGTAGAGGGAACAAAGTTACACTTTTGGAATCCATGAATAGCTTGTGATACCGAAGTGGATGGAAACTATGAAATGTTATTCAAAAAATTCTCTGACATCGGAAGGAACCTCGTGAAAATGGAGGAAGAAACACGAGGGACTACATAATTCAAATCTAGAATTGCCTCAAAAATACTAGGCGTAGGTTTTTTTTAAGGAAAACATAAAATTGTGTCTAAAAAGATGTCTAAAAGAAAGTCTAAGAAAAAAGGTTAAAATAAAGGTTTAAAAGAAGGTGTAAAAAAAGGTCCTCAACAATGAGAATGATCTCTCTATTTATAGAGAAAATGCCACAAGAAAATAAAATACCAAATAAAAAAAGATTAAAATGTTGAATAGTGAAATTTTGGCTGATTTTTAGGGTTGAAATCTGGAAAACTAGGCAAGCATGCTTCGGCATAGACTGGCTAACTAGGGCAGGTGGATTCGGTGTGGAGCTGATGACGGAGGTGTGCAGGTGCAGCGACCCAGGCGCTGAACAAAGTGGGTTGAGTTCGGCAGGCGCTGCAAGTAGAGCAAGGCTTGGGTTCGACGTGGACTGGAAGAGTGGGTTAGTGCAGGGTGTGGGCTACAGCGCGAAATGGGGGTTTCAACTTCAACAACCGCGTATTGAAGTTGACAAACATGGTTCGGTATGTCCTGGCCGAAAGGTTTCGATGGATTGGGTTGAAGCACGGGCTGAGCTTCGCGACTTAGGCTGGGCAACAGGATTTGGGATAGAATACGACTTGGGCTTCGCAAGAATGGGTTGGCTTGTGACTAATCTAGGTTGGGCTGGCATGAAGGACCTAGTTGCTCTCTACCGAATTTCCTCGCAAATTTTGGTAGCCTCATGACTTTTTCAATATAGCTCCGATTAAGACGGTTTTTTCGCCCATATTTTTGTAATTCCAAGCTCAATCCAATTCTTCATATTTCTCACAAAATATAATATTTTCTCTAATTCTTTTGGTATTTTTACATTAAAAGGTAAGCGTAAAGGGTATAAAATTGACATAGAATGATGCACAATTTAAGGCCTATTAAATACCCCCACACTTAAACTTTTTTTGTGCCTGGCAAAAACTAAAATTAAACTAAGATTTTTAAACAACTAAGCCCCTAACTATTTGTCTCAAAATTTCATTAATATTATCATGGCATTGAAGATTTACACTAGAAGCATTTTAGCTCATGGAATTCAAAAGTTAACAAATGGTAACAAAATATTTTCAACATGTATGACAATGTGTAAACTTTGGTGAAATGGATCTCAACATGAATAAAATAAGTATAAATCAACTCACAAGGATATGTGCTCATAAATTCACTCAATTTGTAGGGGTTTATATTTGGACTCATGGTATGTGAGAAAGATGTTCACATAATAAAAATAAAGTACTTTTGTAAAATATCAAGCAAACACCATAAGAAATGAAACATACTTGCACAAATGAACCAAAATCATAAGCCTACTCTGGTGATAAACCCAACTAATTAAAATTTACCATCTTAAGGATCATAAAGTCTTTATGACAGTTGTAATGGGGTTAAGTTTAGAGGCAAGGAATATGTAGGATAAGTGGTTCTCAAGTTCTTTCCAAGACTCGATAAAAGTCTCCCAAAACGTAGCATAGCTTCTCATCCTTAGTACAATGACGTCAATAATCCATTCCTTCAAGCATAGGAGAAGTATCATCATGTTAGGCCTCGCATTCATTCTTTATGTCGGTTTCACAAGTATAAGGTACTTAAGTCAAACATTTACATGATCAAACCTTATTACCTTGAGACATACTAAAAAACATTGTGTCTTCATCATTTTTCTTTTTCAAACTTTTTCTCTCATTTTTTTTTTAAGATCAAGGTAATAACATGTGCCAACATTACAACAAAATTTGAGCAAGTTAATCCATAGAATACACATACAAGTCTTCAAAATATCATCAATTTCTCTTCACACCATCTTCATGTCTTCAACCGAGCCATTGGAATAAGGGTAAATGATGTCTATACTAGGCATAAGTGTTTAGATATTCATGGTGATGAGAAAAAAAAAAATTAATGTGGGCTCAAAGGGGTTAAAACTAAGGGGTCGCAACTTATGCGCAGAAAATAGGGAACAAGGATGTTTGAATATGTGGTGTTAATCCTAATGTCTTAATCATGTCCAAAATCAGAGAGTTTATTGACTTAAAAGCTTTGAAAATCACATAGAATAAGTTCTAGTACTCTAGAGTTCATTAAAAGCCATGTCAAGCAATTATGAGGCATATGCATGTCAATTTATACAAAGAACTTATGAATTATATAAAGTTTTAAAGCTCACATAAGGTTCATATGATTCATACTTATCTTAACATGCTCGTTTATGTACTAGTTTAACATGCATCATCTACAAGTCATAAACACTTAATCAGAAAGTATTAACAAACGAATTCAAGTTATAGTGATCATCTTTTATCCATGTTGCATTCATTTTCCTTCATTTATATCATCAACAGGTTAAAAGGCATCCTAAGACTTGTAAAAACACTAAGTTAAAACGAAAAGACTCAAGAAAACTTAAAAACCTCAATTTTTTTTTTTAATAAATCAAATCAAAATGTAAACTCTTCACCCACACTTAAACTCCACATTGTCCTCAATGTAAGAAAACATAAAGTAAATAGACATAAAATCTAAGTAAGGAAGGAGGATTCACGAAAATAAAGCAAGAAAAACATAAAGTAAATCAACTGAAAGAGAGTGAAGGGTTTAGGAGATGCAAATCTGTGTGGATGACTACTTAACAACTCGAAACATATTGGGTTGCCTCTCAATAAGTGCTTTAAGTTTAACGTCCATCTAGTCTAGATTAAGATGGAAATCAATTTTTCAGAGATGCACGTTTGTTAAGGATGCAAGTTTTTGTCAAGAATGCAATTTTTGGATGCAAGTTAGAGATGTAGGTTTTGTTTGTAAAAGATGCAAGTTAAAGGTGCAAGTTAAATATGCAAGTTTAAGTTAAAGATGCAATTTAAAGTATAAAAAAATGTAACAGACATATATACAAGTAGTAAATAACATATATACAAGTAAGAAATAACAAAGTATGCGCAAGTATAGAATGCATAAAGTAGAGTCACGACAATATTAAGCAAATGCAAAAGTTACAAGAACGCCTAAACTTATGCAACACATAAGTATCAACATGAAAAATGGTTGTGAATGCATAAGAGATAAACTGTTAGAACTTGCATAAGACATACGAGTTACATGACGATGCATGAAAGTTAAAGGTGCAAGTTAAATATGCAAGTTTAAGTTAAAGATGCAATTTAAAGTATAAAAAAATGTAACAGACATATATACAAGTAGTAAATAACATATATACAAGTAAGAAATAACAAAGTATACGCAAGTATAGAATGCATAAAGTAGAGTCACGACAATATTAAGCAAATGCACAAGTTACAAGAACGCCTAAACTTATGCAACACATAAGTATCAACATGAAAAATGGTGTGAATGCGTAAGAGATAAACTGTTAGAACTTGCATAAGACATACGAGTTACATGACGATGCATGAAAGAATGACCCGCACCTTTGATCTCACTTCCGTAGATTCACTTAGGCTAGGGCCCCGGTGATGAAATCCGAGCATCATGAAACCATAGGGAGGTTATGCAATCTATAAATGCAATAGATAACACAATGGAAAAGTCAAGGATATATATGGTTTACATTGCTTCAAAGTTTAGATGGAGACTTCTACGTCCCTGCGACCCAAGTAAATATCTTAGATTTCGAACCATTATTCAACTGTATGGGCAACTTCAAATGTGATCAGGTTAGAAAGAAAAAACATAAGAGGCAGAGCTAATTTCAAGACATCTCGAGACTTAAACTCCAGTGATGTCCCTTTCTTAGACCCAACACCTGTTACGAGCACCGTCTCTTGTCCTAGACATCACCCTCAAAAATTTCTTACTCCAGATGTATACATGTATGTTCAAAGATAACTCAAGTGTTAATAACCACCGCCCTTAACCTCATGGCTTCTAGGTCCATGAAGGGTTTACATGAGACTTAACAAACAAGGCCCCGCCTATTCCATTAAAGATCAAAATCTAAACTCCGAAGCACAAGTGATCCACATATAGCCAAGACTAGTTTTATGAAAAACAAAAATTTATGAACAAATATAAAAAAGTATAATATGACACTTTACATATGAACAATTTATATACAAGTATGATTTTATACACAAGTAATGATATTTACAATATATATTTACTCTAACGTATTGCTAAGACTAAAAAAAATTTATTTTTTAATTTTTAATTTTTATTTTTGTAATTAAAGTCATAAAAACGGTTTCTTATTTTTTTAACGATTATTTTTTCAAAATAAGTAATGATAAACTTATTTTTAAAAAGAATTACGAAATGTTTTATTTTAATATTTACATAAACAATTCGAAATAAATAAAAGGAAGAAATGAAAATTATGAACAAGTACAAGTATGAACAAGTATAATATGAACGAATATGAACAAGTATGAACAAGTATAATATGAACAAGTATGAACAAGTATAATATGAACTAGTATGAACAAATATGAACAAGGATGAACAAATATGAACATTATGAACAAGTTTAAAAATAAAGATTATGAACAAGTATAATATGAGCATTGTGAACAAGGATCATATGAATATGTATAAAAAAATAAAAATTATGAACGTGTATAAAAATAGAAATTATGAACAAAAATGGACAAGTATAATATGAACAAGTATAAGAATAAAAATTATGAACAAGTATAATATGAATGTGCAATCATAAACAAGTAAAATATGAACAGTTTATATACACTAACACATTAAAAATGATTTTCAATTTTCCCGGCAACAGCACCAAAAATTGATACGGCTTTAACTAGGGATTTAAATAAACACTTAATTCAATCATTTGAAAATTAAAACTTTTTTTGTGTGTAGATGTAGTATTGGTAAATATAGATCGTTCTTAACCGGGAAAATTAGGGAACATTAAATAATGGTTAGTGAAAAAGAATGATAAAAAAACCAAAGAATAAAAGAAATAAAAAAATAAAAAAATTAAAGAATTAAAAAATAAAAAATTAAATGGGGGGTTTTGAAAAGAGTTGTAGTCGAGGCTACATTTTTACACAAATTAAGATTTGAAATGTGAAAGCTCATGTTAACTAGGATTTACAATCATATATTAGTTTCATAAACAAAACCGACACTTTTACGTAAGTAAATCCGAATTAACAATCTCATTATTTAAACTACTCATACTTTAACCTTTGTACAATGGACTTTCTTTAAACACATATCTTGTCAACACTCTACCAATTGCAAATATTGAACCAATCACAAAATCCTACCTTCATCATCTCAATTACATGCATATATTTTTCAATATTATATATGCATCAAACATTAATGTGCGTTAAATGTTAATGTGCGTCAAACACTTACAATATGATTCACCTGATATTTTTTACTGAATACATTGATAGCGGCCAACATTAAATCTCTCCAATCCTATTCTAAGTGCACCGAACAACGGTTATAAACGTTTAGCGTTGAATTGAATTTTAAGCACTAAAACGTATGAAGTAAATGAAATTTAGAAAGTAAAACACATGTAGATTGTATTCATATTTACAAATGATAGAAAGAAAATACCAACACATATATTGAATTATAAGTAAAACTGAAAAAATAACAAGAGTTTAAGTAGAGAGAACAAAGTTACACTTTCAGAATCTAAGAACAGCTTGTGATACCGAAGCGGATGGAAACTATGAAATGTTATTCACAAGATGCTCTGACAGCAGAAAAAGCCTTGTGAAGATGGAGGAAGAAACACGAGAGATTACGGACTTAAAATCTAGAGTTGCCTCGGAAATACTCGGCCTAGATTTTTCGTAAGGAAAACATAAAATTGTGTCTAAAAAGAAGTATAAAAGAAAATATAAAAAAAAAGTCTAAGCATAAAGCCTAAAAGAAAAGTTTAAAAAAAGGTGCAAAAGAAAGATCCTCAACAATGAGAATGGCCTATCTATTTATAGATAAAATGCCACAAGAAAATAAAATACAAAAGTAATAAACACAATAAAAATTAAAATGATGAATAATGGAATTTTGGCTAATTTTTAGGGCTGAAATCTGGAAAAACTGGGCAAGCATGCTTCGGTATGGGCTGGTTGACTAGAGCATGTGGATTCGGCGTAGGGCTGTTGACGGAGGCGTGCAGGTATAGCGGACCAGGCGCTAAACGGAGTGGGTTGAGTTCTGCAGATGCTGCAGGTGGAGCAAGGCATGGGTTCAGCGTGGACTGCCATAGTGGGTTACTACATCCCGAAATTGGGGTTTTGACTTCGGTAAGTGCACCCTGAAGTTTAAAAACGTGGTTTGGTATGCGCTAGCCAAAGGAATTTGCTGGATTGGGCTGAAGCACGGGCTGGGCTTCGCGACTTGAGTTGGGCTTCTGGATTTGGACTAGAATGCGACTTGGGCTTTGCTGGAATAGGCTGGCTTGCAACTGATCTGGGCTGGGCTGGCATGAAGGATTAGATAGCTCCCTACCGAATTTCATTGAAAATTTTGGTAGCCTCATAGCTTTTTCAATATAGCTCCGATCGAGACGATTCTTTCGCCTAAATTCTCATAATTTCAAACTCAATCCAATTCTACACATATTTCACAAAATATATTATTTTCTCCAATTGCTTATTATTTAGCACGAAAGGGTATAAAATTGACATAAAATGATGCTCAATTTAAGGTCTATCAATACCAGAGAAAGAGAAATTCTTGAAAGTGTCTAAACTGAAAGACTTAAACATGGTCGATCAATTACTGTGTGATTCCTAGTACCTCTTCTTCTTTTTGGTCTTCAGTTCAGAGAGTTTGATTAGAGGGATTTGGATTTTTGGTTTCCTTTTTTTAATTTTGATAATTTGCTATTAAACTTAAAAAAAAAAGTTGAAACTTACGACTTAATTTTCTCTTACTTTTTTTCGTCTCATAAACTGAGGTATTTTATAATGAACACAGATGTTAGAACCCTAGATTATGAAGGAAACACCAGACCTAACGTGTTGTGCAAGGTAACGTGTGGTGCAAGGTAATTACAAGGGATTAATTAAATTACAAAGGCCTAATTAGGAAGGGAATCAAAGTACACACCGGATTCAACACTCCCCCTCAAGTTGGTGCATAGATATTGCTCATGCCCAACTTGTTGATACATCTAAGGAATACTGGAACAGACACCGCCTTGGTTAACTGTCAGGACCCGTCCCAAATATGGCCTCGATACTCGGGACGAACCCTGCTCCCGTCTGACAATCACACTTACAGTATCAAACAAAACAACAGCCACCACACAACTATAAGCATAACTATCAGACGAAGGAGTAAAATATACACAACAGTCAGTCAGAGCATAGTTCTACAGAATGGGCACAACAGTCCTACAATGCTAGTCTCACAACGGAAGAACGTCGGAAGCTCTATGCCTCGATATCTGCCTCAACGTTCACCCCAGCGCTATCACCACGACCTGGAGGGAAGAGTTAAAAAAACAATAATGTGAGTGGACTAGCCCAAAAGTTTTAAAATCAGTTTATCACTAACTCAAGGTTAAAGCAAAATAAGAATTAGTAGTCCCTCCGTTTTTAAAACAGGCATGCCCAACGAAGTACTAGAGAATCGTAATATGAAACATCATAAGAAACAGAAACACTATAAAATCTCATAAGAAACAGATACACTATAAAATCCCATAAGAAACAGCAACACTATAAACGGATATAGAAATCATAGCTTCAGCATCAAATCATCATTTCCGATCAAACCTGCTGGACCTATCCGAGTCTTTAAACTCAATCAGGCCTAAAATGAAATCCGAGTCTTTAAACTCCCGAGTCTTTAAACTCAATAGGCCTATGGGGGTAATATCAACATATCCGAGTCTTTAAACTCCCGAGTCTTTAAACTCAATCCGGGTCTTTAAACCCAATATCCAGATCCAGCAAATCCAATCTATATCCAGTGTAAAACCAATTCGTAATCGATCGCCAAACTCGAATTCGAAATCTCCGGTTCGAAGCCCTTCTGGCGGTTCGAACCAACGTTCCGAATCCAAATCCGGAAATCCATTCTTATACCCAGAAATCACGCATAAGCACAAATCATATTTCATAATCCATTTATCCTTATCAGAAAACATTTATAGGTTGAAATTGTAATTATGGCATCAAAATCCGAAAATCGGCTTTTTCTCGAAAAACGTGCAAAATCTCGGAAATGTCTTGAAAAACGTGCAAACTCATCAATCACATATAATCATCATTCAAAAGCATAAAAACATATTTAAGATCATAAAACATCAATAAAACAGTTAGGCATGCTCGAAGGAAAGAAAGAGTCCACTCACAATTCAGAACGAGTCACTCGCGCTCCGTGCGCTCCTCGACTGTCTCGGGTGCCTCCCGTCCTGTCAGAATACACTAAATAGGGTCACAAATACATCAAGGATCCTAATCCTAATTTCCCCAATTTTTCGGGAATTAAATAATATTTTAATCCTAAATCCTCAACCGTCTGGATTCCCGAACAACTCTGTAACACCGCCCGATTAACCCGAAAACTATACCATTGGATTCCTTAGAACAATTAGAACCAAACTCATGTTGGAAGCTTGGCCGAACTCCTTCCCACGCGCCTGCACGCGCAGCCCAAAGTGGCTGCGCGTGGGCCTCACGCGCCTGCTACAGTGCATCTCCTTCCTCGAGTGAACCCGATTCACACCAGGCTGCAACCCGGACCGGCGAGAGCCATTCTCTGCCGTCCGGCCACCAATTCATCTCTTCTCTTCTCCTACAGCTTCGTCCAGACACCAGGAATCCATCCCCCTCACTCTCCTGGTTCGATTCACCCCTCAGCTTCACGACTGAAGCTCGAAAGAAAAACACAGACGGCCCCTGTTTTCCTTCCCGGCCGTCCTATGCTTCCCCTCTCACGGTGGCGATTCCAAACTCCTCCCACTACCTCACTGAGTCACACACAACTCACTGGAACCCTCGACTCACTCTCTAAACCCACGATTTTCCCGTTTGAAATTCACGGCCAAACAGAGTACAGAGTACTCATCGTCGACTGAGCCCCGCCGTGTACGCCTCTGTCACGGCGACTGTCCTACAACACTCCTAGAACCTCCCTGAACAACACTGCACTCACCAATCCCCTCGATTCTCATCCTACTCTCACGACTGTTGAATTGAAAAACCACGGGAAAATAGAGTAAAGTGGCTTACCCTTCGATTCAGGCTCCGCCGTGCGCACCGCCGCGTGCCACGGTGCTCGTTGGACTCCCTGCAGCCACCTGAGCCTCCTACCGCCTTGGTTTGGTCCACCACACGGCACAACAGCTGCCCCTGTCTCAAAATCTCCCTGTTTTCCTCAGAACTCCGCTGCACCACCACCGTGTCTCCAGGCGCGATTCCTCCACCTAAACACGATCACCAGCACCACCTTGTCTCTCTGTCACTCTCTCAGTTCACTCCTCACTCACTCACCCCTGGAATCGATCACTGTCTCGCCAAACTCTTCTCTCTGTTTCGGTGTGTTCAAGCACGATGCACGGTTTTGAAATCGTGCAAAGTGTGGCCGTGCACACTTGAGAACAGCCTGGAACCATGCAGCCCCTTGCACGTGTCCATCATCCAAAGGCCAAAACAAAATATCTACCCCACTCAGCCACTTGTCCTCATCCAAATTAGCTGAAAGAAAAATGACCAAAATACCCCTTGTATAATTAATTACCGTTTTGCCCTCGAACATTCTAGACCCGTATCTTTTCCGTCCGACGTCCGATGACAGCGTGCCGCCTGTCGTTGAACTCAGGACGTCGAGACCTATCTAACGGTCCTCGGTCTACGTGAAAATCACAAGTCCTCCAAAAAGTCAACATTTTCCTCGTTTACTCAAAATTACGGTAACGCCCCCAATCTTCCGAACGTCATAACTTTCCCTCCGGTTATCCAAATCGAACCTGCCACCTGTCTACGGACTCGTGACGTCCTAACCTACGTCACGGTTAAGGGTCAACACTCATCCAATCGGTAATTCAAAAAGTCAACTTTTCGTCTACTATTCACAAGGGCAAAAACGTCCATTTATACAAAATTTTACAAAACTACCTTTTTACCCTTCCCGAAGGTACGGGTTGTTACATTAACACATATGCCAATTCCTCTTCAGATGAGATCTCCGGAATTTCAAAGATCTTATCCTCTAACTTCCCTTTAATGAAATGTATGTCTATCTCAACATGCTTAGTCCTATCATGTTGTACAAGATGATGAGCAATATCACGAGCAGCTTTATTATCAAAATAAAATCTCATTGGCGTTTCAATAGGAAAACCCAATTCACTTATCAAGTTCTTTAACTACAACTCACAAATTCATTCGGATATTCCCCGATACTCAGATTCTGTGCTGGATCGAGCGATAACCTTTTGTTTCTTACTTAGCCAGGTTACGAAATTACCACCTACAAAGATGAAATAGCCATATGTTAACGCCTGTCACCGACATCTCCCGCTTAATCAGCATTAGTATATCCCACAATCCCTATGTCACTATTCTTAGTAAACATGATTCCTTTACCCGGTGAGGACTTCAAGTATCACAGAATCTGAAGCACTACATTCATCTAAACTTCACTTGGAGTATGCATAAACTGACTAATAACACTCAAAGGATAAGCCAAGTCTGGTCTAGTATGAGCCAAGTACATTAATCTTCCTACTAACCTCTTATATCGTTCCTTATTGGTTGGCACCTGGTCAGGATGCACTTCCAACTTCAGTTTTTCCTCCATCGGAGTATCAATCGGTTGGCAAGCTAACATGCCCATCCTACTCAACAAGTCCAAAGCATACTTATGTTGGGATAAGAAAATACCCTTATTGGATCGTGTCACTTCAATTCCCAGAAATTACTTCAGAGGACCGAGATCCTTCATTTCAAACTCTTGAGCCAAATACTTCTGAAGTGCTTCTCTTTCTAACAAATCATTTCCGATTATAACCATATCATCAATATACACAATTAGAGCTATACTGAGCCCATGATTATGTTTCAAGAATAATGTATGATCAACATTACTTTGCTTATACCCAAAGCTCTTCATGGACTTGGTGAATCTACCAAACCATGCCCTAGGCGATTACTTCAACCCATATAAGAAGTTCCTTAGTTTACACACCTTTTGTTATATTAGCAGTATCTCCCTTGCAACCAGAAGGAAGATCCATATACACCTCTTCATCCAAATCACCATGTAGGAATGCATTCTTCACGTCAAACTGTTGTAGTGTGGCCAATCCAAATTAGCTGGTAGAGTTAACAAAACGTGTACCGTGTTAATCTTGGCGACATGAGCAAACGTCTCATGGTAATCAACTCCATATGTCTGCGTGTATCCCTTAGCAACCAGCCTTGCTTTAAATCGCTCAATCCATCCATCAGCCTTGTACTTAACCGTGTATATCCAACGACACACAACAGATTTCTTTCCTTTGGGTAGATCTACAACCTTCCATGTTCTATTCTTTTGTAGTGCCTTCATCTCTTCATTCATAGCCTCCTTCCACCTGGGATCCTACAAAGCATCTTGCACCCTACTAGGAACAGATACAATAGATAATTGATTACCATAGTTACTTATGAGGTACATTACTCGAGAGTTGGGATCAGGCACATATTGAGTTTTAGGGACACCCATATTGACTCGATTTGGGAGTTGCCTACATGTAGCTGTAGAAGGTACATGAGGTTCAGATGTAGCCAAAAAAGAAAATTGCTCTTGTGATGTGGGTGTGTTGGAATAGAAGATGCAATGGTTGCTGGCGATAACACAACAGGAACTTATTCATGCATGAAAAGGTTCAAGTACTTGACTTGGTGAGCCGGCTTGTGAATCATCACCACTAGACTCCAATAATCTACCACTTAGATCCAATGAATTCACAACCAATGGTGCATACTTAAGAGTCTGTACTTCATATAAACTCTCCCCTTGAAGTGGAGACTCTGAAGTAGGGAAGAACATAGCATCCTTATGAAAGGTCACATTCAGTATAACAAAGAGTTTCTGAGAGGATAGATGATAATAGCGATATCCTTTCTTGTTCTGAGCATACCCAACAAAGATACACTTCTCTACACATGGCTCCAATTTGTTGCGCATCTGTTTGGGTGAATGAGCAAATGCCACATAGCCAAACACTCGTGGTTCAAGGTTAGGAACTGATGGTGCAGTAAGAGTACTAGATAAATGTCTAGAAAGGTGTCTGAAATTGGAGATGACAGGACCCGTCCCAAATTCGAATAAAGCGGAGACGACCCTACTCCCGTGATACTGCTAACTTTTAACTATGTCCATATTTTAATAAATTAACCAAACTTAGTTCATCCTTGTGGGGTTACCGCCCACATTTGGCCCATTAACCCCATCAAGTAGAGGAACCTACGAATTCAATCTCGTTGGACATTTAAAGCCATTAATTCTATTATTATGACTTACGCGATTTTATACCAAAAAAAGGCCCATTAGCCTCGTCATGTAAATATATAATATATACATTATAAGTAACCATGTTTCCTTGATTTCTCCCATAAAGATTTTCAATACATAATTATCATTATACTTTATTAGTGCTCCACGAAACATTGATATCAAATAATCTAATTTCCCATAACCAAGTTACTTTGATAATCCTCCAACTATCCATCTCCAAAATTTCCATATCCTCATTTTAAACCAATTTTGTTCACTAATTAATTTATGACCCAATAAGGATAAAAATAAACCTGTTGTCCATAATCTCCAACATCCATGTTTTCACTCACAATTTACCCATATTATTATTAGTATCTAATTATAAATATACCTAAGACATTCCCAACAATAAGTAATTTCTATCATAACTTACATATTCAAATTAAACATAAAACTTTAAACGGAGATAACTGCTCCATATGATATCCAATTAACTCAATTTTTGGACCATTAGACTCATAAAATTAAAAGGAATAACTTCCATGTTGAACACATCGAGAGATGAGGCCGGACGCGCCCTCACGTACCGTTCCCTTTACGCGTGGTGGCCACGGGCCACCACTGTTTATCTTCAACCTTGGACACAAACCCGATTATCTGTAACCGGGCCATTCGCGACCCGCAGTGTGACTCGGCTAAAAATCCACTATTCCTTGCTCCTATCTTTTTTTTCAACCACCAAAATTCATCTAGTGATCTCAATAAGAGGTTCTATGAATTCAAAACGAGGAAACTTTACCTCGAGAGCACGACCCAACTTTCATGGGTTTCGGCCAAGTTCCACGGTTCAAACCTATGTATCTCCACATCCAAACTCCATCCTTTTTTCTTTAAAACGGTCATGGGAACCCCAAAAATTCATCAATTACCTTGTTTATCTATCCTCACACCTCAAACCAAACCAAAAGGTCTAAACATAGAATGCGTAGAGTTCCTATTTCTCCTTCACAACCCACCTTCTTCCTCACTCTTTTCTCACTTGTTTTTCTTCCATTTCCTTTACCATTTCTTTCTTTTTCCTTCTTTTTTCCCTCTGTCTCCCTTTCTGTTTCTCTTTCCCTTATTTTCTTTCAACTTTCCTTCTTGGGTGGGAGGTTTTCATTGTTTCGGCCATGCCTCCCCGAATTCCCCATCCTCCAATAATAAATATATATATATATATATATATTGAAATGGTCAGTGGAGAAAAATTGAAGAATAATGAGGAGGGTTCTAGAACATCCTAGACCCTAAACCCTTGCAAGATTACAAAAATGAGCTTAAAGTCAAAATTACCATAATACCCCTAATACTTTTTGAACCATAATATTCTATTTCGAACTCCAATTTTAGCATGCCACCTGTCTATGTGCTCAAGAGTTTGAGACCTTCATAACGGTTCTCACGAATCGTCTAAAAAGTTACTCGATCAAAAAGTCAACATTTTGACTTCCAAGGGCATAATCGTCATTTGACTTTTTAGGAGCAAAATAGTCGTTATTCACCTTTTTGAACATCCAGGGTGTTACAGGAGGACCCGAGAAGGGACCCAATTGATCAGATAAACAGCAACGGTAACAGCTTCTCCCCAATAAGCCAAAGGGAGTTGAGCCTCAAGAAGAGAGGCATGAACCACCTTCAAAAGGTGATGATTCTTACATTTAGCAACTCCATTCTGTTTGGGTGTATAAGGGCACGTTTCCTGATGAGTTATACCATGCGGTGACAAGTACCCTCTAAGCTCAGAATTAACAAACTCACCTTCATTATCTGTACGAAGGACACGAATGGGGGGGAGGGGATTGAAATTGTGTAAGCACCATTTTATGAAATTTCTGAAATAGGGTAGTCATTTCACAGTTAGTTTTCATAAGACACAACCACGTCATTCGAGTATAATCATCAATAAAGGTCACAAACTATCGTGCACCACATAATGAAGAAACTTTAGAGGGTCCCCACACATCAGAATGAATAATCATGAACGGAAAAAGAACTTTTATTGAAGCTGATATAGAAAGGAATACGATAGCTTTTAGTCATTTCACAAATGTCACATATAAACTCGGACATATTAAGAGTAGAAAACAACTTAGGAAAAAAATTCTGAAGATACCGAAAGGAGGCATGGCCTAAACGTCGATGCCACAATCAAATAGCTGAATTCTTGGACCCAGTAACTGACCCAACAACCCCGAACTCTATTAACTTCTTTGAACTCCCTAGTGACATATCCAAATAGTAGAGTTTCCCACGCCTAGTACCAAATCCAATTGTCTTCCTCGTCTGTATGTTCTTAAAAACACAATAATGAGGCCAAAAAATCACAGCACAACGTAAAACATAGGTAGTTTAGGCAATATATAACATGTTATAGCTAAGAGAAGGAACAACTAAAACAGAGTGTAGGTCAGGGGTCTTATTTAAAGTAACTGTGCCTTCTCCTAGTACAAGTGATGGTGTACCATTGGTTGTAGACACGATGGGTTGTTTAGAGGGTTTTAAAGAACTTACTTGACCTGGGTCAAACGTCATGGGATCAGTGGCACCTGAATCAATAATCCATGTATTGTTACTAATAGGAGCAAAGACATTAAGGCACTTACTGGCATATGTGAGGTTGCAACTAGAGGAGAAGCTTGATCGGGCCTTTCAGATGTTTCAGTTGCAGCAGCAGTGGAGTTGCATGCCTTTGAGATAGGTTTGGTCCACCAATTCGGGTAACCAATAAGGTCAAAACATCGAGATTTTGTGTATCTTGATTCTTCACAATGATCACACCAAAACTGAGAACGACGATCAGATCCATCTTGGTTGGAAGAAGAGTTGGTATGGCGCGAACGCTCAAAATTACAGGACCTGTGTAAGTCGTCCCTATGGTTGGAATGCCCATAATTTGAGGGCTTTTCTGCTCCTTTTTTCTCTAGATCCCAATGAGTTACTAGGTTGGGACCTCCCTTGAAAGATCCGCTGTGATCGAGCAACAAGAGTAGCATTGTCAGAACTCTCAGACTCCCTACCAAGGGTCTATCTATGAAGAGCATCACGTCGAATATAAGCATACATTTATTCAAAATCAAGTACTGATTCCTTTCGAAGTACTTCTCCACAAACTAGTTTGAACTCCATATCAAGACCGGCAAGGAAGATGTGTACACGTAGACGCTGGATCAATTTTCGGTGTAGTTCCACATCTTCTGCATCCTTCATCACTACAGTATCACGATGATCCAGTTCCTTGAAGATTTCAACCAGGTCTCCATAGTAGGTGGACAGTGGTCCCTCATTCTGCTTGGTGGAGAACACATGTTGATTCAAATCAAAGATCCTTGATTCATGAGACCCATAATATAACGTTATACTTAGTGCACTCCAAATCTCATGTGCAATATGTAACCGAAGATACCTCTTCATGATTTTTGGAGTCATGGACGTAAGCAACTATTCTTTCACCTTTTGATTTTCAGCATACCACTTAGCATAGATGGAAACGGTAGTATGGGGTGGAGCTGTATTGCCCATAATATAATCCAACTTCTCACAAGAAACAATCTGCATCTCAAGAATTTGAGACCATATATCATAATTGTTCTCATTAAGGAAAACACTAGCGCTGATACTAGCACCTTCAGATTGCACAATAATCTAAGGCGTAGAGGACTTGTCTACATCACCTATATTACACAGAGTGAGAGACAACACAAGAACACGACAGTAGGTGTTTACGAAGAACAAGGTTTATTGTGAAACCTTGCTATGATACAAAGTGGAAACTTACAACTTAATTTTGTCTTACTTTTATTCTTCTCATAAACTGAGGTGTTTATAATGAACACAGATGTTAGAACCCTAGATTAACAAGGAAACTCTAGACCTAACATGTCGTACAAGGTAACGTATGGTGCAAGGTAATTACAAGGGATTAATTAAATTACAAAGTCCTAATTGGGAAAAGGAATCAAAGTACATAGAAGATTAAAACAAATGCTTAACATGAATGAATGAACATACCCTTCATTTTTAACAGAAGTTGTCTGTTTTTATAATGGATGGACTAAATTAATGATCGTAATAAAGTACAGGGACCAAAAAAATCAACATTGAACTTTATGGACTTCATGCATTAGAATTAAGTTGAGAGACCATTGCTCTAATTTTTGCTATGAATATATTATAAGGTGTAAATTTGATTGCTATTACCAATGATGAAAATATCAATATCAACAATCAAATATATGGACATATTGATGAATATATTGATATTGATAACGACATCGTTTACACTTAACAAAAACGGTGAAAATTAAGTTCAAAAGTTGGAAAATTTAAATGAAATTTTGGGAAAAGTTTAAGAGCTCAATAATGGTTATATAGAACTAATAAAAACATAAAATGACTTTGATATAATAAATATATGATATATAATATGATACAATCTGATCTAAGGAGCTGTTTACCAATTGGGAAGCTAGACATCAAGTAAGTGGTTTGATGGGGATAACTAAGCTGACATGCTTGAGTTGGGTGTTGTGGTGCCTTACCGAATTGTAGGAGAACGCACAGTAGCGTTTGTAGTGGTGGTTCAGGCTTCCAATGTATTGCGTCCAAGATCAGAACGAGCTTGTCGGCGGACCATTGTTGTCCCATTCTTAAGTAAGCTGGAGCGCAGTTATCTTATCCACTAAACTAGTTAAAATGATTAATAATATAAAACATTAAACATAAACATAAATTAAAACATAGTTTTATTTAGAGCATATATTAAATGATAATAAATTTGTTTTCAAATATTACACCATTGATTTCTTATCAATTGACAATATTTTATTTGGGCGTTAAAAAATACAAGTGTATTATTAAATGTGATTATTTTAGTGAATTAAAATAGCACTATTGTCTTAAGAAAGACAATAATTTAATTGGAAGGAAAATTATTGTAAAAAAAGGTAAGGAAAACATAAAAATTTTGTGTCACAACTTTTGATACCACTTTCAAGTAACATTTGGGGTTCAATAAACACACATTGTTGTCCTCTCTATGCATTACGTAATATAAATAGTATAAATTAGAGGGTTTAAAATGCGAAATAAATAAAGCTGGACTCTTTGGACTTAAAAACAAAAAATAAAAAAATAAAGTTGCTCTACTCGCTAGTCGCTACTCAGCTTCTTCTACTTCTACTCCCCCTGCTTTTCCTAGACGAGCACTTTTCTCTCTCTCTCTTCCTTTTTTCTTTCTTCCCCCCCGGCTGTTTTCAGCAACCTAAACTCCCACCAGCACCCTCATCATTAAACATAAACACCTGACCACACAAGGCCATTAGCACCACCACTCTTCGCCACCAACCACCACAACCTCCACCAACCAACCCAGAAACAAAAAATATGGATTCCAACAGCAACTTCAACGGAGCTACGAGGCCTTCCCCAACTTCATCAAATGACATGGAGCAGATGTCCGAGACCCCAAAGCGCGGGTCTCATCACCGCCGGGCTCACTCCGACACCTCTTTTCGCATCCCCAATTTCGATGACCTCCTTCTCTTCGACCCTTCCGACCTAGACCTCTCCTGCCTCCCTTCCCCCACCCTCCCCCCACGTGGCAGCAACCAAATGGCCGTCGACTCTGACGACTCCTCTGGCCCGCCTAACCCCACCTCCAGGCCTGCGCCTGCTTCCTCCAACTCCACGGCCACCGCCGCCCACCTCAGGAGCCTCTCCGTCGACTCTGACTTCTTCGACGGCCTCGGGCTCGGTGTCGGAGATTCTGGCAAAGAAGCCGCTGAGGGGACGAGGTCTGGGGCCCACCACAGGCATAGCAATTCGATGGACGGCTCCTTCACGCCGTCGTTTGAGGCGGACTCTTCTGCTATCGTAGGGGATGGTTTCAAGAAGTCCATAGCTCCTGAAAGACTTGCTGAGCTATCTCTGATCGACCCTAAGAGAGCTAAAAGGTTACTTTTTTTTTTTTTGTGTTTTTGTTTTGTCTCTGCTGAACCTTTTCTCAATTGTATCATCGTTTATTTTATTTATTTTTTATTAAATTAGGGCTGTTTTTTCCTTTCCCACAATTTTGGTGAACTTTTCTGTTGAATTATGTTTAATTGATGGAGTAAATTGAGGGAAATGAGCCTTTTGTTTCTTCAAGATCATTCTGATAAATGAATTGAAGTTTATGCTTAGATTTTATGGGGGTTTGTTGGTCCCAAACAGATTCTCTGGTTCAGGTTTGTGATGGGAACGAAATTGGGTTTTTCCTTTGTAGGTTTCATTTTTTTGGTTGAATGAGAAATTGAGTTTGATATCTACAAATTGTTTGTGGTGTACAGGATTTTAGCTAATAGACAATCCGCTGCGAGGTCGAAGGAGAGAAAGGTAAGATATACCAATGAGCTGGAGAGGAAGGTGCAGACACTTCAGACAGAGGCAACCACCCTCTCAGCACAGGTCACTCTGTTACAGGTAAAATACCTAAGACTTTGACTTTGTAGATTTATAGAAACAGGTAAAATACCTAAGACTTTGACTTTGTAGATTTATAGAAAAAGTATCACTTGGGTAAGACTTTTAGGTACTACTTGCTAAAGCTAAAACAATGGAACCGGCAACTTGTCTTGTTATCAATCGAATATATTATGCACGTTCATTGAAACGGTGATATTTTCTGCTTTTCAATGATTGTGGAAGTTGCTATCTTTGTTTATTTATTCTAGTTGTTTGGTTTGGGTGCATGGTTGATGAGGTTTTGCTGATTGATTAGTTTTCCGAAGATGTTCTGTCACTTCTTAATTGTTAATACTTCCATCTATACCTGGGGTTAAAGATGAAGTAGGGATGAATGAGTATTTTCTATAAGAAAACTCTCATAATCAATTCTTTCTATTGTTGTGTTTCTTACTGATAACAAAGTTAGCGAGTTACATTAAAGTGCCTCATAATGGTTCTTGTCATAAGTCCAATTTTTTTTTTTTTTAAAGATCTAGCCCTTCAGTCAGTTGAGTTAAGGAAACTAATGTCTTTGGTTCTTGCTGGATTACATTTTTTATGTTATTCTGCTGGTTTTTAAGGGATGGTTTTATATTAAATATGATTCTTGCTTTGGTATGTTTTAATTTTCCGTTAAAAAGGGAACCCTCAGCCTTAGGATTTTTGTGCTGATATTGTTCTCATGTCCAAAAGTTCCATTATTTTTCCAATACCAACCCTAAAGTGAGTATGTTTGGACACAAGCTTAGTATCAGCAACAAAACTTTAGCAGAGGTTCTCATTTCATTAGTAATTTATGTCTAGAAATTTTGCATATGATTGAGTCATTCCATGTTAACTTGTACAGTTTTATTACATATAGATTATTGCTGGTACATGTTGACGTGTTAGTCTGTGACATCTAAGTAGGTAATACATAATGTAGCTTTGTCATTTATATCTACATGAAAAAAATCAAATATGCAGAATCCTGTAGTACAAATCACTTGGGCTAATTTATATGTCTTCATTTGTACATGGACGAAATAAACTCAATTGAGGTTCCAAAAGATAAATGAGAACCAAACTGCTGATGTGATTTGCTATAATACTTTTTTCATGGGTTCGAATCACGTACAGAGCCACCCATTCCATGCTATGTATTTGTATAGCATTGCTGTGATTTTTATTTACTTATTTTTGGTCTGTGCATGTTTATATGTTGTATTCTGGTATATCTACAACAGAATCAGTAACGTATCGTGAAGAATATTAATAAAGAAACATTATCAAGTGAAGAACACAATTTTAGAACCTGAAATGGATACTGAGACTTTAAATTGGTACTCAACTTTTCTCTTTAAGGCTGTTCCAACAGCTGTATATTTTCTGGTACATTGATTGAGTTTGGAAATTTGGTAATGGAATTGGTCACTTAGCCGTGATGTGAAATGATACAGGTTCATTCATAGCTTATAAGTATATTATTTTTTATTAACAATTACAAACTAATCATGTTTTGTAACGTCACGGTGAACTAAGAAAATCGAACCGTATATATTCAACTAGTGAGTTCTATTTCTTCTGGTCAAAGCTATCCCTGTTTTTTTTTTTTGCAGACATTTGTTTCTCTTTGCTAAATGAAAACTTTGGATCATTCGTTTTATTTTGTAGATATGTTATCTCTAGGCATTTCTAGATTGATGATTGTAGAAGTTAATATGTCAAATACATTTGGGGTCTTTATTGGCATGTCATTGAATAAAGAATGGAGTAAAACACTAACTTTTGAAGTAAAAATTATAAATTAATTGGGATCAACTTTATTCAAAAGTTGTAATCAAAAGTGAGGCCTTATAAATGCCTTAGATGTTTTTCATAATAGTGTCATTTTTCCCTTTCTTTTGAACTTTGAGCTTTTCTCTGTGACCATTTCCCTTGGGCAGTTTTAAGGGTCATTATCTAGTTCCTATCAAGGATCCGCCCTGGTCTTTCGTAGACTGAGACACTAGGGTGTGTGAATAGGGACTTTATTGTGACTCTAGTCTTAATTTATAGCATACATATCCTTTTAAAAGACTGAAATGGTGTCTGATAACAAAAAGATTCTTCTTTTTTTTAATCCTAAATATAAAACAGGAAGAAAGATGACTATTCAAGATCAACAAAATTTTCTCAAATTGTGTGTGCTTCATATCAAACTAAGCAAGCATTGTCACCTTAGTTTCTGAAGAGGCAATCATGACGTGAATGTGCCTGCATCTGTCTAAATGCTGGAAAACTTTACATACTATTGCTTGGTTTTTCAATTTGTAGAAAGGTTGGTGGTTGGTGGTTCTTGCATTTTTTGTTCTTACATTTGGAAGATATTGCTTCTACAAAATTATGTGATCTTTCCAAAGACCTTGGATGTGCTACTGATCCCATATTTCATGTTGCTGCACTAAATTATTGGTAGGTTGTTAGATAGTCAATGATTCTAGTTATAGCCCCATCTTGTAATCCTATGTGCATGTACAAACCGTAAAACAGCTATATTTCAGCCTCGATGTCATTTTGCAAATAGCTATGATTGATTTCTGGAGCTTGAGTAGTTTGTATGTACAAACCGTAATATAGTCCCATCTATGTTTCAGCCTCGATGTCATTTTGTAAATAGCTATAGCTGATTTCTAAAGCTTGAGTAGTTTGCACGTACAAACTGTAAAACGTATTCCATCACATAGAAGTATACAATTGTCCTAGAGTCCTATCATTGGAGTGACCACATAGACTTAACAAGAAAGACTTGTCTTATGTAGTTTTTGTGTGATGCAGCGAGACACTACTACCGTAACTGCAGAGAATAAGGAGCTCAAACTTCGCTTGCAGGCTTTGGAGCAACAAGCACAACTTAGAGATGGTACGCAGTGAAATTGCTTTATTTATTTATTTATTTTAACCTTCGTGTGTTTCCAAATACCTGGAGTTTACAAGTTTTACTGGTTGTTCAGTTAAAATTAATATTATAGTTGCACTTATTAATTTGACGACCTGCAGCCTTGAATGAAAGACTTAAAGAGGAAGTGCAGCGACTTAAGATTGAAACGAGCCAGATCCCATCTGGGAATGGAAACCTTTTCTACCGAGGGTTTCCCCCTCAGTATGGCTCCTCCCAGTCTGCGTCACAGCGTCAGCTTGGAAGCGGGCAGACCCAGCAGCATCACGTGCTTCACAACCAGGGCGTGGGCAGTGGGCAGCCTCGCCCAAGCTTCTTGGACTTCAACCAGAGAGCATAGACACTCTGTCAAGTCATTAACCACAGGAATTTTAATAATGTTTGAGAAATTAGAGGAGGTCAGTTAATCTGAGTTAGCTTCTTGTACATACAGATGTAAATGTACCATGTACCATGTATCACGTATGTGGTGCAGGAGGACAAGGGCTGTGAAGATGGGTTGCTGCTCAGGCTAGTCACAGCATACAGAACCCAAGTAGTACCCTGTATCATAATTTAGAATCATTTAGAGCTTGTTGCAGAGTCCATAATCATCATAATTGAAATTATTGTATTTCTATTTGTTGAACAACCAACCTCTAGCGTTTCATCGGTTATGCTAATCAAATCACCATTATTGGAAGTATTGGCTCCTGCTTCGTTGATCAATGCTTAATTGTCAATTTTAAGTTTGAGTTTGGGTTTGGCATACCAATTGCCAAGGGCAAGGAAGGGGATGGACTCACTTTGTCGCATGCATTTGTGTGAGTGAGTGGAGAATTAAGATAATTAATTATGTCGTTGTCTATTCAAAATAAAAAAAAATAGGGTAAATTATGTGTCTTGTCGACTAAAAGAATCATTTGCGTCGTGATCATTCTTTTATCTTTTGATTTTAAGTCCATTATTAATGATGGAGAAGGGGAAATTCACATGCAAGTTAGGTGAGCATGAGTCATCACATGCTTATACACATAATAGTAGTAAGGATACATAATAGTAGTAAGGATGAAAATATCGATATCGACGAATATATCGTTAGTCAAATTTACAGATATCTTGTCTCAAATATTAATATCGATATAGTTTATGGACAACAAAAATGACGGAAATTCAGTCTAAAAATTGGAAATTTGGAATGAAATTTTGGGAAAAACTAAGTACCATGGTTATATAGGACTAATAAAAATTATAAAATGGTTTTGATATAATAAATATATGATGAATAATATGATATAATAGGGTTCTGCAGATAACTAATAATATAAAAATTTAAATATAAACATAAATTGAAGTGAATTACTATAATTGAATATTAAATATAATTAAAAACATAACAAAAAGTATAAAAAAATTTCAATGGAAGAAAAAAATATAAAGTGAGTAAATATATTTAAAATTGGAAAAAAAGAAGATGAAAAAGTAGAGCCAATCTTTGTTCAAAATTGGAAAGAATTCATATATTTAAAATTGAAAAAAAATGACAAACATTGTTAAAAATTTGGAAAAAACGAATAAAAAATAAAAAAACTAAAGAAGGGAGCATTGCTAAGTTCGAACACAGGTTAATGGGAAGGGCATAAAATGCACAACCAACTCAGCTGAGCCAACTTAATTGAAACTATAAGAATGGTATAATATATAAAGTATATCAACTAACACTCTTAACAGTCATCTCCTTCCTTCTGCTGGTCTGCCATTTAGGTTTTTCTACCCTGCGGCATGACCCGACTGGAATTCGTTTGTTTTACGTCCGATTTTCATGCAATTTGATCATATCTTGATCGTTTTAATCAAATAATGAGATCTATGAGTTTAAAACAAGACAAAATAACGAAATTTCGCTCAATTTCTTCCCTCCTCTTATGTGCCGCCGACTAATTTTAGCCAAATTTCGGTGAAATTTACATAATTAGAATCATCGTTTACCGCCCTATCGTATACTATTATAGTATTGTCTATAAATAAAATTCAATTAATATTACTAAAAAGCAAACTAGAAGGAAATATGAACCTCTTGGTCTTAAGCTGGTAAGTGAATGTGTTATTTTCTGCCGAAATTCTAAGTAGCGTAATTAATTTACCTCTTGGTCTCCTATTCTCCTTGCTTTGCCATTGGGACTTGTTGAAAGAATGAGTAGTGGAGGAGTAAATCACAATTAATTACCCATTAATTTCTTGGGCAAAGAATCGTTATATAAGAGGAAGAAACAGCAGCCTTTATTCTCAAAAATGAAATCAGGGTTCAAAGCTGGTAGAAAGAGTAATGGTGATCCGTCTGCTGCTCAACGAAGGTTTTATTGATTTCTTCTTTTTACTCCCTTGGTTATGTAAATTTACGGGGTGTATTCAATTTAGATTTTAATGGGTACTAATAGATTTTAACGGGTTTCAAATATGTTGGATTTCAATAGATTTTGAAAGCTTTTTATTTGATTTTAAAATATTTCATATGATATTATTTTTTTTTTTATTATTGATTTGTAATGATTTATTATGATTTTAAAGGATTTCAAATATAGGTTAAATAATGAATTACAATAAGTTGAACAAAAGGATAAAGGAGGACAAATTTGAGAGAGGGGGAGAGAGAGACATAACCCACTTTCTCTACTTTCTCTCAACTCAATCTCTTTTAGCTTCACAGAGAGCAGCGAGAAATAACCCACAACCTCATTTCTTAACTCACTCCGCCACTTGAATTTACTCTCTCTCGCTACAAATTTCAACTAACCAACAATAATGGAGGACAAATACAATGGGGCATCTGCTTCTTCATAACAACAATAAGATAACTTGTTGTACCTTCTCGATTTGTCAAACAACGACCTCTTCTCCTCCTCAACTAAGACATCCATCGACTCATTTGGCCACCACATCCACAACCTTTCTCCGCCTCAGCATCCCTACTGCAGCACCAACCTCTTCACCCCCACCATCTACGATTTCACCAACGACCTCTACATCCACGTAATTTCCTGCATTACATTTTCCTCTTTCATCTTCAACTCAATTTTGGGAAGATTTTTTGTTTGTTATGCCCAGCCCTAGAATAAACCATAACCTAAAAACTCGGTGACCCAAACTTACAAATCAAAGAAATGACAAGGAGATATAAGCAAGGATTGAAATATCGATATCGACGGATATATCGCTAGTCGAATTTACGGATATCTCGCCCCAAATATCGATATCGATATCGATATCGTTTACGGTCAACAAACATGACGGAAATTAGGTCCAAATGATGGAAATTTGGAATGAAACTTTGAGAAAAACTTAAGTACCCAATTGTAACGACCCGAACCGAAAATAATAATATTTTAATGTAAAAAGACTGTTTTACCCTTGGGGGGAAACTTTGACTTTTTCTCGGGAAATAATTTGGACTTTGACCCATGACTATGACGTAGATCGGGACGTCAGGAATCCGTAGACAGGCGGCACGCCGAAATCGGAGTTCGTATGAAGAAGTTATGGTCAAGGAAGCGTTTTTAGCGGAATTTACGAACCGAGAACAACGGAATAAAATATTACTTAATTACGGGAATCCGTGCCAAATTAATATTTAAATCAAACCGATGGATTGGTGACAAGTGTCACCCATCCAAAGGCTTACTATTCCAATAAAGCAATTAACACTATTTAATCAATTTTTATATTATTTAATTTCCCTCCAATTGTTCCCAGCCGTTGGATCATCTACTCAACTGCATCTTGGCCCTTCATTTTCTCTGTTTTTCTGCTTCATGCACGTTCTGTTTCTGCTCTTTCTTACAAACACACAAACACACACATTCATCCCCTTCACAACCCGTGCTTTTCTTCCCCTTTTCTCTCGACCAAGGCGATCGAACCAGCCCCTCTCACACCACCAACCGATCACCAGCTGCATCACCATCATCTACTCGTCATCCCCGAGCATCACCGGCAGCCACCACCCCATTTCCCAGCCCTGAAAATCCCGTCCAAAACACGACCCGAAAACCTCAAGGAAACCGATCCAGGAAGCAAACCTCCATAACCACCTCACCTCGACGCGGGAGGAGCTCCAGTCTGCACCGTGGGGATTCTAGGAGCCTAACTGGACGACGGCGAGGGCCACGGCGGCGTGACGGCGGCGGTAAGACCCAAAACCCGATAAGCCCATTTTCCTTCCCTGTTCGACCCGATCGTGTTTAATGCTTAGAAATGGATTGTTAGGTGATAGACATGTCCTAGGGTGAGTGACGAGTCGTTTGGGACCGGGTTGGACGACGGAGACGCCGTGGATCACCGAAGAAGACAACCGGACCGTGACCGTGAGTTTCAGAGATATTCTGGTGAGTTTCCTTCCACTTTCTTCGTGTTTTGAGGTTGTAGAACCGTAGGACAGACCTAGACGATCCCATAGGGATCAACCCCGTCGAAAATGGTGGCCGGAATTGTGTGATGGAATCGGGTCAAACCGTGGGTCGACGGCGACCCGGTTCCAGTCAAACGGGTCGACCCGGTACTGTAGCATGATGACGTCATCATGCTGACGTCACTTCTGACGTCATGATGACGTCATCCTGTCAGATGTTGTCAGACCAGGGACCAATCAGAACGTGCCACGTGTCACCTGACAAGTGTCAGTGATGACGTCATGCTGACGTCAGCATGACGTCACTGCTGACGTCAGCGGTACTGTAGCAGCGTTGACCCACGCGTTGACCAGGCGCGTGGGGGCGCGTGTGAACAGTAATTTTGGTGGGGCCGGTACCATTTTCAAGGTTTCGACGATACGGATCCAATGGCGGTGGTTTCGTGTCGATCGGAGATCGTTAAGTTGGTCAAAAGGGGGTTTGAAGCACCGGGACTAGTGCCCGGGACGCGTTTTTGAGGCGGATCTGTTCTAGGGTCTTGGTATTGTTATTGTAGGGTCCTTAAGTAACCCTCAGGAATACTAATACAGGTTTATAGAGATCGTTGAGCAGCAAGGACCGAGTGTGAGTGGGCTGTTTGATTTATAAAAGGCTTGCATGCATAAACTGTTTTACTATTTCCACTGATGAGTCGTATAAACTGCTTATATATGTTATTACAATGTTTTGGGCATGAGACCCGTCTGGATTATATGTGGATTTTGTTTGGGATGTCCGGGGGACATAGGGTAAACTATACTGTTATTGTACTGTACTTTCCTACCTGTGTATATTGTCTCCTCCAGGGAGGGTCGTTGGCCTGGGTGGACCCTGGAGTAGTCACGGGGCTCTGACTGAGTGGAGTTGACCCCCGTTGGGCTGCTTACTCTCAGGAAGGCATGTTCATATACCTCGGGCAGTGACGGGGATACCGGGAGCTGATGTACCTAGAGAGTCTCGGGTGTGAGACCCTGAGTGGCAACGCGTAGCCTTAGAACCGTGACATCATTTGGGTTGGGTTTTTACAGTGCACTGATATGTTAGTTTCACCTTACGATTATTATTGTGGTTCATGGGTTTATATATGATGTTTTCACTGCATGCAAGATTTGGAAAACGGAGGGGTAAAACCTTGTGATTATTTTATTATTAAATTGATTTCTAAACTGTTATTTTTGGCCCACTCACCCTTGTTTGACTGACCCCTCCAGACCCTGACACGGCCATAGAGGAGGAGGATCCGGAGGAGGAGGCAGAGGTTTAGTTTGCCTAGCTGTGCACATGTACACCCACTTGTGGGTAGGTTGAGTACCAAATAAATGTACTCTGACTAGTGTGCTCACATGTTGTATTTTACTTTCCCTTGTCTGACAGTAGCACTTTAAACACTGTGTTTGTATATTATCTATCTATGTGAGTCTTCGGTTTTTATTTAAGGGTACTTTTGGTATGTTTAGAGTCATTGTCAGACGGGAGCGGGTCACGTCCCCGGGTGGTCCCAGGTGGGATTGGGACGGGTCCTGTCAGCTTGGTATCAGAGCATTAGGATTAGTAGTCAGAGTACTAGGTTAGCGGTTTGTACTTTGTACATGGTCGCTTTCGATGTCTTTTAACCTGTTTGCCTCTTCACAGTTGGATATGCCTCCCCGACGTGAACCCCGTGCACGTGTTGACGAGGGCAATGGAGGAAATGGAGACACTGCGAGCATTGAGCGGGCTCAGCGCCTGGGTGCTACGCACTTCAGTGGGGGAACCGACCCTGAGGAAGCACACCAGTGGATTGACCGCTGGGAGAGGATTTTCGAGGTCATGCACTGTCCTCCGGAGGAGCGTGTCATACTGGCGACTTTCCTACTGGATGGGAGCGCTTACCGATGGTGGCACAACCTTGTTTTGGCCGGCTGGACTGTTCACACCATCCCATGGGAGACCTTCCGAGAGCAGTTTCTCAACCAGTTCTATCCGCGGTCGTTCCGCAACGCCCGTGAGGCGGAGTTTCTGCAACTCCGGCAGGGGGATCAGACTGTAGCAGAGTACGAGGAGACCTTCCTGATGTTGTCTCGCTTTGCTGAGAACTTCGTGATCACCGAGGCAGACCGATGTCGCAGATTTGAGTGGGGCTTGCGACCGGAGATTCAGGCGATGGTGACTGCAACACCCTTTGCTTCCATGAGGGATCTGACTGATGCGGCGACCAGGGTTGAGAACAGTATCCTGGCTCGTCAGCGAGCTGAGGGGGAGACTCGGCGACGTGATCGCCCACACTTGGGATTTTCGGGCCGTCGTGGCTCGAAGGGAGGACATTCTGGTGGATCTTCGTCTTCTGGCAGCCGAGGACGTTCTGGTCAGTTCAGGAGTCCTCAGAGGTCTGGACAGCGTTCTGGAGCGTGGCAGCGACCTTACTCACCGATGAGCATCTCACCGGGAGGATACTCGGGTCAACCTAGGGAGGTCACATGCTTCGCTTGTGGGGAGCCGGGGCATTATGCTTCTGAGTGTTCACTGATTCGCGGCAGTACTGCGCCAGCACAGAGCACAGCATCCCAGACTGACAGCAGCCGGACACGCGGTGTTGTGCGTGGCCGTGATCGAGGGGCAAGAGGACGGGGACGACCTGCAGAGTCTATGGCTCGTGTTTATGCTGTCACCCAGCAGCAGGCCAGATCCATTCCGGGAGTGTTGACAGGTACTGTACATATTTATGGCATGGTTGTTCGTGCATTGATGGATTCGGGGGCAACTCATTCTTTTATTTCACCGCGTTGTGCGAGTCTGTTGGGCCGTGAGGTGACCGCACTTGAGCACGAGATGGGAGTGGGGACACCGATGGGTGTGACCTACCGGGTGAACCAGGAGATACGAGCTTGTCCTATGGAGATTGAGGGAGTCGAATTTCCGGCAGACTTAATCCTGATGAATGTTCACGATTTCGATGTGATACTGGGAGTCGATTGGTTGTCGGAGTACAATTCACTCATCGACTGTAGTAACATGCGGTTGACTTTGAGAGGTCCAGGATTACCGGAAGTAATATTTCAGGGAGAGTGTGGAGACGCATCACCCAAGGTAATATCTGCACTCACAGCTACTAAACTTTTACAGAAGGGGTGTCAGGGTTATCTTGCATATGTGGTAGAGTCTACGGATGAATCTTTGCGTATTGAGGATTTTCCGATTGTGCGGGTATTTCCTGATGTCTTTCCAGGAGATTTACCTGGATTACCACCACCCAGGGAGATCGACTTTACGATCGAGTTACTCCCCGGGACTCGACCGATTTCACAAGCACCGTACCGTATCGCACCGGCGGAGCTACGGGAATTGAAAATCCAATTACAGGAATTGGTGGATCTAGGGTTTATCCGACCCAGTACATCACCATGGGGAGCGCCGGTCTTATTTGTGAAGAAGAAGGAGGGTAGTTTACGGTTGTGTGTGGATTATCGGCAGTTGAACAAGGCTACGGTAAGGAATCAGTATCCCTTACCCAGGATCGATGATTTGTTCGATCAGTTACGAGGAGCGCGATATTTCTCCAAGATAGATCTGAGGTCAGGATACCATCAACTGAGAATAGCCGAGGGGGATGTTCAGAAAACAGCTTTTCGAACGAGGTATGGGCATTATGAGTTCTTGGTGATGCCCTTTGGATTGACGAATGCACCAGCGGCATTCATGGACTTGATGAATCGAGTCTTTCGAGCATACTTGGATAAATTTGTGATCGTGTTTATCGACGACATCTTGGTGTATTCCAGGAGTGTCAGGGCTCATGAGGAACACTTACGAAGGGTATTGGGTAAACTACGACAGGAGCAGCTGTATGCTAAGTTAAGCAAATGTCAGTTTTGGCTAAATAGTATTGGATTCTTAGGTCACATTATATCACCCGAGGGGATAAGTGTGGATCCTCAGAAAACGGAGGCTGTGACAAATTGGCCAAGACCGACCACGGTGACGGAAGTGCGAAGTTTTGTTGGGTTAGTAGGCTATTATCGGAGATTCGTAGAGGGTTTCTCCCAGATTGCCGCACCACTGACTCGGTTAACCCGGAAAGGGGTGAAGTTCGTATGGGACGATCTGTGTGAACAGAGTTTTCAGGAATTAAAGTTCCGATTAACCACTGCACCTGTCCTTGCATTACCGGACAGCAGTGGAGAGTTCGTGGTCTATAGTGATGCATCGCTGCAGGGTTTGGGTTGTGTATTGATGCAGAATGGAAAAGTGATTGCTTACGCATCCCGGCAGCTGAAGACGCACGAGTTGAACTACCCTACTCATGATTTGGAATTGGCGGCGGTGGTTCATGCTCTAAAGATCTGGAGACATCATTTGTTCGGTGTGACATGCCGAATATTTACTGATCACCAGAGTCTTAAACATTTGTTCACTCAGAAGGAACTCAACATGAGACAGCGGAGATGGTTGGAGTTGTTGAAGGATTATGATTGTACCATCGAGTACCATCCTGGCAAGGCAAATGTTGTAGCTGATGCACTTAGCAGGAAGTCGGCGGGATCAGTTGCGCATTTGAGATTGGTGTATCTTCCTTTGCTAGTGGAACTCCGGAAGAGCGGAGTTATGTTAGGGATGGACGATCAGGGAGCCTTGTTGGCTAGCTTTCATGTGCGACCCGTGTTGGTCGACAGGATCATCGAAGCTCAACTACAGGACCAGATACTTTGTGATTACAGGAACGAGGTTGAATCCGGACAGAGACAAGATTTCTTCGTCAGGGGCGATGGAGCATTAGTAAAGCTTGGGAGATTGTGTGTACCTGCGGTACCAGAGTTGAGGAGAGAGATTTTAGACGAGGCCCACAGTTCGGCCTATGCTATGCATCCAGGAGGGACAAAGATGTACCGTACCCTCCGGGACTATTATTGGTGGCCAGGGATGAAGAGGGAGATAGCTGAGTTTGTCAGCAAATGTTTGATCTGTCAGCAGGTCAAAGCAGAACGGCAGCGTCCGTATGGGGCTATGCAGCCACTTCCAATTCCACATTGGAAGTGGGATCATATTACAATGGACTTTGTCTTCAAGTTACCGAAGACAAGGAGTGGAGTTGATGGAGTCTGGGTAATAGTGGACCGGTTGACTAAATCAGCACATTTTCTGCCTGTACGTGAGACGTACAAGCTCAACCGTTTGGCCCAGCTATTCATTAATGAGATCATCCGACTACACGGTACCCCAGAGTCGATCGTGTCGGATCGGGATCCGCGTTTCACATCCAGATTTTGGAGGAGTCTGCAAACTGCCTTAGGCACGAAATTGCATTTCAGTACGGCATTCCATCCTCAGACCGACGGGCAGTCTGAAAGGACGATACACACTCTCGAAGACATGATGAGAGCTTGTGTATTGCAATTCCAGGATTCGTGGGCTGATCGATTGCCATTGATGGAGTTTGCCTACAATAACAGCTACCATGCGAGTATAGGGATGGCACCATATGAGGCACTGTACGGTCGACAGTGCAGAACACCGGTATGCTGGATGGAGATCGGAGAAAGAACTGCAGTGGGGCCGGAACTGATGGATATGACCCAGGAGACAGTTCGGGTTATTCGGGAGAGATTGAAGGCGGCCCAGGATCGTCAGAAAAGCTATGCAGATCGACGGATCTGAGATTTAGAGTTCGAGGTTGGTGACTTTGTCTTTTTAAAGTTATCGCCGTGGAAAGGGATTCTTCAATTTGGACGGCGTGGGAGATTGAGTCCTCGTTATATCGGACCATATGAGATTGTCGAGAGGATTGGTCCGGTGGCTTACCGTTTAGCACTACCTTCGGAGCTTTCCCGAGTACATGACGTGTTTCATGTATCGATGCTACGGAAGTATCTTCGGGATGACTCTCATGCACTGCCAGAGCAACCACTGGAACTGATGACCGATTTGAGTTTCGAGGAACGGCCAGTGCAGATTTTGGATAGGAAGGAAAAGGTCTTAAGGAACAAGACGATTTCTTTGGTTAAAGTACTATGGCGGAACCACGAGGTGGAGGAAGCGACATGGGAACCCGAGGAATTGATGAGAGGGCAGTACCCATACTTGTTTGAGTAAATTTCGAGGACGAAATTTCTGTAAGGAGGGTAGGTTGTAACGACCCGAACCGAAAATAATAATATTTTAATGTAAAAAGACTGTTTTACCCTTGGGGGGAAACTTTGACTTTTTCTCGGGAAATAATTTGGACTTTGACCCATGACTATGACGTAGATCGGGACGTCACGAATCCGTAGACAGGCGGCACGCCGAAATCGGAGTTCGTATGAAGAAGTTATGGTCAAGGAAGCGTTTTTAGCGGAATTTACGAACCGAGAACAACGGAATAAAATATTACTTAATTACGGGAATCCGTACCAAATTAATATTTAAATCAAACCGATGGATTGGTGACAAGTGTCACCCATCCAAAGGCTTACTATTCCAATAAAGCAATTAACACTATTTAATCAATTTTTATATTATTTAATTTCCCTCCAATTGTTCCCAGCCGTTGGATCATCTACTCAACTGCATCTTGGCCCTTCATTTTCTCTGTTTTTCTGCTTCATGCACGTTCTGTTTCTGCTCTTTCTTACAAACACACAAACACACACATTCATCCCCTTCACAACCCGTGCTTTTCTTCCCCTTTTCTCTCGACCAAGGCGATCGAACCAGCCCCTCTCACACCACCAACCGATCACCAGCTGCATCACCATCATCTACTCGTCATCCCCGAGCATCACCGGCAGCCACCACCCCATTTCCCAGCCCTGAAAATCCCGTCCAAAACACGACCCGAAAACCTCAAGGAAACCGATCCAGGAAGCAAACCTCCATAACCACCTCACCTCGACGCGGGAGGAGCTCCAGTCTGCACCGTGGGGATTCTAGGAGCCTAACTGGACGACGGCGAGGGCCACGGCGGCGTGACGGCGGCGGTAAGACCCAAAACCCGATAAGCCCGTTTTCCTTCCCTGTTCGACCCGATCGTGTTTAATGCTTAGAAATGGATTGTTAGGTGATAGACATGTCCTAGGGTGAGTGACGAGTCGTTTGGGACCGGGTTGGACGACGGAGACGCCGTGGATCACCGAAGAAGACAACCGGACCGTGACCGTGAGTTTCAGAGATATTCTGGTGAGTTTCCTTCCACTTTCTTCGTGTTTTGAGGTTGTAGAACCGTAGGACAAACCTAGACGATCCCATAGGGATCAACCCCGTCGAAAATGGTGGCCGGAATTGTGTGATGGAATCGGGTCAAACCGTGGGTCGACGGCGACCCGGTTCCAGTCAAACGGGTCGACCCGGTACTGTAGCATGATGACATCATCATGCTGACGTCACTTCTGACGTCATGATGACGTCATCCTGTCAGATGTTGTCAGACCAGGGACCAATCAGAACGTGCCACGTGTCACCTGACAAGTGTCAGTGATGACGTCATGCTGACGTCAGCATGACGTCACTGCTGACGTCAGCGGTACTGTAGCAGCGTTGACCCACGCGTTGACCAGGCGCGTGGGGGCGCGTGTGAACAGTAATTTTGGTGGGGCCGGTACCATTTTCAAGGTTTCGACGATACGGATCCAATGGCGGTGGTTTCGTGTCGATCGGAGATCGTTAAGTTGGTCAAAAGGGGGTTTGAAGCACCGGGACTAGTGCCCGGGACGCGTTTTTGAGGCGGATCTGTTCTAGGGTCTTGGTATTGTTATTGTAGGGTCCTTAAGTAACCCTCAGGAATACTAATACAGGTTTATAGAGATCGTTGAGCAGCAAGGACCGAGTGTGAGTGGGCTGTTTGATTTATAAAAGGCTTGCATGCATAAACTGTTTTACTATTTCCACTGATGAGTCGTATAAACTGCTTATATATGTTATTACAATGTTTTGGGCATGAGACCCGTCTGGATTATATGTGGATTTTGTTTGGGATGTCCGGGGGACATAGGGTAAACTATACTGTTATTGTACTGTACTTTCCTACCTGTGTATATTGTCTCCTCCAGGGAGGGTCGTTGGCCTGGGTGGACCCTGGAGTAGTCACGGGGCTCTGACTGAGTGGAGTTGACCCCCGTTGGGCTGCTTACTCTCAGGAAGGCATGTTCATATACCTCGGGCAGTGACGGGGATACCGGGAGCTGATGTACCTAGAGAGTCTCGGGTGTGAGACCCTGAGTGGCAACGCGTAGCCTTAGAACCGTGACATCATTTGGGTTGGGTTTTTACAGTGCACTGATATGTTAGTTTCACCTTACGATTATTATTGTGGTTCATGGGTTTATATATGATGTTTTCACTGCATGCAAGATTTGGAAAACGGAGGGGTAAAACCTTGTGATTATTTTATTATTAAATTGATTTCTAAACTGTTATTTTTGGCCCACTCACCCTTGTTTTACTGACCCCTCCAGACCCTGACACGGCCATAGAGGAGGAGGATCCGGAGGAGGAGGCAGAGGTTTAGTTTGCCTAGCTGTGCACCTGTACACCCACTTGTGGGAGGTTGAGCACCAAATAAATGTACTCTGACTAGTGTGCTCACATGTTGTATTTTACTTTCCCTTGTCTGACAGTAGCACTTTAAACACTGTGTTTGTATATTATCTATCTATGTGAGTCTTCGGTTTTTATTTAAGGGTACTTTTGGTATGTTTAGAGTCATTGTCAGACGGGAGCGGGTCACGTCCCCGGGTGGTCCCAGGTGGGATTGGGACGGGTCCTGTCACATAATAGTTATATATAACTAATAAAAACTATAAAATGACTTTGATATAATAAATATATGATAAATCATATGATATAATATAAGTCTGCCGATATTGACAAATAATTAGACTTTGATAATGACAACTAATCATAGTAATAAAAATACAAATAATAAAATAATATTAATAATTCTAAATTACAATCACATTATTTAAATTATTTGAATTAAAACATATATTCCTACATTAAAACATATATTCTAAATTATAACATAGTTTACCGTCTAATTTAAATGAAAAATAATTAGACTTTGATAATGACAAATAATCATAATAATAAAAATACAACTAATAATAAAATAATATTAATAATTCTAAATTATAATCACGTTATTTAAATTATTTGAATTAAAACATATATTCCTACATTAAAACATATATTCTAAATTATAACATAATTTACCGTCTAATTTAAATGAAGAATAATTAGACTTTGATAATGACAAATAATCATACTAATAAAAATACAAATAATAATAATAATAATAATAATTCTAAATTATAATCAAGTTATTTAAATTATTTGAATTAAAACATATATTCCTACATTAAAACATATATTCTAAATTATAACATAGTTTACCGTCTAGTTTATATGAAAAATAATTAGACTTTGATTATGACAAATAATCATAATAATAAAAATACAACCAATAATAAAATAATATTAATAATTCTAAATTATAATCACGTTATTTAAATTATTTGAATTAAAACATACATTCCTACATTAAAACATATATTCTAAATTATAACATAGTTTACCGTCAAATTTAAATGAAAAATAATTAGACTTTGATAATGAAAAATAGTCATAATATTAAAAATACAACTAATAATAAAATAATATTAATAATTCTAAATTATAATCACGTTATTTAAATTATTTGAATTAAAACACATATTCTTACATTAAAGTAATATATGATTATTTCAATATTCTAAATTATAACATGTAAAAAAAGGAGTTAAGGATAAAAGTAATATATCAAAAATAATAATCTAGGTTTAAAATTTTAAATATATAAAAAAAGGTTAAAAAAAACAAAATGAAACGCCCCGTTTCATTTGGTGCTTGGGTATATTTGTTTTACAGTAATCGCATTATCCTTGTTGTCTGGTTTGTGTTTGGAGAGGACGACTGAGATGAGACCGTGATGGTGACTGGGCGAGAGGCGGAGGGGGTGAGGCGGAGGAGAACTGAGACCGTGAGTGCGAGAGGCGACGCGAGCCATAGAGAGGACGAGTTCGGTGGTGGAGCGTCTGTCGAGGGTCGACTCAAGAGTTGGGGTCGATAGAGGTTGCCGGCGAGGGTGGTGGAGCCACAGCGGTTGTTCGTTCGACTGGGTTTTGTTTTGGCGCCGACAGATCAGGAATTGGGGTGGGTTTTTTCTTCGATGTTGTCCCCAATTTATACTTTTTCCGAATGGGTGAGTCCGTGATTCCAATTTCGTTCTTTCCTGCCATAATTTCTTTTGCCCGTAAATTGAATCCGTGATTTCCCGATTTTTTGTTCAATAGCTGGGTCCAATATCGGTGGTTTCGGTCAATATCGCCGGAAATCGACGATATCCGTCAATATTTCCCGAAATCGTCGATATTGTTGGAAGAAAGAGCTTCACCCCCGCCTTACCTGCCGTCGACCGGAAAAACCGATATATCGGCGATTCCGTCAATATTTACTTACCTGGATATAAGGGTTACCTGAAAGTGAGAACAAAACAGCCAAATACACTCTAGTGGCTTTGGAAAGCTCGAATTAATTGGTAGGATAAGAGGTAGCTGACTCCTCTTCATTTCACATTTCACCTACGTACTGGTTTTTATGAGAGAGAGAGAGAGAGAGAGCCGCTCCTGGATGACGACGATGAAGAGACCTAGGTATTTGGGAGCGATGAAGAAAGCTAAGATTGGGATGGTTTGTTGAAGGGCGATGAAGGTTAAAGAAAACACCCCCAAATGAATGAATAGTATGCTCTTTCTCTTCTGGCTATAGAAACGATGCTCTGTTCATATTCTAGAGAGAGAAAAAGAGGGAACACTTTGAAATCTTTGGGGGAGAGATTAGATTTGTGAAAGGGTTGTTGGTATTAATACCACCCACTAAAATCTCATTTCAAATCCAGGATCACATCGAATCATCTATAATACATGATTTTTGAATACTTGTATATTTTAGTGGATTTTTAAATCATTTGTCTTGAACGCACATTTATTTGAAAGGATGTTAAATCAATCAATTAAAACACAAATTGAAGACACCAAGATTTTCAACAAATCATTTAAAAACCTAATTGAACACCTTTTAGATTTTAAAACCTTTTAAAATCCATTAAAATCAAAATTGAATACAATTCCCTTAATTCTTCATATGAGGGTTTTTTTGTCTTTGTTTATGAGACATAAGCTGATGCTGGTGAGGAGATGGGTACTGACCAACAAAAGGGGTCAGCATTAAAGCAAAAAAAAAATGTAGTCTGAGAAATGGGAGGGACCTATGTCTAGCGTGTTCTCTACACACTCGAGGCGTGCAGACACCGAGCTTTGAGACCAACAAGGACGCATCGCCAGTCCTCTACTACTAATGCGCCCAAGCCTATGATAAGCCTACATGTTGTAGAGAAAGCCTGAGGTGTGTAGTACTCAAGGATGAAAATATCGATATCGACGGATATATCGCTAGTCAAATTTACGGATATCTCGTCCTAAATATCGGTATTGATATCGATATCGTTTACGGTCAATAAAAATGACGGAAATTCAGTCTAAAAGTTGGAAATTTGAAATGAAATTTTGGGAGAAACTTAAATACCCGATGATGGTTATATAAGACTAATAAAAACTATAAAATGACTTTGATATAATAAATATATGATGAATAATATGACACAATAGTGTTCTGTGTTTCATTCATAAATGTTTATAATGATAATGGAACTTATGAACTTTATTAAACTATTGTTTTATTAGATTTAAGAGTATGAATATATGATTTATTGTGTTCATATAAATATATGATTCATAGTGTTCATGCAAATAAATAGAACAAAAAAAATCCCTTTTGAGAAACTATCTAAAAGGCCCTTGAAATTTATTAAAATGTGAAATTTCGTATAACCATATATGGTTGCAAATCTAGGATAAAAAGTATAAAAATATCATCAATTAATCATCAATGAAATCTATTTTTCAGTTTTGTTAAAAAAAAATTACTTATTAAGAGTATTTTATAAAATAAAAAATGGTTAGGCCCCTCTGATTTTTGATCTGACTATGCCATTGGATTCCAATTGAAGTACCATATAAGTCAAGGGATAATATTATATACGTTACTAATTCATCTGTATATCACAATTAAACGGAAGGTCGTTGTAATGTATTGTTAAACCACCTTTGTTGACCTTTTATTTGATAAAGACCTAAATTTAATGCATTTTTACCATGATTTTTCCTTTTAAAAAGGGATAATAATAAATAATTTTAATACAATTAATATTTTTGTCTAAAATAATCTGAACCGTGGAGATTGAATTTAAATAAGATACCAAAATCTTTAAAATTGGATATGATTAGCAAAAGTGAGTACATGTGATTTTAAATAAACAATAAATAAGTTGAGATTATAATAATTACTAATTTTCTTATTCTGAAATGTTTTCCCGCCATAAGTCTTTGGTAACTCTGCTGGCAGGGCCGGCACGCGGCTAGTATTCATGGGCCCTGGCCCCCACCACTGATAGCTTAATTATTGAGTATATGCACAAGTTACGAAAACACCCATCGACGAAACTCATTTCAACGAGACACAACTCTTCACTTCGTCTTCATCCCCAAAAAGATCTCTCATTTCCTTATTTTTCTCATTACCCACGACCCAAAATCGACGTCTTAGAGACACACAGAGAGCAAATGGCGTCGGAAACGAGAGTAGATGTTAGGACCCGTCCCCAATCCCCCCGGGATTAACGAGGAACGCTCCTGATCCCATCTGACAAAGAGTGTCAGACTAGGGAAAATTAAAACCTTTACCCTTCCGGCTTCCAGGGTACGTCAGGATCCGGAGGAGGTATGTGATGTCTCGGTCTCTGCTACAGTCCGCACATCATTCAACCTGAAGGGCATTGAAAACAAAAAGACTGTGAGTGGATAAAAAGTAATAGTTCGTAAATACATTTTATAAAGACCTTTATACCCTTCACTAAAAAACATGCATGCATAGTAAAACCATTTATCCAATCACATATGTTTAAACAACCACATCCATACGGGCCCCTGCCCAAAAACATTTACAGAAAACCATAATATAGTAAACATATGTGGGATCTCAGCCCAAATCCATTTATCATCATAAAACACAATTTCCCAAACCAATTGAAATCATGTTTATCCATTTCATATTTCATATAACCAATCCTATCACGGTATCCAGAGCTATGCGCTTGCTACCCGGGATCTCAAACCCAAGTCTCTCCAGGGTCCACCTAGGTCAATGTCCGTAGATCAATGACCCTCCCGAGAAGTTATAAACCATAGTCTTTCTGAGAGTAAGGAACCCAACGGGGGCGACTCCACTTAGTTAGTGCTCCGTGACTACTCCGGGGTCCACCCAAGCCAATGACCCTCCCCGGAGGAGATCATTCATATATATATATATATATATATATATATATATATATAAGGATGGTATACGAAAAACCATTTGAAATCATTCTTAAAACCTTTAGAGGATTCACGCCCGGCCCGCATAAGCCGTCATGAACCATAAATCCATTTAAGGGTTCATGCCAGTCCCCATAAACCGTCATGAACCATAAAAACCTTTTCAGGGTTCATGCCAGTCCCCATAAACCGTCATGAACCATTAATCCATTTGAGGGTCTCCGACCCGAAATCACAATTTAAAACATAACTGGGCCCTAAGCCCGAATCCACATACAAACTGGGCCTCAGGCCCGAATCATAAACCAACTGGGCCTCGCGCTCGATTTTGTAAACTAAATGGGCCTCGTGCCCTATATCATAAACCAAATGGACCTCGTGCCCTATACATAAGTCAACCGTGCTCCGAGCCCGATTCGTAAACCAACTGGGCCTCGAGCCCGATACGTAAATCAACTGGACCTCCGGCCCGATGCCTTATTAAATAAAATGGACTTCAGGTCCGAGAGTTTGTAAATCAAAATGGGTCTCATGCTCGGTCCATATTTCCAAATCCGAAATCGATTTAAGAACCAAGTGGGCCTCTGGCCCGAGAACGTCACTAAAAGGGATTTCGAGTCCGAGGGTTTCCAAAACAAATGGTCTCGAACCCGAGTTTACCTTTTCAAATCCAAAACCATTTTATGAAATAATTTCCAAAACTATAAGCCTAGAAAATCAGTGTAAAATCGAAAACCTCGATTTACGTGCAAGCACGTAAATCGCCTCGAAATGCGTGAAACCATGTAAATCACAACCATCCAAATCAACATCATAGAATCATATCTATAAAACATATAAAACATTTATGCATGCATCACAGTTTAGAAATCAAGGTCCACTCACAGACCGTCCTAAGCTGCTGCCTCGGTTTGCATGTCGTAAGCCTCACCGGGCTAATCGTCGTCACCGGGACCTCCAAACCTATCCAAATCGTAATAGAGGGTTACTAACTACATAAATAACCCCTCACTAAAGCCCTATAATTTTCCCTAATTTTTAAGTATTTTAAATCTCGAACCTAAACCTTCCGTTGTCCCGAACATTATAGAGACGGTGTCTGATCGACACGAAACCAGTCCCAAAATGTTCGTTACATCGATTAGAGTGTTTCACCTGTTGGATCCTTCCCCAAAGAAGCTACCACGCGCCCCAAGAAGGTCCTGCGCGTGGGCCTCACGCGCCAGGACACTGTTCATCCCTAACCTTCAGTCGAACTGGTTCTCTAGTTCTGAATCCGGCCGAACCGATCTGGACTGGCGTGGCCTGTTCAACGTCCAAACTCTCATATTTTCCATCCTTTCTTTCCCTTTTTGATTCCTAAAACTTCCTAACATTAAACCCAATCTACTTAGCTATTAAAAACACTTGAAAATCCAATGAAAACTCACCTTCCATGATTAAACCAAAAGCTTGATCTTCAAGCTTGATTTCATAGCTTTCTAGCCACCCATTTCCTTCCAAAATGATCCTCCTCAAGTCTCCTTGGTCCCTATGTCTCAATGGAATTGAATAGAATCCAAAACACCAATCAAAACCAAACTTTCACTTTTTGAATATTAAAATGGGCTCTCGGGTTTTGGTCGACTTACCCCCGTCGTGAGCCGCCGTGAGCCAATTACTCTCAGTCCCTCAAGCTTCCTCACATGAACGTATTGATGCAACGTGATGGTGTGATGTGTGTTGTGTGGGTTCGTTCAAGAGAATGGAGAAAATATGGTTTCGGGTTTGTGAGAAACAAAGGAGGAGGATGGCTGATGTTCAAGCGTGAGGGAGGGGGTTTGGACGGCTAGGATGAAGGAAATGAGTGAGATGAAGGGCTAGGATTAAAAGTCGTTAGGGATTAAAATATAAAATTATTTAATTAATATTATTTAATTAGTTAGATCCACAATTTAGGGGTTTGGGCCAATGGGATGAGTGACACTTGTCACTCATCCATGGGTCCTACCTAAATATCTGACCAATCAGATTATGCCACTTAATCATCGCCTTGTAATACGTGCATAGTGAAATCAAACTTTCGTGACCCATAACTTTCCCGTTCAAAATCCGATTTCAGCGTGTCGTCTGTCTACGGATTCGTATCGACTCAATCTACGTAACGGTCCTCGGCCCTTCGCCATCGGATCTCCCAGTTCAAAAGTCAAAATTTGCCCCTTTTAACTAAATTACCAAAATGCCCATGAACTTCCGAACGTCACAACTTCTTCCTCGAATGTCGGAATTGGACGTGCTACCTGTCTATGAACTCGTGACGTCCCGAACTACGTCACAGTCATCGGTCAATGTCCATTTGACCGCCTGAACGAAAATTCAACGTTTTACCCATTTTGGGGGCAAAATCGTCATTTCGCACCGTCCGTCCTCAAGTACCCAACTAATCATCGATTAATCTCACTAATCCTTGATTAGTCACTAATCTAATCCTGGAATTCGGGACAGATCATTACAGCAGATCTAGACGGCAAGCCAATTAAGCCGATAACGATATGGATGATCAGAGCTGGAGGGTTCATCGGATCCCAGTGGGCAGTGTGCTGTGCTTCGGCCGTTGACCGTCCCTAGGTGCTTCGACGTTTTCTTCCTTCAAGGTTTGAGTGTTTGACATTTTCTTCCTTCGATTTCGCTCAAAATACAAGATTTCGGCCAATATCGGCGATTATCGCCGATATCCACGGATATTGGCCGATATCTTCGATTTTGGGGGAAGAAAAATCTTCCCCCCTCCTTAAGTGCTGGTGGTCGGTTTTTCTGATATATCGAAAGATATATCGACGAAACAATCGAAATTTTCATCAGTGGTAGTACTTTCTTTCACATGCTTTCGCTTTACTTTTCTTTTTTCTTCGTTTTTTTGTTTTCTGTTGCCAAGTGACAGTTTTTTTTATATAGACGTTCAACAATAACTTTCTTTGTTTGTCTTATATATATATATATATGTTGACAAAACCCAACCTAAAAAAACACCATATATAACACCATATATTGACAGGTAACTTAAAGTACCAAAAGTAGTCACGAAATCCTATCAGACAAAGGATACATGTAAACTTGTGAGTTCATGCCTCCGCTTCATAATAGCCTCGACTCATGTGTAGCGTTTCTAGAGGGTTCTAAAACTAAGGAAAATGTGTGAGTGGACGAAAATAAAGGTTTCAAAAACATAATTCGAAAATATATGAATTTCCTTTCGTTTTATAAAACTATGGATGCATCAAACTTACTAATAAACACAATCTTAAAATACGTGCAGTAATATAAAAATCCAGTAATTTCATAAAATCTATCTGACGTAACATCAAAACAAGTACCAACGCAAAAGAAAACATGCCAACATAACCATATCAGTCACACTGAACCAATCACACTGAATCCATCAGCATACCAAATCAACAAACCATATCGACTGACCCATCCTCGATGGCTGCAAAGAAAATATCATATCAAATATGCACTACCGATAGGCCAATAACACTCAAGAAAACAAAGCCCCGCTTTGAACATCTAAATAGAGCCCCACTCTGGACGTCCTGGTATCACCTAGGAAAACAGAGCCTAACTTTGGACATCTGGGTGTGGACCAATCCCAAGAAAACAGAACCCAGTTCTCAATGTTTGGGTACTAGTCTGTCTCAGGGAAACAGAGCCCGACTCTGGATGTTTGAGACACCATCAAACACAACTCGAGGAGGGTCCTCCAATCACATCATAATCACGCATATCTAGAATCCATAACCAAACATCAAAACCCAGGGCTAAGCCCAGACCCCAAAAATTGTAACGACCCGTCCTAGATTTCTTTTGCCCCTGAAATGGGCAAACTATTGACTTTTGTTTCGGGCAGTTAGACGGGAGCATGACTTATTCCTTAATCCAGGAGAATTGGGGATGGGTCATGTCAAATTGGTATCAGAGCGCGGTTTATGCGCTCTGCGCGAGTTTATGGCCTCTAGAGTAATTGGTTAGTCGACTTGTGTGTTGTGATGTTGCCGTGGATGTGATGCCTCGACGCGGAACAGCCCGTCATCAACCTGGACGCTAGAGGGATAGTACGATAGTAGGTTCGTTAATGGTTTAGTTAGTGGCGAGATCACTAGCGACTGGGTGCTGGTTGCCCGATGCGTGATGTGGGTGTGACGTGTGCCTGCTTAGGCCTGGCAAGGATAGCTTGGATTGGCAAGGATAACGTGTAAGCCGGAAAGGATAGTGTGTTTTGGCACTGGATACGTTCGATGGATGGCTAGTTAGCCTATTGGGCCAGGTGGCGATCAGATGACGATAGTATGGAATTGTAACCATTTAGTCAGATTGGTTGAGTTTGGACTTGTGCGACTATGAGTAGTCGGATCCCTCGAGTTGCAGGGGTAACGGAACCCAAGATAGTATGAGTTGAGGGATTCCCCCTAGCGATGGTTACTGGTTAATGATTGTGTAGATACTAAGTTAATGGATGTTCCTAGCCGAGTTAGTCGGTTCTGATGACCCTAGTGATGAGGATGATTTGTGGAACCCTATTGTGGTGCCTGGGTTATTAAATGTGATTACCTTAGTGAGAAACCCCAGTACGAGTGCTTAGTTTGGAAAATGTGAGTTAGTAAGCTGTTGTGGCTTGGGCCGACTGTTCAGCCAGATTAGAGGTTGTGCTGCACCCTGCAGCTGAGGTATTGGATGATATGGTGGATGACTCTAGTCGAGTCTAGTGAAATTGTGGAGATTGGTTGACTTGATCCAATTGGTCGGGTCATTGAGATTGTTGTGCAGTGGATCTAGTGGTCTGTTGACCCTAGGTTGCCGTTGTTGGGACCATGGAGCGTTGAGTTGCCCAGAGTTATGAAATATGAGGGAGGTAAGGTTTTCTCCCGAGATGAGATTATGTGCCATGAGCTGGGATGCTTGTGAATTCTTGGATGGGCACATAGTGAGTTGAGATTGTGACCAGTCGTGTGGTCCATACCATACTACTAATTGAGCCGGGATATGCGATAACCCTTGGCAGGTCATGTTTCAGTACGAATGGTCAGGATAAGTGATGATTGGCATCCTTTTGGATGTACATAAACGGTAGTACTCGACATGCGAGTTGGTTGGTGAGTTGGATTGTTTACGGACACGAGAAGGTTGTCCGGGTGAGTTGTCAACGTACGAGATTCGGAATTTCGGGGACGAAATTCTTTTAAGGGGGGAAGATTGTAACGACCCATTCCGGATTTCAGGATTAGATTAGTGATGAATGATAGATTAGTGAGATTAATCTGTGGTTAGTTGAGTGATTTCGGATGGACGGTGCGAAATGACCGTTTTTCCCTTGGAATGGGCAAACTTTTGACTTTTGTTGCGGGCGGTTAGACGGGAGCATGACTTATTCCTTTATCCAGGGGATTGGGTACGGGTCGTGTCAAAAACGCCCAAGACCTCGTAAAATGAGTTATTAAAATATTCATAAAACCATATAAAACCCCAATCCACCAACACCACTAAAATCATATAGACAAATCATATCGAACATTAAACCACTTTCCAAACTCATTAATATATCAGAACACAATAAGACTGATTCCTCGTCAAACGTGCAATATAATGGTCACCGTAAAATCACCCAAAACCATGTAAAATCCCTTAAATTGTACGTAAACCATCATTAAGTAAAACACATTATAAATCATGGAAAACCATATAGAAACTGCATGCATATAATTTAGGAAAAGAAAGTCCACTCACACGTACCATATACATAGTCGAACCGTATTGTACGTATTTCCGTAAATTCTGAGAACAACAAATCCTATCAAAAGTCACCTCTAAGGGTTACTAATTGTCTTAAAATGTCTCCAAATAACTCATACTTTAATCCCATAATTTTTTCTGGATTTTTAAATGAATTAAAACGGACCCTAAATTTCGGACAGTCAAAATTGTCCTGATACGATATCTGATCGCCTTGAGAATTGTACCATCAGACTCGTAAGATCAAGAAATCAAAGTTTCGTGTTGGACAAAATCGCATATGATGGCTCACGCACCCACATACACCACCTAAATTGGCTGCGCATGGGAGCCACGCGTTAGCTAAAGTGACCGTCTACCTCTGGCCAGCTCAGCCCACGGGTCTACACGTATGACCCGACCTGAACGACTCAACCCAGCCCTAAATCACTCATTTCTTAGTCATTTTCATCTCTTTTCATCTGTTACCCTCTAAATCATCTCAAGGTTGGATCCATAAGCTCAAATCAAAGAAAAAACGACTAAAACTTCGAAGAACAATACCTTCGCTTCTCGGCCATGCTCGACCTACAACCTGCGACATCTCCAGCGTCCAAAATCTGTGTTTCGAAGCTCTAATCGATCACAAAACCTCCAAAAAGAGATTAGAATGCTTAGCTCCAAGCTTCCTGGCCTTGAAAGCCAAACCCGAACTGCGAACCCAAAAATAACACGTTCGAGTCCACGATTAAACTCAATTCTCTCCTTTATCTCTCTATTCTTTCTCGTTTTCCTCACACCCTTCTTGCTCAACCTTCACTTTCCATGTCTTCCCAAGCTCTCTATTTCTCTAGTTCATGTTCTCACGGCGTGGGTGTGTTTTGTTATAGCCTTTAATGACTTTTGGCCCACAGCCACCGAAACCCATATCTCAGTACACAAACACACACATAAGTAGAGGCTAGGTCGGTGGAGGAAAGAACATACCAGGTCTTTCTAGAATTGACACATGGCAGCATTCAATTGGTTACCCTTGCAAAAAGACTAAAATGCCCTTGAGGGAAAAATTACCATTTTGCCCTTCATCATTTTTGACTTGTAACGCTCTCATTCGATCTCCAATTTTGGCGTATTTCTTGTCCACGAAATCAGGATCCTGAGACCTTCGTAATGGTCTTCTCATAATTTCCAATAAACGTCCATAGCAAAAAATCAACTATTTGATTTCATAAGCGCAAAATCATATTTTTACCCGGTTTTGCCAAATTTTTTTTTTCTCAAAGGTCTGGATCATTACAGCCTACCCTCCTTAAAGAAATTTTGTCCTCAAAATTTCACTTCACTCATTGGGGTAGAGTCACGATTTCCCACAAATCATAACTTGTGAAAAATATCTATGTTTCATAAACACTAAATAATAATAGCCTTTCTGTTATACAAGTAATTCTCAAACTGTCATAAACAAGTGATTGCACTCCTTAAAATATCAATTCAAACAATAATCGCAATCAACCCTTCAATCAATATAAGGTTCACCCTGTTACGTTCTTTCATCAAGGTTCTACATGTTATCCATCATAGTCCAGTCGACCCCGAGAATTACGCGAATCAACACCGAAATCATAACCATCAACATACACAACAATCAATCATCAATACCCATCATTAAGCACGATAGTCAAACAACACAACTCACAGCCTAGCTCGGGGGCTGTACTCACGCAACATCCAAGTTATGTCTGGGAATTGCACACACAGCATCTAGACATACCACATACTCAGAAATTACACCTTCATCATCTGAACATGTACGAGTATCCATAATCACATGACTAAATCATTGTTTCAACCATATAGTATCTGTAACGACCCGTCCCGAGTATCAGGATTTAATATTATTTAATTATGATTTAGAATGACTAATCTGGGATTAGTTGAGTGAATTCGGACAAATTGTGCAAAATGACCATTTTGCCCCTAGGCGTGGGCAAAACGTTGACTTTTAATTCGGACTATCAAATGGACTTTGACCAATGACGGTGACGTAGTTTGGGACGTCACGAGTTCATAGACAGGTGGCACGTTCGATTCCGACATTCGTGGTGGAAGTTATGACGTTTGGAAGCCCAAGGGCATTTTCGTAATTTGGATGAAATAAGGGAAAATGTTGACTTTTTGATCGGGAAGTCCGATGGCCAAGGCCCAAGGATCGTTAGGAAGGTCTCGATGCCCTGAGTCCGTAGACAGGCGGCATGCATCAATCGAAGTCCGAATGACCGAGTTACGGGTCTGGATGCGTGAGGGGCATTTTGGTAATTTACTACACAAGGGCAGAATAGTAATTTCACAGAGTTGTTTGAACGGTTACTGTAGCACTGTGGATGGGGAACATGGCCAGTGCACGGGAGGTTTGTTTATGGGGCAAATTGCTGGCATAAACTATTGTATATGAATTATGGGATTGTTTATTAATGATTGTGCGATGCAAGGCTGTGTGGGACGGTGAGGTTGGCCATTAAACTATGGCTAGTGCACCTGAAAATGGAAGAAAAGCAGAGTGCTTCCCACATGTGATCAGCCTTTCCAGGGCCCAATTGAGCGGATTTGTGATGGGGAATGTGTTTAAGGGACTGATTGAAGTGTTCTGAGATTGAGAAAGGAAGGAAAGGAGTGAAATTGGTGTGGGATTGTTCAAAAACCCGAAACTGGTTTTTGAAGAGTTCAAATTCGAATTTCAGTTTTCAGGCCAGCCCAAGCCTAATTGTGATTTGAAATAGCTTCCTGGAACTTTACTGAGTCGATCCAGATCAAATGGGGCAAGTTTTGAAGCTCCTAGAGCCATGGACGGACGAGGTGGACGGCCGGAAAATCCAAGCTTGAGTCATGGTGATTGAGGTAACTTCATGTCTAATTAATCCTATGAATTAGTTCGTATTAATCCTAATGAACTTACTGGAAAGTTAATTTGACAATGGTTGAGGAATTGTGGAGTTACGGTGATCGACCCGTTTTGGTGATCACGGGTGGTGGCACGATTAAGGCATGGTTGGTGTTGATCATTGACACAGAACTGAAATTGATTGGTAAATGATTGTTTTAGGATAAAAAACGGAAGGAATCGAGCATGAATTGATGGTTATCTGATCGGGTTAGATCGCGAGTAATCAGACCCGTTTACCAGTCATACGGGTGAGGACGATGACTGTAGCAGTCACTGTAGCAGGCGCGTGGCTTTCACGCGCAGCCACTCACGGCGACGCGTGACGGCACATGGGCACGAATCTCGAGGTGAGGTCAACATGACTTTTGTCCTATGCAATGTAACGAACATTTTAGCGTTGGTTTCGTGTCAATCGGACCCCGTTTCGATATTGTTCGGGTTGTCCCGAAGGTTTTAAATCCAGTTTAAAAATACTTAAAAATTCGGGAAAATTACGGGACTTTAATAGGATGTTAATGAAAAGGTTAGTGACCCTCTAATGTGATTTGAACAGGATTGGGAGTCCCGGTGATAGTGGTGTGTCCTGGGAAGGCCTATGGCACGCGTATCGAGCGCTCAGTTATACGGTCTGTGAGTGGACATTGGTTTTATAAATTCGATGCATGCATAACTGTTTCATGCTTGTTATAAATGCTTTTATATGCTTTGATTTGGATATCGGTGAATTTATGTGATTTCACGCATTTTGAGGCGATTTACCGGGTTGCGAATAAAATCGAGGTTTTCCGGATTTGCACTATTTTCCATAATTGTGGTTCGGATATGATTTTATGAAACAGTTACAGATTTGATAAAGTAAATTCGGGCCAGGGGCCCAGTTGATTTAAGAAATCGGCCAGGGGCCCAGTTGACTTATGAAATTGGGCCAGGGGCCCAGTTGATTTATATATGCAATTTCGGGTCGGGGACCCTAAAATGGAATTGAATAAATGATTTCGGATTTGATAATCAACTATTTGGACTTATGACGGTTTTATGGAAATTCGGGGCAGGGCCCTTGTGATATTTTGGAAATGAATAATAAAATGTGTTCCATAAAACCATCTCGATATGAGGATATATATATTGGTCTCCTCCAAGTGTCGGGGACACTGGAGAAGGTCACGGTGCATTGCCTGCGAGGGGTCATTGTACGGAGCTACCGGACCGTATAGTGATCCAGGAGCAGGATTGCTATGCTTAGACGTCAAGGGACGTCAAACATCGGGGATGTCAGAGATATGGACCCAGTGAGACCCCGGGCAGCACGCGTTGCTTAATACCGTGAGATATGACGTCGGGGACGTCAAGCGTCAGGGAGGCTAGGCATCGGGGATGCCGGAGATGTAAAAATAATAAATGAATATTACTGGATTTATGAAATAACTCTTGGATTAACTTTTGGGATTTGAAACTATACTTTGGTATCCCGGGCTAAGGCCCTAATGGTTATTTCTAAATAAATTTGTGATTATTGGCTTTGGGTGCATGCATATGTTTTTACTGAGGGGCATAAATGTCTTTATAAATATTTTAAACAGACTTGTTTATTTTCGTCCACTCACAGCTTTTTTTTAATGCCCTTCAGGTTGATTCCGGAAGCGACTGCAGTAGAGACTGGGACATCGCACACCTCCTCCATCGATCCTTGTGCACTCCCGGAAGCCCGTTTGGGCAGTTGCAATAGGTTATCCCTTGTCTGACACCTCTTGTCAGACGGGAGCATGACACATTCCATGGTAATCCCGGGGGGATTGGGATGGGTCGTGTCAAGTGGTATCAGAGCAGGTTTTGCTCTTTTGTGCGCGAAGGTCGAGGGTATGATGTCTCTTTAGGCTGCTGTTCCGTTGTCAACCTGATAGATAGTTTTGGGTTTGAGTAGTGGATAATGTGTGTTTGGCCCGATACGCCGTGCGTTAACGTGATTCAACCTAAGTGGGGTTGTTTGTGATTAAATGGTAATGTGGGGACCGTCGGTTCGGTCATGTGATGATGGATTGTTGTGCTACTGGGCACAGCTGGGTTCAAGGAACCCCATTTGAATAATGATATGGAAATGCGAAACTCAGTTGAGTAATGGTCTAAAATATGGACCCTGGTCGTGATGGCTATTGTACGGGGTGTTGGTGCATCGGAGTTAGCCGATGACCTTCGTGGTGTAACCCACGATGGAACCCACGTTGAGTTGATGATTGGATAGGAATTGACGTCTATACGATGTCAGGACCGTGGGGTCGGTCAGGTTGTGGATTTTACTGCGGAAGGCAGTTGGGTTCGGTGGAACCCTTGGGGTGTGATTTTGGAACCCTAAATTATAATTGATGGACAGGAAAGTGAACTTTAAATGGGAACTTGTGCTGCGACGAGCGGCGAAGGTCGTGGATGACCATGTGGATGACTCTAGTGAGTCTAGTCAGGATTATGGGATTCGATCCACGGGTACGGTTATGGGATAAAATATGGAATTCCGTGTTGGATCGAATAATAGTGTGAGGTGTGGATACAGATCTTGACAACGATGACTGTTGGTCGACAGTTGTGTCGAGATGATTGGTTATCGAGGGTATTTAGTGTGGTTTTAACACTTGAGGATCAGGGGACGTTCATTATCCTGATGTGCGGATGGTCAAATTAGGGGTACCCATAGTCGTGGGGTACGAGTGGTGATACGGGATCGTCGTTCGGTATGAACGGAGATCCAGGGTATCAACTTTGCACACAGTGTGCTAGTGTGGATGTTCGTGTGCTAGTGTGGATGTATGGATGCCTGTGTGTTTAGGCAAGTGTCGGTGATACTAGCGCAGGTACTGGTGTCAGTGATTGTGATGACGATGAGCCACGAGTTGGGATGTGACTCTGTCCTGATGGACATACGATTGGTATCTGCGACTCAGTGGTGGTTGAGTCATGGACTGGATAGGATCCAGTGGAGGTTGTGACGTGTTGGGATAAGTCCCAACAGTTATGAGATGATAAGTGATGAATGGATAAAAAGGTATGGTTGAGACTTGAGGAATCTAGGGATGATGTTCCCTATGTCATGAGAATTAGTGGACTTGGGGAGTTGTTGTCAACTCTAAGATTGCTACGGTTGGGTATTGTTGATATCCCCAGAAGTACAAGGAAATTATTGGAATTGGGAATGTCGAGGAAAACCATTTGTGGTATAGATGTGGGATTTGGTGACTGTGAATCACGTGGAACCTGAGGATTGAACCTGTAAAGGTTGAGATGTGAGACGAAGGCAGTAAAGTATTCACATCCAGGAAGAGTTGAGAAATTCCCGTTCGGAATCGGGGTGCGTGCATAAATGATTATTAACGGACGTGAGGTCCGAGTAATGGATTGATTTTGGACACGTGGTTGTCCAAGTGAGTTGAGGATGTGGGAAGTCCAGTGGTTGGACTTGACACCTCATTGGGAGCATGCCTATTCCCAACAGGATTGGAATCTTAGCTTCGATGAGAGTTGTGATTGTGGAGACGAGAGGAGTGCTCGTTTCCGCATCCGTGGTCGGTATGCTGAAGTCGTTGGGGGTGACTTCTTAATTCCTGCTGTGGCAGATGATGATTTTTGTTACCAGTACGTTGAGCGAGTATTGGTAGGTGGACCCATGTTTGGCCTTGGGTCATTGGACACAAGAAGTTGTGTATGATTCTGGATTTGGTGGTGAAAATCGAGGTCGCCATTCCACCTATGGGAAATTTAGCGAAGGATTTAAGAGGGTGTAAGACCCTACGATCAGTTTCAGAAGGATTGTTAGCTACGTAAGCATGTGTGGATCCTAGGTGGATCTGAATTGTGATGTTGTGAACTTTGGGCATGGTGACAATCTAGGATCGTGATGTTACTTGTCGGATGACGTGGTGATGGATCTGGATCGTGATCTTGATGATCCAGATAGGTGGAGAGTTTATCACTCTTACCTTGGTTTATGTGAGTCGTAAATGACGGGACTGAACTTCTTTTCGGAGTGGAGTCCATATGGTTGTTACTCAGGTGCGTAGGTTTCCGAAGTGGTCGGATTTTTGTCAACCTTAGACATGTGGATATTGGGATTGGCTTCCCTATGAAGTCAATCGAGTGTTTTGGGCAGGTAACCGATAGGTTCGGTTTTGGTACGTCTCCGTAGACGTGAACGAGATTTTGGGTTTTGGAACCGAATTTCTGGGTGACGATTCAGGATTCGATTTCGAAGCTCGAAAGTGGATTACCGGATCTGGGTGCGGAATGATTATTCCCATGCTAGTTTACGGAATAATGATATCGGATTCGGATTTGGAAATGGATATTGGGTTGGAGTTTTGATCTGTCTGGTACAGTATCTGACAGATGGACTCTAAAGTGTTAGAACGCGTTGGGCCACGACCTGGGTGGTTGTAGGTGGATTAATGGATAGATGTACGTACAGGGTACGTTGTACGAGGATTGATATTGGATAGGCTAAGTGGTGCCTAGTGACGGTACATGGGATGTACCAGTGGTGTGTGATTAAACGTGTTGGTAATCGGCTTGGTTCCGATATCATTTGTTTGGTTGTGTTTGTGGACTGGACATTGGGTACTATGCACTGGGCAGAGTTATTCTTGTTGGTTCAGCGATTTTATGAGCAGGTGCTCTTAGCCACGGATGGCTAGTGAACCCTAGTATGGAGATGTGTGATCACTGCTGGGCTGGTATTCAATGTGTGTCAGTTACACCACCTGATTGAGTATGATGACGGTATACGTACACTCAGGATGAGTGAGTTGGTGGTCTGTGAAACCACGAGTAGCCTTGCGAGATGAGATCATGTGGTTGATCTTACGCTGCATCGAGGGTGATGTAGTACGGGGTGTTGTCACTGATTAGTCGATGGTTGGAGCCTTACCAGGGTGGTAAAGCTTAGTGGTGACAGTGTGACTGGTGGTGTCAGTATGGACTGACATGTGTGTTTTGGTGACTCCCAGGGGGGGAGCAGACGTCTTATAGATTGATGATTGAATGGAACCGACAAGCTGAAGGAGTCAGCTAAATGGTAAATTGACAAGGATCAGGTGATCAATGTCACTCGCAGTGTTCGAGTGTGGTCGGTACGGTGAGAGACCGTGATGGGACGTCTGAGTTCAGACGAGCTTTTTGTTGGTTAGTGGGTGTACAAGTGTACACAGATGTGAGACCAAATTGATTTTCCACGAGGTGGTTGTGTAATAAGGATATTGGTAATTTCGAGGACGAAATTCTTTAAGGAGGGAAGATTGTAACGACCCGTCCCGAGTATTGGGATTTAATATTATTTAATTATGATTTAGAATGACTAATCTGGGATTAGTTGAGTGAATTCGGACGAATTGTGCAAAATGACCGTTTTGCCCCTGGGCGTGGGCAAAACGTTGACTTTTAATTCGGACTCGGACTTTGACTAATGACCGTGACGTAGTTTGGGACGTCACAAGTTCATAGACAGGTGGCACGTTCGATTCCGACATTCGTGGTGGAAGTTATGACATTCAGAAGCCCAAGGGCATTTTCGTAATTTGGACGAAATAAGGGAAAATATTGACTTTTTGATCCGGAAGTCCGATGGCCAAGGCCCAAGGACCGTTAGGAAGGTCTCGATGCCCTGAGTCCGTAGACAGGCGGCACGCATCAATCGGAGTCTGAATGACCGAGTTACGGGTCTGGATGCGTGAGGGGCATTTTGGTAATTTACTGCGCAAGGGCAGAATAGTAATTTCACAGAGTTGTTTGAACGGTTACTGTAGCACCGTGGATGGGGAACATGGCCAGTGCACGGGAGGTTTGTTTATGGGGCAAATTGCTGGCCTAAACTATTGTATATGAATTATGGGATTGTTTATTAATGATTGTGTGATGCAAGGCTGTGTGGGACGGTGAGGTTGGCCATTAAACTATGGCTAGTGCACCTGAAAATGGAAGAAAAGCAGAGTGCTTCCCACATGTGACCAGCCTTTCCAGGGCCCAATTGAGCGGATTTGTGATGGGGAATGTGTTTAAGGGACTGATTGAAGTGTTCTGAGATTGAGAAAGGAAGGAAAGGAGTGAAATTGGTGTGGGATTGTTCAAAAACCCGAAACTGGTTTTTGAAGAGTTCAAATTCGAATTTCAGGTTTCAGGCCAGCCCAAGCCTAATTGTGATTTGAAATAGCTTCCTGGAACTTTACTGAGTCGATCCAGATCAAATGGGGCAAGTTTTGAAGCTCCTAGAGCCATGGACGGACGAGGTGGACGGCCGGAAAATCCAAGCTTGAGTCGTGGTGATTGAGGTAACTTCATGTCCAATTAATCCTGCGAATTAGTTCATATTAATCCTAATGAGCTTACTGGAAAGTTAATTTGACAATGGCTGAGGAATTGTGGAGTTACGGTGATCGACCCCGTTTTGGTGATCACGGGTTGATGGCACGATTAAGGGATGGTTGGTGTTGATCATTGACACAGAACTGAAATTGATTGGTTAATGATTGTTTTAGGATAAAAAACGGAAGCAATCGAGCATGAATTGATGGTTATCTGATCGGGTTAGATCGCGAGTAATCAGACCCGTTTACCAGTCATATGGGTGAGGACGATGACTGTAGCAGTCACTGTAGCAGGCGCGTGGCTTTCACGCGCAGCCAATCACGGCGGCGCATGACGGCGCGTGGGCACAAATCTCGAGGTGAGGTCAACATGACTTTTGTCCTATGCAATATAACGAACATTTTAGCGTTGGTTTCGTGTCAATCGGACCCTGTTTCGATATTGTTTGGGATGTCCGAAGGTTTTAAATCCAGTTTAAAAATACTTAAAAATTCGGGAAAATTACGGGACTTTAATATGATGTTAATGAAAAGGTTAGTGACCCTCTAATGTGATTTGAACAGGATTGGGAGTCCCGGTGATAGTGGTGTGGCCCGGGAAAGCCTATCGTACGCGTATCGAGGTGCTCGGTTATACGGTCTGTGAGTGGACATTGGTTTTATAAATTCGATGCATGCATAACTGTTTCATGCTTGTTATAATTTCTTTTATATGCTTTGATTTGGATATCGGTGAATTTATGTGATTTCACGCATTTCGAGGCGATTTACGGGTTGCGAGTAAATCGAGGTTTTCCGGATTTGCACTATTTTCCATAATTGTGGTTCGGATATGATTTTATGAAACATTTACGGAGTTGATAAAGTAAATTCGAGCCAGGGGCCCAGTTGATTTATATATGCAATTTCGGGTCGGGGACCCTAAAATGGAATTGAATAAATGATTTCGGATTTGATAATCAACTATTTGGACTTATGATGGTTTTATGGAAATTCGGGGCAGGGCCCTTATGATATTTTGGAAATGAATAATAAAATGTGTTCCATAAAACCATCTCGATATGAGGATATATATATATATTGGTCTCCTCCAAGTGTTGGGGACACTGGAGAAGTCACGGTGCATTGCCTGTGAGGGTCATTGTATGGAGCTGCCGGACCGTATAGTGATCCAGGAGCAGGATTGCTATGATTAGACGTCAAGGACGTCAGACATCGGGGATGTCAGAGATATGGACCCGGTGAGACCCCGGGCAGCACGCGTTGCTTAATACCGTGAGATATGACGTCGGGGACGTCAAGCGTCAGGGACGCTAGGCATCGGGGATGCCGGAGATGGAAAAATAATAAATGAATATTACTGGATTTATGAAATAACTCTTGGATTAACTTTTGGGATTTGAAACTATGCTTTGGTTTCCGGGCTAAGGCCCTAATGGTTATTTCTAAATAAATTTGTGATTATTGGCTTTGGGTGCATGCATATGTTTTTACTGAGGGGCATAAATGTCTTTATAAATGTTTTAAACAGACTTGTTTATTTTCGTCCACTCACAGCTTTTGTTTTTAATGCCCTTCAGGTTGATTCCGGAAGCGACTGCAGCAGAGACTAGGACGTCGCACACCTCCTCCATCAATCCTTGTGCACTCCGGAAGCCCGTTTGGGCAATGGCAATAGGTTATCCCTTGTCTGACACCTCTTGTCAGACGGGAGCATGACACATTCCATGGTAATCCCGGGAAGATTGGGATGGGTCGTGTCAGTATCCACTAACATACACAAGTGTAACCCGAAACATCTCAAGGTGTCACAAGTTTCCATGTATAAACTGTCTGTGTCAGGACCCGACCCTCCTCGGTCAGGACACAACTCATCTAGCACCATATTGTTCTCTTTGGGCCTCGTCCTCACGGTTTTGTTTTCGGGAGCTCATGGTGCAACTTCCCAGGGGGTCACCCATCATGGAATTGCACCAGCCTCAACTCGCTTAACTTTGGGGTTCCAATCCCCCCCCCCCCCCCCCCCCCCCCCCCCCCCACCCCCAAAACAACTTGAGCTCCCAAAAGGCCTAGTGCTAGATAAGTGTGTACCTACACCTTTAAGGCACACCACCATCCTCTCCCAGACCATTCCCCCCTCGCAGGAATGTGGGATTGTTCATCGTTCCCTCCAGGACACGGGTCTTACAATCCACCCCCCCCTGTGGCCCAGCGTCCTCACTGGCACACTTCTCGGTCGGGGTCTGGCTCTGATACCAAATTGTTAGGACCCGACCCTCCTCGGCCAGGACCCGACTCATTTAGCACCATATTGTCCGCTTTGGGCCTCGCCCTCACTGTTTTGTTTTTGGGAGCTCATGGTGCAACTTCCCAGGGGGTCACCGATCATGGAATTGCACCAGCCTTAACTCGCTTAACTTTGGGGTTCCAATCCCCCCCAAAGCCACTTGAGCTCCCAAAAGGCCTAGTGCTAGATGTGTGCCTACACCTTTAAGGCACACCACTATCCTCTCCCAGACCATTCCCCCATCGCAGAAATGTGGGATTGTTCACCGTTCCCTCCAGGACACGGGTCTTATAGTCTGACAGGATTTCGAGGGTACTTTTGGTACTTAAGGTTACCTGTCAGACGGGAGTAGGACTCGGGTATGTTATATATGGTGTTTTTTCGGGTTGGGTCCTGTCAAATCAGAGCTTCGGTTCTGATATGTGTTTGAGATTGTCATGCCTCTAAGATGTGAGCCTCGTGCACAGACTGGTAGTGAGACGAGAATAGGAACCCCATGGTAGTAGGTTTGAGTTTGGGTTTGAATTGGTTATATTGTGTTATGTACTATGTGCTGTTTCTATGACTCACTTGGATTAGTTGCAGTGTTATATGTGTAGCCTGACAGTGTGTTACCTTGATATTTATGATGTTGGATTGGATTAGTGGCGTGAATAGTAGATGTCACGTAATGATAAGGGGAAATAGTTGTATGACTTTAGATAATACGTGAGTCCACTTGTGAAAGTCAGAGAAATAGACGGTGTTTTGGGCCCGAGAAAGTTAATGGAATACGCGCTTCAGTTAGAATAAGTGTTGGTTTTATCGAATTCGATGTGTAGGATAATATTTTGGTTAATAATTATAAGTATCAGCACTTGGTTGGTCTTGACTATCGAATTGGAACTCCAATAAAAGTCAGGATAACCAGTTATGGTTTGAGGGTACTGTTGGTACTTTAGGTTACCTTTCATACGAGAACAGGACCCGGGTAAGTTATATATGGTGTTTTTTCTAGTTGGGTTCTGTCATATATATATATATATGTATATAATCATAAACTAATAATTATTTCTCTTTCTGTGACCTTTTTTTTTGCAGATTATGTGATGATGTTGGTTAGTTGTTAACCCTAGATTCCCACATGTTGAGCCCTTAATGTTCCGCTACTTACATTGACTTGCATATATGTAGAGGAGCTTGGCATTTTTTAGTGGGTAAGCCCTACTCCCAACAACCTACATCGGATGTTGTTGAAAAATCAACCAGAAGTTGCCTAAGTGGTGAATTTTCAGTGGTGCTCGCCTGTCATTTTCTTTCGCAAACACTCGCAAATGCTTAGGAAATTTTTCATTTTCAGTGGGTAGGCCCCATTCCCTGCTACTGGCCATCACCTGCCACTTTACTTCACGCACGGAAGAAGGGGCTCTGTTGCGTATTCCAAATGGTCGACTACATGTCACCGTTTCCGTGGATGGGCCCACACACACTATTGGAATTTGATACAACAACCTGCACTGTTTGCTATATTCTCATATAAGAACATGTGGCGCCTTCCGTGTGGATGTGTGTATATTGAGATTGTTACTCTAGGAAGGTCCCACATGGATGTAGCTCTCTCTCGTGTTGGATAGCTTCCTGTAGTTGGACACATGGCGCATTTTGACTGGTCTCACATTGCCGCCCTATGTTTTTTGTCACTTCGAGATTTTTGGATATCCATTAGTAATGATTTGTGCGTTGACTTGTCTATTTTCCCTTGGTAAACATTTTAAGACGCATTTTCGGACCGGATTAACAAACTATGGGAGCAGGGTGGTTAGTGTAGTCAGAGTCCATTCCTTCGAAAAGATATGGAGTTTGAGGGATCCGAAGACTTTTAAGGGATGGAAAGTTCACAATCAGATGCATTTTTAGATGAAGTCTTTGTGGAGCTTAGGGGAAAGTGCTCTTCTATGTAGGCTCTCAGATATTGCGAGGGGAAAATCCAATAAGGTGGTTGATAGGAAAAATTTCATCCTTTGATCATCGGCTGGAATTTGAATTTTTCGTTCTTGAAAAGTTTAGACGGTAGAAGGCCTTCCAAAAGCTTGGTCAAAGAGTGATTAAGCACTCCACTATGTTTGAAAATTGCTGTTATCCTGAAGAAGAACAACAAACAGAGATTTGACATGCAAGTTTACTCGGGAGGATTTTCTGGTTGCTCTAGCCCAACAAGGTCATCAAGCAGGTGCAGATTTTTTGTCAATCCTTCCGAGCACTTGGTCAAGATCTTATAGGTGGAAATCCAACAATTGAGACCTGAACAGTTTTTCTGTCATATTCCCCCCACAACTTTGCTCCAAAAATAAAATGAGGAGCTAAAGTTGGGTATGATGAGTTGCAGTGGAGTCCTTACCAAAGAGCTAGAGCAGGAGTCGGAGAAAGAACCCGAGCTTGAACCTTAACTTGAACCTGAGTTTGAGGTTAGGAAAAAGGGTGTCCTTGATGTTGATGTTTCAATTTTGAACGACGTTCCCTTGCTTGTAGCTGAAGAACGGATTGAGTTTCAGAAGCTGAGGGTCATCGATGACTTGTTCCTAGAGTTTCCATAGACTAGGTTTTTTTTGTCTATGCTAATATTTTCATTCTAGTATAAAATAATTGGTTTGATTAATAGATATGTGATTTACCAACCACTTTGCAAATGGATAAATGAAAATACTGTTTACGTAGAATTTTAAGATTGAAGTGTTAAGTTTGTTTAAATTAACCTCCAAACTTGTTGGTTCTTTAAATGCTCTATATTGTAGCCATAGGTGTTTAAAATTAGGTTCTTGGCCTCTCAGAAAATGGTTTATGTTTTTTTGTGTTTCCTTCAAGTAGGGGCTTTTACTTCTTAAAAAAAACTTGATGCACTTTATAGAAAAGCTTAAGTGCTTCCAAGAGGAAGGCTTAAGGTGCTTCCTAGAAGAAGACTTTGATGCTTCGCAATACAAATGCTTGGATGCTTTGCAGGGTGAAAGTTTAGATACTTTGCATGGCAAAGACTGAGATGCTTCACATGGAAAAGGTTAAGATGCTCCGTATGGAAAAGGCTTAACTGCTCCGCATGGCAAAGGCTTAGATGCTTCTTATGGTAAAGGCTTGGATGCTTCGCATCGCGAAGGCTTGGATGCTTTGTGTGGTGAAGGTTTAGATACTTTGTATGGTGAAGGCTAAGATTTATATCATGGCAAATGCTTTGATTTCAAAAGGAATGTTTAGTTGCTCTCTGAAGAAAGACTTGAATGCTTTTGGGAGAAATGCTTAAAGTGCTTCCTAGTGGAATACTTTAGTTTCTTCTTAGAGGAAGACTTTGGTTGCTTTGAGTACTTCTTTGGAAGAAGTTTTGAAAATTGTGTATGATATACAAATGTGCTTGTATAAATTCAATTTTATTGATAATTTAAATACCATGCTCTTGAATTTGGAAGTTAACATAAAAATAGAAACTTTCCTGGACTTCTCTGTCTCTTGAACTTTGGATTGACATGTAGCTTATCGAAAGCGATGGTATGATTAATTCCATTGATATGCAGCTAGTTGATGCAATCATTTTTTATGCAGGCTCCCTTGGTTCATTGTTCTCCAGATGATCTGCAGTCTTCTTTTTTACGTATTTAGTAGAATGTCCTTTCTTCTCAAGATTTTGGAAACATCTTTCAAAAGATATGCATGTGCGAATGTTATGCATGTAGCATTCATAATAGGCACACCATTTGGTTTTATCAGCCTTCTCTTAATCGCTTTTGATGAGTCTTGATTTTTTGAACCAAACCTTATCTTTGATCTCATTATGGATTTGGTAGACCGGTATTGTGAATTGCATATTAGGCTTCCCAATGGCTGAGGCTTTAGAAGTTTGGCTCGAATTGCGCTTATTGGACCCTTCATATGAAAATTTTCATCGACGTCCTCTTTTTATGGTAATGATGGTTTGGAGGTTTTCTTGCTTGCCCCGGCATGATCTGGCGCATAAGCAGCAATATTCTTATCCTTCCAACATGCATGTCGCTCTGCTAAGGAGAGCATTTTGGTGAGGTTGCAATGGTTTTTCATTACAATTTCTTTTAAAGATGGTTATCCCTGGGACGCCTTTCCTTGAATTCCATTGCCGCAACTAGATCAATGCATCCGACTATCCAAGATTTTTACTTGCAGTACCTCTGAATGTATTGTCGCGGGGTCTCTTTTGATCACATTCTAATAGTAAAAAGATGATCTTCCTTCATTTAGATAGTGCAAAGTTGTGAGTATTCCTTCACAAATGCTAGAGCCAGCTCTTCAAAAGAAGTGATCGATCTCCCGGGGAGACGATTGAACCACTTCATGGTTTGATCTTGCAGGGAGGTTTGGAACACTTTGCATATGAGTATATCGTTGTGTCTATAGGGAACCATGACTCCTTGGTATTAGTCAATATGCTTTAATGGGTCATAAGTCCCTTTGAATTGATTAAATTTCAGAGTTTTGAACCTTTGAGGGAGCGTTTCCTCCTCAATGTCACTCACAAAAGGCGAGGATGACTGAATTTGGATTTGTAGATCATCTTCAAGATTTCCATCACTTTTGATGAGGAGGTGTCAATCCAACAATCTTTAAACATCATCGGCTTGTACTGCGCATCAATGAGGTGGAGAGTCATTACATGCCAATCATCGTTGCCTCCTTAAATCTTAGTCTTTGATTTCATAGAACATGTGAGTGAGTATGTCTCGTCCCCTTCCTCACCGTGATGGTTAGTACCTCTTGGAGTATTTTTGGAAAGCTATGTGTTGCCTCCTACTCTCATGCTAGTGTCTGACTCGCGATGATGTCCCTACTTGGTCTCTAAGTTGCTCATGCATAGATGCCCTTCGGCGTTGTGGGCTATTTATTCTACAAGTGTGACTTTCCTCTCTAGAGTCACTCAGCGAAGTGTCATGAGACATTATTTGGCATCAAACTATTTCTTTTCCATGACGTTTTGGAACGTCATCTTGCCTTCCAAGTGATGTGAAGTGTTTCCCACGCTCTTGAGTTGTTCGTTCAGCTAAGAGCCGTTGCAGAAGCTTTGATTGCATTTGGACTTGATTGCTCAACCTTCCAACTTGTTGAGATAAGTTTTCTTAAGGTGGTTGGCACTGTGGTGTTCATGACTAACACATATTACATCAAAACCTACTCCTTAGGATTAGGGGTCTATATCAAGTCCCTCTTGTGCGAATTATGTGTCACGTGGTGATTCGCTTAAACTAGGCATTCAAATAAACACTTGATTCAAGCACTTTCAATTTAAAACCCTTTTTGTGTAGATGTAGCATTATTAAATAAGAATCGCTCTGGATTGAGGAATTGAGGGACATTTAAAACGGTTAGTAGAAAGAGTAAAAAGAGGGGGGTTTTGAAAGTTTGTACCTGAAGCTACGATTTACAAACTAAGAATTGAAATGCGAATGCTCATGCTAATTTGAACTTACAAACCATAGATTAATTTCATAGACAAAACCAACATTTTTACGTAAGCAAATCCAAACAACCAACCACATTATTTAATTTACTCCTAACTAACATATATACAGATGATCACTCCCTTTACTTACCATGTCTCCAGACTAACACTTGCACAAACTAAACCAATCACGAACTCTTACCTTCATCATCTCAGTTACTTGCATAAGTTTTTCATATTATAATGCTTTGAAATGCGAACAATAAATTGATAATATGATTCACATTAAGTTGTTGACTGAATACTCCGAAATACGGACAATACATTTTGCATCAAATTGAAGTTTACGCACTAAAACATACGAAGTAACTACAACATTGAAAATAAAACACATGGAGATTGAATCTAATACATGAATGTGAAGGAAGTAGAAAACCACACTCTTCTATTAATTGTTTTATTGCGTTTAAACAAGAAATAATCAAATAGATATCGCATTATAAACATAACAAAGAATAAATATTAGAGTTTAGTTAAATGATAAAACATTGTTACACTTTTGGAATCTCTGAATCGCAGATGGATGCCATGATGGGTGGAATAGGTGGATTGTTATTCACTAAGTTCTCTAAATCGTATATGGAACTTAATGAAGATGAAAGAATTTGGACTAAACTCTTAATATTGAATTTTGGTATTTTGCGGATAGGTTTAAAAACTAAGGAAAACAAAAGTTTGTGAAAAGAGCGACCAACATAAAAGTGAGAAAAGCATCCCTTTAAATAAGGGTACAATCCTAAAATCCTAGGAAATTAATTCCCATTAAAATCCTAAAATATAATCAAAATTATTTTTTTCCTTATTTTGCACAGAAATGGTTCTTTGTTATGCACGACAGAAATCCATATTGAATTGGGTTTAAGTTGATAGCTGGACTTGCGTAAATGGACTTGGTACGCTGCGCTACGCGCAAGTTGGGCCGTGTAAAATGCATGGGAAGTCTAGGTCGATAAAAAATACGGGCTACTGTGCAGATGTTGCAAAATGGGCTGCTAGAACTTGGGCTTCGGAAAATGAATGGGTCGCTGGATATGTTGTCGCATGCAAGCTGGCCTTGAGCAGAAACGAGGGAAATGAGGACAGCTGGCAGGAGATGATGGGCTTGAAAACTGGGCCGCACGCTGTAATAGGGACACAGAAGTTCACGCCCACATCGGACAAGCTCCCTAGGCCATGCGCTTAATACTTGAATTGGGCTTAGCCGTTGTGCTGGGAATTTGGGCTTGCTTGGACATGCAAGCTGCTCATGGAATTCGCTAAGCGTGGCGCACGGAATTCTGGGCTGCGTGGAAAATGTGGGCTTCGGTGCCATGCGGAAATGTGGTTGTGCCCAATGCTGCAAACAGGTAGACTTGCAAGTTGGCAGGATGTATGGGCTTTGCTCTTGGACGAACATGCTGCAATGGGGAAGTAAGGGTCGGTGCAAGTGCTGGGCTACTGGTAGGGATAGGCATTATTACCCATGGGTTTGGGTACCCATGGGTATTAAGTGTATGGACAAAAATAGGGGCGGGTAGAATATACCTGCTTACTTCATAGGCATGGTGAGGGTTTTACCCGTGGGTATCTTTACGTGAAAAAAATAGAAAATAAAACCCTCAAATCATTGTGAAAACTCACCTTTTAGGCGAAGTTTAAGCAATATCAGTCCAAGCCTCACCCTTCGAGAAAACGACTCTCTCATCGACGACACCAGCATAGGGTCCACGGCCGAGAAGGTCGAATGCAACGCTCTCTGGGCCCTAAACTTGATTCATAAACTTAATCTCCAATTTTTTAAGAAGATTTTTGCTGTCTTTGTCCTTAGGAACGAGGGACTAAGAGGGCATGTCGACTTTATGAGCTTCGTAGTCAGGGAAGTGATAGGTTGCACTGTGCTGAAAAGGGTCGATCCCATAGTAGAGGGCAACCGCAAGAAATAGAGTCGCCAAAACTCTGCGGGGCCTCATCGTCTCCAACCTCTGGCTCTAGTGTGAGGGAGAGATAAGGAGGGATGGAGCGAGTCGAAAAATGGAAGAAAATATGAGATGGGGTTTAAGAACATGAAGCGAGGGAGTTAGAGGAGGTAAGGGGAGTAGGTGGGTCACTGATCACCCACTAACTTACCGGTAACCAAAATGTTGTAGATAGGAGGCGTTTACAACGACGACGTTCATCCACAGACCACAATTAGCTTTTATTTTAGGCATTTTTAATTTACGGTGGAGTGGTGAACTTTTTTTTTTTGACAAAACGGTGGACTTTATGATGTGTCAAATTGATAGTGGTTTGTGTGCAAAGATGGAAAAAGTTATTTTTTTTTATGCTTTTTTGGTTTTTTTTTTCAAAAATTGAAAAGTTATTGATTGGATCAAATTTACGGGATAATAAAAAAATAGATAATAAATTAGTTAAAGTAAATAAAAATAATAAATTTCTAATTTCTTCGAATATATTCTATTTGAAAAAAAAAACTAATGAATTTGATTTTCTTGTTTCGAATATCGTCTTCCAAAATCTTCTACCAAATCCTAAATTTAAGTCATTAAAATTGAAAGGTAATTTAGTAAATTAATAATTTCAGTTTTGAAATTAAAGCAAAAAATTCAAAAGAAAAAAAACAAAATAAATGGGTAGAAAAAAATAACCAGAAGTTAGACAAAAAATGAGAAGGAAGAAAAAAAATTGAAAGAGAAAATAAAAGGTAAATTATCATAGGTACCCATTACCCATTGGGTAGGGTTTCGGTAAACTCTCAAAAGTTGAGAATGGGTCTAGATGGGTATACTACCCATTTATGGATTTACCTATACCCTTAAACAAATCCGTTTGACCATCCCTAGCCACTGGTTGGACACTAGGCACAGATTCTATACGGGCTCCAAGATATCTCCAAGGCAGGTATGTGGGTATTTGGCTTGCATTTTAACTTTTAATTATTAATTATTGTAATTAGTACCAAATCATCAATATTTTTAATTAGTACATGCAAAGCATGCAATTAGTTAGAATTGATATTGTTGACACCACATCTGACCAGACTCACTGGACCGTATGTTTAAAGCCCAAGTACCAAACACGACCCAAGCCCACATCGCTTACATAGCCCAACAATGGGCCTAAGATGAGATGACACATAGAAGACTCTCCACCCTCGATCTGCATAACAAGTGCCCGCACACAAGTCAAAGAGCATTTATCCCACATCGAAACTATGGGAGTTGAACATTTCACTCACCTATACATAAGGGATACACATTTCCCAATAAAATCTAGCAAACATGCAGGACGACAAGGATCTCGGCAAGATTACGCCTGGGCAAAGGTTCAGAGCACCGAGAGACCACTCTCCTAACTTTCTACAGATCGTCGAGAAGGTTCAGAGTGACATGGCTGAGGTAAAAGCCAAAGGTACACAAGCCAAGTCAAGGTGTCAGGCACTGGACGATTGGTACACCGAGGTTGCCGAACTACTCTAACTCGCACATGCTGAGCTCAATGCCCATCGGGCTCGAGTCTAACCAAGGAGGCCAAATGGGTGGTGGCCGCGTCAAGAACACCGAAAGGAATAGTTGAGCAGTGGGGAAAGAAAAACTCCACACGACCACCGAGCCAGCCAGGGAGCCCACTCGGATGATCATCATCTCGGGTAACAAACGAGGGGACACTAGGATCTACCGTGATGCCCACGACGCCGTAAGTGAGGGCTCCCGTAGACATCAGTCGCCTCTTGGCCTCCAGGTGCACGAGTAATCATCTCAGCTAGCAGGGGTCTCTTCGGGTGACATCCCAGACGCTTGACGTCCCAGACGTCATATTTCACGGTAATAAGCAACGCGTGCTACCCGGGGTCTCTCCGGGTCAATATCTCTGACATCCCAGATGTCTGACGTCCCAGATGTCTAATCATAGCATTCCTGCTTCTGAATCACTATACAGCCCGGTAGCTCCGTATAATGACCCTTCGCAGGCAATGCACTGTGACTTCCCCAGTGTCCTCGACACCTGGAGGTGACCATCACATATCCTCGTATCAAGATGGTATATGGAAAACAGTTTCACAAAGTCATTTCAAAACATCACAATGGGCCCTGTGACACGACCCACCCTCAATCCCCCGGGATTAAGGGCTAAGTCATGCTCCCATCCAACTTACGTGTGAAACGAAGGCTGAACCGATGTCCAACCTCTATGAGACACGTAAGTCGGACAAGAGATTTCCAAACGAACCGTTCAACACTGCCAGACTTCCTAGAGCGTGCAGACTCTACTATGGATCGCGTGTGTGATGTCTCCGTCTCTTTCAACCAACAGCCCGCACCGCAACAACCTAGAGGGTATCGAAAACACAAAAGACTGTGAGTGGAAAAAAATAAACAATACGTTTTGAAGACAGGTTATAAGAAAAGTACATTTATATCCTCCGTTTAAAAACCAATGCATGCATATCAAAACCCACGTCATAACACCATTTCATATTCAATTATGAAAACCGAACTTATTTCCTTTTTCTCAAATCCCGGGCCTCAGCCCAAAACCATCAAAATCCATATCATCCGGGTCATAACCCAAAACATCGGAAAACCATTATTGAAAACCATCCATATCATCGAAATCCAGAACACATTTGAATTCCATTCCAACCAATCGAACCTACTGGATCTATCCGAGTCTTTAAACTCCCGAGTCTTTAAACTCAATAGGCCTACGGGGGAAATCACAATATCCGAGTTTTTAAACTCCCGAGTCTTTAAACTCAATCCGGGTCTTTAAACCCAATCTGGGCCTGCCCCGTCATAATCATATCCGGGTCTTTAAACTCAATAACCAGATCCAGAAAATCCAATCCAAAACCATTTGAAAATCATTTCCAAATCCGAATTCGAAATCACCATTTCGAATTCTAAGCCGAATCCGAAATCTATATCTCGAATCCAAATCCAGAATCATATCCATCATCCATTTCCAAATCCGAATCCGAAACCATCATTCCGTAAACCGGCATCTGGAATAACCATTCCGAACCCAAATCAAGAAATCCACTTTCAAGCTTCAAAATTGAATCCACAATCATCATCCTGAAATCCGTTTCCAAAACCCGAAATCATGTTTATTGAAACCACTTTTATGAACTGAGCTTCAAGCCCGAAATCATTTTTCCAAAATCCATTTTAAATCATTGAAATCAAATCATAATTCAAATCCCAAAATCAAATCATTAAAACCTTGGTCAAATCACAGTATAAATCGAAACTCGTAGAACGTGCAAATACGTACTTATCTCGAAATCCGTGCAAAATGGTAAATCATCAATATTAATTAGCCAATATAGAAATCATGTATAGAAAACATATAAAACATATATGCGTGCATCATAACTTTGAAAGCAAAGTCCACTCACAGACCATTAGCGTCGCTCGCCTCGATACGCTTGCACTTATGCTTTCCCGGCTAATCCACTATCATCAATTTTCCCAAACCTTTCCAAATCCCATAATAAGGTCACTAACTACTTCATAATGTTCATACTAAAGCCCCGTAATTTTTTTGAATTTTTAACTATTTTTAACCGAGCCCTAAAACCTTCGGACATCCCGAAACATATCGAGACGATGTCCGATCGACTCGAAACCAGTGCCAAAATGTTTGTTACATCGAATAATTTAAAATTTGTGTTGGGAACTTCCCCAAAAGGGGCCCCACGCAGTGGCACTATTCATCATCTTCAACCCGTGTTCAACCGGTTCAGACCGGTCCAACAGTCCGGCCGGTTCAACTAAACTGGCGTGGGCGGTTCGATGCTGTTTTTTTTATCCTTTCTCATTCCAATTTTAATCCTTTTTATTGCTAACTACTCGTCTCCTTCTTTGTGGTTTTGCAGCTTTTTAATCCCTGACTAATGGAGAATTGTGAATTAACGATTGTTTTGTGGTTTTGCTAACTACTCGTCTCCTTCTTTGTAATCATTGTCCTCGGTGAATTGTGAAGGAACAGAGTTCTCAACTCCCTCTCCATCTCTGATTCCCTATTCATGGGTCAGGGGATCATTTTGAGAACGGTTGGGTTCAAAATCATCCATTTTTCCTCTGTTTTCACTCTCACCCGTGCACACACACATCCCCTGTTTTGAAATCAAATGAAGGCGGTGGAAAGGGTCTACTGCCTTCTAGAGAGAGACATGTGTCCACAATCTGGTGGTCACAGCATCCCAAAACTGCCAAATGTCCGAATTTCACTGGGCACAGATCCCTATGCAGTCGAATGACCAAAATGCCACTGCCTTCATAAATTACCATTTTGCCCTTCGCTTATTTAGACCAATAACTAAACCGTCCGAAGTCCAATGGCAACATGCCGCCTGTCGTTTTACTTAAGGAATCGAGACCTTCCTAACGGTCCTCAAAATGCGTGAGAAATCACTTGTCGTCTAAAAATTCAACCATTTGCCCTATTTCATCCAATTTACCAAAATGCCCTCAACCTTCCGAACATCATAACTTCCTCCTCGGATGTCGGAATCGGACGTGCCACCTGTCTATGATCTCGTGATGTCCCGAACTACGTCACGGTCATCAGTCAAAGTCCATTTGACTGCCCGAGCAAAAAGTCAATATTTTTGCCCATTCTAGGGGCAAAATCGTCATTTTGCACCGTCCGTCCGAATTCGTCCAACTAATTACTGATTAACTTTACTAATTCATCATTAATCACTAATCTAATCCTGATTTCTGGGACGGGTAGTTACACCCTGCCCGAAATATCTCATAAAACATCACAAATCCATTTAGGGTCATGGACTCGAAATCACATCTATAAAACTCAACTGGGCCTCATGCCCGATTTTGTAAACCACTGGGCCCCCGGCCCGATCACATGACTCAAAAGGATCTCAGTCCGATTTCGTAAACCAACTGGGCCCCTAGTCCGATCACATAATTTAAATGGGTCTCATGCCCGAATTCATCTTTCCAAAACAAAAAACATGCCACATAATCATTATTAAACTCACAATCACATAGTAATAGCATAAACTTGTAAACCTCGAAATACGTGTAAATACGGGTTTACCTCGAAATACATGCAATCGTATAATCCACCAGTACCACAATCATCATCATAGAATTCACGTATGTAAAACATATAAAATAGTTATGCATGCATCACTGTTTAGAAAACAAAGTCCACTCACAGACCGTCCTACGTTGTCGCCTCGATACGCGTGCCATAAGCCTTCCCAGCTCACACCACTATTATCGGAAGTTCCAAACTTGTCCAAATCACTTTAGATGGTTACTAACCACCTCATTAACCTTTCATTGAAGCCCCGTAACTTTCCAAAATGTTTAATTATTTTTAAACTCGATTCAAAACCTTCGGACACCCCGAAACATATTGAGACGGAGTCCGATTGACACGAAACTAGTCCCAAAATGTTCGTTACATCGAATAGATGATTTCACATGTTGAAGTCATCCCTAAAATATCCCTCACGCGCCCCCACGTGCCACCCAATGTTGCTGTGCGTGGGCCTCATGCGCCGGTGAACAATGTCACCTTCAACCTCTGGTGAACCGGGTTCTGAACCGGTTCACTAGTTTCGACCAGACCAGACTGTCGTCCCCGGTTTTCTCCAATTTTCTACCTATTTTCACTCCCAACTAATCCTATAGCTTCATTTCACTAATTCTAATCTATTAATGACATCAAAACCTGAAATTAGGGGATGACAATTACCTCCCCGATCGACAATCCACCCTTCCATTTTCCTCCGCCGTCTCCGGCAACTACATGCCACCTCAGGCCCCGAAACCAATCTTGATTGACTCCTGGCAGCTCCCAGATGCTCACCTAAGCAACCAATTCGAAAAACAATGACCCAAACACGATTTGCCATTTTTGAATACAATATAGCATTTTATGGGAAAATGGCCTACTGTCGCTTTTGTGCACCTCCAATTGTAACAACCCGTCCCGAGAATTGGGACGTGTTTGCACGTTTTTCGAGAAAAAGACGGTTTTAGCACGTTTTACGAGAAAAAGGTGGTTTTGGAAAATAAAGATACGGTTTTCGGGCTTTCAAAGGATAAATGATTTCAATGATTATAAAGGGATTTTGGAGCATGATTTCGATGATCAAGGTTTTCGATTTTAGAATCGGATTTCACTAATCGGAATTTGGTTTTAAGATTGGAAAGTGGACTCCGGATTTGGGTTCGGAATGACGGTTCTGGATGCCGGAAGGGCATCGGACCAGTGGTTTCGGATTCGGGTTTGGATGTGGATTGGTAAATGGTTTTCAAATGGTTTTGAGATTGGATTTGCTGGATCTGGATATTGGGTTTAAAGACCCGGATATATGTGACGGGGGACCGGCCGGATTGGGTTTAAAGACCCGGATTGAGTTTAAAGACTCGGGAGTTTAAAGACTCGGATATATTGATTACCCCCGTAGGCCTTGAGTTTAAAGACTCGGGAGTTTAAAGACTCGGATATGATTAAGGCCTGGATTGAGTTTAAAGACTCGGGAGTTTAAAGACTCGGATAGGTCCAGCAGGTTTGATCGGGACATTTATGAGTTAATGTTCATGGTTTATGATACAGTTTTCTGATACTCATGTGTGGTTTCTTATGATATTTCATAGTGTTTCTGTTTCTTATGATGTTTAAGAATGATTCTTTTATTAATGTGTTTATAACTGCTGGTTATGCATGTGGTTTCAAAACGGAGGGTTTAACTCGGTTTTCTTATAAAATGGTTTTTGAACTTTTGTACTTTCTGGTCCACTCACATTTTCTGTTTTAAATTGCCCTCCAGGTTGTGGAGCTAGCGCGGGGTCTTGACGTCGAGGCAGAGTCTGAGGCATAGAAGCGACGTGAGGGATCCTAGAAGAGTTTAAAGGCTTCTGTGTGCGTGTACTTTCTCGGTTTTTATTTTTCTTGTAATGTAGTGCTATGCTCTGTAAACTATAAGGATTTTGGGATATTTTGTAATTACTCCTGCGTTTGACTGGGTTCGAGTAAGTGTTCCTTAGGTGTTGTGTCGGGGAGTCAGACGGGAGCGGGATTTACCTCGGGTTTCGGGGTGAAACCGGGGTGGGTCCTGACACCAAGGCCACCACCAACCTCGTCTCATCCTCCTAATTCTCAAACAACCCACCAAAACAGTCCATCATCAGTAGAACCTGGCCCACCATTTTCGAATTCAAATGAAACAGAGCATATGCCTACCTTCCTGCTCTTGCCACCGCACACGGTGGCCCTCCATGGTGGCACCATCACGTTCCTCACCACTCACTTACACTTTTCCATTCACACTTTACTTGCATTAGTTTAGGATCAAAAGGTTTATGGATGAGGTTTGGGTGCTCGGGTTCATTGAAGAACAATGGGAAATGATGAAGATCGATGATGATGATCATATGATAGTTTGGTTAAAGAAATGGACGGTGAAGATGAGATGAGAGATAGAGATTAATGGTTCGGATGAGAGATGAGAGTTTAATTAATTAAATAATTGATGACCAATAGACATAGATCCACATTTTGGGGGTTCCAAGCCATGGGATGAGTGACACTTGTCACTCATCCAAGGGCCCCACACTAAATATCTTCCTAATTAGCTTTAAGTAATATTTTATTCGATTCCCGAAACGTTATATCCCCGATTTCTCACTCGTGACCATAACTTCTCCGTTCGACGTCCGATTTCGACGTGCCGCTTGTCTATGAATTCGTATCAACCCGATCTACGTAATGGTCCTCGGTCCTCGGCCCTCGGCCATCAGACCTCCCGGGTCAAAAGTCAATATTTTTCTCACGACTAGTGGTAAAACGATCATTTTGCACATTTCGTCCGATTTCTCTCAACTAATCCCCGATTAGTCATTCTAAACCATAATTAATTAATATTTAATCCCGATATTCGGGACGGATCGTTACACCATTACATTGCCCAAGTCTGCTCCCAGCAACAACCCATCAATGTCGGCTCAGCGCTGTTCATTTTTCCAGCAAGCAACTTTCGATTTTCAAATAAAACAAAGAGACTAATTTCCCCGCATAATTAGGATTTATACTACCTTTTTAATTAGGATTTTTATAACCTTATTCCTTTAGGACTTCAATATTAATTAGTTTAATTATTTTTCTTTTAGGATTTAAATTGTGAACTCCTATTTATTTGAGGATTAATTTTCTCCTATAAATAGAGAGGCTTAGATTATTTGTAAAGGGTTGCAAATTATTTGTATCAAAGCTCTACTTAAACCAATTTTCCCTTTTTAATAAATTCAAGATTTCTTGTGCAAAACTAATTACACCATATCTCACCTTCTACAACATTCATCCGTGACATAGAGGAGTGTCTCCAAGTGTCTCACCAAAGAGTGCCTAATCACTTCGTATCCATAGGGTGTTCCGAAGAGAAAAAGTACAACACGGTCTTTTTACCTAATAGTTATCTTTTGTGCTTGAATGTCATGGTTTATGGACTGATTTCTATTATTATCCTTGATTTTATGCATTGTATTAATTTCAATAATCTTCCATATGTTCTAATATTTTAGTTTTTGTTATGCTTGTATGTTGATACTTAATGCTTGACTAGATAGAGAAGTGTCTTCAAGTGTAGATCACTGAAAGTTCGGCGTGAGTGTCTCCCTGCACGTACTTAAAAATATGCAATTATCTCGTAGAACTAAGGTTATAGAATTTCGTAGGTTTGAAGTTGATATAAATCATGAATGAGTTAGGTATAATAATGAGTTGACCACGTGTAAATAATATATTAGGTTAGTTTATGTTTAATTTAATTACTTAGGACTTTAAAATCAATTTTTACCCCCAATTAACCAATCAAATGACAATCATGGTTAGGTACCAATGCTACAACCTACAAAAAAAAGTTTTTAATTGCATATGTTTCCTTAAGTGTTGAGTGTGATTTTGTGTTTACTTTAATGCTTAGTTTTTGTGTATCAATTTTTGGCGCCGTTGCTGGGGAGTGAAATAATCTCTTGTATGATTTCGTTTATGTATATATGTTCATAATGCAAATATTATATCAGTACATATTTTCATACTTGTATATAAATTGTAATACTTTTTGTTAGAAACGTTTCTTTGTAAATATATTTTTTAAAACACAAAAAAAAAATTCTAAACAAAAAAATTCAGAAATTAAAAATAAAAGAAATAAGAAAAAAAAATTCTCAAATAATATAAGGAATAAGTCGTTTTTCAAACTAGTCTCGGCTATATGTGGATCACTTGTGCTCGGAGTTTAGCTCTTCATCTTTAATGGAATAGGTGAAGTTTCATTTGTTAACTTATTCCTAAACCCTTCATGGCCCTTAGAAGTCATCTGGTTGGGACGGAGTTTGTTAACACTAGAGTTATCTTAGAACGAATACACGTCTGCTCCTAGTAAGAAATTTTCAAGGTGATGTCTAGGACATGAGATAATGTATGTTATAGGCCAGCTATGAGAAGTAGGATTTTGGGGTTCCAAAATCATGTTTGCACTGAGAAGTAGGACATCGGAGTTCCAAAATCATCCTCCCGTTGCATGTGTTCTTTCTACCTGGTCACTTTGGACTTGCCCAAACGGGGACAATGGTTTGAAATCCAAGCTAATGACTTGGGCCGCACGGACGTAGAAGTCTCCATCTAAACTTTAAAGCCATGTGACTCATCTATAACTTTGACTTCCCAACGTATAAATTGTTTCCTATTAAATGTTTTAGAGTTTGCATGAATCTCAAAACCTTTATATTCAAAATCTTACTTTCGGGAACAAGTAGCCCTTTTGTTTACTTTCTCCTTAACCCTTTATGATGTGTGGATTTCATCACCACACACTATAGACTCAAATCTATGGACATGAGGTTGGGGCGGAGGTTGTAAACACTTGGGTTTGGTAAACCTCTATTTTGAAAACTTCCATCGGTTGGTTATGATGTCTATGCGGGTTATGATTGGTGACAAGTGGGGCACTAAGAAGAGGACTCCAATGGGGTACATACCCTGGCCAGGTTAGCCTCGGGGTGTTCTCGAAATTAGTCTTTGCTTCTCGCGTTACATCTATCCCAACTGGCCATAATTAACATTGAACGGTGGAGGGAATTGAAATATATTTATCAGTACGCACATGTCGTAAGCCCAAAAAAATACTATGAGAAGCGAAGTTGGAAAGTTATTCATGTCACTCTAAGACTCTATTTATTGCATTGGTAGATTGCATACCCTCCCTACGGTTTCATGATGCTCAGATTTCATCATCGGGTCCCCTATGACTAAGTGAATCTAGGGAAGTGTGATCAAAGGTGCAGAGCATTCTTTTCATGCACTGTCAAATAACTCTTATGTCTTATGCAGGTTCTAACAATTCCCCTTTTATGCATTGACACCATTCTTCATGTAGACTTTTATGTATTGCATTAATTTGGTCGTTTTTGAACTTGTGTCTTTGCATGCCATTTTCGTGACTCTACCTTGCATATTCTTAAACTATTTTTACTTCTTTGCTTTTAACTTATCTATAACCCATTCTTTGTACATGCAATTCTATTTTGTGTATATTCCTTTCTATTTCTCATCTTCTTTTATGTACATATTCTCACCTAACTCTCTTGAAGAAACACTCGATATGCAATTCACTTAATCTAAGGTCCATGAACTAGACTTAGGGGACGCCCTTGTCAAAGAGTTGGTAATTGCACTTAACCCTCAGATTCGAGATGGATTGAAGCCTTACCTAGAGCTAATGGGAGAGCACGAAGCGGAGTTCGAAAGAGTGCATAGACCTTGCATCGTATGAGTTGATTGAAGCACTTTGTCTAGGCTACAGACGTTAAATTCTAACGTTTTTTGGGAGGCAACCCAATGATGGAGAAGTAGAGGATCCATCAAAAGGATATTTGCTTTCTTACACCCTTCACTCTCTTTACTTTAGTTACTATATGTCTTATTGCTTTATTTTCGTGAATCATTCATCTTTACTTAGATTCTATGCTTTCATTTTCATACATTGAGGACAATGTCTGATTTAAGTGTGGGGGAGGGGTTTACAACTTCATTGAGTCTTATTTCAAAATTTAAAAAAAATTCAAAAAACAACAAAAACCCAAAAAGTTTTTCATGTATTTTAGCCTTTAGTCTTGAGACTTTTTGTTTGAACTTAGTGTTCTAATGAGTCTTAGGTTGCTCTTTAACCTGTTGATGATAAGAATGACAGATAAATGAAGACAACATGGCTAAAAGATGATAACTACAACTTGAATTCATTTTTTAATGATTTATGATTTAAGTTTTTATGACTTGTAGTAGATAATGCATGATAAACTAGTACAGAACGAGCATGTTAAGATTTGTATAAAACTGATATATGTTTAGGTAAAACTGATATATTCATTCAGCTCCATAAGGGGCTATTTATATGCTTACGTAGGGTTTTACAGGTTTAACACAAAAATAAAATAAACTAGGAAACAAAGTCCTAATTGTACAAGAATTAGTCAACTACACTAATTAGGAAAAACTAGGAAACAAAGTCTTAATGGTATAAGAATTAGTCAACTGCACTAATTAGGAAAACTCTTTCCTGAATTCATGCACACGCCAACACTCCCCCTCAAGTTGGAGCATAAATATCACCAAGGTCCAACTTGCTCAGTGTGTCCTGAAATACTCGGCTTGAAACTGCTTTTGTCAAGATATCTGTCAACTGATCTTCTGACTTTACAAACGGACACTGAAGCGTCTTGTCTTCTAACTTCTCTTTGATGAAATTCCTATCCAATTCAACATGTTTAGTTCGATCATGTTGAACTGGATTATGAGAAATATTAATGGCTGCAGTATTATCGCAATATAATTTCATGGATTTTTCCGGCGGAAAACCTCACTCTGTTAGAACATGCTTAATCCGTAACAACTCACAAACACCATGTGCCATACCTCTATATTCTGCCTCCGCACTTGATCTTGAAACAACATTTTGTTTCTTACTACGCCAAGTAACAAGGTTACCTCCTACAAAGGTAAGGTAACATGAAGTGGATCGCCTGTCTGTTTGGGACCCAGCCCAATCCGCATCAGTATATCCAATTACATCCAGATGTCCTTGCTTCGAATACATTAACCCTTTGCCAGGAGTGGATTTCAAATATCTCAAGATGCGATTCACTGCATCTCTATGAACTTCTCTTGGGGAGTGCATAAATTGACTTACAATACTCACAACATATGCGATGTTCGGTCTCGTATGTGCCAAATAAATTAACCTCCCAACTAGGTGCTGGTATTGCTCCTTGTTAGTCGATTTATGATCAGTACACTCACCAAGCTTGTGATTTTCCTCCATAGGTGTATTAACAGGTTTACACCCCAGCATCCCTGTTTCAATTAATAAATCCATAACATATTTTCGTTGAGACAAGAAAATACCTTGCAGGGATCTAGATACTTCTGTCCCAAGAAAATACTTAAGTGTACCAAGATCTTTCATCTCAAATTCCTTAGATAAGTACTCTTGCAATGTTTTTCTTTCATCAGGATCATCACCTGTTACGATCATATCATCAACATATACTATCAAGGTTGTAATTTTGTTTCCCCTATGCTTCAAAAACAAAGTATGATCAAAATTACTTTGTTTATATCCGAATGCCCTCATAGACTTTGTCAATCGCCCAAACCAAGCTCTAGGTGACTGTTTCAAACCATACAAAGACTTCTTTAATTTGCACACATAGTGTTTCGATTTAGGACTCATGTTACATCCTAGCGGAGGATCCATATAAACTTCTTCTTCTAAGTCACCATGTAAAAAGGTATTTTTGACATCGAATTGATGTAATGGCCAATCCAAGTTTGCAGCAAGTGATATAAGAATTTGCACGGTATTGATTTTTTCTATAGGAGCAAATGTCTCCTGATAATCTACTCCATATCTCTGAGTATACCCTTTTGCCACCAATCGAGCTTTGTACCATTCGATTGATCCATCTGCCCTTAACTTAATTGTATAAATCCATCTACAACCCACAGTTCGTTTGCCACTTGGGAGAGGCACAAGTTCCTATGTGGAATTCTTTTGAAGAGCTTGCATCTCATAATTCATCGCTTGTTTCCAGTTTGGATCCATCAGAGCCTCATCTACACTGCTTGGTGTAGACAAAGAATCTAGTTGTTTGATCAACATGGCATGTGGTGCAGATAATCTGTGAGTGGAAACATGGTTGTTAATCGAGTACTTTACTTTAGCTTTGGGATCTGCTTTGTATTGAATCTTCGGGATACCACGATTCTTACGAACAGGTAATTGGTATGGTTGTAAATTCACCTCATTAGATGAATTTTCTGAAAAAAAAAATAAGTTAAATAGAAATCTTCAACATCAATGGTCTGGGATGTTACCTGGGTTGTAGTTTCAGAAGACACCTTGGAGGATAATTGGTTAAATGGTACAGAACCGTCAGAAACGGGCATCAATACATATCTTTTCTCCCCCTGACTGGGTGGCTGGGTGACGGGCATTAATTCATCAAGACGATCGGACACAGTTTCTGAAGTGGTACCTGACGAGCTAGTTAATGCATCCTTAACCGGCAAATGACATAACGACTCCAAAGTAACGAATCCATCTGAGTCGATTTGATCATCAACAGTATCCGAATTCTCCCGTGTCTGAATGCCCCCAGAAAAATACATTTCTTCTTCCCGAAAAACCACATCCATAGTGATGTAAAGCTTCTGAATAGGTGGATGATAGCAGCGATACCCTTTTTGATGTTGGGCATAGCCAATAAACACACACTTTAGTGCTCGAGGCTCCAACTTGTTGCGCTGATGTGTATAAAGGTGAACAAAAGTTACACATCCAAAGACTCATGGCTCCAAATTGGGAGTGTAATGAAGAGCACAAAACTGGCGGAGGGCTTGTAATGGCATTTGGAAGTTCAACACACTGGAGGGAACCCGATTAATAAGATACGCAGCAGAACACACTGCTTCTCCCCAAAAAGAACGAGGCATGTGAACATCAAACAAGGAAGCTCGAACCACTTCTAACAAATGACGATTTTTCCCCTCTGCTACACCATTTTGCTGAGGGGTATATGGACATGTTCTCTGATGTTCAATGCCATGAGCGTCCAAAAATTGACAAAGATCATGATTCACAAATTCACCCCCATTATCAAAAATTGACAAAGATCATGATACACACCTCACCCTTGGTTTTCAAGAGAGAAATCCATGTCATACTTGTGCAGTCATCAATAAAGGTAACAAACCAACGAGCACCAGAAGGAGTAGAAACTGGAGCAGGACCTCAAATATCAGTATGAACGATAGCAAATGGCACTGTACTTTTGTTCAAACTCAAAGGTAAGGAAACTCGATGGCTTTTTTCCAGTTCACAAACATCACATTGAAAACTAAAATCTGAAAGCTTACTAAACCATGACGGAAACAACTTTTTTAAGATATCAAAAAGAGGCATGACCTAATCGTCTATGCCACAACCAAATAAGATTTTGATTTTTCTCGTTCACATCTCCACTAGTCTTGAAGGCTTGAGAAATCCGTGTCTCACCACTTGGTGCCAAATCCAAATAATACAGCTTGCCCCTCCTAGTACCATAACAAATTATCTTCCTTGTGAGAATGTCTTGAAAAATACAACAATTTGGCCAAAAGGTTACAGTACAAGAAAGAGCATGAGTAATTTGCGCCACAGACAGCAAATTAAAATCCAAGGATGGCACAACAAGTACGGAATCCAGGTGTAATGAATCAGTAAGAGATAACGAACCCTCTCCAACAACAAGAGAGGAACTACCGTTTGCATTGGATACTACTGACTATGAAGATGGAGACAAATATGTGATTTTATACGAATCACATGTCATATGATCAGAGGCGCCTGAATCAATAATCCAGACATCATTGGTGGGGGAGGTGGAAGAAACATTCAATGCATAACTGGTTGTACCTGATGTAGCCACGGACGCAGATGCAGAAGCATGTTCATTTGGTTTGTGGCCACTTACAGGAGGGGTCTCCGGAGTAGCGGAGGCTTGGAGTGCCTTATGACCACTTCTTTTGTTCTTAGAGTGATCCCACCAAGATGGAAAGCCAACTAACTCATAGCAATGTTCATGAGTATGCTTCGAACCACCACAATGAGTGCACTTGAAAACTAGTTTTTCTTTCACCCCCTGGGTGAAGAGACTCCCGTGAGATGAAGGTGTTCCCTTGGAACGTTGAGCCACCATGACCGTAGCATCAAGAGAGGCAGTAGCACTAGTAAAATTGGCACGTTATTGTGCATCACGACGAACATAAGCAAAACTTTGGTCGAGATCCAACTTAGGTTCCTTACAGAGAATTTCACTACGGACTTGATCAAATTCGGGATACAATCCAGAAAGAAAAATATGAACTCGAAGACGGTCGAGTTTTTTCTGGTATGCATCAGTGTCAGCAGCGCACACCATAGATGGAGGGTCGCGATGATCCAGTTCCTGAAAAAGACTCTAAAGCATGCTATAATATTTGGAAATAGGTTGGCCATTTTGTTTGAGGGTGAATGCTTTCCTGTTCAATTCATAAACGTGAGATTCGTCGGATCCATCATAGAATATTTTCTTGACAGCGACCCAAATCTCCTTGGCAGTGCGAAGATGAATAAAGCGACCCATCAACTCGGGAGACATAGAATCAATTAACCACCCTTTGACCCGTACATTTTCAGTGGTCCACGCATCAAAATTAGGGGCAGCTTCGGCGGGCATAGCAATGGAGCCAGTAAGATAGCCCAACTTTCCACGGGTAGCAATTCGAATTTCCATGAGTTGAGACCAAAGAGAATAATTGGTCTCATTGAGAATAACTCCTGCAGGCAACGCAAAATTATCATTCTGGATGGTGACAATTTGTGGAACCGGCGGAGTTGGAGGTTGTGTAGCAGAAGGTGAAGAACTATGTGGGAGAACAAGGGAAGACTCGGGTGGTGTCATTGCAGCGGAAATTGATGATGTGAATGTATGAACTCAATATAGGTTTGAATTCAATTAGAGGGTTGGGATAAACAAAAAACCACCAGATCGGTGGCTTTGATACTAAGTAGAAATATATGTTTAGGTAAAACTGATATATTCATTCAGCTCCATAAGAGGCTATTTATATGCTTACGTAGGGTTTTACAGGTTTAACACATAAACAAAATAAACTAGGAAACAAAGTCCTAATTGTAAAAGAATTAGGCAACTACACTAATTAGGAAAAACTAGGAAACAAAGTCCTGATTGTACAAGAATTAGTCAACTACACTAATAGGAAAACTCTTTCCTGAATTCATGCACACGCCAACAGATAATGCATGATAAACTAGTACAAAACGAGCATGTTAAGATTTGTATAAATCGTATGAACCCTATGTGAGCTTTAGAACCATCTATATCTTTGTTGAGTGATTCATAGGAGTTCTTTGTTTAAATTGATATGCATATGCCTCATAACTTCTTGCCATAGCTTTTAATGAACTCTGGAGTACTAGAACTTAGTCTATGTGATTTTTAAAGCTTTTAAGTCAATAAAATCTTTTATTTTGGACATGATTAAGGTAATAGTGTTAGCACCACTTATCCAAATATTCGAGCCCTACTTGATCACACAAGTGTGATCCCCTTAGTTTAACCACTTTGAGCCTACATTAAGCCTTTTTTCATCACCCTAAACATCTCTTCACGTACGCCTAGTATAAGACATCATTTACCCTTGTTCCTTGGACTTGGTTGAAGAACATAAAGATAGCGTGAGATACAAGTATGTGATTTGATGAATGAAGACTTATATGTAAGTCTAGGGAATGACTTGCTCAAACTATGTTATTATTCATTGAATTACCTCTCAAAAGGAAAAAAAAAAGAAAAAAAAAATTGATGAAAAGAAAATACAATCAAGAACAAAAGTTCTATGAGGTACTAAAATTGAGTGTTGAGCTAAGTCCCCTATGCTTGTGATTTGGAACAATAAAGATTGGAGGCCTAAATGAAGAATTTCGCCCTTGCCCTAATTACAAGTTCAAAAGATGTTGATAATGAAGATCAAGGCCCAACAAGTTGATACTTGGTCTGTGACTATGGAAAACACTTATGCCTATGTGATGGAGCCTTTGGTTGAGTCCTAAAACAAAATTTAACAACACTATCCTAAATATTCATTGCCTCTACACCTAGCCCTATTACAACCTTAAAGTAAGACCTTATGATTCTTGAGATGAGTAAATTTTGATTAGTTGAGTCTATCATTTGAGTAAGCTTATGGGTTTGGTTCATTTGTGCAAGTATGTTACCTTCTTATGGTTTATGTTTGAAATTTTTTTGAAGTTACTTACTTTCTATTATTTGAGCATTTTTCTCACATACCTCGAGTGCAAACACAAAACTCTATACACATTGAATAGAAATCATGAGTGCTTATCTTGTGAGTTGATTCCTACTTGTTTTATTCATATTGATATACATTTCACCAAGTTACTCACTCATTGTCTTACTTGTCAAGATATTTTGTTATGATGTATTAACTTTTGAATTTCATATGTTATACAACTTCTTAGTTTAATTCTTTGATGCCATACTTATGATAATACAATTTGAGACAAATGGTTAAGGGCTTAGTAGTTTTTTATTTTAAGAAAAAGAAAAAATAAAGGAAAATGAGTTTTCAAAGCCTTATTTTGTTTTAGTTTTGCTTAGGACTAGCAAAGTTCAAGTGTGGGGGAATTTGATAAGTTCCTAATTAATCATCTTTTTATATCAATTTCCTTTATATTTTACGTAGAATCTTAGTAATGTCCCTTATATCTCATTTTATTATTTTCATACATTACTTACTATAGTTGATTAATTAGTAACTAATTATACAGTTAATAATTAGATGAGTAACTAATAATTAATTGTTAATTGGAGCAGCCCAACACATTTCTACCGATCCAGCAGCACCGAACAGCTCATGCGTCCAACCTGCGTCCAAGATTCTTGCCGGCCCATCTCGCCATCCAATAACCCATCAAGCGGCCCGTGTTACAACTGTCATTTTGCATATCCATCCAAGCCATTAGATTCGGCGCATACCATTCTCCAATTCGATTGAATCAAACCATTGCAGCGGTTAACCCATATCACCAAACAGCTTAGGTGCAACCATATTCTACACCTGGGCCAGCACAGTCCACCGTGGCTTCAACAAACCAATTGTAAAACCCATCGTCAATCTCTTAGCCACGCGTCTCACTGCGGCTCACGTGCCTTACCAATGAGGCCCAACCGAATGCCTTGTCCATTTGCGTGCGGCCCAGTGAGCGTATCGTCCCAGTGACCCGCGTCTCAATAATTCTAGCCCATTTCAATTCATACGGCCAAGCCACTTCACCATTCCACGAGGCATGCGTGTCACCATTCCATCGCCCAAGTCTGCTCCCAGTAGCAACCCATCAACGTCAACCCAGCGTTGTTCCTTTTTCCAACAAGCAACTTTCGATTTCCAAATAAAACAAAGCGACGAATTTCCTCTTTTAATTAGGATTTATTCTACCATTTTAATTAGAATTTTTATTACCTTATTCCTTTAGGACTTCAATATTAATTAGCTTAATTATTTTTCTTTTAAGATTTAAATTGTGAACTCCTATTTATTTGAGGATTAATTTTTTCCTATAAATAAAGAGGCATAGGTTATTTGTAAAAGGTTGCATATTATTTGTATCAAAACTCTACTTAAACCAATTTTCCCTTTTCAATAAATTCAAGATTTCTCGTGCAAAACTAATTACACCATATCTCACCTTCTACAATCTTCATCTGTGATATAGAGGAGTGTCTCCAAGTGTCTCACTAAAGAGTGTCCAATCACTTCGTATCCATAAGGTGTCCCAAAGAGAAAAAGTGTAACACGGTCTTTTTACTTTGTAGTTATCTTTTGTACTTGAATATATTGGTTTATGGACTGATTTCTAATACTATCCTTGGTTTTATGTTTTGCATTAATTTCAATAATCTTCCATGTGTTCTAATAGTTTAATTTTTGTTATGCTTGTATGTTGGTACTTAATGCTTGACTAGTTACAGGAGTGTCTCCAAGTGTAGATCAATGAAAGTGAGGTGTGAGTGTCTCCCTGGACGTACTTAAGAATATGCAATCATCTCGTAAAACTAAGGTTATAGAATTTTGTACGTTTGAAGTTGATATAAATCATTAATGAGTTAGGTATAAGAATGAGTTGACCATGTGTAAATAATAGATTAAGTTAGTATAGGTTTAGTTTAATTACTTAGGATTTTAAAATCAATATTTACCCCCAATTAACTAATCAAATGACAATCATGCTTAGGTACTCTCAATCCCCGGTCCAGAACAATCCCTATTTATCAATGCTACAATCAACTAAAAAGGGTTTTTAGTTGCATACGTTTTCTTAAGTGTTAAGTGTAACTTTGTGTTTCTTTTAATACTTAGTTTTTGCGTATCACTCACGTCTGACAAATCCCAAAATTACCCCTTAACACACGTCAAACAAGGGATTGTTTACTTAAATACAACAGTCCAAATAGTAACAGAGCCACTAGACAAAGAGAAAACGATAAAAAAGTACAAGGATCCTACTCTAAGGATCAAAAGTGCACAGGAAATCCAGAAGTAAACCACCATCCTAAGTATGCCCTCACACTTACGCCACAGTCTAGAGGGTAACTAGAAGCATAAAAATATGAGTGGACCAAAATATACATTTGTAACACATTATCAAGAAAACGAGATTTTCCCTCCATATTCCAAAACATGCATGCATATAAGAAAACGATCAAAATCTAATGGTTAAACATAAAAATACATATAAAATACCTAGAGCCCAGAGTTCCCTGAAATACCCTAAAGTAAAACCACAGGGAAAAATACCCTAGACACCACAACTAGTAGCCAAGATACCCAATCCTCCATACCTGACCATTTCCAGCCCAAAGCCTGTACTACGAGTAGACTCCTGATGTCTAAGCATTAACCATGTTATCTCTAGCCTCAGGATCTACAGAGCTCTGCTCTAGACGTCTGAGAGCTAGTCAAAACTCCCAACGATGGTCAACCATGGAAACAGTCAAAGTAATAAAACCCAAAAAATCGTTTAAAAATATAACTTTGATTCCAACTCCAAGTCAAAACATATAAACCAGGGCCTAAACCCAAAACATTGTTTCCACACAAATCCATAAAACATGTGTCCAGAATAGTAATCAAATGATTATTTAGAAATCATAAATTTGCATATCAAATGCAATCATATCCAGAATACTTACTCGAATCATTTAAAAAAGTTGTACATGCATGCAAGATAGTTTTGAAATCAATGGTCCAGTCACAGTTAAGCTAGTAGCTCACTCTTGAGCTGTGCGCTCCTCAGAAGCCCTCGGAGCATCCTCGCCTGTCAAAGTAACAAAAGAGGGTCACCAAGAACACAAATAAACTCGTACCTAAACTCCCCTAAACCCTGGGATAGTATACACGTCCCAAACACATAACCCATTACTTAAAATGCCCAAAACTACCTAAAAACAAACTTCGATCAACCTGAAACCAGCATCATTGAACTCAGCTCGTTGAAACTTTTCAAAAAATGGTTGGTCATGCCTCGAGATTCGCGCCCATGCACAGCCTTACGCCAGTGGAAGGCCGACGACCATTCCCACGCGTCGTCCATGTGTGCTGACATCATCCATTGATGTCACTCGTTGTCGTCAGCCCTTACTGACATGGCATCCTAGTGATGTCACCCTACCTGTTGACGTGGCCTTAACATGTGGCCTGCTGATATCATCATGACGTCATGCTGACGTCACCTTTAGTTAAAGAAGACGGTTGAGTCGCTGTGACCTCAGCCGCGGCCGCCGTCGTCCGCTTGGAAACCACCATTTTTTGCCCTAAACTTCAAACCTTTCTAACTCTATGAGAACTCAACCAAATTGGACATTCTAATTGTCAAAATCTATGTACTCTATCCCAAAAATCCAAATCCAAGTTCATAATTAAATGAAAATACCTAAATTTCAAGATATGAGCCTCGGAAGTTATGGGTTTTTTCTCCTCACATATCGCCCACACGACCATGTTTTGACCTTGAATTTGATGGTTTTAAGTTGAAACAAAGGCTGAGATCATGTTCATTGAACTCCTACGAGCAGAACTAACCTAGTTTTGAAGGTAGATACCAATGATGATAAAGATACCAATGAGCATGTGGTTCCTAGACACCCACCCCAAAATATGCCACTTTCCAAGTTCACCAAACTACCTTTCCCCAAAAAGGAAATCGTAGCAAAAGTTCAAGGACAAAATAGCCTAACTTACAATAAAAATTCCGAAAAATCTCGTAAAATGGTATTTAAAAATCTGGGTTGTTATATAATGCGATCTCATAAATTTTGTAATTTAAGTAAATTAAGATTGTATGTCAGCTCTATTAAGAAATTGTTCTTGGAAAATAAGAATAAAACTTATGCTAATTTGGCGTTATTGTCTTGTTGATAATTATTAGTTGTATTCAAGTCACGTGCAAGCTGTATTGACCAAAAGAAAACGTGGAAGCCGTTGGTTGATCACTTAATCGAATTTTCAATCAATTAATTAATGCAAGTATAAGTATTGCAGAAAATTCAAGAAAAACAGTTTCCGTTCATGCCAGGTTTGGGAATAGTGGTGTAATTTTCTGAGCCGAACTCAAATCAATTTAGATAACACCATTTTCTAAGAGCTGAATCTGGTTCAATTTGAAATTGCTCCCTCATTACACAATTGAGACTTCGAGAGTAGCTACTTCCAGTTGAATTCCAAGTGGTAAACACATGTACTACATTATAAATAAATTAATAATATAACGTGATATTATAACATTTATAATTTAGCGATTTCCTGAATTATTTGTTGTTGGGCGCTCTATCTGGCTTATACCCTATTTTACCTTGTTTAGGGCTGCTCTGTATTGCCATTTGGGAATCTATCTTGGATAATGCTTCCAAATTTGATAGAGCTGACAACTTATAATTGGGGGTGGACACGAATTCGTTAAAATCACTAATCGATCCGCATCAAATCATCATTTATCCAATAGTTTAAGTTTGACTGAATAAAAGTCATACGGTTTGAGAATCCAAACCGCTCTGTTAATAGCGGCTTGGATTTGGATTTTTATTTTGTAAATCCGTTAAATCCAAACCGGTCCGTTAATGAATATATCAATTTTTATTAATTTTTAAATTTAGTATTAATACAAAGTAAAGATAATAAAAATAAAAAGATATCTAGATATACTGATGTAAGTACATGTATACCCATATAAGAGTATAATAAAAGATTATTAAATACTAATGTCTGTTTGATGAATCTTAATATAGTGATAATACTTGCAATTCAATAATTCACAAGCTTAATATATAAAATTTTGAGTATTTGATTATTCTATTTTTTGTTGTATCCCTGTTTTTTTTTATCCTTCATTTTTTTCCTGAACGGTTTTAAACCGTTTCAATCTAAACCAACATGTTAATAATGGTTTGAATCGAAACGATTTTATTTATAATTTTAGAAAATTCAAACCGTATCGAACCGTTAAGATTTTAACCGTTTGAATTTGGATGTTACCAATATCCGTATCGAACCACACCGTACTCACCCCTACTTACAACTGGGTGGATTGAGTGAATGTTTTTAATAATACTTCATTTTAAATAATTTTTCATAAGTTTTTAATCGCGTCATTTCTTTAATAAATAAAAAAACTTATCATGTCGACATGAAAGCTAATAATGCATCATTACTTTAAATAGATAATTTCTATATATATGGCCGGACTCACTAATTCCCAAATTTGAAATGAGCCTAGTAATAACATTCTAAAAAAAATTTACCTTACAAGTCGTAAAATTCAAATATGAGATAACAAGTCCCATAAATAACGCGTCCACATTTCATTTCACAAGTATGAGTTAGCAATTGGGTGGCTACAACATTAAGACAATTCGCACAATCAGTAATAGAAAGGCCCTTAGTGCACCCAACAGTACAAAAACCTTTTTTTTTTTTTTTTTTCTAAGGATTTAAGCTCAAGATGCGCCATAAACTTTAATTTTAATTTTAAGGTAGGCCGTGAATTCGATTTTTTTTAATAAAATAACCATAAAACCCACTATTTGTTACAAAATGTCCATTTTCTGTTTAGTCTATTAATTTATCATCAATTTTAAGGGAAAAATATGTAAGGACTCGTCCCGAATTTACGGAATTACTTAAGGTTAATGACGAATTATTAAGGATTAAGTAAGGATTAGTCGGGATTAACTGAGGATTAGCAGACGATCGGGTAAAATGACGATTTTACCCCTAGAAAAGGTAAAAAGTTGATTTTTGACTCGGGAGGTCTAATGCATGTGGATCGATGATCATTATGTAGATCGAGATGATATGAGTCCGTAGACAGGTGACACGTCAAAATCGAATATCGTATGGAAAAGTTATAGGCCACAACAGATTCCAAAAGCTATTCATCCTTGCACAAATTACGAGAAGTTGATTTTTTGTGTTTGAACAGTGGGGCCCAAAATATCTTGTGGGGACCAATAGATGAGTGACAAGTTTCACTCATCCATTGGTCCACATACACATACATGCATTTCATCTCCCATTCTTCGAGTTTGTTCATCCAAACCCGAAAACTGGAAAACCCATTCCCTTCCCCATTTCCATTTCGGGTTATGGCCATAGAGAGACTGAGAGGGTGAGTGAGAGGCTGAGGTTATGGTGCTGAGAGGCTGAGCCGTCGTGAGGTGGCTAGAAATCACGACGGCTAGAAACCATAGGCTGAGCCGTCTGGACATTTGGGTTTGCTTTTAATGCTTGGGTTGTGTTCACTGAGCTCATACGAGCTGTAAGGATAAAAAACCATAGGCTGAGGACGATTAGAGCGCCCTAGACAGAGGCTGGAAGCTTAGTCGTACGAATCGAGCTTGGACAGGTACTCTCTAGCCCTTGTTTCGTGATTTTGAGTTCATAGAACCTTTTCTGGGATCAAGGCGAGTTGATAGGAAGAAAAATGGGATGAAATGGTGACCAGGCGGCTGAGTTCTGGTCGGGTCATGGTCGCGGGTCAAACGACCCGTTATAGGATCGCAGGTCGACCCAGCCAAAGGTCGGCGATGATGACGAGGTAGTACACGACATCATATGTTAGACCTATTAGGCCACGTGGTTAACTAGAAGGTGACACGTGGCAGTTGTTAGGTCCAATCAGCAGTGACGTGGTAGTGCCATGTCAGACGTTGTCAGACCACGTGGACCAGTGAGATGGTGCCACATGGCAGTATGTTAGGGATTGTGAGATGACGTGGCAGGTCCACATCAGCCATGTCAGACCACGTGGACCAATGAGGTGGTGCCATATGGCAGTGTGTCAGAGATATCAGAGACACGAGTCAGGACACGTGGACCAAAAGGGTGGTGATACGTGGCACGTGTTAAACTTGACAACTGTCAGATCTAACAAGTGTTAGACCTGTCAGGCCGACGTTAACAGATGACGTCAGCGTTAACCATGGTGACTTCAGAGTTGACCATGACATCATCGTTGACTTTGCTGACATCAGTGTTGACCGTTGATTTTTGTTGACTGTAACATTAACTAGCTCGTGAGGGCGCATAGGCACAAATTTTGAGGTCAAACTGGTCTTGTTCAAAATTTTTTGATAATTTGAATCCAATGGTGGTGGTTTCAGGTCGATTAGAGGTCGTTTAATAGGTCATTTGGAGGTTTTTTTCCTCGGGAAGTGTATTCGGGACATGTTGACCGTTTCAGGAGTTTTGAGGGTTTATGATTAGGACTTTTATCGATGGTTAGTGACCTTTTAGTATGATTTGGACAGGTCTGGACATTCTGGAGAGTATGGATTAGCCCCAGAGTGGGTTACAGTGCCGGTTTCAGAGAGCGCAGCAAGAACGGTCTGTGAGTGGACATTTGCTTTATAAATATGATGCATGCATAAATGTTTTATATGTTTTATAAACATGATTTGAGATGCCCTGAGTGTATATCATTTTGAGTTTAAAGACTCAAATTTTATTAGAGGGCCTCCGGTTCTGAATATGTTTCCCCAGAGAGCACTCTGGAGATGATGCTCGCCTCCGAGGTTTCGAGAGGTCACGATGCACCTACTGTCGAGCAGCCGAGAGAGGCAGAAACCGAGGGAGGCTCGACTCAGAAGTACGGTATATGAGATTGATCGATGATGTATTCAAGACGATCTGGTGATTGTCAGCTGGTGATGGGTTAACGGCGACATGCTCAGGATTAAAGTAGTTCTTGAACTTATGGGCACGCGTTGCTGGGGTTAGAATCGTGACTGATGATACTGATGATGATGATGGGCTGAGATCCCACACGGGTTATATTTGGGCTGAGACCCTGTATGATTTGATTCGGGCTGAGACCCTGTATGATTTGATTTGGGCTGAGACCCTATATGATTTGGTCTTGGGCTGAGTCCTTACTGAGGAAATGGCTTTGACTAAGCCATGTTTTTATTGGATTTGATTGAAAAGAAATACGTCTTGCTTTTCGGAAAGTATTTGAAATACTGTTTTATGATGCATGCATGCTTTTACATGAAGGGTATACAAGTTTTTTTGATTAATTTTTTTTTTCTAAACTGTTTATTTTTGTCCACTCACAGCTTTTATATTTTTGATACCCTTCAGGTTGATCGTGGATAAGGGTTGTAGCAGAGATCGAGACATCACATGACGCCACAGATTCTTGTGTACTCTAGATAACCCTGAGCAGGTTATGGTTTTATCCCTTGTTTGACACTTGGTGTTAGACGGGACTAGACACATCCCATGATAATCCATGGGGATTGGGATGGGTCCTGTCAAAATATCATTGTCAGAGTACTAGGTGGCTCTTGTGGTGATTACGCATGTGCCGGATATGATGTCTCAACAATCAGAACAACCCATCATTAATCTGATAGTGAGGGTAGGAATAAGAAAGTTAAGCGGGAATGAACCCCAGATACATTCTATTATGCATGGTATGCCATGTTTCAGTGTGTTTGACCTCGAGGAGTGCCGAGTTTCTTGTGGGCCCAGTGGCTCAGAGCTGTAGAGTAACTACTATCTAAATGTTACTGGTGGGTTTGGCGACTTTTCAGTGTTGAGACCGATAGGCGGTCAAGATAGATGTGATACAGTAAGCAGCTGAGGCTATGAACGACCTGAGTGGGGATTGGGTTGACAAGTTACTAAGATAATGGTACTTGTGGATCTGGTCACGAGGTGACCGATTAGTGGGATATATGCGTTGAGCGAAGGGTACAGACGTTGAGTTGCACTAAGGACTCATAGAACGTTGGGCACAGATAATAATGCTAACGTGAGATGGTGCAGACCTAACCGCGCAGGTTGTGGCAGCCAAGGCTAACGATGGATGTAGATGAGTCTTGTTGAGCTTGGTAGGCTCGTGTCACAATGATGACTGAGACAATGATGGACACGTCGATAGAAGATGATGAGCATAGTGGTGATTGTGTTAGAATGTCACACTACCCTAGTGGAGATAATGTAGATGACTGAGATGACTAGGATGCGTGAGATAAGCTGGATGAAATCTAGCAATGAATGAGATATGAAAAGTAGAAACCCACAAAGATGAGTAAGATGAGTGGGATGGAATCCAACATCGATCAAGATGAGTGGAAGAAATCTCAGTGGTTATCGGATGATTCCAAGGGACTTCGAGTGCGTCGAGAGTATATGACTATTGTTACAGTGATTGTAGAGCGGGACAGAGGATCCCGAGTGATTTGGTAAGATAATAGTAATCCAATCCAACAAGAAGTGTGGTTGGATTATTGGAGGCATGAGGTATGCCTGGAGTGGTACCTATTACCCTGGCTAGTTGTGGTTTTATTGCATGAGTGAGAGGGAGAACCATAATTGATCTTATAGAGTTGGGACGTGTGAGATAGTGCTCAGACTAGTACGATGATGGAACCACCTACTCTACAAATAGAAGACAGACAGTAACCCAGCTTGCGACCACCTTGTCGTATGGTTGCTAGAGACGTAGGACATGTGTTATGACGTCCCCAATTGGCTCAGTGACTTTGGAGTGATTTTCGTTGTTCTAAGTTTCCCGATGCATCATCATAAGGTTCCTATGGTTGCCACAACTAGAGAGAGTTTTCCCGAGTACGTAACATAGTTGCAACCATATTGTCGAAAGGTACCGGCAGAGTTGAGAACGTTAGGAGTCCTGTGACTAAACGTAGTGGACTTGGTGGAATTGGGATTCAGTTGACTTGGGATGTCACTAATGAGAGATCAATGTTTGTTGTCGAAGTTCAATTGAACTCCGAGAGTTATTTATGACTGGACAACTAAACGAGGAAATTGAGCAGAACTAGGAATCCTTATCTTAGAAGTTCCTAGTTAACTTCTCATCACTCTTGGAGTTATGATCTTGTAAGGTTTGAGCTGATTCGAGGAGTGATGCGATCGTGGAAGGATCGTTACAGTAGTTATTAACATATATTATTGGTTGGTGAAGGAGATTTCTCATTTTCTGCTTCTATGCTTGGAACATGGTTCATTTTTTCTTGGGCTCAAAGTGGGTGTATGAACTTGACACCTAGGCTGTGGGTCCGATTTGAATGAGTTGAAGGACGGGAGGTGATACCATTGCCTGATGTCAATGAGTGTAGTCTGTATTTGTATTTGCACTTGTGTTGGATGAACTTTGATGTCATAATTTTTGACTTCCTACATACGGGACATTATCATGGGCTAAGTGAAGGAAATCTGCAATTCGTGTATTAAGTGGTGACAAGCTCTATAGCTTACAATTTAATTTCCTTTTCCTATGTCTTGGTGTGCATGAGTTGAGGATCCCTTCGGATTATATGGATCGAGGTGTAGAAGATTGTGTTGGCTAAGGATTAGCAAGGATCGAGCTGGTTGTGATTCGAGATGCTTAGGCATCAAGACATTTTGGACCAATTTGGGTTATGGAATGAATTAGTTGAGGATAGAGATCGTGTCGGATTGGTGTTATCCAATGATGCTGATACGTTGAGCATCATTCAAGAAATGATGAATAGCTGATGCCTCGAGTAGGATGATTGTGATGTGGTAGATGACCATGGAGTGTTGCTAGACGGTGTTCCAGTGAAACACATAGGCTGGAGTTGGTAGGGTGACCACGAGGGCTCCGAGAGGACACTAGATAGAGTGGATGATCTGTCTAGAGCAGGGATCAGATTGACAGGGTTCCGTGTTGGATCATGATTGGTGTTCCAGCCATATGATAGAAAGATATGGGATATGTGGATATGGGTATGTGGTAGGACGTTACGTGAGTGCAGTCCTTGAGTAGGCATGTGTAGTGCCTTATGATTATTGTGATGTGGGTGCACTTGTGAGTAGTCCACATTAGGCAACGTGGCTGTTGTGGGTTGATGATCTGATTGATGTGGTACAATAATCAAATTGAATCCAAGATGGATGTGATATGGTAATCGAACGAGGTTCGATGTTGATTATACATTGAGTACGAGGACTGGACATCGAATACTGTGCGCTAATACAGAGTGGCTTGAGAGGGTTCATTGACTGTGTGAGCTTGTAGCTCAAGGCCATGTGAGGCAGAGGAACCTTAGCGATTATATGTGTGATTATCTCAGCTAGAGCGAGTATTCGGTGAGGTCCGGATGCATCCCGAGTGAATCGAAAGGATGAGTGCGATGTCGGTTGGTGTGCTGAAGGGATGAGTGAGATGAAAGTTGAGGCTCGTGACGAGTCAGGACCACATCGTTGGTCGCGGAGTGACAAGAGATACGATGTTGGGTTTTTAGAGTGAGTAAAGGTCAGAGTTGTGCAATGGAAGCGTAGTGAAACCAGGAGTTACTTGCTGGGCACGACAGTGTCATTGATGTATTGAATACCGTGAGTGTGGTTGACGTTGGGAGCTGTCTGGTGAGACGGAGGACTTGTGATGCTCCTGATGAGCGAGATTGTTAGTATAGATCGTTAGTTGAGAAGGATTGTCATCTTGGTAGATAAGGATTGTTGGCCTCGATTATTAGCTGAACAAGAGGGTAAAACCAACTTGTCATCTTGGACTCTGAGTACACCTCTGTGAGTGACAGGTGAGATCGACGAGCATCGATGTCTCGTTTGAGACTTGAGATTGAGCATTGGAGGTTTCTAGTGACGACACATAACTTTTGGATACGGTCACAGAGGACGAGCTGAGTTTCAGCATTGACCGTTGGATTGTGAGTGACGTCTAGTGACATTGATATTGGTGCCTACTATGGATAGAGGTTCTCATATGTGCCTCGGATTGGAGGCAGGATTGGATTTCCAATGTGGATTGGGTCGATTGGAATTTTGAGGACGAAATTATTTTAAGGAGGGTATATTGTAAGGACCCGTCCCGAATTTACTAGATTACTTAAGGTTAATGACGAATTATTAAGTATTAAGTAAGGATTAATCGAGATTAACTGAGGATTAGTAGTCGATCGGGGTAAAATAACGATTTTACCCCTAGAAAGGGTAAAAAGTTGAATTTTAACCCAGGAGGTCCAAAGCATGTGGACCGAGGACCGTTACGTAGGTCGAGATGATACGAGTCCGTAGACAAGCAGCACGCCAAAATCGGACATCGTACAGGAATGTTACGGGTCACGAAAGATTCAAGAAACTATTCATAATTGTACAAATTACGAGAAGTTGACTTTTTGTGTTTGAACAGTGGGACCCAAAATATCTTGTGGGGACCAATAGATGAATGACAAGTGTCACTCATCCATTTATACACACACATACATGCATTTCATCTCCCATTATCTCATTTTATTCATCCAAACCCGAAATCCCCAAAACCCATTCCCTTCCATATTTCCATTTCGGTTTGAGGCCACAGATAGACTATGAGGGTGAGTGAGAGGCTAAGGTGATGGTAAGTGAGAGGTTGAGCTGTCGTGGTGTGGCTGGAAAACCAGGGAAAACAGGTAACCCAAAACCCATTTTTAGTTTGAAATTCGAATTCGATTTATAGACGTTTGGGGTTGCTTTTAATGCTTGGGTTGTGTTCATTGAGATCGTATGAGCTGTTAGGATCGAAAACTAGAGGCTGAGGACAATTAGACCACCTTGGACGGAGGCAGGAAGCTTGGCCGTACGTATTGAGCTTGGACATGTACTCTCTAGCCCTTGTATCGTGATTATGAGGTCATAGAACCCTTTCTGGGATCAAGGCGAATTGATAGGAAGAAAAATGGGAAAAAATGATGGTCGGACGACTGAGTTCTTGTCGGGTCACGGTCGCTAGTCAAACGACCCATTAAAGGGTCGCGGGTCAACCCAGCTAGAGGTTGACGATGATGAAGTGGTAGTCAACGTCATCATCTGTCACTCCACGTGGCCAACCAGAGGGTGACACGTGGAAGTTGTCAGGTCCTATCAGCATTGATGTGGAAGTGCCACGTTAGACGTTATTAGACCACATGGCAGTATGTCGGGAATTGTTAGATGATGTGGCAGGTTCACGTCAGCCATGTTAGACCACATTGACCAATGAGGTGGTGCCACATGGTAATGTGTCAGAGATGTTAGAGACACGTGTAAGGACATGTGGACTAATAGGGTGGTGACACGTGACCTTTCAGGCTGATGTCAGTAGATGATGTCAGTATTGACCATGACGTCATCCTTAACTTTGCTGGCGTCAATGTTGACCGTTGACTTTTGTTGACCGGAACTTTGATTAACGAGTGAGGGCCTATGGGAACTAATTTTGAGGTTAAACTGGTCTTGTTCAAAAGTTTTGATGATCTGAATCCAATGGTGGTGGTTTCAGGTCGATCAGAGGACGTTTGATAGGTCATTTGGAGGTTTTTAGCCTTGGGAAGCATGTTCGGGACACGTTGACCATTCCAGGAGTTTTGAGAATTTATGATTAGGACTTGTATCGATGTTTAGTGACCTTTGAGTATGATTTAGACAGGTCTGAATGTTGCCCTTTGCGTTATAAATATGATGCATGTATAAATGTTTTATATGTTTTATAAACATGATTTGAGATGTCTTGAGTGCATATGATTTTGAGTTTAAAGCCTCGGATTTTATTCGAGGGCCTCCGGTTGTGAATATGTTTCCCCAGAGAGAACTCTAGAGATGATGCTCGCCTCCGAGGTACGGAGAGGTCACGATGCGCCTACTGTCGAGCAGCCGAAAAAGGTGGCAACCGAGGGAGGCTTGACTCAGGAGTGCGATATATGAGATCGATCAATGATGTTTTCACGACAATCTAGTGATTGTCGGATGGTGATGTGTTTACGGCAACATGCTCAGGATCAAAGTAGTCCTTAAGCTTATGGGCACGCGTTGCTAGCATCAGAATCGCGAATGATGATACCGATAACGATGATGGGTTGAGATCCCACATGGGTTATATTTGAGCTGAGACCCTGTATGATTTGATTTGGGCTGAGAGGCCTTGTATGATTTGGTTTTGGGCTGAGACCCTACTAAGGAAATGGCTTTTACTGAACCATGTTTTTATTGGATTTAATTTTAAAAGCAATACGTCTTTCTTTTCCAAAAGTATTTGAAATACTATTTTATGATGCATGCATGCTTTTTTGTGAAGGGTATAAACATCTTTTTGATTAAATCATTTTTTTAAAGTGTTTATTTTTGTCCGCTCACAAATTTTATGTTTTTGATACCCGTCAGATTGATCGCGGATGCGGGCTGTAGCAGAGATCGAGACATCACATGCCACCACAAATGCTTGCGTACTCTGGATAACCCCGAGCGGGTTACGGTTTTATCCCTTGTCTAGCACGTGGTGTCAGACGGGAACGTGCACATCCCACGATATTCCAGGGGGATTGGGATGGGTCCTTTCAAAATATCATTGTTCCTATCCAAAAGTTTTTTTCTTTTTCGGAGCGAGTAGGTTGAAGGCCATCCTCATCGGGTTTCCGCCTAGAATCGGGTCTACACAGATAGGAAGCGAACTCTAGCGTAGGTCTCTTTTCTATCGTGGTGATATGGATAATGATGGATGGGTTGAGAGTGTGATGGGCCTTCATGCCCCGGTGTATCCCTAGACTGGCTAACTAGGAAGCAAATAGGACTTAGCTCGATGGAGGTGTGCCACTAGTAGAGGATGCTACTAGACACTATGGATGGATTCCATTCGCCACCCAAAAACTTTTGTTCTGATCAAATGATTGTGAGGGAAGCGAGCAAGATATCTTACATTGTTCTTTTCTATGCCTTCTTCTTAATGTATCCAAGGAATTTAATAATTTTCTTTTCAGCGTAGTCTAAGTTCATGCGCTTGCCATGATATTTAGGTTGGCGATATTGTTATTTCAGTAGTCAAGAGATTAGGGTTACCAGGTTCCCCCAAGTCAGGGTCGAAGTTTCGGACTAATGCTCAAAGATGGCATCTCGTCTTAGATAGTCATGAACCACTCTTGGATGGTGTATCCCGAGTACCATTCTCTACTTAAAGAAAAATCTGGTTTGTATTGGAATGAAAATGAAAGTATAAGCACTAAAAAGTAAAAGTAGTTGAATTGAAGTGCAAAAAATGAAATTAAAAGTTCATAAAAGTAAATTATTCCCTTGGCATTCAAGCCCTGATTAGGTAGGAAATTCCAAAAATCATCAAGTGACAAGCCATAGATTGGCAGTCAAAATTAAATTAATCCTTATGACAATGTTTAATCAGAAAGAAGACTAATCTCTACAACCCTCAATAACCATCCATAGATTGACAGTCGAAATAAGATTAACCCTTATGACATTACTTAGTTAAAAAGAAGGTTAGGGAATAAGGTCTTCATTGTTGGCTTGGGGTGCAAGTCGGGAATGAAGTTAGCCATTCTAAAAGTGATGCTGGAAATAACCAGAAAGACGGTCAGGCTTTTACATGATTACCTTGAGGACATGAGAAGAGAAACAAAATCTTGATCCTTGATTGAAAGAAGCAAGTTTTGCCACAAGTACGATCCTTTGTTAAATAATGAAACTTTTGAGGGTTTTCATTTGTTTAGAAATTGATGATGATAATTTGTTGGTTTTGATTAGTTGATTGTTTGTCCCATGATCTGAAAGCTTCTTCTCCTTTTATGGGGGGTGAAGTGATTGATCAAGTTGTCAAGTAAGACCTTCAGTGAGTCTCACGTTGCAGTTTATTCCTTTGGAAACCTTTGCTTTCAAATTATTTGCGTGTGTCATAACTCCACACTCTTTCCTTCTTCTGCACGTTCGAAGTGGGAACTTTAGGCTGAGTCTTCTCGATTTGGGCCTTTAATTCCTCTATGCCATTAGCTTAAACCAAGAAAATTTATTCGGGTGTAAACAAGAAGTTAGCATTTGAGTTGACTAAATAGCCATTTTAAGACTCGAAACCATGCTCGGTCCTCCACTCTATTAAAGACAAAACCAACTTGGCCAAAAGCTAGGGCTTATAGGTGAAACCTCCGCCGCTTGAAACTAAGCAACAACATCATTGGCTTCACCTTCGAACAGCAACGCCTTCACTTTGAAGTTGCATCTCCTTCCAATTCAATCTATCTCCTTCCCTAAACTGGCCTAATTTGCCCTAATTCCTTGAATTTGGACATGGTTCATTTTGGATCAATTCCTCCATATATTTATCTCTTCACCTTCTCCACATATCTTGCACTCATACACAGACACATCCTCTCCTGAATCTTCAACAAGATGCAGCTCTTCTATGACAATTTCAGTTATCGAGCTTGGTTCATGTGTAGAACAACTAGAGCCCCAAGGTTGGCGTGTGAAAATTGTGAGGAGGAAGATTGACACGACCCACCCTCAATCCCCCGGGATTAAGGGCTAAGTCATTCTCCCGTCTAACTTACGCATGACACGAAGGATAAACCGACGTCCAACCTCCATGTGACACACAAGTCAGACAAAGGATTTCCAAACAAACCGTTCAACAGTACCGGACTTCCCAGAGCGTGCAGACTCTACTGTGGATTGCGTGTATGATGTCTCCGTTTCTCTCGATCAACAGCCTGCACCGCAACAACCTGGAGGGTATCGAAAACATAAAAGACTGTGAGTGGACGAAAATAAAGGATAAGCTATAAAACAGTTTATAAGAAAAGACAATTATACCCTCCTTTTAAAGACCAATGCATGCATAAGAAACTCATTTAATAAAATCATTTCATATTCAATCACGAAAACCGAACAGATTTCTTTTTCTCAAATTCCGGGCCTCAGCCCAAAACCATCGAAATCCATCTCATCCGGGGCATAGCCCAAAACATTAGAAAAGACAATTATACCCTCCTTTTAAAGACCAATGCATGCATAAGAAACTCATTTAATAAAATCATTTCATATTCAATCACGAAAACCGAACAGATTTCTTTTTCTCAAATTCCGGGCCTCAGCCCAAAACCATCGAAATCCATCTCATCCGGGGCATAGCCCAAAACATTAGAAAAGCATTAGTGAAAACCATCAATATCATCGAAATCCAAAACACGTTTAAATTCCATTTCAACCAATCAAACCTGCTGGATCTATTCGAGTCTTTAAACTCCTGAGTCTTTAAACTCAATCCAGGCCTCAATATAATATGAGTCTTTAAACTTCCGAGTCTTTAAACTCAATAGGCCTATGTGGGAAATCACAATATCCGAGTCTTTAAACTATCGAGTCGTTAAACTCAATCCGGGTCTTTAAACCCAATCCAGGCCCGTCCCCGTCATAATCATATCCGGGTCTTTAAACCCAATAACCAGATCAAGCAAATCCAATCCAAAAACCATTTCAAAACCATTTCCAAATCCATGTCCAAATCCGAATTCGAAATCACCATTTTGAATTCCAAGCCGAATCCGAAATCAGCATCTCGAATCCAAATCCAGAATCATATCCATCATCCATTTACAAATCCGAATCCGAAATCATCATTCCGTAAGCTAGCATTCGGAACAATCATTTCGAACCCAAATCCAAAAATCCACTTTCAAGTTCCAAAACCGAATCTTTTTTCCGAAATCCGATTCCAAAACTCAAAATCACGTTTATCAAAATCCCTTTTTTGAACTAGTCCTCAAGCCCGAAATCACTTTCAAAATCCTTTTAAATCATTGAAATCAAATCCCAAATTCACATTATCAAAATCATGGTCAAATCACAACCTTAATCGAAATCTCGTAAAACGTGTAAATTTGTCAGAATCTCGAAATCCATACAAAACCGTAAATCATCAAGTTCATAATCATAATCATAGAATCACGTGTAGAAAACATATAAAAACATATATGCATGCATCGTAAGTTAGAAAGCAAAGTCCACTCACAGACCATTTACATTGTTGCCTTGATATGCGGGCATTTATGCCGTTCCCGGCCAATCCACTATCACCGGCTTTCCTAAACCTGTCCAAATCCCATAATAAGGTCACTAACTACTTCACAAAGCTTCTACTAAAGCCCCATAATTTTCCTGTATTTTAAACAATTTTTAACCGAGGCCTAAAACCTTCAGACATCTTGAAACATATCGAGATGATGTCCGATCGACTCGAAAATAGTGCCAAAACGTCGTTACATTGAATAATTTAAAAGATGTGTTGGAACCTACCTCAAAAACTGTGCCACGCGTCCACACACGCCAGACATTGTGCTCATCTTCAACCTCTATCGAACCGGGTTCGGTTCGGTTCTGCAGATCCGGTCTAGCCGTGAACCGGTGTTAGTGGTTTTGTCCAATTCCAAGTCCTTTTTAATCCGTTTTTAATCCTAATTAATCCACTAATTCCGTCCTTTCATTTCCCATATTAAAACCTTGAAAATGAAGATAGATATTACCTCCCCATGTCGACTGTTGAACTGGCCATATTCCATTTTTTGTTCTGGCCTCCATAGCCTGTCTTAGGCTTCCCTCCAAGCATGATCGACTCCTGATAACCTCCAAATCATTATCCAATAAACCAAATTAAACAATAACCCTCAATTCAAATTTCACCATTTTGAAGTTAAAGAGGATTTTTCACTGGTTTTCTCTTACAGTCCATGTTAGGGTTCGAAATTGGTTCCAACCAACTTGTATGGCCCTCCAGAACACCATCTTCCTAACTGAATCGATCAAACCGTCATGAAACAAGAGTTTCCATTTCAATGGACTCAGAGCTTCTCGGGTTTCTTCCTCAAGGAGCCGTCGTAGGCCCTGTCGTGACCACCACCTTCAACCGCTTACCCTTCTTTCTCACTTCCATTCCCAAACCATCAGTAGAAGTTGATGATTGGGAGGTCTGGAGAGGTTGGGTTTCACGGGCACACCATGCTTTGTTCAACCGTGTAACCATGTTTAAAATCAATTTGAGGCGGCTTAGAGATGTTTCCACAACCATCCAGACCCAGCCAGGTGTCCAAAACTTGGTGGTCACCCCATCCAAAAACAGCCAGGTGTCCTGATATCATTGGGCACATATTCCAAGATAGCAAAATGACCAAAAAACCCCTTTGCCGCTTAAATTACCATTTTGCCCCTCATGTTCCTAGACCCATAACTCTTTCGTCCGAACTCCAATTGACGCATGCCACCTGTCGTAGTATTCAGGAGATCGAGACCTACCTAATGGTCATCGAAACACGTGAAAAGTTCATGTCGTCTGAAAAGTCAACAAATTGTCCCTTTTTTAAACCAAATTACCAAATTACCCTCGAACTTCCGAATGTCATAACTTTTTTCTCGGATGTCGGAATCGGACGTGCCACCTGTCTATGAACTCGTGACGTCCCGAACTATGTGACAATCATTGGTCAAAGTCCATTTGACAACCCGATGAAAAAGTCAACATTTTACCCATTCCAAGGGCAAAACCGTCATTTCGCACCGTCTGTCCGAAATCACCCGGCTAATCACTGATTAACCTCACTAATTCGTCATTAACCACTAATCTAATCCCGATTTCTGGGACGGGTCATTACAAAGATGGGGTGTACATGAAATTGACATATTGATGTTGATTGACCAAGTTGTTGTTAGGGATAAGATAATTCTGGAAGGCTCTTGGGGCGTCGTAGGGTTGCTGAAGGGGGATGGATTTGGAAATTTTGTGTAGGGTGATGTAGGTAAAAAAGATGGTTTTAAGTTCTTGTGGGGTTAGCCATTGAAAGAATTAGCTCTAACTTATCCAAGGTGGCAATTTTGTGTTTGAAATTGACGGATGGGTGCATTGGTGGTTTTCTCCATTTTCGGTTCATCATCACTGAATACCCACACAACAAACATATAAATACAAGGCTACGTCATGAGGATAGTAGGGGGGAATGTAAAGATTATTCAAGAATCTCCTAGGCTTTTCTTGCAAAATGACTAAAATACGCTTATGTGTACAATTACCAAATTCCCTTAATTATGTTTAACCTATATCGAGCCCATCTGACCTTCGATTCCGCCATATCACCTGCCTATGGACTTATGACTCCAAGACCTTCTCAATGGTCTTTACGAAATGCTAAAAGGATATCTAGGTCAAAAAGTCAACATTTACCCTTCTAAGGGCAAAATCTTCATTTTGTATTTTATTGTCGTCCGGGTCGTTATAGGACTGGGTATCTAAAATGCTTGTGTACTATGACCACGTGAAGGATTCAGTGTTAAGCACCCTCACCATGAGTCCCCTACCATGAGTCCCCTAGAGCAGTGTAGGTAAACGATAATGTGGATGACTGGTCTATGGCCATACAGACAAGTACAAGATACCAGCAACTCCTAGAGTAGGTTCTAATATCACTTTCTAAAATATTGTCTCAGGACTGATATGCACAAAATAACAAAAATAACTAAATATCCAATGCAATCTTTAGTAAAAAAATGTGCTCGTGCACCATCACATAAATCCATGAATTACTGACATGACTTGTCCCTAATTTTCGTAATAGTTGGACCGATCTTGCTCCCATTTAGCAACTCTTGTTAGACAAAAGAAATTATTAACTTTATTCAAGTCCATACCTTATTCAGTTAACCAAAATAAACCTAACCTTGCGGGGTTACCGCCCACTTCCCCGACAAGGCGAAGAATTCACCAATTAAAAACACTTTGTTTTCCTTACCTTTATAAGTTTACTATTTATAAATAAATTATTAATCAAAGATAATATAATTACGTTCATGTCCTTTATGTATTATCAAGTATAAATCCTTATATATTACATCATAAATATATATCATCATCACGCATTATTGATTCATCAAAATACTATCAATATAATCAAATTTCTTTTTAAATATCCTCACAAGTTCATATATCCATCGTAATTAATCTCCAATCAATCATATCATTATATCAATTCAAATTGAATTATAAACATAATCTTCATCACTTCATATACACAACGTATGTCTTATATGAAATTCCATTATATCTTTGTGATCATCATACTTTTATCATTATCACAATATATATATTCTAAATTCATTTTCCATAGGTAATCCCTCAATAAAGTGTGCACATAATCCAACCTTTATATCAATCCTTAATACCTAAATATATATATGTGTCATTCATCAAACATTATAATTAATGATCACTCTTAATTAGTCTTAGGGTTTAACCTTAATTATATTAACTTTAATTAGGTTAATTAAAAATAAACATATAAATTAAGAACCGTGTTAAATAGTGTCCAAATCACTCAAACCCTATACCATTGGATTCAGAGTGAATAGAGGGACATTTTTCATGTTGAACATTTCCCCAAATTTAACCGGATGCACCCTCATGTGCTGCCTATGTCCTTTGCGTATGGTGGCCACGCGCCACCACTAATCATCTTGAACCTCGAGCTCTAGACTCTTACCCAACTGGAAATCCATAGTTTTACAACTCAAATTCATGTTTTGATATTCCATCAGTATCTAAACAACTTCAAAAATAGATCTATGAGTTCAAAAGCGAGAAAACTTACCTTCATCGTCCACTCAAGATCATGGCTTTCAGCCATGGTTTCCCGTAGCAGTCCAGCCTCTGTTCTAGCCTTCTCACGCCCTAACGTTCCTCATTTTCTTCCCAAAAAAATTCTAGGGACTCAATGAACGTTCTAGTATCCTTAGTAGGAAGCTAAGAACTCCATAATTTCCTTAACAATCCACGACCAATTTCTGGAACCCACGAATTTGGGCTTTGTTCTCCCCAAACCTTCATGTTTCATCTCGTTTTCTTCCCGACATTGCATTTCATTCCTTCTCCCTTCTAGTTCTGCTTCCCCCACCCCTCCCCCCCCCCCCCCCCCCCCCAACCACCACCGAATACCTTCACACAAACAACACCTATATATATATATATATATATATTTAGGGCAGGTCGGTGAGATTTTGGGAGGGAAACTTGGAGAAGTCTCCTTTTTTTTTCTTCTCATTTTTCTTCTATTCTCAGGCAACCACCATTGAATACCTTCACACAAACAACACCCATATATATATATATATATATATATATATATATATATATATATTTAGGACAGTTTGGTGAGATTTTGGGAGGGAAACTTGGAGAAGTCTCTAGACAAATTACCCATAATAATCCAAAATGATCAAATGAGCAAATTACCCCTATGTTCAAAATGACTAACATGCCCCTAGGCATTCTTTACCCATAATGATCCTATTTGTTCTTCATTTCTAGCATACCACTTGTCTATGGATTCAAAATTCCGAGGCTTTCGTAGCGGTCTTCCCAGATCGTCCAAAAGTCATTCGGGTAAAAAAGTAAACCTTTTAACCTTATAGGGGCAAAATTATCATTTTCATTTTTTTCGAATATCTGAGTCGTTACAAATACCATTCTCGGGAAAACTTCAACCAATATCATGAAATATCATGCACCATATTCAAGTATGTAAAAATGTCCAAGTAGATAAATAAATTATAAAACAAGTGAACGAGGTCCACTTACGACTAGATGGGGAGTTAAATCACTCGAAAAATCAAGTTAGCATGAACTCCAAGTCGATTCTACCCTAGTAAGACCAACCGCACACGTTAGTAATTAATTCCCACGTCAAACCCTAAGGAAATCCCACAAAGGTTGTAATGACCCGTCCCAAACTTTTGGGATTAATTAAGATTTAATTGTAGATTAGAGAGGCTAATCAGGAATTAGTCGACGATCATCGAACGTTCAGGGCGAAATTAAGATTTTTACACCTAGATAAGGGTAAAAAGTTGACTTTTAACCTGAGAGGTCCAATGCACAAGGACTGAGGATGGTTACATAGATCGAGTCGATACGAGTCCGTAGGCAGGCGGCACATCAAAATCGGACATTCGACGGGAAAGTTACGGGTAACTAAAGTTTCAATGTACTATTGCATGAATTACGAGATGAGTGGACTTTTGTCTTGAGTGGGCCCTAGATATATTACCAGGAACAATGGATGAGTGACAAGTGTTTAGGTGGCAGGATCAATTGAGGAAACGGACTTTTGTCACTCATCCATTGCATATCACTTTACATACATGCACCCACCCCTTCTCTATTTCATTCGAACCAAACCCGAAACCCAAACCACCCATATTCTCTCCTCCCCTGCTGGATCAATTAAGGAACCCAGTGAGACTGAGAGTGAGGGTAAGGGTGAGACGGTGACAGCGAATAGGTGGCAGGACCGGCGTGGACGGCAGTGGAGTCGCGAGAATAAGGTAAGCCGTAAGCTCGTTTTGATTCAAAATTGGAAAATGGGGTTTGGGCGTGTCTTGATCGATTTGGTTGGCCCTAACAGGTTCTAGGGATTGAGACGAGTTCAATGGGCTGGTTTTCAAGGCATGAGGTGGCCGAAATCGAAGGTTATCGACGGAGGAAAAACAGGGCCAATGTTCATCAATTCTAACAGGTAATTCTAGGCCGTTTTTCAGTGTTTTGATCACGTAGATCGATTAGGGTTGATTGGACAATCGTACTAGAAGCAAAGGCTTCAAACATGGTGGTAAAAAATGTAAGAACGAATCGGGTCGGGTCTGTGGGTCTACGTGACCCGGTTGTAGAGATTTGGTTCGACCTAGATAGAGGACATGGATGATGATGACAGGACCCGTCCCAACAGGACTTTGATAACCGTGTCTGGTCCTGCTCCCGTCTGACAAGTCAATTGAAATCCCGAAATTACCCCTCAGCACCTGTTAGACAAGGGATAGCTGCACTGATTTCCGCTCATGCCTTCACCTCTCGATCAGCCCCGAACGTCGTGCCACGGCTTGAAGGGTCATAAAAACCAAAGGTGTGAGTGGACAAAAATAATATCATTTAAAATACATTTCAAAATATCTCATTTACCCCTCCAATTTATCAAACCATGCATGCATAGAAACAAATATATGAATCACCGGCTTTCCAGCCAAATCACATAACAAGTATCAAATCCCGGCTCTCAGGCCAAAACATATGAAAACATAATCACCTGGCACACAGACCAGAACCCGTACTTAATACCAGCATGTAATCACAATCAACATCAAACAGCACTACTCACAAGTGCACAATCAATCAATCAATCAATCCGCACTATTCACAAGTGCACAAAAAATCACATAGTCACATCCGCACTACACGTAGGCCAACATCCAGCCACATTCTCGGGATCAGACACATCTGGGCTCAACCCTTGGGCTAAGTCCCATCTGGGCGAACACATCCCCAGGCTCAGACACATCCGAGTGGTACATCCAGGCTCAGTCGCATCTGAGAAGCTGGCTTACCATAACAACCCACAATCATATAATCATTTCCCCCAAGCTCCGGTCGTCTGGGTAATCCTCTAGCTCCGACTGTCTAGGCATTCACAATCACAATGAAAACCATCCCAAGATTACATCCCAAAACATGTCAAATCAAATCCTTGACTCACCAATTAAGTCAAAATATCCATTTTGAAACCATTTTGACTCTAGGCCTAGCCCAAAATATCACTTGCACATTTATTGTAAAACGTGCCCAAAAGACCGATTAAAATAATCATTAAATTAGAAATAATCATGCCACATCATCAGGACATCATTGCAATTCAAATCATGCAATCAATCATGTAAAACATTTAACTATGCATGCATAATGGTTTATAAAACAAACGTCCACTCACACACCGTCCAAACCGCTCGCTTTCCGAGCTGTACGTGTTTCCGTAATTTCTGGAAATCCTGAATCCTGTCAAACAACATCATTACGGGTCTAATGAATCCAATAATAGCATATTAATTTCCCACAATTTTCTAGGCATTAAATATTAATTTAAAACATAACATAATCCTTCGGACCCTCGAAACAACATTGAAACGGTGTCCGATTAACTTGAAACCAACGCCAAAATGTTCGTTACATTGCATAGAACAAAAGTCATGTTGACCTTACCTCGGTAATCCCGCTCATGCGCTCCTACGCGCCGCCGCAAGCGGCTGCGCGTGGAAGCCACGCGCCAGCTACAGTAACCAGGCTATTGTTCATCGGCATCTCTACCTGTTTGCCCTGCAAACGGGTCCTACGGTGCAACCCGATTCAATGTCCATCAATCTTATATCATTTCTTTCAATTCAGTCATCTAACAACATCGTTAGGAGTCTAATTAGGGTTCTGTGAACTCGATTACATAAAATCTGACCTTAATCTCATCAAATTGAACTCGAATTCTCGAAGAACACATAACACTGTTCATTCTTCGAAGGTCATCATTCTCCATCGTTTTCCTTCAATTGATGCATCAGGGAGCTTCGTGGGGTTCTCATAAACATATTTTCAAGTTCAATTTCATCATTTCATGTCTCAAATTCCTCGACTCAAGCTCGAAAATCCCAAGTCTTCCCCTTCTCTGTTCTAGTCCAAAACGACCCCAATTCGCCTCAATTTTGAGCTGGTCCTGATCGAATTGATCCCAGAAGGCTTAATTCAATCTCGATTTAAAGCATCTCGAGCTCTAAATGCAAATTCGAATTTTGAAAAACATAAACTTCACGGGTTGGGTCTTCAGATTTATCTGGGTTTCTCCCTCACTTATCCTCTAATTCCCAATTGTTTTTCTCTGTAATTTCATCCCACCGTCTTAGGTTTCACACTTGGCTTCATTGATCACTCAATTTTGGTGAATTTAAACGAAGGGTGGGCGGGTTGTTTTGTCCTTGTTAGGCATTCAAAGCCACTAATTTTGCAAATATGGTGACAAGTGTCACCAAGTGACCAATCCTCACAATTACCCTGCTACGGAAAATTACCATTTTGCCCTTTCCATAACAAATTACCAAAATGACCCTCACAGTTCTAGACCCATAACTTTCACGTCCGAACTCCGATTGACGCATGCCGCCTGTCTATGGATTCAGTGTCCCGAGACCTATCCAACGGTCCTTCCGAAAAGTCCAAAAAAGGTCCCGATCAAAAAGTCAACTTTCAGCCCTTATAACTAGGGGCAAAATCGCCATTTCCTTCAAATTTTCCAATCTTTCCTTTTTCAAATTTCCGGGTCGTCACAGATGACATCATCGATGTCGTCATCATGTCAGACCTAACATGTTAGCTGACACGTATCAGATATCAAATGTCAGTGATGACGTCATTGCTGACGTCAACTATGACATTAGCGTTGACTTTAACAGTTGATTGTTGACGTCAGTGTTGACTTTTTGGTCAACGTTGGCCAGCCACTTTGACCCATGTGTAGGGGCACATAGGCACGTATTTTGAGGTGGGACCAAGACCATTTTAAATATTTTGATGATACAAATCTAATGGTGGTGGTTTTGAGTCGATCAGAGATCGTTAGGTTGGTCAAATTGAGGTTTAAAGTCTAGCGAAGAGTGACCTGGACACGTTGACTTTCCGGGAATGTTGGGGGTTCTTGGTATGGACTTGTCTTGGTTGGTAGTAACCTTTGAGTATGTTTTGGACAGGTCTAGATGACCCAGAGAGGTCGGATTAGTCCGGAGAGGCTTATGGCATGCCTATCTAGGCATAGCTTGGACGGTCTGTGACTGGACTTTTTTTTATGCATATGATACACGCATAAATGTTTTATAAGTGTTTATGAACATGATTTGAGATTCCATGAGTGCATGTGATTTTAATATGAATTTTTTGGCATTTTCGGAGGAAAATACGTTATTGCACGTCGTTCGAGATTTTTATTTTATATGATGTTTGGGCTTCGGCTGAGTGTACTACGTGCTTGTATTTCATGTGGTTCCGAAGGTTTCATGGAGAGGCATGAAACTAAGAAACTGATTTACGGTTTTGAGGATTTTACGGAGATGTGTGAAATCGAGATTCGGGCACAAGTCCTAGTTGAACGATGATTTTAAAGCGTTTTGAAAATGAGAAAGAGTTTTCGGATTTGGAAATATCTTTCACGCATATGATCCAATTGATTTGAGGTTTGACTTAGAATATAGCCAAACGTGAGATAAGTCGGGCGGTGACGCAGTTATGAGTTTTACGAAAGATATTTCGGGCATGAGACCCAATTGTGGATTTTATAGGATTTGAGGAATCCTGGAATATGAAGTGTCGTTGGACACTAGATTTTCGGGCTGTAACCCATTGGTGATGTTCCGTGCTTGAGGCCCTATTGATAATTGTATTCGGGTGAGTCCGGGATGATATGACGCTCGCCTTTGGACTGCGGATGTGTTCCTTCCGCAGAGGTCACGATGCACTGCCTGTTGTCGAGCAACCGCGGGAAGCAATGGCCGAGGAAGGCTCGACTTATGAGTGCTGATGTTATCCTCTGAGATCGGCCGGTGATAGGTCATTAATTAAGCATTATTTTATATTATTTTATACCCTTTATACTTGATTTTTAATATTAAAATAATAAAAAATTGGTGAAAATAAAATATTTTGTGCTATTTTGTTGAAATAAATAAAGCGTTGAATTTGAAGCATTTTGGCAAAAAAATCGTCCCGATCGGAGTTCAAACGAAGAAATTATGGACGAAATTTGGTGGAATTATTGAAATCCATTTGAAATTTGAATTTCAGAATTTTAAAGCCCAAATTCATTTTATGTGCAATCCAAATGCATCGGCCCACAAATCTAGCCTAGAACCTTCAGCCCAACGCCCCAATCCATGAGCAGCCCAGAAACCCGACCCAACTCGCGAGCCAGCCTAGGCGCGACCAGCCCTGAAATCGTCAGCTTGCGCTTACCGATTGTCATTCCCCAGTTCGGCGCGCATGTGCCAAGTTAATTATCTTCCATCAGCATGTGCAGCCCGTATTGTTGCCAACGAATCAGGCACTGCACGCTGTCCCTGCTCCACCTGCTCACCCACCTACTCGTCGAATTCCATGCCTCTTGTCATACTTTTTAAGTCTGAATTCTTATGTTTTATCCTCCATCTTCATAAGGTTATTTATGCTGTTCATAGAATTTTATGAATAACATTCCATTGTTTCCACCCACTTTTGGAATCACAAGCTGTTTTTGGGTTCAGAAAGTGTAACTTTATTCCCTTTACTTTAATTTTTGTTATTGTTTCGGTTTACTTATAATTCAATACATGTGATGGTATTTTCTTTCTAAAGCTTTGTAAGTATGAATGCAATCTCCATGTGTTTTACTTTTTGAATTTCTTTTACTGTATATATCTTAGTGCTTAAACTTCAATCTGATGTTATATGTTTTATTCGCTGTTTGATGCATTTAGACTAGAATCGAAGAGATTAAATGTTGATCGCTCTCGGCGCATTTAATTATAAACTTAAGGTGAATCATATTGTATGTGTTTGAAGCACATTGATGTTTGGCGCATATTAATGGTTGATGCATTTATAATATTGAAAGATATATGCAAGTATTTGAGATGATGAAGGTAAGATTTCGTGATTGGTTTGTTATGAGCAAAATGTTAGAGTGCTGGTAAAATTTGTATTTGAAGGAAGTCTATTTTTAGAAGTAGTTTAAATAATGTGATTGTTAATTAGAAATTACTTACGTAAAAGTGTCAGTTTTGTGTATGAAACTACTCTATGGTTTGTAAGTTCTAATTAGTGTGAGCATTTGCTTTTTAATTCTTAGTTTGGTTAAAAATGTAGTTTAGATTACAATATTCCTAAACACACCCACCCCCCCCCCCCCCCCCCCCCCCCCCCACCCCCACCCAAAACAAATTTCATTCTTTTATTCTTTAATTATTTAATTCATTAATTCATTAATTCTTTTATTCATTATTCTTTCTCACTAACATATTATTAATGTTCCCTAATTTCTCTGGTTAAGAACGATTCCTATTTACCAATCCTACATCTACACAAAAAGGGTTTAAATTGTATAATACTCAAATTACGTGTTTAATTTAATGTGTAGTTTGAGCGTTATCAATCAGCAATGTGTTTGCAATGATCTAGAGACGGTCGCAAAGAGTGATGTGTTCACGGCGACATACTAGGATTGTGAGCGGCCTTGAGCTATATGCACATGTGCTAGGATTAGATCGTGACTGACATTGAGGACGAGATGTGTTCCCATGTGTTCTATGATTTGGGCTGAGGTTCTGTATATGTTTTTTGTTGGGCTGAGACCCCTACTTGCTTTCTATGATCTGGTTTTGGACTGAGACCCTACCGAGGTAATGGCTTCGATTAAGAAGCATTTTTCACTATGTTTTGATTTGGGAAGCAATACGTCTTGCTTTCGAGAAAGTATTTGAACTAACTGTTTTATTATGCATGCATGCTTTTACATGAAGGGTATAAATATTTTTTTGATAAAATGATTTTTATAAACTGTTGTTTTGTCCACTCACAATTTTTATGGTTTTAATACTCTTCAGGTTGATAGCGGATGAAGGCTGTAGTAGAGATAGAGACATCACATACTACCACCGATGTAACGACCCGTCCCAGAAACTAGGGTTAAGATAGTGATTAAGATGGGATTAGTGAGCTTAAACGGTGGTTAGTTGGTCTCGTTGGGGTCGTTAGAGTAGAATGATGATTTTGCCCCTAGTTTGGGTAAAATGTGGACTTTTAGTTCGGGTGGTCAAATGGACTTTGACCGGTGACGAGGACGTAGGTTAGAACGTCACGAATCCATAGGCAGGTGGCACGCCCGATTCCGACATCCGAGGAGAAAGTTATGATGTTTGGAAGGTTGAGGGCATAACCGTAATTTGACTAAATTAAGGGGAAAAGGTTGAATTTTTCTACGAACGGGTTTTGGTATGATGACCTAAGATTGTTAGATAGATCCCGTCATCCTGAGTTCGATGACAGGCGGTACGTATTCATCGGACGTACGATGTGGGAGTTATGGGTCTAGAAAGGTAGTGGCAAAATAGTAAATTTGATTTAAAAGGAAGGGTATTTTGGTCTTTGCACATGGGGATTTGTGCAGCAGAGAGGGGCAGATGGATGGCTGGGATTGGGCCAGTTGGGTGAGAAGGGACAGGATTGGTGACACGTGGGGCTTGACTAGAGGGTTCTAGGATCTTACACGATCCAATTATTTGGGGGATGCCGGTGTGTTCGTGGGTGTTCTTCGACCCAGAGAGAAACAGAGGGAGAGAATTGAGAGAAATTGGACGGTGATTGTGTGTGTTTGTGTGGAGTTATGAGGGGATGAGTGATCAGAGAGTGAGAGGGAGGTAGTGAGGAGGTTTGGAGGTGTGGTGACTGTGTGTGAGTGCAAGGTAAGCCACGGGAAAATAGTAAGGAAAATAGAGAAGTTGGGTGGTGGTGCAGCCGCGATCGATCACTCGAGGCCAGCGGAGGTGCTCAGAGGACGGAGGAAGACAGGAGGAGCTACTACCTCACGGCTGAGCTCACGACTGCGATCGGAGGACAGGTAATTCCTCACCCCCTTCTATATGCTCTGTTTTTCTGTCGAGGTTCAAGGTGGAAGTTGTGAGTTTAGGAGTTGAATCGAAGAGGCTAGGGAGGTCTAGGAGACTCAGTAGGGTTCTAGGTTTCTGCTGGTTGTGCTGCCGTGATGGGGAGTGCACGGTGGAGGCTGGTACGACGGAGGTGCCCTGTGTGCCCTGTTTTTCCGTTTTGCTTCAAACGTAAAGTCGTGAAGTTTGGGGTAGAGTCGACGGTCTTGGTGAGTTGGGTGAGGTTTAGGACAGTCCTAGGAAGAGTTTGGGCTAGCCACCGTGATGGGGGGTGGGTCATGACAACCGATCCGGGCGTACTCTGATGGACCCCTAGCGGGTAACGAGTTTATCCCTGGTCTGACAGGTGGTGTTAGAAGGAAGCGGGAACGTCCCACGATAATCCAGGGGGATTGGGATGGGTCCTATCAAAGGTGGTCAAAAATGGTACTTAAGACACTTTGAATGGACATACTTAGAACTATCCAAAAAGCACTGAAACTGGGCCTATGCGCCGATGTGGTCTAGAAAAGAGCCCCAACAGCTACCACGCGTCGGTACACATGGTCCCACACTCGCACATCTCCGCACGTGTGAGTCACATCTACCACACATGCCAACATATTCTAGGGAATATTCCCTTTTTAAATGACGTTTAGATGTCGTTAGAACTTTACAGAATATGCTAATGTCGGTAGCATATTCTGTTAAGGCTTAACAGTGACCGTTAAATTTAACGGTCGGTCAATTCAATGGAGTCTCGCTGGAGATGACGATCGGATCGTCATCACCTTCAATGTTCATGGCAGCCAAAAATTGGGAAACTAGCTCGTTTTAACCAGAATTTTGCCTATAGATCCAGGGCCTAATCTAGGGTTCAAATTTTTACCTGTTGAAGCTCGAAAAGAGTTCAAAATCTTTGAAATGTCTAAAAACTACGAAGAACGTCAAACTCCATTCAAGGTACAAACCTTGTCAAAAACGACATGCAATTAGACCAGAATAGTTCATGTCTTCACGAGACAATTAACAATGAGAGGGATCGATTCTACCTCAGTTTGGGTCTACACTACTTAGGTCAAGATTTATGGGTCTAAATCGGGTCATAGATTGTAATGGCCCGGACTTTCAACAAGGGTAAAATCGGAAAAGTCAAAATGGAAATGAACATTTTTGCCCCTAAAGGGTAAATAGTTTACTTTTTGATAGAGATAGTTTTTGGATATTTCGTAAAGGTTGTTGCAAAAGTCTCGGCCTCTTGAGTACGTCGGTAGGGGGCATGTTTGAAAACGGAGTTCGGACGGATTCGTTTAGAGTAAAAATCTTGTGTTTTGGGTCATGTTATAAACTTATGCTCTGTATATAGAAAGATGTATGTTTGTATACCTATCCCTTGTCTTGACAGTTAGATGGTTTATGGTTATTGTACAATATTTTATGACTTTTCTTTACGTTGGAGTAGTGACTGTCAGATGGGAGCAAGATTCCTCGTGAGTATCTAGTTTTCGCGGGAGGGGTTTTGTCGTAAATTTCGTCTTCATTGCTCACACAAACACCACATGCAAACCAATAAGATTAAAGCTCACAACTAAACTAATCCATTGGTTTCACTTCGAGCTTTACCTCGTAAGATCTCAAGTCGTCAGGTTGAGAACGGGTCAAAAACGGGTCAAACTCTACTAATTGAGGCACGAGGGTTGTCGTGGCTTCTGCCCTGGTTCAGGTAAGGGTGACAATTTTTTACACGACTCGAAATCTGCATGAGATTTATTCGGGTCAACCAGCACGATTAAAATTTCGGGTCATTTTTGGGTCAAGCCGTTATGACACATTTAATAAACGAGTGGGTTTCAGGTCAACCTATTAACCCATATAATGACTTGTTAACCCGTTTAATAAATGGGTAGATTTTGGGTTAATAGGTTAACCCATATATTGACTTATATATTGACCCATTTAATAAACGTATCATTACTAACCCATATATCTACCCATTTACCTACTCAAATACCGATTAAATCTTATAATTTAAAAAGGTTAAATATGTTAAACATGTTAAACAGGTCAAACAGGTCAAACAGGTCATAGATTAATTGACTTTTGAGTACGACCTGTTTATTAAATGGGTTATACGGGTTACGCGGGTCATTAACAGGTCGGGTTCGGATTAGACATCTTTGACACGATTATTAAACGAGTCCGGTTCGGGTTGGGCATATATGGGTAAAACAGAGTATATGACATGATACGAACCCGACATGACACGACCCATTGCCAGCCCTAGATCCAGGGATCTAATGAGGAGGACGTGATTGTATTGGGAATATGATAAAGCTAGGTTCGAAGCTCGAGGGTTTTGGGCTTGTTGGTTTGTTGATTGCAGTAGAGACAATGTAAGAAAGGCCTTTAAATGGCTGCGAGCTTTACCCGTTTGACCCACAAGTCTTACAGCAACCAGGCGATCGTGCCTGGTAGAGAGTGGTTATGGATCCAAGCTTGAAGGTTTCATGGTTGCAAGCTCACAGTCATAAGTTCATGTGTGTGTGTAACGACCCGAACTGAGAATAATAATATTTTAATGTAAAAAGACTATTTTGCCCCTGAAGGGGGGAAACTTTGACTTTTGTCCCGGGAAATAATTTGGACTTTGACCCATGACTATGACGTAGATCGGGACGTCACGAATCCGTAGACAGGCGGCACGCCGAAATCGGAGTTCGTATGAAGAAGTTATGGTCAAGGAAGCGTTTTAGCGGAACTTACGAACCGAGAACGACGGAATAAAATATTAATTAATTATGGGAATCCGTGCCAAATTAATATTTAAATCAAACCAGTGGATGAGTGACAAGTGTCACCCATCCAAGGCCACACTATTCCAATAAAGCAACATTTCACTATTCTCTCATTTTATAATCATATATTTTCCTCCATTTAACCCCAGCCGTCAGATCCCCTGCCCAAGTGAATCCCAGCCCTTCATTTTGTCTGATTTTCTTCTTCATGCACGATCACCCCTGCTTTTCTTACAAACACACATCCATCCCCCCCTAACCCGTGCGTCTCTTCCCATTTTCTCTCCATCCAAACACACAAACCCTCGCCTCTCACACCACCACCCGATCACCAGCTGCATCACCAACATCCACTAACCATCATCGAGCATCACCGGCAGCCACCACCCCACTTCCCAGCCCCGAAACCGCCGTGCAAACTCAGACCCGAAAACCTCAAGGAAACGGGTCCAAGAAGCAAACCTCGATAACCACCTCACCTCGACGCGGGAGGAGCTCCAGTCTACACCGTGGGGATCCTAGGAGCTTAACTGGACGACGGCGAGGGCTACGGCGGCGTGACGGCGGCAGTAAGACCCAAAACCCGACAAGCCCGTTTTCATTCCCTGTTCGACCCGACCGTTTTTAATGATTAGAAATTGATTGTTAGGTGATAGACATGTCCTAGGGTGGGAGACGAGTCGTTTGGGACCGGGTTGGACGACGGAGACGCCGTGGATCACCGGGGACGACGACCGGACCGTGACCGTGAGTTTCAGAGACATTCTGGTGAGTTTCTTCCCACTTTCTTCTTATTTTGAGGTCACAGAACCATAGGACAGACCTAGACGAACCCATAGGGATCAACCCCGTCGAAAATGGTGGCCGGAATCGTGCGGTGGAATCGGGTCAAACCGTGGGTCGACGGCGACCCGGTTCCAGTCAAACGGGTCGACCCGGTACTGTAGCACTGATGACGTCATCATGCTGACGACACTTCTAACGTCATGATGACGTCATCCTGTCAGATGTTGTCAGACCAGGGACCAATCAGAACGTGCCACGTGTCACCTGACAAGTGTCAGTGATGACGTCATGCTGATGTCAGCATGACGTCACTGCTGACGTCAGCAGTACTGTAGCAGCGTTGACCCACGCGTTGACCAGGCGCGTGGGGGCGCGTGTGAACAGTGATTTTGGTGGGGCCGGTACCATTTTCAAGGTTTCGACGATACGGATCCAATGGAGGTGGTTTCGTGTCGATCGGAGATCGTTATGTTAGCCAAAATGGGGTTTGAAGCACTGGGAATAGTGCCCGGGATGCGTTTTTTAGGCGGATCTGTTCTAGGGTCTTGGTATTGATATTATAGGGTCATTAAGTAACCCTCAGGAGTAATAATACAGGTTTATAGAGATCGTTGAGCAGCAAGGACCGAGTGTGAGTGGGCTGTTTGATTTATAAAAGGCTTGCATGCATAAACTGTTTTACTATTTCCACTGATGAGTCTTATAAACTGCTTATATATGTTATTACAATGTTTTGGGCATGAGACCCGTCTGGATTATGTGTGGATTTTGTTTGGGATGTCCGGGGGACATAGGGTAAACTATACTGTTATTGTACTGTACTTTCCTACCTGTGTATATTGTCTCCTCCAGGGAGGGTCGTTGGCCTGGGTGGACCCTGGAGTAGTCACGGGGCTCTGACTGAGTGGAGTTGACCCCCGTTGGGCTGCTTACTCTCAGGAAGGCATGTTCATATACCTCGGGCAGTGACCGGGATACCCGGAGCTGATGTACCTAGAGAGTCTCGGGTGTGAGACCCTGAGTGGCAACGCGTAGCCTTAGAACCGTGACATCATTTGGGTTGGGTTTTACAGTGCACTGATATGTTAGTTTCACCTTACGATTATTATTGTGGTTCATTTGTTATGATTTCATTGTAATATTATGTTTTCACTGCATGCAAGATTTGGAAAACGGAGGGGTAAAACCTTATGATTATTTTATTATGAAATTGATTTCTAAACTGTTATTTTTGGCCCACTCACCCTTGTTTTACTGACCCCTCCAGACCCTGACACGGCAATAGAGGAGGAGGATCCGGAAGAGGAGGCAGAGGTTTAGTTTGCCTAGCTGTGCACCTGTACACCCACTTGTGGGTAGTTGAGCACCGAATAAATGTACTCTGACTAGTGTGCTCACATGTTGTATTTTACTTTCCCTTGTCTGACAGTATCACTTTAAACACTGTGTTTGTACGTTATCTATCTATGTGAGTCTTCGGTTTTTTATTTAAGGGTACTTTTGGTATGTTTAGAGTCATTGTCAGACGGGAGCGGGTCACGTCCCCGGTTGGTCCCAGTGGGATTGGGACGGGTCCTGTCAGCTTGGTATCAGAGCATTAGGATTAGTAGTCAGAGTACTAGGTTAGCGGTTTGTACTTTGTACATGGTCGCTTTCGATGTCTTTTAACCTGGTTGTCTCTTCACAGTTGGATATGCCTCCCCGATGTGAACCCCGTGCACGTGTTGACGAGAGCATTGAGCGGGCTCAGCGCCTGGGTGCTACGCACTTCAGTGGGGGAACCGACCCTGAGGAAGCACACCAGTGGATTGACCGCTGGGAGAGGATTTTCGAGGTCATGCACTGTCCTCCGGAGGAGCGTGTCGTTCTGGCGACTTTCCTACTGGATGGGAGCGCCTATCGATGGTGGCACAACCTTGTTTTGGCCGGCTGGACTGTTCACACCATTCCATGGGAGACCTTCCGAGAGCGGTTTCTCAACCAGTTCTATCCACGGTCGTTCCGCAACGCCCGTGAGGCGGAGTTTCTGCAACTCCGGCAGGGGGATCAGACTGTAGCAGAGTACGAGGAGACCTTCCTGATGTTGTCTCGCTTTACTGAGAACTTCGTGATCACCGAGGCAGACCGATGTCGCAGATTTGAGTGGGGCTTGCGACCTGAGATTCAGGCGATGGTGACTGCAACACCCTTTGCTTCCATGAGGGATCTGACTGATGCGGCGACCAGGGTTGAGAACAGTATCCTGGCTCGTCAGCGAGCTGAGGGGGAGACTCGGCGACATGATCGCCCACACTTGGGATTTTCGGGCCGTCATGGCTCGAAGGGAGGACATTCTGGTGGATCTTCGTCTTCTGGCAGCCGAGGACGTTCTGGTCAGTTCAGGAGTCCTCAGAGGTCTGGACAGCGTTCTGGAGCTTGGCAGCGGTCTTACTCACCGATGAGCATCTCACCGGGAGGATACTCGGGTCGACCTAGGGAGGTCACATGCTTCGCTTGTGGGATGCCGGGGCATTATGCTTCTGAGTGTCCACTGATTCGCGGCAGTACTGCGCCAGCGCAGAGCACAGCATCCCAGACTGACAGCAGCCGGACACGCGGTGTTGTGCGTGGTCGTGATCGAGGGGCTAGAGGACGGGGACGACCTGCAGAGTCTATGGCTCGTGTTTATGCTGTTACCCAGCAGCAGGCCAGATCCATTCCGGGAGTGTTGACAGGTACTGTACATATTTATGGCATGGTTGTTCGTGCATTGATGGATTCGGGGGCAACTCATTCTTTTATTTCACCACGTTGTGCGAGTCTGTTGGGCCGTGAGGTGACCGCACTTGAGCACCAGATGGGAGTGGGGACACCGATAGGTGTGACCTACCGGGTGATGTCAGGACCCGTCCCAAATATCACCTCGATACTCGGAATGAACCCTGCTCCCGTCTGATAATCATACTCACAACACCAAAAAAAAAACTTAATACAACTATAAGCATAACCATCAGACGAAGGAGTAAATATATACAACAGTAAGCCAGAGCATAGTTCTACAAGATGGCACCAAAAGTCCTACAAGTCTAAGTCTGCAACGGAAGAACGTCAGAAGCCCTATGCCTCGATATCTGCCTCAACGTTCACCCCAGCGCTATCACCACGACCTGGAGGGAATTTGAACAAAAAGAAGGTGTGAGTGGACCAAAAGGAATAAAAGTTTTAAAAACCGTTTACCAGCAAATCAAAGTAAGGAAATAAAATCATATGTTCCCTCCGGTTTAAAACCAGGCATGCTCAACGAAGTATTAGAAAAACCGTAATATGACACATCATAAGAAACAAAAACACTATAAAATATCATAAGAAACAGATACACTATAAAACATCATAAGAAACAGATACACTATAAAACATCATAAGAAACCAGAGTATAACCCGATCAAACCTGCTGGACCTATCCGAGTCTTTAAACTCAACCAGGCCTCACATATAAAATCCGAGTCTTTAAACTCCCGAGTCTTTAAACTCAATAGGCCTACGGGGGTAATATCGTAATATCCGAGTCTTTAAACTCCCGAGTCTTTAAACTCAATCCGGGCCCGTCCCCCGTCAAATCAGTATCCGAGTCTTTAAACCCATATCCAGATCCAGCAAATCCAATCCATATCCAGTGTAAAACCACTTCAAAATCCATCGCCAAATTCGAATTCGAAATTCCCGGTTCGAAGCCCTTCCAGCGTTCAGAACCGACATTCCGAACCCAAATCCGGAAAAAGATCCATGTTCATAGCAAAACCATAGGAAAATCCCAAATCATATTCCACAACCTATGTACCATCATCAGAAAACGTTTTTAGGTTAAATTTCTGAATTATAACATCAAACTCTGAAAACCCGTTTTTTCTCGAAAAACGTGCAGAATCCCAAAAACGTCTCGAAAAACGTGCAAACATCTCAATCACATATAAACACACATAAAAGCATAAAACATTAATAAAAACAGTTAAGCATGCTCGGAAGTAAGAAAAAGTCCACTCACAGTTCAGAGCACGTCACTCGCGCTCCGTGCGCTCCTCAACCGTTTCTGGTGTCTCCCGTCCTGTCAATAGATACCAAATAGGGTCACAATAACATTAAGGATACCTTCCCTATTTTCCCAATTTTTCGGGAATTTAATAATATTTTAATCAGAAACCCTAAACCGTACGGATTCCCGAACCATCCCGTAACACCGTCCGATTAACCCGAAAACTGTACCATTGGATTCCTTAGAACATTTAGGGCTAAACTCATGTTGGACGCTTGACCGGATTCCTCCCCACGCGCCCCCACGCGCCGCCCCAAGTGGCTGCGCGTGGGCCTCACGCGCCTGCTACAGTGCATCTTCAACCTCGAGTCACCCGGTTCAACTGTGTTGAACCGGCGTGACCGGTTCTCCTCCGTTCCTCCACCATTCTTCCCCATTTCAATTCCAATAGCTTCGTCCAGTCCCCTGCAACCAAACCCAGTCCTAAAATCCAGAAATCACGGCCTGAAACCCCTCGTCTTCATCCTCGAAAAACACTGCCCGTGAGCCATGTTTTGGCCGCCGGCCGCCCAGCACGTCCCCCTTCACGGTGGTCACTCCAAACGCTTCCCACGACTTCACTGAACCACACACAACTCACGAAATCCCTCGACTCTCCCTCCAACTCCACGATTTTCCGTTTGAAAATCACGGCTAAACAGGGTACAGAGGACCCGTCGTCGAACCACCTCCCACCGTGAACCTCCCGTCACGGCAACCACCACAAACGACTCCTAGGACCTCCTTAAACCTCCCTTCACTCACCAAACCTGTCGATTCTAGCTCTAGGTCCACGACTCTTGAAATGAAAATCCACGAAAAACAGAGCAAAAGAGATTACCTTTCGATTCCGGCGCCGCCGTGAGAACCGTCACCCACCACGGTGTTCGTGGAACTCCCCGTAACCTCCTGAGTCTCCTAATGGCTTAAACCGGTCCACCACACCACACGACAGCCACCACCGTCCACGGCCTCCTCCGTTTCTTCCAATTATCCAACCGTCCACCACGTCGCCTCCGTGCACGGTTGCACTTCCAGACCACGATCACCAGCTCCTCCGTACCTCACTGTCTCTCTCTCGACTCACACTTCCCTCTCCCTAGCATCAAAATCGATCACCGCCTCACCCCAATCTTCTCTCTGTTTTCTGTTTCCTTCGAAGGTATGCACGGTTCAAAAGAGGATAACGTGTGGCCGTGCACACTTGAGAAGGTAGTGGAACCATCCAGTCCCAAGCACGTGTCCACCAGCTATAGGCCAGCCCAAAAATATCTGCCACTTGCCCTTATCTGATTGGGCTGAGGGAAAATGACCAAAATGCCCCTCCTGCACAAAATTACCATTTTGCCCTCAGACTTTTCAGACCCGTATCTTTTCCGTCCGACGTCCGATGACAGCGTGCCGCCTGTCGTTGAACTCAGGACGTCGAGACCTATCCAACGGTCCTCGGTCTACGTGAAAAATCTCAAATCCTCCTAAAAGTCAACATTTCCCCTATTAGCTCAAAATTACGGTAACGCCCCCAACCTTCCGTACATCATAACTTTTCCTCCGGTTGTCCGAATCGAACCTACCGCCTATCTACGGACTCGTGACGTCCTAACCTACGTCACGGTCAAAGGCTAACACTCATCCAATCGATAGTACAAAAAAGTCAACTTTTCGTTTACTATTCACAAGGGCAAAATCGTTCCTTTTTACAAAACTTCACAAAAATCACATTTTTACCCTTCCCGTAGGTACGGGTTGTTACAGGTGAACCAGGAGATACGAGCTTGTCCTGTGGAGATTGAGGGAGTCGAATTTCCGGCAGACTTAATCCTGATGAATGTTCACGATTTCGATGTGATACTTGGAGTTGATTGGTTGTCGGAGTACAATTCACTCATCGACTGTGGTAACATGCGGTTGACTTTGAGAGGTCCGGAATTACCGGAAGTGATATTTCAGGGGGAGTGTGGAGACGCATCACCCAAGGTAATATCTACACTCACAACTACTAAACTCTTACAGAAGGGGTGTCAGGGTTATCTTGCTTATGTGGTAGAGTCTACGGATGAATCTTTGCGTATTGAGGATATTCTGATTGTGCGGGAATTTCCTGATGTCTTTCCAGGAGATTTACCTGGATTACCACCACCCAGGGAGATCGACTTTACGATCGAGTTACTCCCCGGGACTCGACCGATTTCACAAGCACCGTATCGTATGGCACCGGCGGAGCTACGGGAATTGAAAATCCAACTACAGGAACTGGTGGATCTAGGGTTTATCCGACCCAGTACATCACCATGGGGAGCGCCGGTCTTATTTGTGAAAAAGAAGGAGGGTAGTTTACGGTTGTGTGTGGATTATCGGCAGTTGAACAAGGCTACGGTAAGGAATCAGTATCCCTTACCCAGGATCGACGATTTGTTCGGTCAGTTACGAGGAGCGCGATATTTCTCCAAGATAGATCTGAGGTCAGGATACCATCAACTGAGAATAGCCGAGGGGGATGTTCAGAAAACAGCTTTTCGAACGAGGTATGGGCATTATGAGTTCTTGGTGATGCCCTTTGGATTGACGAATGCACCAGCGCCATTCATGGACTTGATGAATCGAGTTTTTCGAGCATACCTGGATAAATTTGTGATAGTGTTTATTGACGACATCTTGGTGTATTCCAAGAGTGTCAGGGCTCATGAGAAGCACTTACGAATGGTATTGGGTACACTACGACAGGAGCAGCTGTATGCTAAGTTAAGCAAGTGTCAGTTTTGGCTAAATAGTATTGGATTCTTAGGTCACATTATATCACCCGAGGGGATAAGTGTGGATCCTCAGAAAACGGAGGCTGTGAAAAATTGGCCAAGACCGTCCACGGTGACGGAAGTGCGAAGTTTTGTTGGGTTAGCAGGCTACTATCGGAGATTCGTAGAGGGTTTCTCCCAGATTGCCGCACCATTGACTCGGTTAACCCGGAAAGGGGTGAAGTTGGTATGGGACGATCAGTGTGAACAGAGTTTTCAGGAATTAAAGTGCCGATTAACCACTGCACATGTCCTTGCATTACCAGACAGTAGTGGAGAGTTCGTGGTATATAGTGATGCATCGCTGCAGGGTTTGGGTTGTGTATTGATGCAGAATGGAAAAGTGATTGCTTACGCATCCCGGCAGCTGAAGACGCACGAGTTGAACTACCCTACTCATGATTTGGAATTGGCAGCGGTGGTTCATGCTCTAAAGATCTGGAGACATCATTTGTTCGGTGTGACATGCCGAATATTCACCGATCACCAGAGTCTTAAACATTTGTTCACTCAGAAGGAACTCAACATGAGACAGCGGAGATGGTTGGAGTTGTTGAAGGATTATGATTGTACCATCGAGTACCATCCTGGCAAGGCAAATGTTGTAGCTGATGCACTTAGCAGGAAGTCGGCGGGATCAGTTGCGCATTTGAGATTGGTGTATCTTCCTTTGCTAGTGGAACTCCGGAAGAGCGGAGTTATGTTAGGGATGGACGATCAGGGAGCCTTGTTGGCTAGCTTTCATGTGCGACCCGTGTTGGTCGATAGGATCATCGAGGCTCAACTACAGGACCAGATACTTTGTGATTACAGGAACGAGGTTGAATCCGGACAGAGACAAGATTTCTCCGTCAGGGGCGATGGAGCATTAGTAAAGCTTGGGAGATTGTGTGTACCTGCGGTACCAGAGTTGAGGAGAGAGATTTTAGACGAGGCCCACAGTTCGGCCTATGCTATGCATCCAGGAGGGACAAAGATGTACCGTACCCTCCGGGACTATTATTGGTGGCCAGGGATGAAGAGGGAGATAGCTGAGTTTGTCAGCAAATGTTTGATCTGTCAGCAGGTCAAAGCAGAACGGCAGCGTCCGTATGGGGCTATGCAGCCACTTCCAATTCCACAATGGAAGTGGGATCATATTACAATGGACTTTGTCTTCAAGTTACCGAAGACAAGGAGTGGAGTTGATGGAGTCTGGGTAATAGTGGACCGGTTGACTAAATCAGCACATTTTCTGCCTGTACGTGAGACGTACAAGCTAAACCGTTTGGCCCAGCTATTCATTAATGAGATCATCCGACTACACGGTACCCCAGAGTCGATCGTGTCGGATCGGGATCCGCGTTTCACATCCAGATTTTGGAGGAGTCTGCAAACTCCCTTAGGTACGAAATTGCATTTCAGTACGGCATTCCATCCTCAGACCGACGGGCAGTCTGAAAGGACGATACAGACTCTCGAAGACATGATGAGAGCTTGTGTATTGCAATTCCAGGATTCGTGGGCTGATCGATTGCCATTGATGGAGTTTGCCTACAATAACAGCTACCAGGCGAGTATAGGGATGGCACCATATGAGGCACTGTATGGTCGACAGTGCAGAACACCGGTATGCTGGATGGAGATCGGAGAATGAACCGCAGTGGGGCCGGATCTGATGGATATGACCCAGGAGACAGTTCGGGTTATTCGGGAGAGATTGAAGGCGGCCCAGGATCGTCAGAAAAGCTATGCGGATCGACGGATCCGAGATTTAGAGTTCGAGGTTGGTGACTTTGTCTTTTTAAAGTTATCGCCGTGGAAAGGGATTCTTCGATTTGGACGACGTGGGAGATTGAGTCCTCGTTATATCGGACCATATGAGATTGTCGAGAGGATTGGTCCAGTGGCTTACCGTTTAGCACTACCTTCGGAGCTTTCCCGAGTACATGATGTGTTTCATGTATCGATGCTACGGAAGTATCTTCGGGATGACTCTCATGCACTGCCAGAGCAACCACTGGAACTGATGACAGATTTGAGTTCGAGGAACGGCCAATGCAGATTCTGGATAGGAAGGAAAAGGTCTTAAGGAACAAGACGATTTCTTTGGTTAAAGTACTCTGGCGGAACCACGAGGTGGAGGAAGCGACATGGGAACCCGAGGAATTGATGAGAGGGCAGTACCCATACTTGTTTGAGTAAATTTCGAGGACGAAATTTCTGTAAGGAGGGTAGGTTGTAACGACCCGAACCGAGAATAATAATATTTTAATGTAAAAAGACTATTTTGCCCCTGAAGGGGGGAACTTTGACTTTTGGCCCGGGAAATAATTTGGACTTTGACCCATGACTATGACGTAGATCGGGACGTCACGAATCCGTAGACAGGCGGCACGCCGAAATCGGAGTTCGTATGAAGAAGTTATGGTCAAGGAAGCGTTTTAGCGGAACTTACGAACCGAGAACGACGGAATAAAATATTAATTAATTATGGGAATCCGTGCCAAATTAATATTTAAATCAAACCAGTGGATGAGTGACAAGTGTCACCCATCCAAGGCCACACTATTCCAATAAAGCAACATTTCACTATTCTCTCATTTTATAATCATATATTTTCCTCTATTTAACCCCAGCCGTCAGATCCCCTGCCCAAGTGAATCCCAGCCCTTCATTTTGTCTGATTTTCTTCTTCATGCACGATCACCCCTGCTTTTCTCACAAACACACATCCATCCCCCCCTAACCCGTGCGTCTCTTCCCATTTTCTCTCCATCCTAACACACAAACCCACGCCTCTCACACCACCACCCGATCACCAGCTGCATCACCAACATCCACTAACCATCACCGAGCATCACCGGCAGCCACCACCCCACTTCCCAGCCCCGAAACCGCCGTGCAAACTCAGACACGAAAACCTCAAGGAAACGGGTCCAAGAAGCAAACCTCGATAACCACCTCACCTCGACGCGGGAGGAGCTCCAGTCTGCACCGTGGGGATCCTAGGAGCTTAACTGGACGACGGCGAGGGCTACGGCGGCGTGACGGCGGCGGTAAGACCCAAAACCCGACAAGCCCGTTTTCATTCCCTGTTCGACCCGACCGTTTTTAATGATTAGAAATTGATTGTTAGGTGATAGACATGTCCTAGGGTGGGAGACGAGTCGTTTGGGACCGGGTTGGACGACGGAGACGCCGTGGATCACCGGGGACGACGACCGGACCGTGACCGTGAGTTTCAGAGACATTCTGGTGAGTTTCTTCCCACTTTCTTCTTATTTTGAGGTCACAGAACCATAGGACAGACCTAGACGAACCCATAGGGATCAACCCCGTCGAAAATGGTGGCCGGAATCGTGCGGTGGAATCGGGTCAAACCGTGGGTCGACGGCGACCCGGTTCCAGTCAAACGGGTCGACCCGGTACTGTAGCACTGATGACATCATCATGCTGACGTCACTTCTGACGTCATGATGACGTCATCCTGTCAGATGTTGTCAGACCAGGGACCAATCAGAACGTGCCACGTGTCACCTGACAAGTGTCAGTGATGACGTCATGCTGACGTCAGCATGACGTCACTGCTGACGTCAGCAGTACTGTAGCAGCGTTGACCCACGCGTTGACCAGGCGCGTGGGGGCGCGTGTGAACAGTGATTTTGGTGGGGCCGGTACCATTTTCAAGGTTTCGACGATACGGATCCAATGGAGGTGGTTTCGTGTCGATCGGAGATCGTTATGTTAGCCAAAATGGGGTTTGAAGCACCGGGAATAGTGCCCGGGATGCGTTTTTGAGGCGGATCTGTTCTGGGGTCTTGGTATTGATATTATAGGGTCCTTAAGTAACCCTCAGGAGTAATAATACAGGTTTATAGAGATCGTTGAGCAGCAAGGACCGAGTGTGAGTGGGCTGTTTGATTTATAAAAGGCTTGCATGCATAAACTGTTTTACTATTTCCACTGATGAGTCTTATAAACTGCTTATATATGTTATTACAATGTTTTGGGCATGAGACCCGTCTGGATTATGTGTGGATTTTGTTTGGGATGTCCGGGGGACATAGGGTAAACTATACTGTTATTGTACTGTACTTTCCTACCTGTGTATATTGTCTCCTCCAGGGAGGGTCGTTGGCCTGGGTGGACCCTGGAGTAGTCACGGGGCTCTGACTGAGTGGAGTTGACCCCCGTTGGGCTGCTTACTCTCAGGAAGGCATGTTCATATACCTCGGGCAATGACCGGGATACCGGGAGCTGATGTACCTAGAGAGTCTCGGGTGTGAGACCCTGAGTGGCAACGCGTAGCCTTAGAACCGTGACATCATTTGGGTTGGGTTTTACAGTGCACTGATATGTTAGTTTCACCTTACGATTATTATTGTGGTTCATTTGTTATGATTTCATTGTAATATTATGTTTTCACTGCATGCAAGATTTGGAAAACGGAGGGGTAAAACCTTATGATTATTTTATTATGAAATTGATTTCTAAACTGTTATTTTTGGCCCACTCACCCTTGTTTTACTGACCCCTCCAGACCCTGACACGGCAATAGAGGAGGAGGATCCGGAGGAGGAGGCAGAGGTTTAGTTTGCCTAGCTGTGCACCTGTACACCCACTTGTGGGTAGGTTGAGCACCGAATAAATGTACTCTGACTAGTGTGCTCACATGTTGTATTTTACTTTCCCTTGTCTGACAGTATCACTTTAAACATTGTGTTTGTACGTTTTCTATCTATGTGAGTCTTCGGTTTTTTTATTTAAGGGTACTTTTGGTATGTTTAGAGTCATTGTCAGACGGGAGCGGGTCACGTCCCCGGGTGGTCCCAGTGGGATTGGGACGGGTCCTGTCAGTGTGTGTGTGTGAAGGTAGTGGATGGTGTTCGTGGAGAGGGGTGGGAAACACACCACACATGATATAATTTGAACTAAACAATAAGACTTGGGTTCTGGGCTTCCATTTTGGGCCTGAAAATTTCTTTTGAGGTATGGCACGACCACACACACAACACAAAAAGTTTCAAAATGGTTAAAAGTCGAGGCCCAACAAAACTTGTGGTAATTTGGGTAGTTTTGGGTTTTCGATTTCTAAATTTCGGTATGGGAGGTAACAATCTGCGCTCTTAAATGAAGTTTCATCCTCAAAGTTTTTCCAATACAAGACTAAGGCATAACCCGCACCACCAATGATTATTTGAATTCTTGCTTGTCCATAACCAAAAGTTCAACTCTCTCTTTTAAGATTTAATGGATAAAAGTCTCTCATTCAAGTAGCTCGTTGTAAATTTTATATACAGCTTAATACTTCAAACACAACTTTAATTTGACAGTCTCATTTTTACCCTAAAATTTGAGTTTTTCCATGTTATTTATGTTCATTCATATTTTACTAAATTAGACAAACGTAACCAAACATTTTAGGTACTTTTTTTAGTAAGATTTATGGTTTCATTTTCATTTCAATAATCATACAAGTGCAGCAGGCTGCATAAGCGCAGCCTCGTAAACATCTTGCTGGGAATTTCAATCTAAGAAAAAGAGTGACATCCATCAGAGAAACCAAAAAAACTACCGTGAAGTTAAATCATAAATTAACAACTCATGAAGCCACATGTTGGCCCTTCTTCCAGCCACATAGCCCTAAATCATGTCTTGCAAGATTTTGTGCCACCCAGTTACCTTGACGGGGATGGAATTGGCATAAAGCACGGGTACATAATCCAACTCTTTAACGAATTTCATTCATGACGACAATGTGAAGACCATAACACCATTCAGCTTCACTGACATGATGAACGGCTGAAAAGTAATTAGACTCCACGAGGACACTTAAGAAATCTCTATCAAGAGCCAACTACAACCCTATGTTAATCACATATAATTAAGTCAAATGGGTAGAGAAAGTAGACACTAATGGAACTGGTATTGCAAGCATAAGAGTGCCTAAATTGTCTTGGATGGCAATCCCACGCCCACGATCATGTGATTTACGTGGCATAGCAGCATCCACATTGATCTTATACACATTCATTGATGGATTCTTCCATTGAACCGATGATCTAGCTGCTGGTCATGGAGGTATAAAAGCTCCAACAGTTCGACTATATCTGTGGCTTAACTCAAGAAATCAAGGAATTTATTTGATGTCTGTCTTGGTGGAATTTTTGAACAACTAATTGTTACAATAGGACCACAAACCCGAACGTATATAGAAATAATGGCGTAGATCGTCCCCAAAGAGCACTACTACTAGATAGCTCCATAATTCTTTAAAATTCCCTTCATGCTAATTCAACCATATATACCTGGAAGTCTTCCAAGAATTCTTTGCAATTTGGAAAGACCAGAGAACATAAAAAACTGACTCATTCCTTGACTGCAACTGATCACACACCAGAGTTGGGCAAACCTAACGTCGAAAAAGCTGAGTTTTGCATGGGATAATCTCGTGCACACATTGCCATAGGAAGATACATATATTTCCAATTTCAAGTACCACATTTGTGTCCACATATTCGATCCTCCCAAGGTTGACATCCGAACATTCATGTCGGTCCCTTAAAGTACTAGCTGACCAATACCTGCTACGAAGATTGTAGCATCCAGATCATTCAAAATCCCATGTCATTGTATCAATGGGAGCACCATGAGATGGTAGCGGGATACTGAGAATGGCATCGACTTCTTGAGGCAAGAAAGATTGAGTCAGCAGTTAATGATTTCACTAGCCATGATATTAAGTTACTGACATAGAGATGTGGGGGAAGAGCCTTGACTGGTTGAATCTAAAAAGAAAGAGGTATCAATACCCACTTGTCACCATATACTCGTATGGTATCACTATTTCTCACTTTCCATAGAAATTCCGATTCAGCAAGTCACGCCCCCACAAGAGAGAAAACCAAATGAAGGATGATTCCGAGCCTAGAATAGCATCAGCAATCCCATAATAATGGTGATAACGAGCTTTGAGATTTTTTGACACTAAAGAGTCTGGATTACACCTTTAACACCAGAATTATTTGGCTAGCATCACTTGATTAAAACCTTTATATGTCGGAACCCCAATCTTCCAAACTTCTTTGATAAACATTAAGCATCAAACTTCATGTAATGTATACCCTGAACTCCTCATTGCTTCCCCCAAAATTGGGCATCAGTGGCACTGGGGCTAAAGTAAAAAGCATGCAGTTTTATCTTCTAACCAGATACCTCCTCATATATGTTGAAAATGAACTGCAACACCTCACTGACCTGAAGGTAGGAGCTGGGGCTAAGGGTGAGGGGGAGTGAGGGGTTGGGGGGTAAGTGCTACTTTGGATACGCCTGAAGCCTCATTTGTTATTCTGCTTGATGAAAGAGACTGGTAAAACCCTCAACACGAGGTAACATGGCTGACTGAAATTTAGGGAGTTTAAGTGAGAAAATTTGTTCAAAGGGGAAAGTGATATTGAGTGGCGTGTTCAAGCGGCATTGAGGTAAAAAGTCTTTCTTAATGAAATAATTGTAATTTAGTATGAATGGTTTGAGTCCTCGACTTGCAGCATCTTATTTATTAAAATATGATTCTTGTTTGGGCCTAAATTTTAGCTTGTCATATCCCCTCTTTACTCTTTTATTTTAATACAAGGTTATCTGGCGGATTACATTTACATTGAGTATTGACCTCTATGAGAGTTGAACCACCTCAAATGTAGAGGAATACTACTAGGCAATAACATTAATTGACCTCCATTTTACTTAATATTAGCCACTTAGTGTTATTATCTAATGGTATTTCTCTCCACATTTTATATGAGAGGTTTTGAGTTCGATTCTACAAATGGAAAGTCGATACAAAATGTGTAAATTTTTATACAGTTTCCCAATATCATTGGATAAAAAAAAAGCCTTAATAATAAACTTAGGAAGTAAAGCAAAGATAGATGTATGGATAAAAATATCTGCAATATCCATGATATTTATGTAGATACTATAAAACTAGGGGGGGGGGGGGGGGGGGGGGGGAATTTTTGTGGATGCTAATATTCTTTTTTCCCAAAATTTTATTCACAATTTCCAAGTTTTGGATTAAATTTTTAACATTTTTGTTGAGTTTGAACAATATTGATGTCAAAACATTGATCGATATTTTCATAAATTTAATTGTCGAAATTTCCATGAAAAATGATATTTTTATCCTTGAATGGGTATAACTGAATTGAGAAACTTTTCTTACAGAATCCTCTGATAGAGGGTTAAGTGAAAAGAGTTGCTATATGTGGCATTCCGAGTAAAAAATCCTAGTGTTTATATTGGGAACTTGTTGATAACCTTAGTACGCCCATCCAAACATATCAAATTGTAGCTAACAAGACCCCCTCGAGATCCTCAAAACCTGGACCCAATTTCAGCCGAGACTCAGAAGACCCATTCTAGAACCAAACCCAAGGAGCAAAGCAATACTTTGCTACTCGAACGCTAACCCGCTTGGCTAGGCGCTTTGCACAGTCGACTCACTCTACTAGGCTATATGCACACCTGACTTCCATGCATAGCCTATTGTCTCAGGTGGTAGATTAACACAACTGACGAAGTCGGTTATGCCGCCACATGTGTCAGAGACCCATGTTAACTCAGCCAGCTGGAGTACACCTACCACTCATCCCTTGGTAGAGAAAGTCTCACCTAGGGAGTGCCCCTCATGCTACCTTAAGTGCCCTTGGGCAAAGTTATTATAAGGTAAAGTTATTCTAAGTTCCAACACCTTAGCTATAAACCTAGTACACTAGGTAACAGGACCCGTCCCAATCCCCCTTGGGGACCACCGCAGGACGTGCCCTACTCCCATCTGGCAAGTAAACTCAAATACCAAAAGTACCCTCAAAGGGGTTCATAATAGACATACCGACTTTTACAGACAAGAGATACGAGCATAATGTCGATACAAAAAAAAATACACACCAAACTAGCCCATAGCGTGATCAGTTGCGCAGTCGTACAATTTATGCCTTTATTTCGGAGTTAGTCTCTGCCTCAATAAGCTTAAACTCATTTTGTAAACAACAATAATATTTAGACCCTCCGTTTTCTAAACATGCATGCATATAATTGAAAATGTATGGGAGTAAATCAAAGCATATAAGAACGTAACCACCTAAACAAATACATGAGTAACACACAATATAACCTATCCTTGGACACCCGTGATGTCCAAAACCAACACCAGTCACGATCTATAATGCTACGCGTGCAACTCGAGGTCTTATCTCCGAGTATTCCTCATGATACAATTCAACGACGTCCGAGGTGATATCAATATGGGGTGTCTGCCTCGGAGCTACCGTGTCCGGGACGATATCATAAAACCGCACTCCTGAGCCTAAGCCTTTCCTCGGAGTCACTCATCCCAGGTAGTGCACCGTGACTACTCTAGGATCGTCGACGTCTGAAGGAGACTCGACAATATATACATGATGGTATATGTGGAAACATGCATCTAGTTCATTTAACATTGTTTACCTCAAATCCAATCATACCAGATCGCTTTTCAAATCCATACGAAAACCTTCTTTCCTTTAAATCCCCATTGACCTCAAAATCCAATCAAACGGTATCCAGACAGGTCTCAAGCCCAAAATCGAGTTTTCACGTAAATCCGTAAAATAGTCCTTGACCGATAATTTAAGTTCACAAACACCATGATAGAAAATCATTTAACTTAAATCATATAATAAAACATGTAAAACAGTTATGCATACATTTCAGTTATAAAACGAACAACCCACTCACGCTCGGTCCATGCTTCATGCTAAACCTCAGCGTTAAATCTACCACCGAGCTAGTCCAATATCTCCGAGCCTATCCAAAACATGTCTAAGGGTCACCAATATGTTACATAAGTTCATACACTAAACCCTCACAAAGCCCGATATCGGAACAACGTCTCGAACACGCTTCCTGAGGCTTTAAACCCTTAAATGACCTATCAAACGGTCTCGGATCGACCTGAAACTACCACCATTTGATTTGGATCGTCAAAATCTTTTGGATTTGATCGGTTTGACCTTGAAAAATGTGCCTACACATCCCCACACGCCAATTAAAGTCCCTGATCAACGCTAGTCAAATTCAACGATGACATCATCAAGAGTCAACGCTAACGTCATCAATTAAAGGTCAAGGATAAATGATGACGTCATCAAAGTCAACGCTAGAGTCATCAAATTCAACACTGACGTCATCACTTATGTCAGCCTGACAGGTCTGATACCTGTCAGATCTTACACGTGCCACGTGTCACACACTGATTGATCCACGTGTCTGACACGTCAGTGCTGACTGGAATCTGATAACTACCACATGGCAGCATCCTATTGGCCACTTGGCCTAACAATCTGACAGACGATGAACTAAACTGCCACGTCATCATCGTCAACCTTGAATCGGGTCAACCTGTTTCTCTACAACGGGTCAACCAGACCTGTGACCCGACTCGGTTCTAACTTTCTTATTTCTAACCCATTTTCGATCTCTTTTGGTCCTACATGATCTTTTGGGTTCCTAGAAGATATCTATGGACCTAAAACTTGCAAAAGAGTCGAAGATTATACCTTTCGAACGTTGAATAGTGACGATCAGCTTCCACTGTCCTTCTATTCTATCTCAGTCACCTCAGGCCTTGGTTTTGGTTCTGTGGAGGTCGTCTGGTCCCTGAGAATTGGTTTTGAGCATTAAAATGGGCCAACTCCCTCTATACTTAAGTAGAAATTTGACCCATTTTCATGGTTTCGGGTTTACCAGTAAGCAACTCCTCCGATGTACGTCGCCGTCTCCGTTGTCCCTTCTATCTCTCTGTCACTCTCAGCCTCTCAAAAATCACAGAGGATGATGCTATAATGGGGTGGGGTGGGTTTTGTTTGTGTTTGACGTGTTTTGGGTTAACAAATGCAAAGAAGAAGATGAGATGAAGATGGTGCATTTGTAAGACCCGTGTCCTGTAGTGAACGGTGAGCGATCCCACATTCCTGCGGAGGGGGGGGGGGGGGGGAATGGTCTGGGAAGGGAATGGTGGTGTGCCTTAAAGGTGTAGGCACACACCTATCTAGCATGATGCCTCCCTTGGCTGCGCTGGTTAAGGTGGTTACCTTCCAGGCGTGAGGTCTTGGGGTCAAAACCTTACGGGCGCATGTGCGCCTAAAGAGGACAATATCATGCTAGATAGAGCGTGCGGTTGCACAACTCTGATCTAAACTAGGCCTTCTGGGAGCTCACTGGCTTTGGATTCCGGGGGAACTCCAAAGTTAAGCGAGTGGAGGCTGGTGCAATCCCATGATGGGTGACCCACTAGGAAGTTGCACCGTGAGCTCCTAGGAACAAAACCGTGAGGGCGAGGCCCAAAGCGGACAATATCGTGCTAGATGAATCGAGACCTGACAGAAGAGGGTCGGGTCCTGACAATTTGGTATCAGAGCCAGACCCCGACCGGGAAGTGTGCCAGCGAGGACGCTGGGCCCTAACGGGGGTGGATTGTAAGACTCGTGTTCTGTAGTGAACGGTGAATGATCCCACATTCCTGCGAGGGGGGAATGGTCTGGGAAGGGAATGGTGGTGTGCCTTAAAGGTGTAGGCACACACCTATCTAGCATGAGGCCTCCCTTGGCTGCGCTGGTTAAGGTGGTTACCTTCCAAGCGTGAGGTCTTGGAGTCAAAACCTTGCGGGCGCAGGTGCGCCTAAAGAGGGCAATATCATGCTAGATAGAGCGTGCGGTTGCACCACTCTGATTTAGATGAGGCCTTTTGGGAGCTCAGTGGCTTTGGGGGGGATTGGAACCCCAAAGTTAAGCGAGTTGAGGCTGGTGCAATTCCATGATGGGTGACCCCCTGGGAAGTTGCACCGTGAGCTCCCGAAAACAAAACCGTGAGGGCGAGGCCCAAAGCGGACAATATCGTGCTAGATGAATCGGGACCTGACAGAAGAGGGTCGGGTCCTGACAGCATTGAACCCAAACTTTTCGGTTCCTAGGCCAATTAGATGAGTGACATTTGTCGCTCATCTGATTTGTCCACTGGAACCCTTGACCAATCTAATAATGCCACTTACACAATTCCTCATAAAACGTGAATAATATCGATTTTTCTTTTGTGACCTGTAATTTTCCCATCAAACGTCCGATTTCGACGTGTTGTCTGTTTACAGACTCATGACGTCTCGATCTACTTAATAGGTGTAACGACCTGTCCCCGAAATCAAGACTAGATTAGTGGTTAATGACGGATTAGTGAAGATAATAGGTGATTAGTTGGATACTTTTAGACGGACGGTACAAAATGACGGTTTACCCCTAGATTTGGGTAAACAGTTGACTTTTCGTTCGGGCGGTCAAATGAACTTTGACCAATGACGGTGACGTAGTTCGAAATGTCACGAGTTCATAGACATGTTACACGTCCGATTCCGACATTCGAGGAAGAAGTTATGATGTTTGGAAGTTCGAGAGTATTTTGGTAAATTGGACGAAAAGGGGCAAATTATTGACATTTTAGCCGACAAGTATTTTTCACGCATTCCGAGGACCTTTAGGAAGGTCTCGATCCCCTGAGTACAACGACAGACGGCACATCATCATTGGACTTCAGACGATTTAACTATTGGTCTAAATGTACTAGGGGTAAAATGGTAATTAGGACATAGAAGGGCAAAATGGTCTTTTGGCAGCTTGAATAATGTGGGCAATAAGATGAGGACACCTGGGCTTGGAGGATTGGATATTTTGGCTGGAAACCACAGAGATGAGGACACCTATCCACTCTCCAGTGGCTTCTAGCCAAGTCCTACATGGTTTACCAATTTTAAAATTTGGCTGATATCGATTAAATGGGAGGAAACAGAGACAGAGTGCAAATCGATCATTTTCAGTGTGAGAATCTTGCGTGAGTTCCTTGGGTTAGTGAGTGAGTGATCAGAGTCGTGCTTGTGACTTGAGTGTTGGTGTCTTGGTGAAGAACTAAGTGAGGAAGTGTGTGAGTAGTGAGGGAAACCCAGAAAAATAGAGAAGGAAGCCGTGAACAGCTGTGGACCTAAATCAATCAAAACCATCTAAAAACCTGGCATGTGGTGGTGTTCAGTGAACAGAATCGACCTTTGGATGTGAGTGAGCATGGTGGAAGTCACGGTGGAAGACAGAGAACAGGTAAGTTCTTTCGGGTCCCCTGTTTTTCCAAATATGGTTTAAATGAAAGTCATTGGTTTTGGGGAATTTTTGAGTGACTCTGATGACCATTGCAGTCGTGGAAGGCTACTATGGAACCTAGGGACTCAAAATCATGACCTGAGAGGCTAGTGGTGGCCAGGAACTGAGACTGGAAAATTATGAGTTTCAGTTCGAATTTGGGAGGTAAGAAATAGGGTTTCATTTCACAATTTTGTTAGATAAATCATTGCTAAACTAAAGGACGAAGCTAAGGATGAAGGAAGGATTGAAAATGGTTGGAAAATGGTTGGAAAATGGGTGAAAACCAACCTCGCCGGCTCAGTTGGACAGGGTCGGTTCGGATCGGTCTGAACCGGGCTGGCGCGAGGTAGACGACGATGAACAGTGTCGCGCGTGGCTCCCACACACAGCCCCTTTGGGTGACGCGTGAGGGCACGTGGGGCCTCTTTTAGGGAAATGTTCAACATGGTTTTCACTCTAATCGATGTAACGAACATTTTGGGACAAGTTTCGAGTCAATCGGACATCGTCTTGATAGTTTTCAGGATATCCGAAGGTTTTAGGCCTCGATTAAAGATAGTTAAAAATACGGAAAAATTATGGGGCTTTAGTATAAGCTTTATGAAGTAGCTAGTGACTTTATTATAGGATTTGGACAGGTTCGGGAAAGCCAGTGATAGCGGATTAGCTGGGAAAGGCATAAGTGCGAGCGTATCGAGTCGACGACGCTAATGGTCTGTGAGTGGACTTTGCTTTCGAACTTATGATGCATGCATATATGTGTTTTATATGTTTTCTATACGTGATTTCTATAATTGTGAATTAATATTGATGGTTTACGATTTTGCACGGATTTCGAGATATTTACAGAAATGCACATTTTACGAGATTACGATTAATGTTGAGATTTGTCCACGGTTTTAATGATTTGATTTTGGGATTCTAAATATGATTCGATTTCAATGATTTAAAATGGATTTTGGTAAAGTGATTTCGGGCTTGAGGCCCAGTTCATAAAAGTGGTTTTAATGAACGTGATTTCGAGTTTTGGAATCGGATTTCGGAAAAAGGATTCGGTTTTCGAACTTGAAAGTGGATTTCCGGATTTGGGTCCAGAATAGTTATTCCGGATGTCGGCTTACGAAATGATGGTTTCGGATTCGGATTTGGAAATGGATGATGGATATGATTCTGGATTTGGATTCAGGATGATGATTTCGGATTCGGCTTGGAATTCGAAATGGTGATTTCGAATTCGGATTTGGACATAGATTTGGAAATGGATGATGGATATGATTCTGGATTTGGATTCGGGATGATGATTTCGGATTCGGCTTGGAATTCGAAATGGTGATTTCGAATTCGGATTTGGACATAGATTTGGAAATGGTTTTAAAATGGTTTTGGATTGGATTTGCTGGATCTGGTTATTGAGTTTAAAGACTCGGATAGATCCAGCAGGTTAGATGGATGGAAATGTGTTTTTAAATGTGTTTTGGATTTCGATGAGAAGATGATAATGATGGTTTTCAATGATGGTTTTTCGATGTTTTGGGCAATGACCCGGATGTTATGGATTTTGATGATTTTGGGCTAAGGCTCGGGATTTGAGAAAAGGAAATAAGTTCAGTTTTCGTAATTGAATATGAAATGGTTTTTTGACATGAGTTGATTATGCATGCATTGGTTTTAAACCGAGGGTATAAATGTACTTTTCTTTTAACCTGTTTTCAAAACTTATCCTGTAACGACCCGTCCCAAATTTCTATATTAGATTAGTGACTAATCACGATTAGTGAGGTTAATCGGTGATTAGTTAGGCTAAATCGGATGAACGATGCGAAATGACCGTTTTGCCCCGGGTGGTGGCAAAACGCTGATTTTTCATTCGGGCAGTCAAACAGACTTTGACCAATGACCGTGACGTAGTTTAGAACGTCACGAGTTCATAGACAGGTGGCACGTTCAATTCCGACGTTCGAGGAGGAAGTTAAGACGTTCGGAAGCCCAAGGGCATTTTGGTAATTTGGGTGAATAGGAGTTCAAATGTTGACTTTTTGACCGAGGGGTCCGATGGCCGAGGGCCGAAGACCGTTACGTAGATAAGGACGATACGAATCCGTAGACAGGCGGCACGTCGAATTCGGACGTTCGACGGCGAAGTTACGGTTCCCGGAAGTTTCAAGATACTATTCCCGGCGACACGGTTTACGAGACAAAAAGGAGAGTTTTGTCTTTAGTGGGCCCAGTTACTTTTCAGCAACCAATGGATGAGTGACAAGTGTCACTCATCCACTAGTCACTAGCCCACATTCATGCATAACCCACACCATCGACCATTTCTTTTCTTTGTTCCCAAACACAAACCCGTTCCACCATTTTCTTCTCCACAATCCAAACCCTTTATCCATGACCATTTGTGAGAGACTAGAGAAGGAAGAGAGGACCAGAGGATGTGGTGGTTGACCCAGGACCCATCGCCGTGGACGGCGGAGGAGGAGGCGATCGAGGTAATCGGTTTTACCCGATTTTGTTCATTTTCCATTTTAATTGTTATGGGCCGATTTGGATGGTTTCATTGAACTAAATAGGTTGCTAGGATAGTTTTAGGAGGGTTTGGAGGGTGGTTCACGGCGGAGGAAGGCTGGAAGGTGGCCGGGAAAAACAGGGGCCGTGGGGGTTAATTTTTAGGGATCGATTTAGAGGGTTTTAGGTTGTTTTGTTAATTGGGTTAGATAGGAAACACAAAAATAGGAATTTAGGAATTGAAATGGAAGAAAACGGATGAAAAATGAGGGAGAAGGAGGCCTGGACCCGTTACGCCGGTCTAGTTGCAGGGGTTGGACCGGACCGGCCGGTTCGAGGTAGGAGAAGCACTGTTCACAGGCGCGTGGCTCCCACGCGCAGCCACTTCAGGCGGCGCGTGCGGGCGCGTGGGGGAGAATTTGACGATGGTTCCAACATGTGAAATCATCTATTCGATGTAACGAACATTTTGGGACTGGTTTCGAGTCAATCGGACACCGTCTCGATATGTTTCGGGGCATCAGAAGGTTTAGGTTCGGTCTTAAAAAGTTAGAAATACGAAAAAATTACGGGGCTTTAGTGGGAGGTTAATTAAGTAGTTATTAACCTTCTATTAAAATTTGGACAGGTTTGGGAGTCCCGGTGATGACGATTTACCCGGGAGACGATTATGGCACGCGTATCAAGGCGCGGCTTCGGACGGTCTGTGAGTGGACCTTGTTTTCTAAATTGGTGCATGCATAAATGTTTATTATATGTTTTAAATACTTGTTTGTGATGCCATGAGTGCATTTGGATGTGTGGTTACGTATAGGCACGTATTTCGAGGTTTCGGCCCTATACGGTGCCTATACGGTGCCTATACGGGTCCGTACGTCTTTATTGGTTTAACTGAAATGGTTTTGGATTTCCAAATGGATTATGAATATGATTTGATAATGTTGATTTGGATATTTTTGAATTATATGGTTTCACGTATTTCGAGGCGATTTACGTGCTTGCACGTAAATCGAGGTTTTCTGGTTTTACTCTTATTTTCCATTCTTATGGTTTTGGAAATAGTTAAATGAAATGATTTTGGATTTGAAAAGGTAACTCTCGGACTTGAGGTCCATTTGATTTACGGAATCGGGCCAGAGGCCCAATTGGTTTACGATTCGGACCGGAGGTCCAGTTTCTATGTGAATTCGGGCCTAGTGCCCAGCTATGTGTTACAAATGGTTTTTACGTGTCATGACGGTTTATGGGAACCGGCATGAACCCCTGAAATGGATTTACGGGTCATGACGGTTTATGGGAACCGGCATGAGCCCATAAAAGGATTTTATGGTTCATGACGGCTTATGGGGGCCGGGCATGAATCCTGGAAAGATTTAAAGAATGATTTCAAAAGGTTTTTCATATTCCATCCTTTATATATGATTGTCTCCTCCGGGGAGGGTCGTTGACCTGGGTGGACCCCGGAGTAGTCACGGAGCACTAACTGAGTGGAGTCGCCCCCCAGTTGGGTTCCTTACTCTCAAGATGGGCATGGTTCGTTACCTCCAGGGAGGGTCATTGATCTACGGACATTGACTTGGGTGGACCCTGGAGAGACTTGGATTTGAGACCCCGGTTAGCACACGTGTAGCTCTATTTTACCGTGACAGGTTCTGGATATGAATATAAGGGATAAACATGATTTCAATTGGTTTGGGAAATTGTGTTTATGATGATAAATGGATTTGGGCTGAGATCCCACATATGGTTTCTATGTTCTGGTTTTTCTGTAAATGGTTTTGGGCAGGAGCCCGTGTGACTTGTATTTACAGAATTTGGGGTTGAGACCCTAATTATGGGTGTTTTAACATTTGTTATTGGATAAATGGTTTTCCTATGCATGCATGCTTTTTAGTGAAGGGTATAAAGGTCTTTTATGGAAATGTTTTTATAAACTCTTTATTTTTGTCCACTCATAGTCTTTCTGTTTTTAATACCCTTTAGGTTGAATACGGTGTGGACTGTAGCAGAGACCGAGATATCACATACCTCCTCCGGATCCTGGCGTACTCTGATAGCTCGGAAGGGCAAAGGTCGGAAATATCCCTTGTCTGACACTTCGTGTCAGACGGGAGCAGGGTCATCCCGCACAAATCCCGGGGGGATTGGGATGGGTCCTGTCAATGTGGTATCAGAGCATGGTTGCTCATGTTACTCTGAATTCCAGAGTGTATTTTGCGCATTACTCCGTACGCAGGTCGAGGATGTGATATCTCAATGGGCTACAGTTCGTGATCAACCTGATAGTTTGGGTGCCGGTACGATAGTTAGTAGGATTGTATCATGATATGTCTCGGTTCGGCATTTGATGTCGGGGTTCCCATAGTTCTGTCGAGGATGACAGTGTGGAACCCTATGGAAGGATGAACGTATTCGTACGTTAGCATTTTGATCGTGTGACGGTTAGTTGGGATCATCTTTCACGATGTCGTTGGATCGGTTCCGACGACTGGTTGGGAGTTGTGACTATCCGATAATCGGATTTGGTTGAGTTAGATGAATTTACTGCTGTGAGCAGCCGGATTCTAGGAATCCTAGTTTATTGTTGGCAGGATTGGATTGACGTCCTTACGATGTCAAGACCGCGGAGTCGGTCAGATTGTCGATTTTACTGCTTTTCGCAGTCGGGTTCAGGGAAACTCTAGGTGTGGTCGTGGAACCCTACCTTGGGTGTATGGTTCGGAAATGTGAGTTGACGAGTGGTTTGACTTGGACGACTAGTCGGATTTGGATTCGTTAGTCGGTCTAGTCAGGTCAGCTTGTGTTGGGACTGCACTCTGCAGTCGGGGTTGTACTTGTCGGTTAGACCTAGTTGGTTGTCGAGCTACTTTAGTTGTGATGGACAGTTGGTGCAACTAAGGTCGTGGGCGACCTGGTAGACGACATTTGGGTTAGTCGGAGTACGACTGGTTAGAGTTCGGTTGGACAAGTTATCAGGGTTGGTACTTGTCGATGGAATCCCTGAGTGGGATCCGGAGTGGTTAATACGGGCGGTTGATTCCGTTGGATGCGAATCTCAATAACGATGTCTGGTAGTTAGGTCTGCATGAGTTTGTGGCAGGCGCTACTACCGAGAGTGGTCGTAGATATGGTTGTTGGGAATCGGGGACGTTTAGGGGACGTTTCGTTTTCTCGCATGAGTTGTCAGGGTGACTGTACCGAGAGTTGTCGGGTACGAGGGAGGCAGAGTTTCTCCTATTCGAGCAGAGGTGCGGGGTCGTCGCTCGGTATGAGCGGAAATCCAGGGTTATCAGTTTTTCACACGGTGTGCTAGCGTCAGTACTGATGCTAGTGAGGATGCTTGTGTGCTGATGCTGACAGGTGATATTGATGGTGCGGGTACTAGTGCTAGTGCTGGTGCCGGTGATTGCGACGACGATGAGATACGTATGTGTTCGATATCTGTGGTCCCAGAGTGGATCTCAGATAGAGCTAAGTTGGTTAGGGGACACGTGGTTGATGTCCGAGTGTGTTGGTTCCGATATTGTTGGAACTTCGGAATCGCGAGAGGTTGCGATTGAGGTGACGAGTGGAAGGCGGATTTTCCGCATTGATATTGGGTATTTCGAAGTCATTTTGGGTGACTTCTCAGTTTCTACCACGGTAGATGATGGTAGCTGACGGTAGAGGATGGTTGCGTCACCAGTACGCTGATCGTGTATTGGTTGGTGGACCCGTGATTTATCTTGGGCCATCCGGAGAATTGAGTATATCGAAGTTGGATGACTGAGATTTCTCATTTTCTGCTTGGTGGCAGATGATGTTGATTACGTGGCGTGGTGAGTGCAGCGGGTTTTGGTTGCATTCACGTAGGATGAATTTTGATGTCATAGTCTTGTATCATCTTTGATTTTCCTCGGTGGAATGATAAGGATTGATACGAGGTAGTCAGTGAGAACCCACAGTCTCGACGTGTCTCGTCGTAGACTAATCTGTTTAGATGCAGGAAATGGTTGAGGATTTTGGACGTCGTGACAGTCGGGGATCGTGACGTTCATGGTCGGTTGACGTAGTGATGGATCTGGATTGTGATCTTGATGATCCAGATAGGTGGAGAGTTTATTACTCTTACTGGGATGTTTGAGTTGAGGATGATGGGACTGAACTTCTTTTCGAGGGAAATCCCATATGGCTTACTACTCGCCTGAGTAGTTGTCCGATGAGTAGTTTTCCGACGTGGTCGGATATGGTCAACCTAGATGTGTTGATGTTGGGATTGGCTTCCCTATGAAGTCAATCAAACGTATTGAGGTAATCGTTTGAACAGGTACCTGATAGGTTCGGATATGGTGCGTCTTGGTAGACGTGAAAGATATTTCAGGTTTTGGAATCAGATTTCTGGATGACGATACAGGATTTGATTTTGGAACGTGAAAGAAGATTTCTAGATTTGGGTTTTGGAATCGGATTCTGGGTGACGATTCAGGATTTGATTCTTGAGCTTGACAGTGGATTTCCTTTTATGGATTTGGGCTCGGAATGGTTATTCCAAATACTAGTTTACGGAATGATGATTTCGGATTCGAATTTGGACATGATTATAGATATGATTTCTGGGTTTGGATCCGGGCTTTCTTACGAAATTGCGGATTCGAATTTGGAAATAGATGATGGGTTGGAGTTTCGATTTGTCTAATCCGGGATTGGACAAATGGACTCCATAATAGGAACGTGTTGGCTACGACCTAGGTGGTCGTGTTGTTGTTATTGTTGTGGTTGTAGTCAAGTTGGTATTGATGTACGTATCTTGTACGTTGTTCGAGGTACGATACTAGGCAGATTCGTCGTGCCTGGTGGCAGTATATAGGAGATACCGGTGGTACGTTGGAGAGCGTGTTGGTAGTTGGCTTGGTTCCGATACCATTGGATTAGTCGAAGTCGTGAACTAGACATTGGATACTGTGCACTGGGTCATGGTTTTCTAATGGGTCTAGTTACACACAGGTCGAGTGAAAGGCTTAGTTAGTATACGTATACTCAGGTTGAGTGAGTTGGTGGTTAGTGTAACCACAAATGAGTATAGTGACAGTTTTCGACTGACAGCTGTCAAGTGGTGACAGTTTGTCGAAGGTGTCAGCGTGGATCGACGAGCATGGTCTGGTGACTCCCTGTGGGAGCAGACGTTAGGTTATGTTAGTGATTGAGAAAGGAACTGTCTAGTTATTTGTGTCAACGACATGGTAGGTTTGACAAGTAATGTCAATTCGGGACGTATGACTACCGTTATTCGACGTGGTCGAGGGTAGTCAATGCGACGTGAGTGTTAGTGGCACGTCTGGGTGCAGACGAGTAAGTATTATTCCAGTTAGTTGGCGTACTAGCGTACACGTGTTGCGAGGTAGATCGAATTATTTCCACCAGGTGGTTGTGGAATCAGAATAGTTGGAGTTTCGAGAGAGGAACTAAATTAAGGAGGGAAGAACGGTTGGAATTATGTCGGTTGGAATTTCGAGGACGAAATTAATTAAGGAGGGAAGGTTGTAACGACCCATCCCAAATTCCTAGATTAGATTAGTGACTAATCACGATTAGTGAGGTTAATCGGTGATTAGTTAGGCTAAATCGGACGAACGATGCGAAATGACCGTTTTGCCCCTAGTGGTGGCAAAACGTTGATTTTTCATTCGGGCAGTCAAACGGACTTTGACCAATGACCGTGACGTAGTTTAGGACGTCACGAGTTCATAGACAGGTGGCACGTTCAATTCCGACGTTCGAGGAGGAAGTTAAGACGTTCGGAAGCCCAAGGGCATTTTGGTAATTTGGGTGAATAGGAGGTCAAATGTTGACTTTTTGACCGAGGGGTCCGATGGCCGAGGGCCGAAGACCGTTACATAGATAAGGACGATACGAATCCGTAGACAGGCGGCACGTCGAATTCGGACGTTCGACGGCGAAGTTACGGTTCACGGAAGTTTCTGGATACTATTCCCAGCGACACGTTTTACGAGACAAAAAGGAGAGTTTTGTCTTTAGTGGGCCCAGTTACTTTTCAGCAACCAATGGATGAGTGACAAGTGTCACTCATCCACTAGTCACTAGCCCACATTCATGCATAACCCACACCATCGACCATTTCTTTTCTTTGTTCCCAAACACAAACCCGATCCACCATTTTCTTCTCCACAATCCAAACCCTTTATCCATGACCATTTGTGAGAGACTAGAGAAGGAAGAGAGGACCAGAGGATGTGGTGGTTGGCCCAGGACCCATCGCCGTGGACGGCGGAGGAGGAGGCGATCGAGGTAATCGGTTTTACCCGATTTTGTTCATTTTCCATTTTAATTGTTATGGGCCGATTTGGATGGTTTCATTGAACTAAATAGGTTGCTAGGATAGTTTTAGGAGGGTTTGGAGGGTGGTTCACGGCGGAGGAAGGCTGGAAGGTGGCCGGGAAAAACAGGGGCCGTGGGGGTTAATTTTTAGGGATCGATTTAGAGGGTTTTAGGTTGTTTTGCTAATTGGGTTAGATAGGAAACACAAAAATAGGAATTTAGGAATTGAAATGGAAGAAAACGGATGAAAAATGAGGGAGAAGGAGGTCTGGACCGGTTACGCCGGTCCAGTTGCAGGGGTTGGACCGGACCGGCCAGTTCGGACCGGTCTGATCGAGGTAGGAGAAGCACTGTTCACGGGCGCGTGGCTCCCACGCGCAGCCACTTCAGGCGGCGCGTGCGGGCGCGTGGGGGAGAATTTGACGATGGTTCCAACATGTGAAATCATCTATTCGATGTAACGAACATTTTGGGACTGGTTTCGAGTCAATAGGACACCGTCTCGATATGTTTCGGGGCATCGGAAGGTTTAGGTTCGGTCTTAAACAGTTAGAAATACGGAAAAATTACGAGGCTTTAGTGGGAGGTTAATTAAGTAGTTATTAACCTTCTATTAAAATTTGGACAGGTTTGAGAGTCCCGGTGATGACGATTTACCCGGGAGACGATTATGGCACGCGTATCGAGGCGCGGCTTCGGACGGTCTGTGAGTGGACCTTGTTTTCTAAATTGGTGCATGCATAAATGTTTATTATATGTTTTAAATACTTGTTTGTGATGCCATGAGTGCATTTGGATGTGTGGTTACGTATAGGCACGTATTTCGAGGTTTCGGCCCTATACGGTGCCTATACGGGTCCGTACGTCTTTATTGGTCTAACTGAAATGGTTTTGGATTTCCAAATGGATTATGAATATGATTTGATAATGTTGATTTGGATATTTTTGAATTATATGGTTTCACGTATTTCGAGGCGATTTACGTGCTTGCACGTAAATCGAGGTTTTCTGGTTTTACTCTTATTTTCCATTCTTATGGTTTTGGAAATAGTTAAATGAAATGATTTTGGATTTGAAAAGGTAACTCTCGAACTTGAGGTCCATTTGATTTACGGAATCGAGCCAGAGGCCCAATTGATTTACGATTCGGACCGGAGGTCCAGTTTCTATATGAATTCGGGCCTAGTGCCCAGCTATGTGTTACAAATGGTTTTTACGGGTCATGACGGTTTATGGGAACCGGCATGAACCCATAAAAGGATTTTATGGTTCATGACGGCTTATGGGGGCCGGGCATGAATCCTGGAAAGATTTAAAGAATGATTTCAAAAGGTTTTTCATATTCCATCCTTTATATATGATTGTCTCCTCCAGGGAGGGTCGTTGACCTGGGTGGACCCTGGAGTAGTCACGGAGCACTGACTGAGTGGAGTCGCCCCCCAGTTGGGTTCCTTACTCTCAGGATGGGCATGGTTCGTTACCTCTAGGGAGGGTCATTGATCTACGAACATTGACCTGGGTGGACCCTGGAGAAACTTGGGTTTGAGACCCCGGTTAGCACACGTGTAGCTCTATTTTACCGTGACAGGTTCTGGATATGAATATAAGGGATAAACATGATTTCAATTGGTTTGGGAAATTGTGTTTATGATGATAAATGGATTTGGGCTGAGATCCCACATATGGTTACTATGTTCTGGTTTTTCTGTAAATGGTTTTGGGCAGGAGCCCGTGTGACTTGTATTTACAGAATTTGGGGTTGAGACCCTAATTATGGGTGTTTTAACATTTGTTATTGGATAAATGGTTTTCCTATGCATGCATGCTTTTTAGTGAAGGGTATAAAGGTCTTTTATGGAAATGTTTTTATAAACTCTTTATTTTTGTCCACTCACAGTCTTTCTGTTTTTAATACCCTTCAGGTTGAATACGGTGTGGACTGTAGCAGAGACCGAGATATCACATACCTCCTCCGGATCCTGGCGTACTCTGATAGCCCGGGAGGGCAAAGGTCGGAAATATCCCTTGTCTGACACTTCGTGTCAGACGGGAGCAGGGTCATCCCGCACAAATCCCGGGGGGATTGGGATGGGTCCTGTCATATCCTTTATTTTTGTCCACTCATAGTTTTTTGTGTTTTCAATACCCTCCAGGTTGTCGCGGTGCGGGCTGTTGGTCAAGAGAGATAGAGACATCACACATGCGATCCACAGTAGAGTCTGTATGCTCTGGGAAGTCCAGCAGTTTGAAACGGGTCGTTTGGGAATTCCTTATTTGACTTACGTGTCACATGGAGGTTGAACGTCGGTTTAGCCTTTGTGTCACGTGTAAGTTAGACGGGAGCATGACTTAGCTCTTAATCCCGGGGGATTGGGGGTGGGCCGTGTCAATAGGCCTCGGTCAAAGTCAAAACAGTGTCTTGAGTTAAAAGTAAAAAGTCAATATTTTTCCTAACTAGGGACAAAATAGTCATTTTTCATTAAATTTCCGAATTAAAAATTAATTAACGGTCCGGGGCGTTACACTAGGTGTCAATCCCTAATGACTCCCTGCATAGGACAAGAGTGGCACAAATGTAATAGCAAGTAGATACCCCGTCCTCACCGTACCTAACTAGCCAACTCATCTATGCAGATGACTGACCAACCTATAAATGGCCTTCACATGGTTCTCACTTAAGAAGACAATTGACTTTATGCTTAGATGGAATGAGACCATGTCACCCTCCATTTTTGAGACCATATCACCCTCCATTTTTTAGACCATATCACCCTCCATTTTGGACAAGATATGTAGTCTATATATGGTGGCCTAAAGCCACCAACAAGGGGATTGGAAGTTGGGATCTGATTCTCCCACCCTCCCACTCTCTTTAAAGCCTCCATTTCTTTTCATCATATATCATGTAAAATCACTATATACTCTCATATATAATACAAACATTACTTGTAGTACATAAATCATCAGTAGTGTTCCATGATTGATTTATATTTAGGATTTTGTAACGCCCCGGACATTCTGAAAATGTAATATTGTAAAATATTGAATAAAATGACGTTTTTACCCCTGTGATTTGTGTGGTCAATTTGTTGACTTTTTGATTGGGAGGTCGAACGGACGTTGAGCGATGACCGTGACGTAGTTCGGGACGTTATGAGTTCATAGACAGGTGGCACGTCCGATTCGGACGCCCGAGGTGAAAGTTATGATGTTCGGAAGTTCAGGGGTATTATCGTAAATTGGACGTTATAAAGGGAAACAGTTGACTTTTTGTTTGACAATTGATACTCATTTGACTCGAAGACCGTTATGTTTGTCTCGACACCCTGAGTACGACGACAGGCGGCACGCGTGAAACGGACGTCGGATGACCGAGATACGGGTCACGGAAGTTGGAGGGCAATTTGGTAATTATTGCACAGAGGGGCATTTTGGCCTTTTTACACGGGGTACTGTTCACCACCGTGAAAAACAGAGTGTGCAGCCGTGGGAGTCTGGTTACTGCACCACCGTGCGTGGTGGTTTTGCACGATCCAATTGTTTAAGCTGTAGTGGACTGGACAGTGGGATTGTTTATGGAAATTGAGGTATTGGAAGCACCCCATCGTGGCTGTGCAGAGCTTCAGTGCACGGGGAGTTTTAAAAATGGCCGTGGGCTCCGTGTGCGGGAAACATTTTCCAGAGAGATTCAGAGTGCCTCCCACGGGTTGCTTGCCGCATTGATCGATTAACCGAGTTAGAGAATTCATTTGGGTCATTTTTGTGCATCAGTGTGAAGGTGAGACTGAGAGAAACCGTGAAGAACCATGTTCGGGTTTTTGAGGGGGAAAACTCTGAATTCGATTTCTACGGCTTGAGAGACAAATCTAAACACGTAGGGAGTTTTCTGGGAGTAATTGAATCTCGACCGTGCAAGAACTGAAGGGTTTCGAACACGGATTGCCCAAGAACCCAAGTTCCAGTTCGAAGGAAAAACCAGTTGGAGGGAAAGTTGAAGATCAAATTGTGGGGACATTCAAGCCAAACTATGGGCCGTTCTAGTCTTCTGGGAGCAAAAGGAAACCAACCACATCGATTTCGAAGGACGTCACTCACGAATTGGCCAAGAACTGAGCTCCCTGGTTCTGAGAATTTTCGAGCTTGAGGCCGACGACTTCCAGGTAACGGTGAGTCCAATTGATTGTACCATTGTGTTCGTCTAAGTTCCCTTAAGCTATTGGTGAAATTAATTTGAGAATGGAGTTAGTTTGGGTGAGTTCCAGAAGTCGACTTGTTCGACTGTTTGAGCTTGAGTTGGGTCGATTTAATGTTGGTCGAGATTGATCGTTAGTACAGACCTAAAATTAATGGATTAGAGAAGATAATAGGATTGAAAACGGGAAGAATTGATTGAGAATTGAGCTCGAACTGGTCGGGTTGAGTCGCGGGTAATAGACCCGTTTATCAGTCTATTCGGGTAAGGACGAAGGTACTGTAGCTTGGCGCGTGGCCTTCACGCGCAGCCACTTTGGGCGGTGCGTGACGGCGCGTGTGAGGTTAACTCTGATCACGTTCAACATGAGATTTAATCCTGTCAGTTTAATTAACATTTTATCTTTAGAGTTCGAATCGATCGGGAGTCGTTCGGGATAATTTCGGGAGTCCGGAATGTTAAGTCTCTAAGTTTAATTCAGCCGAAAAATCCGAAAAAATTAGGAAAAATCCTACGAGTTGTTTTGGGATGTTGTAACCCTCCTTATGCATTTTTACAGGCCCGGACACTTCTGAAGCTACGGAGGAGCGCGTGGGACGCGATTGACGCGTCCTAAAACTGTGAGTGGACTTCTTGATTTCTAAACTGGGCATCCATGACTATTTTACTAGTTTATCTTATGGTTTTGCATATGATTTTATGATGGTGATATGATAATTCGGTTTTACGTATTTTCACGCTTTTCGAGATATTCATCGTATTTCATGAAATTCGAGGTTACGGTTTTTGCTTATGCATGAATGATGTTTTGATGAAGTATCTGGATATGATTATGCATGTTACGGATTTATGATGTTTTGATTATAATTGTGAAGTGATTTCGGAAATTGCATGTTTTGGAAATTGCATGTGAATTCGGACATAAGTCCTACTATGACGTGATATGATTTTGGAATGATGTTGGGAAACGGTTTATGATAAATCCTGGATTAATGTGTTAAAAAAAACGGTTTTGGGTTTAAAGACCCGGTTAATTGTTGGATCCGGTTTTGGGTTTAAAGACCCGGTTTATTGATGACGGGGGCGGGCTCGAAAATTGGGTTTAAAGACCCAGATTGAGTTAAAGACTCGTGAGTTTAAAGACTCAATTATTGTGATACCCCCGAGGCCTATTGATCATGTTTTGAGTTTAAAGACTCGTTGATATCCCGGGAAGGCCTGATATGGAGTTTAAAGACTCGGATGGATCCAACGACATAATTGTGATTATTGATTCACTTTTTACTTGACTTGTGCAATTGATGTTTCAAAATGACGGTTTCTGGATTCTGGTAATGTTAAGTTGTTTTACATGAGTTATGACGAATCTCTGTAACGTTTTTCATGTGTTGCGGAAAAAGAGTTTTCAAAGGTTTAATACGCGATTTTTGAATATTCGGTTATGCATGCGTGTTACAAAACTGGAGGGCGAACCTGATTTCGAAAATTGTTTTCCTGTAAAACTTATGTTTCGATCCACTCACACTTTGTTGTTTTAAATTCCCTCCAGGTCCTGGTACAAGTGCGGGGGCAAGTGCCGAGGCAGAGGCGGAGGCATAAAGTTTTCCGTTGCGGAGTAGTTAGTTCACAGAGTAGGATTTGTTCTTTAACCTGTTTTGTAATATTATGCTCTGTGAAACTGTGGACTTGACGTCCAGTCGGATGTTTTTGTTTAATCTCCCTGGTCTGACAATGGGTGTGATGTAATATTATTTAGTTTTCCGGTCTTTTGGATTCGATTGTCAGACGGGAGCAGGATGCTTCCCGATTATCGAGGCGATAATCGGGGTGGGTCCTGTCAGATTTGATGTTTGATTTAGGGGGGTGTATTCAATTTAGATTTTAATGGGTTTAACAGATTTTAATGGATAACCCAACATATTTTAAAAGTTTTTTTTTATTGATTTCAAGGTGTTTCCATATGAATTTTGTTTTATTTTTATTATTGATTTGTTATTATTTTAAAAGATTTGTTTTGATTTTACAGGATTTATTTTAATATCAAGGAGTTTTCATCTAACAAATTAACAAATATTAGTATTATTCATTTACCACCATTAGTTGAAGTGTGATTAGCGACATCAAAACAAATAATTTTACCAAACCAAAACAAAACTTTACCAATGCATGTTTGGAGATGGGCTCATGTATTATCAAGTCATGTTATATGGAGAGAGTCCTCACTGAGATTCTAGAGGCACATCAATTTTGTCCCTTCACAATGCGTGCCAATATTCTATGTAGGTTTGAATGTTGAAGGCCTCAAAATATATACGCATTGTTATTCGAGTAGTTCAATGGGGAAGAATCAAATTGGGAGGTGGAGTGATACCAAAGATACTAGCAGTGGGTCGGGTGGGAGGTTTAAAAATAAGGATGATGTGTGGCATTTTATTGAAGTGTTAATATGTGTATTTTTTTTATTTCAAAATCCATCCATTTACAAAATCATGAAATTTTTAATACACAAATTGTACATTGTAATTTATAATCTTAATTAGATGCACCTAAATTTTAAAAGATTTAAAGCAATCTATTAAGGGGGGTGTATTCAATTTTGGTTTTTAAATGATTTTACCGGGTTTTCAAATTCAGACATATTCAATTAGGATTTTAATAGTTTTTATACAAATCAAGGTGTATTCAATCTATCTTTTAATAGATTGTTTTAAAATTCTTTAAAATCTAGGTGTATTCAATTAAGATTGTAAAATACAATTTACAAATATAGATGTATTCAAAATTTGGATGATTTCTTATGATTTTTTAAATTGGTGGATTTTGATAGATTTGCTAATGAAAAATACACATATTACTCCACCATCAAAATCATCACACCTCACCTAATATTTCATTGGATTTGAAAAAAAAAAAAATTCTTCCTTCTCAAAACATTTTTACGTTGTCCCCGTTCCTCATCCTAACTAAAGTGCCACCACCACTCTCAGTAATAGAACCAGCACCACCACCACTGTCATTTTTTTTATGGAAACAGGTATTCAAAAGAGAAGACAACATAACAAGATATATTAATAACATATGTTACATGGAACAAGACCAAATCCTCATCTGAAAATACAAAACCATAAAGAGCCAACTAACAATCCAAGTTTGACTTATAACAAGCTCACACTTCATTCTTACCCTTTTTTCTGTTCTTTCCTCCCTTTCTCTTGGTTTATTGGATTGAACATTCTATTTGCAGTTATTTTCCTAATTTTTTTATAACTTTGACTGGTTATTTTAATGTATTTTGGTTTTTGTTTTTGTTTTTTTTTATGATAATTACGATGATAAACGTTTTATTAAGCTAATTTCGTTTGGAAGAGTGTGACTACGGTCTTATTTCATTGTTTTGGTACGAAAATTTGTCTATTGAAAGAAGTCATGTCTGATACTTTGTAGTATGTGATTGTCATCACCGAATGGTAATAAGGAGATGAGAAATGGAGAATGTGCACATCTGGTCATGTTGGGCATGATTTATATTTATAAAATCTATATAAACACTTCAAAATCTATATAAATGTATTACAAAATCTATTAAAATTTGAAATAATTTAAGTGCAATCATATAAAATAAAATAAAATTATTTAAAATCTATTAAAATCCATTAAAATCTCAATCAAATCCATCGCCCTAAATTATTTTATTGAAGCCGAAATTAGGGTTTGTGTTTTTGAGGATTTGGTTTAGGGTTTGGCGAATTTAAAGTCGAGTTTTTGGGAGGTTAGGGTATAGTCCGATGCTGGCGAAAGGAAGGAAAGTTTCAGGGCGAGGAGAGCCAGTCGCGGCGAACTACGCGTTCGGGCCGCACGAAGATGACATAATCATCAAACACAGACTTCTGACTCGAACCACAACCACAAGAGGCGAGCCGCCATTGAAAAAGCTCCAGAAGAAGTTCACATCCTTGTTCGTGGAGATCGAGAAGAACGATGACAACTACGGCGACTGCGATAAGCTCGCCAAAACTTTCCTTCAAGAGCTCAACACGTTCGAGATTCCGCTCGTCAAGAGCAAAGCAGTTGTGTATGCTAATCTCAGAGAGAAGCACAACTTCGATGAGTTGAGGGGGGAGATCAATCGGCAGATAGGGCAAGCACAGACCGACATTGAACAACTTAAGAAGCAACTCGAAGAGAGCAAGATGGAAAGAAGGCATAAGGAGGAGTGCGAGGCGATCAGGAAGTTGATTGCTACGCAGCCACCTCGGTCCGAAACGATTAAAATCATATCCGATTTGGAGAAGGAGATTGCTGCGTTGGATGCCGAGAATACGGCAAGCTCTAGGACGCTGGAGCTGAGGAAGAAGCAATTTGCTCTGCTCTTGCATGTGGTATGTGGACTCTGTTCAAGTCCCAGACTTTTATTAAGAGGTAGAACATTTGTGAAGTTAGGTTTGATAGTTGTGGTTTACGATGTATTTGCAGGTGGATGAGTTGCAGAACACTATAGAGGAGGAGCAGAGGAGTTTAATTGAGGAGAAGGAGCACAAAAATGGAATGGAAGATGCTACTGGAGGCTCGGGACCGATGCATGTTGACTAGGCGATACAATGCATCTCCTTTTGGTAGTTGTAATTTTGTGTGTTACATACATTATCTTTGCTGATCTTTAGAAACAGAAATGCAAGGGTCGCATTATGTTTGCAATACTCTGAATTTCTTAATTTTGTGCAAGTTATAGATTCTCTTGTATATCTGCATTACCAAATTCACCTAATGAAAAGAAAATTGCTAGAACGTCTACCTGGATAAATTTTGATGTAGTTAATGGTATCAACTTAATGCTTAGGTTCATTGCATTTGAGTACCACGCCCCTTAGCAGTGTAACATTACAGTTTGCAGTTATATAAATTCATACTATCAACTAAATAGTGGTGCTTTTTGAATGTTCTCAATTATAACTACTTTTTCTTGAAAATACCTTTTGGTGCCCCATGCTGTATTTGAAAGCTTTACCATTGATACTAGTGTTTGAATGCCAAGAAACAAAATCCTTTGTTATCACAAATGCTTTCAGCAAGATATGTGCACTTTTTGTTATTTTAATAACCCTAGTTGTATTCATATTTGCTATAGAAATTAACAGGGTTAACTGTTGATCTTCTAAAGAGAGTGAAGATAAGACTTGTTTTATTGAACTAGATAATCCATGATAGATTTTTTTTCGGTGTTTGTCTCCATTCAGAGAGTAGAGTACATGATAGTTATATACTTCAAGTGGTAGGTTTCTGGGAAGTTTTCTCATTCAAGGAGACAGGTTCATAAATAGGTTTAGATACTAATAGATAGTGGAGAAGTTACTAGGAAGGAAGAGGCAGATTTTGCATTATGGCTTGGGACACTTGCGAGCAGAGATTGAGGATAGAAGTAGGGTTGGGTTGGGTATTGATTTTTTTTATTTTTTATTTTTTATTTTTTTAAAACAATGATACCAAATCCCTATTCAAGTTGTCATGGTTGGCCTAGGAGTGGTATATGTTTGGTTGAAGTATTATAGTTAGTTATTCGAAGAACATATTTTTTTTTTCTTAATAACATATTGGAAAAAGATTGTTAGGAAATCTTAGCATTTTCTTAGCCAGTTTCTGAGTTTTCCATCTGACTAGTTAGATTACTTGAATGGGATTGGTGTATTGTCCACCTAGTGCCCAGAAGAGCAAAGATATTTTCCTTTTGGGGTAACAGGTGCATACAAAAGGGCCCGGCCTGAGTTTTCTTGAGAACTGATAAGCGGTTAGTTGATTAAGCAATTCAATTAGATTGTTACAATTAGCGTGAGTCTAGCCTTAGCTTGCAGTCGGATCTCTTTAGCCGAGTCTTTTGGAATTGCAGGGCTCTTGTTGTAAACTTGTTTACTCAGAATAGAAGGAAGATTCTATCAGAGCACAAGCATGCGTTTGGTAGGGTGCAGATAATGTGGGAGGTGGTGGGAGGTGGTGGGAGCTCCTATTGACTGCTGTTTTGATGTATGGATGTCTGGACGCTCCCTGCAAGAGTTTTTACTTATTAACTACCTAACTCGAGTTCACGTGCATTGTGAATCACTTGAAGTTTGAACTCTCTACCGTCGTGATTTACATTTATGTGCATACACTTCAACAGGGTAGTAGTTAAATCAGTTGTTGAAAGATTTACAAGTTTTTATACTGGATGGGATGGTGTGTAGAGTGATGAGATATCAAAAATCATGTACATGTTCACTGGGTGAAATGTTGGCGTTGTTGGATTGCGTCTCAGTTTTTGGTCGAATGAGACTTTGAGAGTCATAGGTAGGTAATTTGCTTTTGTAGAATCCAAGTCTTTCTCATTTGAATGATTGAGTTTTGAAATTTCATATATTTGTGGAGTTAAATCCAGGATTACAATTACGAAGCATATGAGTGAGTGTTTGTTTGGACAGTCAATGAGCCGTAGGAATAATTTATGACAGCCTGCTGAGGTTTCAAAAACTACAAAAATGCGTGTAAATCAGTATTGGATTCACTGTGAGTGGATTTTCTTTTTTCCTAAACTCCTATGCATGCATATTAACATGGTTTTACATGGATTATTATGTGATTTACTTGATGATGATCTTTGTATGATTTTATATGATTTTTGGTGGTTTTTAAACGGATTTAAAACTAACATACACATTCAGACAGTCAAAACTATCCCAAAACGATATTCGATCGTCTCGAAAATTGTACCGTTGGGTTCCTAACATTGAATACTCAAACTTTCATGTTGGTCGGACTCTCACACGGTGTGGCGTGTGCCTCGGCACGCTGATCACACCCGCTACACGCGGTGGCCATGTGACACACTGTCCATCATCATCCACCTTCGTTCTTGACCCGATTTCATATAAATCGGGTCGTCCGATTCACATGTTCAACTCAGTTCTAATTCACATTATTTACGTCCTTTTTCACGTTTTAATACTCTAAATGCATCTACTCAATCACTCAAGTCGATCTATGGATTCAAACAAAAGTCATCTTACCCCGAAACCACACTTCAACTTTCAAGCTCACAAGCATGGCGTCCACGAGCAGTCTAGTAGCACCATCATGTCCAGAACTCTATGTTTAAGTCTCAGAATGTCTTTATGGACTGAACCAGTACTTTAGTACCCTTGGTTGGATGTTAAGGAGCTTCCAAAACCATTTCACATCTCAAAACCGATGGGCCTTTGCGGGTTCAATTCTGGGTTCGTCCTAAACTGTCATCCACCTCATCTTCTCTCTCTTCTCTCTCTCTCTCTCTCTCTCTCTCTCTCTCTCTCTCTCTCTCTCTCTCCCCCCCCCCCCCCCTCCCTCCACCTCCTCTCTACTTCCTCTCTTCTCTGGCTATTTCCCTTCTTCCCCCATGAATCCTTGTTTTCCTTCCTTCATTTTCTACCCACCGAACCACAACTCAAACACATCACACACAACTAAATAGTACAGTAGGTCAGTGGATGGATGAAGGGATAAGGAAGAGAGAAAATTCTGGAGAAATCTAGAACCCATTAGGTGAAACTATCAAATTACCCTTGCCCTTAGCCATTTTTGACTCGTATCGAAATATTCCAATGTTTGTTTTCGATATGCTGCTTATCTACGGACTCAGGAGTCTATGACCTTCATAATGGTCTTTACAAAACGTCCAACGAATACTCCGGTAAAAAATTCAACATTGACCTTTTAGGGGTAAAATCGTCAATTTTGTTAGATTTTCCAAGTTTCATTTTTCTCGAAGTCCTGGGTCATTACAGTTTTCAAGGGGAATCATGGGTAGTTTAGAACCTTCTTTCATTTTTCCTCCCTTATCTTCCTTCGACCGACATACTTCTATATATGCGTGTGTATATGTGTTGACGGAAGATTCGTTGGGTGGTGACTAAAAGAAGAAAAATGTGAAATGACAACGGAAGAAAGAATTGCCAAGAAGTGAGGGAGAACTAGAAGGAGAGAAAAGAAGAAAAAAAAACAAGAATATAAGAAGAAGGAAAGAAGGGAAAGGAATGCCATACCCAAAAGTCCAAGAACGGACTGAGAAGAAATTTGTGAGTTTTGAACTCACTGTTGAGGATTTTGGCATAAAACCTTGAAACTAAGTTCATTATCCTTTTCTACGTGTTCCTATGACCCTGGTAAGACATTTGTTTCAAGGATTAGACGCTTGGAACCACCTGGAAAGAAAGTATGACGATTGGCCAGAGTTCATGGACTCAAATTATGTTATTGAGGTAAGTTTTCTAAGTTTTAATGTTGTAGATCTCTTCCTCGAGTCCCTTAGATAAATCTAGATGTTTGAAAAATGATAAATGGTCAATAAATGATGGAGTTCTGGTCGGGTTGCGTTTGTGAGTTGGATGACCCGAATTTTAGGGAACCGAGTCACCCGTTGGCGGTTGAAGACAACCTCCGCGCATGCATGTGAGGCCTACGTGCAGAGGCTGTCAAAAATGCATGAAAGTGCATGGTCAACATAGTTACTGTAGTACTCGTTACTAATCTTTTGGGACAAATATCTAATTAATTGGACATGGTTTAAGTATAGTTCTGGATGTTCAATATAATATGTTTATATATTAAGCTTGAAATAAATTCCAAAAAAACCTAAAGGAATTAAGCCTAGGATTTATTTGGTCATAAATGATCCTTATTGGTAAATCATTGTGAATAGAGAAATTTACGGAAATTCTGAAAAAGGCATGAAGTTAGGGATTCATCTATGTAAGTGGTAAGTGTGAATAAACTTTTCCTTTCTTAAATTATTAGACATATGTATTATTAATTTATTATGTTATATTATTGCAATAGTTGAACCTAAAATTAAATAATATAATTATTGAATTAAGCCACGAAAGGAGATGAATTGACATATTCCACCATTTGACGAGTCAAGGGGTTGGATGTGGGTGGTGACCCCATAAGGATGGACTCTGTTTGGTTGACCTACCAAAATATGAATACGGATGAAAATTAGGAATATCCTTTGTTTGATAAAAATTAAGGGCAACCTTGGTAAATTTAAGATTGTTGTCGGACGGGAGTAGGTTTCGACAAGATTATCAAAGTAAATTAAGAGTGGGTCATGTGACCTTTTGCCACCACTCAGTGCTCTCTTAGCTATTCCCTAGTTGCGTGGAGTAGAACGAATGTGCTCCCTTAGTTCTTCTTGAATTCAGTTACCTCTTGTTGGAGTTTCCTATCATTCTAAGTTGGTCTCTGAGGTTGAATCTGATCTTTTCTACTTTGCTCTCCTAGGAGGGGGTATTGTTCAGTTCTCAATCACCTTATTTGGTCGACATTATGGTTGATGGGAAGGTGGGATAATGATGTGTGAGATAGTGGAAGTACTTACACTATGCCAAAGAAGCCACAAGACGAAAGTAAAAAAATGTCGTCTGAATGCAGTAATAAGCAACGTCTATGTGAGTCACATCTATTTGAAATGCATCAGAAGACGATTTTTTGTGTCATCTAAAGTCTAATCAAACAGCGGTTTATAGATTAAAAAAAATAAATAATTCCTTCCAAATCGTCGTATGTTACCCAATCAGACAACGATTTTTATTTTTAACCAATGTCTATGAGTGATACGCTAAAACTAAGGATCAAAGTAAACACAAAATAACACTCAATACTTAATGGAAAAAAATGCAATTTAAACACTTATTGGTAAATAGGAATCGTTCTAAATCTGGGATTAATAGGTATCCTATGTATGATTAACGTTTAGTAGGAAAATTAAAGAAAGGGGGTTTAAGAATGTGTAACTTAAGTTACATTTTACAATTATGAATTTAAATGTGAATGCTCATACTCATTCTAATTTGAACTTAAAAATCATAAATTAGTTTCATAGACAAACCGACACTTTTACGTAAACAAATCCAAATCAACAATCACATTATTTACTCTAATTCTAACTAACATATATACATGCACCACCATTATCCATTTACCATGTCCTCGTGCCAATATTTGAACATATTTAACCCATCACAAAATCTTACCAGCCTCATTGCCACTTCTGAGTTTTGTATCCCCATTAACTTATTAGTTGGCAACCCATAAGGCGTAAAAGAAGTTGGTGTAGTACGGGCGGCTGCTTCAACATCTCATCAACAACCAATGTTCATGTTTTACTATTTACCTAGTGCATTTATTAGTATTTTGAGTATGCTAGCTAATTATGATTATGAACTCAGTATATACGACCGCAACATGTAACTTTAAATCATATGTAAATGAAAAACATGCACCACACCTTGGTTGATCCTGGTCATGTTTTTTTTTTTTTTTCAAAAGCTCTACTTCAATGTCATATTTCAAAACTTGGAAACACTCTAACCTTTCTTGTAAAAAGAGCGCACATATCCTTACGCAACTTGAACAATCCCAAGTTGCAAAACAGATTATGGTATGAGAAGGGAATGCTTGAATACTAGCAATATATCATACAATTATAGCCATGATAGGTGGAAGAATTTTACTAAGTGGAGTTGAGTCATCTTGTAAAATTAGAAATTTACAGAATATATCCTCTCTGTGAATAATATATATAGAAGGTCATCTCGAAAGTAAAATTGCCTACTCTCAATGCTCTACTGTTTTGTTCATACAACATACTTAATGCATTAATGTATCGAGTTGAACAATAAAAATAGTACATAAAAAGTATGATATAATGATAGAAGAGCGTTATGTTGAGTACAATTAAGAATAATGTAAATCTTCCTGTGTATGATATTGTTAAGAGAAGTAAAGGCACTGACTGTATGGATTAACATATATAAAATCTTGATTATTGGACTGCACAACTAATTAGTATAAATAAGATTAAAATCATAGCATTAAGATAGCTTAAACCAATGTGAGTAATGAGAAATGGTCCAATGAGTTCTTACCATTTCATTTATTAGTGCGCAATGTAGACCTCCATTTATGAGTTTTGTTCCTATCAATCTTCGCCTCCAAATTCTCCAAACACGAACTCTAAACTTCTTATTGGAGGATTATTATGCTTCAACTATAATATTATACATGTGTCTACCTTGTTATACTCCTAAATTATAGATACGTGGTAAATATTATTATCAAAAAATATAATAAATATAGTATCATTAGAAGGAAAATCCAAACGAAAACGTAACTAATGGATATTTCTCAGAAGATAACAAAACTAATGTATCTATATAAAAAGTAAATTAGAAATTAGAATAAAAAGAAATCACTAGGTAATGAGAAAGTTTGATTCAATTCCAATGCTGATGTATGATTCCAAATTTGCAATTAACTGATTTCCGTATGATTAATTGTTTTTTGATTTCTAAAATTCCAAATATACAATGAAAAGAAATCCAAATATGCTATTTTTGTATGATTAAATGCAAGTCTGCTATTTCTATTAATTGACATCAATATATGTATTTAGAATCATCGGGAATTAGAAGCAACATAAATCGGTTATTAGAATTAGGATTTTCCTTTTAAGGATAAGTACTTAAGATATGTAAAAGGTAATTACGTAATTACATCTCACGAACTCTTAATAATTAAGATATGTTAAAAGAAAATTACATACTTACATCTCACTTAATATTCGTTTTGTTTTATACCATAACCCAACTAGTAGCATATCATTAATTCTTTATGTCACGATTTTACTCCCCTAGTACGATATTCTCCTCTTTGGGCCCAACCCTCACAGCTTTGTTTCTAGGAACTCAAGCGCAACTTCCTAGTATGTCACCCATCATGGGATTGTTTCGGCCAAATATCGCTTAACTTTAGAGTTCCAACCAAACTCAAAATTATTGAGCTCCCAAAATGCCTTGTTGCTAGGAAAACATCGTCTAAACATATAAGGCACTTCACATTTCCCTCCCTGATGTGGGATTACTCACCATTCTTCCTTCCAAACCCACGAGTCTAACTCACCGTTTGTTTCCCAAACTCACGGGTCTTACTCACGGGTTTTACTTTCCAAGCTCACGAGTCTTACAATCCACCCACATTGGGACTCAGTGTCCTCGTTGGCACACTTCCGGTCAGGTTCTAACTCTGATACTATTCTATCACGACCCGACTCCCTAGTACAATATTATTCGTTTTGGGCCCAACTCTCATGGCTTTGTTTTGGGGAACTCAAGCGCAACTTCCTAGTAGGTCATCTGAAACGACCCATCCCCAATCCCTCCTGGATCAAGGGATGTGCCATGCTCCCGTCTAACCCACATGCGACACGAAGGCTAAACACTCATCTAACCTCCATGTAACACGTAAGCCAGACAAGGGATCCCAGATCAATGGTCCAAAAACAACTTCCGGCTTCCCAGAGTGCGTAGAAACCACCGTGGATCTGTGTGATGTCTTAGTCTCACCAATAACAGCCCGTACCACATCAACCTGAAGGGTATTGAAAAACAAGAAAAGACTGTGAGTGGACGAAAATAAATAAGTTTATTAAATACATTTTTAATCAGAAAAGACATTTATACCCTCCACGTAAAATCAATGCATGTATTCGAAAACCATTTCATTTTCAACATAAGAAAACAGTTTATGAAATCCAGAAATCATTTCCTTTTCTCAAAACCTGGGCTTTAGCCCAAAACCATAAATCTAAATCAAAGTACGGGAACTCAGCTCAAAATTCAAGATCCAAATCACGTGTAAAACCGTAAATCCAATCATCTGGGCCACTGCCCAAAACACCTGAAAACCGTATGAAAACCATCATGATATCACAGAAATCCATAACACATATCAAAACACATTTCAATCAATATCAATCCAAGTCTTTAAACTCAATCAGGTCTTCCCGGGTAATCAACGAGTCTTTAAACTCACGAGTCGTGAAACTCAATAACAGGCCTCAGGGGAAATCAATAACCAAGTCTTTAAAATCACGAGTCTTTAAACTCAAATCACATATAGGGCCCTCCCCCGTCACATCAATCACCGGGTCTTTAAACCAAAAACCAGATCCAACAAATCCAATTCTAAACTATTTTATAAAATCCAAATCCATAATCGAAATCATCATTTTGAAACCATAATCCAAATCTAGAAATCCATCCAAAATCACATTTAAACCAAAATCTGAAATCATATTTTATCGAAATGGGTCTCATACCCGACCTCTCTTTCAGATCCAATATCATATCATCAAATCATTAATAAAACACAATACGTATAAAGAGTATAAAATCATTCATCAAAATCATCATCAAAACATAGCATAAAACCATATTCTCGAAATACGCATAAATACGACAAATCACATCGAAATACGTGCAATTATGTAAATCAGAAATACTATAATCATAAGCATAGAAATCATATATAGAAAACATATAAAATAGTTATGCATGCATTGAAATTTAAAAAGCAAAGTCGACTCACAGACCATCCTCATTTCCATCTCGATACGCGTGTAATACGCCTTTCCCGGCTAATCCACCATCATCGGAATTCCCGGACCTATCCAAATCATATTCTAAGGTCATTAACTACTTCAACAACCTTCCATTAAATCCATGTAATTTTCCTGGATTTTTAAACGTATTTAAACTCGATCCTAAACTTTCGGACATCCCAAACTATATCGAAACGATATCCGATCGACTCGAAACCAGTCCCAAAATGTTCGTTACATCGAATACTTAAAATCACATGTTGTTCGTGCCTCAAAAAGAGGGCCCATGCGCCCTCACGTGCTGCCCAAAGGCACTGCGCGTGAGAGTCACGCATCGACTGCACAGTCATTGTCTACCTCTATTAAACCCGGTCCAGACCGGTCTTCTGCAACTCCGGTTCGACTGGACCGGCGAGACTGGTTTCCCCGTATTTCTCCATCGTTTTCAACCCTTTTTGATCCTATAGCTTTGTCTAGACATCTCCAACCGATCTACAGTGTCAAAACATGAAAACCGGACTTAAAACTCACCTTCCCGATTGCCGATCAATTTTCCAAGTTCCCTTCGTCATGTCCTCACGATCCAGGCCACCATTGGTCGTGATTCCAGGTCCAACAAACTCGACTTAACCTCTAGAAACTCACCTGATCAATCAATTCAATCGAAACTCAACAATTCAGGGGTTACCATTTTTGAATTCAAAACAGAATTCCACGGGAAACACACCTACCATCGTCGTCGTGCACTGTCGTGGCCACCACCAGCCTCGTCTCAACTTCCTTTCACTTTTTCCTTCATACATCACAGGTTAGGGAGGTCGTTTAAGGGGGTTGGGTTCACGATCACACACTCACACTCTGTTTCCTACTTTATCGGCCTACAGTCACCGATCACAACTTCCACACAATTCCTTCCCGTTTTAAAATCGTTTGAGGCGGTTGTCCAAGCTTCCACTAGCTTCCAGATAAGGGAAAAGTGTCCCACTTCAATTGGGCATAGTTCCCAAGGCAACCAAATGACCAAAATACCCTTTAGTACAAATCGTACGAACCTCATAACTTTCACGTCGTACGTCGGAATCTCACGTTCCACCTGTCTACGGACTCGTGGCGTCCTAAAATATGTCACATTTATTGGTAAAAGTCCATTTGACCTTCCAAGTCAAAAGTCAACATTTTGCCCTCCTCCAAGGGAAAAATGGTCATTTCGCACCGTCCGTCCGAAATCACTCCATTAATCACCGATTAAACTCACTAATCCTTCATTAATCACTAATCTAATCCCAAAATTAGGGACAGGTCGTTACATCATTCATCTTGAGATTGCTCTAAAATAATCTCACTTAACTTTGGAGTTCCAACCAAACTCAAAGCTAGTGAGCTCCCAAAAGGCCTCCTTGATAGGAAGACATCGTCTACACATATAAGGAACTTCACCTTTCCCTCTTCAAGCGATGTGGTATTGCTCACGTTCTTGTTTCCAGGATAGCAGGTCTTGCCCACCTTTCTTGCTTCCCAAGCTCACGGGTCTTACTTCCCAAGCTCACGAGTTGGTAGGACATGTCCCAAAACTGTTTTGATAACCGTGCGTGGTCCTGCTCCCATCTGACAAGTCAACTGAAGTTCCAAAACACCCCTAACACTTGTCAAACAAGGGATAATCATATTGATCACCCCTCGTACCTCAGCCTATCGATCAGCCCCGATCTTTGTAGCACGACCTGGAGGGTTATCAAAACATCAAAGATGTGAGTGAACAAAAATAACATAGTTTGAAAATTCATTTTAAAAACAAACTCTTTACCCTCCAGTTTAAAACATACATGCATAGAGAAACACGTTGTTGATGCAAAAAATGTGCAAACTTAAGGAGTGAATGCTGCTCTACCACTTGTCCTTAAATAGACCTGAAAATTAGGAAAACTGGTCGGTTGGTCAGAGTATAGGTACTGGTGTGGTACCATCCCAAGGGTACTCTGACGCCTAAATCAGTAGTCGGTCTGAGATGTAAGGGGAGTGGTGAATAGTATAATGTAAAGTAATAGTGAATAGTTATTGCTTAGTTACCTTTATATGACAAATGAACCCATTTTGTATGGGTGGTCGGTGGAGCTATCCACGTGTCGGCGTTGGCCAGACCCTACTAGGTTTTGCACACTTGAGTGGGCCTAGCCCCTTGGGCTTGTGGACATGTGTTGAGCGGAAGTATTGGGTCTTCGGGTTGGTATTGGCTGACGTGCTAATCGACAGAGGGCTGGGCCTCCAAATTTGGTCAGGGCATGACATGATGTTGACAAAGGGTTGGGCCTCTTGGTTGGTCTAGAACAAACGTGTCGACCGACAGAGGGTTGGGTCTGTGAACTTGGTTTGGGCTTGACATGGTGTTGATAGAGGGTTAGGCCTCCTGATTGGTCTAGGCCTTCAAGTCGGTCTGGGTCGATATGGTATCAACAGAAGTTCCCTAAGTTTGTGACCGAGGTGGAATTCCTCTGTTGGGGACTTGTAAGTAGAGTGCCTCAGACTAGAAGTGTGTGTATGCTCGCAGTTCCCCAAGTCCCCCAAGTGAGGGTGGAGACCGAGCGGAAATTTCGGTGGGGGAAGACGGAGGGGAGACCGATCGGTGCTGGGGGGGGGGGAAGGGAGAAGTCGAGGGGCCACCGATGCTATGTTAGTCGGTTGATGCGACCGTTGGAATCCGCGACATTTGGGTGTCAGCGAGTCGTGCAAGTACACATGGATCTGTGGAAGACTGTTGGCATGGTAATAAATGTCACAGGAAATGAGGTGATCCTTCGGCTGCCGACCTTCGTTTATAAATAGTGGGTAAAAAAATGCTTTTTATCCTTTTGCATTGTTGCTTTGGTGAAATTTCTCTCTTGTGTTTGGTCGATTTTTAGCGAGCGTTTGTGGTAGACTATACGATTCTGCGATTTTCGGTAAGGACGACCATCGTATAACAACAAGGTATGGTTTCTTTTCCTTGCTCTTTCGATTCAGTCTTGAAATTTTGGATGAACTGTGGATGAATTGGGGGTTGTACATCAGTTTGATCCTAGGAACATAGTGGTTGATGATCAAGAGGGTGTTTTCTATCTATGTTCGCATATTGTTCCGATGTTTGACCGAGATAGTGAATCCAACGAAGTGCGAGACTATGAAGAGGGAGACCTACAGAGCCCCTCCATAGATGCGGGGCCCTTGGTGGAGGAAACACCAACGAGGTGTTCTACAAAGAAACCCCGCAGAGGCTATCAAACTGGAGTGTCGACGTCTGGTCGGTCCAAGGTGAAGGATACAGTGCAGTCGAGCCGGAAAGAATCTGGAAGTGCTAGCCTCATAGGCGATTGAGGGTTGGAAGGCCAGGTCGGTTAACCTGAGACGTGTGTCAACAGAGGAAGGGCCGAAGGAGGAAATACAAACCGGGAACCCTATCGACATAGTCTTGTGGTCGATAGATGCTTTTGAGACCAAAGAGTTAGAGGCCACTGTCAAGAAATTTCAGTCAGCTTGAGGCTTCTGTCAGATGTTGAGATTGCAGGTGGTCGGTCCCACCGGACTCCAAAATGAAGCACCTGAAGGCTGGGCCTTGTTCTATACCGAGCTGTTCGGTCATGGCCTCAGGTTCCTGTAGCATCCTTGGCTGAGGAGAATGGTCTGAGGGCTGGGGGTGGCACTCGGTCAGCTGAACCCGAATTTCTAGATCATTCTAGTCAGCTTGTACACGACCTTTGTCAGGGCAAAGGAAAAGCCATCGACCTACGCCCAAGTCGTCCACCTGTACAAATTTTCCCCACAGCAGTAGAGCACAAGCTGGGTGCATGCTCGGTGCAAGAACAAGATGACTCGGGAGGAGTTCATTTATGGTTTTTCGTCCTCCCAGAAGACATATAAGAATAAGTATGTATACGTCGGCGGGAACTGGGGAGGACGATGTATTCCCTCGTCATTTCAAGATCTGAGCACCGAGGGTTGGTCCTTCGACAGATATACTTGTTGCTTTGTGTTGGTCAGTGCACTGGTGGACTGATCAGATTTGTGTATGTGCAGGTATGCTACCCGAGGTGATCCCAACCGAGGAGGAAAGAAGGGCATGTGAACGGGTCAGGAAGGCTTGTACTCCTCTGCGGCGCTATCGAGACATGTTGCGGGTGCCTCAAGTATTGCACAAGGTCGGTCTGATTCCCAACCTCGGTAAGTAACATTCAATGTCATACTGTGTTTTTTGTTTTTATTTGTTTATTTGCAAGTTGTCCCAAAAGACGTCAAGAGGCGTATAGATTGAGTGGCGCAAGAGGCGAGGACACTGCGAGAGCAAAGGAGGGCAGGGTCGGATGAACAGAAGAGGATCGGGTCGACCGATTCTAAGCCCCCCGAGAGGGTCGAAGAGAAGAAGAAGAAAGCGCTGAGTGTGGGCTCGGGGTACCAAAGCTCACCCACCTTCTAAGCCAGCTGGTTGGCTTGGACAAGCAGAGGAAGAAAAGAAATAGGGCATCTATGGGAGTAAAAACCGTGTCGATTGTGATTCCCTTTGAATCGATGGCCCAAATCCTGTCCACCGAGCCAGCCGGTATGAATCCAGTGATCGACTTGGAGAGTGGAGGTGAAGTTCCCGAGTTGGTGTGTCAGACCGAAGGCCCGATCGGTATGAAGTAACAGGGAAAGAAGTCGAGCGAGAGAGGCAGATCTAGAACTCCCTTACAAAGATAGCTAAGGAGACGAGGGCCCTTCCTCAATCCGCCGTTGACCTTCCGGAGGGTGTCGTACCCTTCTTCAATGTCATCAACCGGGCCCTTCCTCTCGGACCCGTCCTTCCAGTAGGAGGTCTCGTCCAAAGTATTTGACCCCTCACGGTCGGTCCCCCAGTAAGGGTGGTCCTGCCAAGGAGAGCCCTCGGTGGGACGATGTCTCCACCTCGATCCATGAGAAGATGTTTTCGGTCAACAATGGCATGGCAAGCTGGGTTTCGATGGAACTCCCCTAGCTGGGCGGACCTCTTGAGGGATCCATTTCCGAGCGGATGTCTAAGTCTCTCCTGACCACCTCATATGTAAGTGTTATGTTCAATTTGCTACCGTGTCAAATTTTTGTACCTTTCTGAAATTTGCAAACCTGTGGTCTGTCGGGGTAGGCTTTCGGTCAGATGTTAGACAATTACGCCCATGCCCTAAGCCAGGCGACCGCTACAGACAAGGAGAAAAACGAGTTTGAGGAGTAGTCGGCTGACCGACACTTGGAAGGTGGAGCTATCCACTTGTTGGTGTTGGCCAGACCCTACTTGGATTTGCTCACTTGAATGGGCCTGGACCCTTGGGCTTGTATATATGTGCTGGACAAAAGTACTGGGCCTTCACGTCGATCTGGAACGACTTGCTGACTGACAGAGGGTTGGGCCTACAAGTTTGGTCTAGGCGTGACATGGTATTGACAGAAGGATGGGCCTCCTAGTTGGTTTGGAGCCGACTTACCGACCAACAGAGGGTTGGGCCTCCGAAGTTGGTCTGGGCTTGAGGGTGTGGTGTGGTCGAGTGGTCGTGGAGATCCTTAGTCGGTCCGTCGCGCAAATTTTGAGCGACTCGGGGGTCCACTAGGTCAGCCTCATAGGTGGGCTCAGTGACGGCCATGGTTTCTACGGGCTGGATGATGGCTTTCCCAGAAAGATTGGTGGAGTTGCAAGTCCGAGCTACCATTTGATCACCTCAGACCTGTTTGATGCCCATGTGGTCAAAAATTTCATGAGCAGTAGCTGGGTGGAGATGACTACTTGCAGCTAGTTCATCAGATCGTGGCCTAACATCACATTGTAGGCATTCGGGCAATCGACCGCAAGGAAGGGGTCTAGGACGGTGGTGCGCTTTGGGTTTTCCCCAACCGTGATGGGGTGGCTAACCGTTCCGACCGAGACGATGGAGTCCCCTGTGAATCCGAACAGCGGTGTAGGTGATCGGTTCAACTTGCTCTCTTTGAGTTGGAGCTATTTGTTGGCATCCATGAAGATGACGTTGACCGAGTTGCAAGTGTCGATCATGATCCAACTGACATCGAAGTTATTGATGATGGCTCGGATGACGAGCGGGTCATCGTGCAGATAGATCACTCCGCGCTTTACCTTCTTCGAGAAGGATATGGCTTCCCAACTGGTGCGTGCCACTTTCCGGGCTCGCTCTTTCGCAACCTAGAAGACCTGCTAGTTGTGCTTCATGGTGCGAATGAAGTCTTTTCTGGATCGGTTTGATGCCAATAGAGAAGAGATGGAAGTTCCGCCAGTGATAGTGTTGATCTGGGGATGTCGTGGCTGCCGTTGAGCATTTACAAGAACTGGTTGATCTTGCCACCTTCGATTAGGGCCTTCACCAGGTCCCTGAAAGCCACACATTAGTCGATGTTGTGGCCTTTGTACTTGTGGTACTAGTAGTAGACGCCAGTGTTCTTGGCCAGTCGACCTGTGTCGAGGGTCCAGGTCGGCTTGGGGATTATGTTCTCCACGTCCATCAGCACATTCTTGTAGGATGTGTTCAGAATCGTGTAAGTTTCATACTTGGACCGAGGAGGAGGGCTTTCAGTATGGTGTTCGTTAGCCCTGTTCTCCTGCTAGCCCTTCCTCTGCTGGTGGCCATGGTGGTCGTGGTGGCCGTGGTTCTTGCCCTTCTTCCCCAGGTGATGGGAAGTAGTGTATTCCTTTCTTTTCCCACTTGGGGAATTCTGATGATGGGTCTGGCTAGGGGTAGCTTGCTGAGGATTAGCTTGGGGGTTGGAGTGGCTCGGTTGGTATGTGTTGACCGAGTCCCCCGTGCTCGGCCGGTAGGTGTTAGCCATTGTAGCATTTCCCTTGCTAGTCAACAGCTCGGCTTTGGTACGAATAGTCTCCTGTTTCATCAATTAATTGTAAGTAGACCAACCTTGGGTGTGTGCGGGATACTTGAATTATGATTCGTGTAGATCGCCCTTGAAAGTGGTGAAGGCTGCTTTTTCGTCAGACTCGATGCACCGAGAGGAAGAGGTCCTTGGCCGAGAAGAGTCTGTCAGTTTGGATTATGAACTAGCTCAGGAAGATACTGGTGACTTGTGCGAAAGAGTCTATGGAACCGGGTTCCAATTAGCAGAACCAATTGATCGCGGCCTGGGTGAGGGTGGAACTGAAGACCAGGCATCAGGCCTCGTCGGTCAGGCTCGTGAAGGCAACGACTTACCGAAAATTGTTAAGGTGGTTGATCAGATGTGTCTCTCCTGTGTAGAAGGGGATCTTGAGCGGCTTGATCATGTGACTGTGCTAGAAATAGTTGATTCGATCCGTGAAAAGGCCCAAGCTAGGTCCACCCCAAGTGTGTGTCTAAGGGCATTCCTTTCTTGGCTTCGAGGAATCTCACTCGGTCAAGAAGCTGTTGGACTATCGGGTCGGCATTAGGGGCCTTGCTTGGGTACGGGCAGTCGCTGACTTGAGGAGGCCTGTGTGTATCTTGTAGGGATGAGCGTCGTCAGTTTCCCTTAGACTTGTTGCTGCGTGGGGGGCGATCGGATCACCGAGAACTGAGGATTTACTGGGAAGAGTCTACCCCTTCTGTGACTAAGATTGGGGCATTATTCTCACCGCGGGAGTGCTGCCGTGGGTCAGCCTGGAGATGTCTCCGACCGGTATGCTCTTTGTCGGTAGACCCTTTTCCTAAGGAAATTCGAGCCAAATTGGACTGAGTTGTCTGCGCTTTGGTCTGGAGGTGTCGTTCAGGGCTTTGCGAGCATCACGGTAGATCCTGGTTTCTTGAGCGCCTTTCCTGGGTATGACCAGAAGTTTCTAGTCTTTGTCAGTCGGTGAGGCCGTGGTGGGAGCTTACCCTTATCGGCCGCTCAGCAAATGCTTTTGGGGTGTTCGAAGCATTCGAACAAAGTTAAGTCTTTCGTCCTGAGTGCGACGGTCACAGACGGCTTAGAACCTGCCCGTTGAGTTCTGTGTAGCGCACCTCGGCCTGCGTTCCGTTGGCCCTGATTTCGGCCATATCACGTTGTAACTTTTCCAACGCCTAGAGTACTTTAGGGGAGGTGTACCTCGTGTCATTGGTCCTGCATGCTTGGATGATGTGAGGGGAACGTGGTGCTCGACTCGGTAGAGTAAAGGGAAAACTTAATTAGTTTCCCACAGACGGCACCAAACTGTTGATGCACAAAATGTGTCAACTTAGGAAGTGAATGTTGTTGTGCCATGTGTCCTTAAATAGACCTAGAAAGGGGAAAAACCTGTCGGTCAGTCAGAGTATAGATACCGGTGTGGTACCCACTCTGACGCCCAAGTTAGTGGTCGGTATATGATGTAAAGGGAGTGGTGAATAGTAAAGTGTAAAGTAATAGTGAATAGTTAATGCTTGGTTACCTTTATATGACAAATGGACCCCTTTTGTATGGGTGTGGTGAGTATAATAAATACATTTTCCCAATGTGGTACAAATGCCAATTGTTGTGGGAACGATAAGTGGAAGGTGGAGCTATCCACGTGTCGGCATTGGCCAGGCCCTACTAGTGTTTGCTCACTCGAGTGGGCCTAGACCCTTAGGCTTATGGAGATGTGTTGGGTAGAAGTACTGGGCCTTCAGGTCGGTCTGCACTGACATGCTGACTGACAGAGGGCTGTGCCTACAAATTTTGGTCTGGGCGTGACATGGTGTTGATAGAGGGCTGGGCCTCTTGGTTAGTCTGGAGCCGACGTGACGACCGACAGAGGGATGGGCCTCTGAAGTTGGTCTGGGCTTGACATGGTGTTGATAGAGGGTTGGGCCTCCTGGTCAGTTCGGGTCTTCAGGTCGGTCTGGGCCGATATGGTATCAACACAAGTGAACAACCAGGTTTCAGGACAAACCACATGAAAATATACACACAACCATCAGCGTCAATAACAATCAATCATCAATACTTAACATCAATCATGATGATCAAACGACACTACTCATTAGTTCACAGACTTCAATCACAATATCACAATATTAGCACTATTCATTAGTTCATAATCAATCACACTATCACATCGACACTACGCATAGGTTAACTCGGGAATTGCACACACGCAACATCCGAGTCATGCCCCGGAACTGCACACACTACATCTAGATGTACCACATACTTGGGAACTGCACCCACATAACATCCGAGTCACATCTAGGGATTGCACTCGCATCATCCAGACATGTACCAATATCCATAATCAACAAACCAATCCATACCACATCATCATTTAAAACACATGTTTGACTCCAAATTCAAGTCATAACCATTTCCAAAAAGGGTCCGAGCCCAAAATACAATTTTCACTCAAATTTGTAAAACCATGTCCAGAAATAATTAAATAATCCATAAAATTGTCAAGTAATTATATTAAATCATCGTTCAAATCATTGCAACTCAAATCATGCAATAAATCATGTAAAACATTTACTATGCATGCATAATAGTTTATACAACAAACGTCAACTCACACACCGTTTGCGTAGTTCGATTCCAAGCCATATGCTCCTTCGTATATTCCAGGAATTTCCAATCCTGTCAAAACCATCACTAAGGGTGACAGGTTACGACCCAAATTTCGTGAAAATCTGGTTGATTTTGCTCCCGTCTGACAATCTCTTGTCAGACAAGAGAACTTATAAATTTTAACCCAATTCAAATCTTTATTAAATAGACCAAATTAATTTCGCCTTGTAGGGTTATTACCCACGTCCAACCCACTAACCCTGACAAGAGCGGAAACTATTCATTTGACCTTAATCAAGGTTTTATTTCTATTATCAAAATAACTAACATTTACCCATTTGACTTTATTTAACTTATCATTATAACTCAACCTTATGCCCTTAGTTTATTCCCAAAATTTTCTAATATCAACTATGGGAATAATTTTGGAAATATAGACTATTACAACATTCGTATATTCAAAATAACTAAGTAACTTCATGTCTCGCATATTAGCCTATTTTATGTTTCAAGATAGAACAACCCTAACAAAAAACTAGCTCACAATGTCATAAGGACCACTTTAGCAACCTTATCATAAACATAGCATCAATATATTTATTAATCTTAATATCAAGGATTCATCAACGCCTAATTTCAAAGACTCAACTTGCCCCTAAATTCAGTTATGGACATCAACATAAGTTTAATATATTCAGCAAAATATTCACATCCAAAATCATATCCTTGAATTTACTTAATTTGAATTTGAATTTATAATATAAATTAAACCTAATAGGATCATTAGATAAGGAATACCACACGTTTATAAGTTTTCTCAGGCCTTACCAGTAACAAACCATTTTAACACCCATCCCATATATGGACAAATTCTTATAAATTAATTCTAAAAATTAAAGGCATAGCTTAAACATTAACATAAACAATAGACGTCTAAAATGGTACTCAAATGAAGTCTGATTAACTCATTTAATATACAATAGAACTCAGAATGCCGTAAGGAACGACTTTCATGTTAACGACAACCCCAAAATCCGTCGGCTGCACTGTCACGCGCCGATGGAGCTCATTGTGCGTGGGTTTCACGCTCATCATAGTGTTACCTTACACCTGAAACTGGATCAACCTAATTCCTACAATTCGAGTCGCTGACCCACAAACTAGTCCCCCTTTTTTTTTTCATGGTTTCACATCCAAATCTTACGTTCTTTACATCGAATTGGATCGTTTTGAGCCGAGAAATAAGTCTGTATACACCAAACAATATGAAACATACAAAAGACTAGGGAAGCATACCTTCATGCATTGGCCATGGCGGCCATCCTAGATTTTGTGACTTCCCAGCACTCAATCCCTCATGTTCCTAGCTTATTATGACCATAACGACTCCCATACTTTCTAGGTCTCTGATTTCGGGCTAGAACCTCCTCAAAGCATCCTGAACTATTCAACCCATATTTGAGCCACATAGTGTTTGCGCTCTGGGATCACCCATGGCCTCTCCTCCTTGCTATCTTTTCTTCTTTCTCTTATCTCTGGCTTCCTCTTTCCCTCCCTTTCTTTCTCTAATTTCCTTCTTGGTTTGGGTTTGGGTGGTTTTCTTTGTATTCGACTGCCACCCACCCAGTTCCTTCCACAAGCTTATAAAGGAAAATGAAAAGGTTGTAGGGGGCTCTAGAACATCGTAGATCCTTGCAATATTACTAAAATGCCTTTAATGGTATAATTACCAAAATAACCTTTTCCTTTGTAATCCCATAACTTACTCATTCGAACTCCAATTTCGGCTTACAACTTGTTGACAAACTCATGGGATTGAGAATATGAGATTTTCATAACGGTCCTTTCGATATGTCCAAAAGATCTCCCGAACAAAAAGTCAACTTTTTGACTTTTTTTTATCAATCGTCAACTCTTCAATTTTCAGGGGCAAAATGGTAAAGTTTCATTTTCTTAAACATCCGAGGTGTTACAAATGGTCTCTAACATCTTAATTATTCTCATACTTTAATCCCACAATTTTTCGGCATTTTTAAACAAATTTAAAACAACACCTAAATCTTCGGAAAATCAAAATTATCCTGAAATGCTAATTGATTGTCTCGAAAACTGTACGTGGGCGTCACGTGCAACACTCTTCATCGTCTCCTTCCACTACTGGATCTGTAACTCTGGTCCCAACCTGGTTTGCGACTCGTTTTCCATTTCCTCCAATTCTTATCCAATTCTCGTTCTTTTTCACAACCAATTACACCAGTCTACTTAGAATTAAACCAAGAACAAGGCTATGGATTCAATTTGAAATTTTCTTACTTTTAAATTCCGAATTTCGAACCCAACCTCATGGTGAAAATTCGAACCTGTCTATACACGTCCCCTGGACAGTATTCTTTAATCTTTCCTCAGTACAACTCGTTTACGTCCCAGAAAGAGGTTTATAAACTCAAATTCACTAATTAATTCTCCCAACTCAAAAATTTAATTTGAATTTTAAATGGTGGGTTTCTGATTTTCTGAGTTCAAGCTTCTCCTTTCCCTATCTGTTTTCTTCATCTATTTCCCTTTTTCTTCCGTCATTTCCTCTCTTTATTTCTCATGGCTCTCAAAATAAACAACAATGCTTAAGGAATTTCAGTTTTCGATTCTCGGGTGCCAAAACACACACTAGCGCACACACTATTTCAAATAGAAGACATACACATACATATGACCAGCAAGGCCACTAAGCTCCACAGGATGGTGACATTTGTCACCATCTAATTTAATCCCAGCCAAACCTCTTGATTGATCAGCAAAAGAAAGGAACGCTGTAACAACCTATCCCGAATATCGGGATTAAGTATTAATTAATTATGGATTTAAGATAACTAATCGGCGATTAGTTGAAAGAAATCGGATGGACGGTGTAAAATGACCGTTTTGCCCCTAATCTTGGAAAAATGTTGACTTTTGACTGGGGGGTCAAACGTACGAGGATCGATGACCGTGACATAAATCGGGACGTCACGAGTCCATAGACAGGCGACACTTCGATATCGAACGTTGAACGGAGAAGTTATGATCGTGTGACCAAAATCGAGAATTCAACGTCTCGGGATTCGATTAAAATAATAATAAAATTTAATTGGCTAATTAATTAATGTGGGACCCTTGGATGAGTGACACTTGTCACTCATCCCATTGGGCATCAACCCTAAAGTGTAGATCTTGTTTCCCATTGGCCCATTATTAAATATTTTAAACTAACACTCATCTCACATCTCACACATTCCCCATCGTTCAGATCTCTCTTAGCCTCTCATCCTCACCCTTTATTATCATCATCAGTTTACCTTCATCATCTCTTATTCTCCTTCGAAACCGTGCACCACCATTGGATACATGCCCCAACCTCACACCATCACCACTATATGCCACTGGCCAACTGAGGGACAGCCTAAGCCACGACGGAGGAGAATCAAAAAGCTTGTTTTACGTTCAAAAATGGAAATCGAGTTTGGTTGGTTGTTGATCGTGTTGGAGGGGTGGATGAGATTTCTGAGGTCGAGACGACCGTGGTGGTGGCCACCACTAAGCTCACGACGGTGAAGGTAAGAAGTTTCTGAGATCCCTATTTTGGTTCGAACATTGTGGGTTTTGTTTTGGTGGGTTTTAATCGTTTTGGTTAATTGGACGAGGTTATGGAGACTTTGGCGAGTTAGTTAAGCTTGGAATTGTAGTCAATGGTGGCCAGAATCACAAGAAGTGGACAATGACCATTTTGGGTTCTCTGTTCAATGATCCAACAGGTAGATTTCGAGTTAGTTTTCGTGTTTTTAGTAGTTGAATCGATTGAAAATGATGGGACAAAGAGTTAGGAATTATAAGGGATGAAAATGGGGTTGAAATGAGGGAGAAAATCGTGTGAACTGGGAATGATGGTCCGGTCCGGTCGACACCAATGAACCGGTTCACCATAGGTTGAAGGTGACACTGTTCACCAGTGCATGAGGCCTACGCGCAGCACCTTTGGGTGACGCGTGGGGGCACGTGAGGGGTATTTATGCGATGTTGTAAACATGAATTTTAATCTATTCGATGTAACGAACATTTGGGGACTGGTTTCGTGTCGGCCGGACATCATTTCAATACAGTTCGGGGTGTCCGAAGGTTTAGGATCGAGTTTAAAAATAGTTAAAAATTTGAGAAAATTACGGGGTCTTTAATGGGAGGTTAATGAAGAGGTTTGTAACCCTATATTATGGTTTGGACAAGTTTGGAAGTCTCGGTGACAGTGATGTGATTCAGGAAGGCTTATGGCATGCGTATCAAGGCGGCGACGCAGGACGGTCTGTGAATAGACAATGTTTTCTAAATTGTGATGCATGCATAACTGTTTTATATGTTTCATATATGTAATTTCTATAGTGATGATTGAGGCATTGGGGATTTACATTGTTGCACTTATTTCGAGGTAATCTCGTACTTGCACGTTTTTCAATATTACGATTTGATACTGTAGTTTTACCTGATTGTGGTTTCGGTGATGGTTTGATGATATGGTTTTGGTTTTGGAAAGATGAACTCGGGCATGAGACCCATTTTAATTGTGTGATCGAGCCGGAGGCCCAGTTGGTTTATCAAATCGAGATGAGACCCATTTGAGTCATGTGATCGGGCGGTGGTGCCCAGCTGATTTACGAAATCGGGCTTGAGACCCATTTGTGATTTGTAAATGTGATTTCGGGTCTGGGACCCAATGTTTCATAAACGTGATTTTGGGTCAGGGATCCTAAACCGATTTGCGATGTTTTATGGAAATTTCGGGCAGGGCCCTTTGAGATGTTTTGAAATGGCTTTATGAAACTGTTTTCCTTATACCATCTTGATATGAGGATCTGTGGATGGTCTCATCCAGGTGTCTAGGACACTGGGGAAGTCACAGTGCATTGCCTACGATGGGTCATTATATGGAGCGACCAGAACGTATAGTGACTCAGGAATAGGATTTCTATGATTAGACGTGTGGAACGTCAGACATCTGGGATGTTAGAGATATAGACCCGGAGAGACCCCGAGCAACACGCGTTTCTTATACGGTGATGTCACGACCCATCCCAATCCCCCCGGGATTAACATGGGATGTGTCGGACAAGGGATAATACAAACTTTTAGCACGACCGGCTTCTAGAGTGCGCCAGGATCCAGTAGAGCAGTGTGATGTCTCGGTCTCTGCTACTGTCCGTATCCGAGATCAAACTGAAGGGCATTAAAAACACCAAAAGTTGTGAGTGGACGAAAAGCAATAAGTTCATAAAAACACATTTCATAAAAACATTTATATCTTTCACTAAAAAGTATGCATGCATTCGAAAACGATTTATTAAACCACATATTCAAATAAACATTATTAGGGTATCAGCCCAAGTTCCGTAAATTCAAGTGATACGGGCCCCTGCCCAAAACCATTTACACAAATCCATAAATATCAACCATATGTAGTAACTCAGCCCAAAACCGTAAATCCAAGTATGTGGGTCATTGCCCAAATCCATTTGCTATTCACAAAACACAATTTCACAAATCCAAGAAATCATATTTACCATATCTATATCATATAACCAATCCTGTCATTGTTTCCAAAGCTACGTGCGTGCTACTTGGAGTCTCAAATCCCAAGTCTCCCCAGGGTCCACCCAGATCAATGTCCGCAGATCAATGACTGTGCTTGGGGGTTATAATCTATATAAGCCTTCCTGAGAGTAAGGTACCCAACGGGGACGACTCCACTCAGTTAGTGCTCCATGACTACTCCGGAGTCCACCCAGGCCAACAACCCTCCCTGGAGGAGACAATCCATAAATAAATGACGGTATATGAAATACCATTTTGTAATCATTCTCAAAACCTTTCAAACCTTTCAAAGGATCCATGCCCGGCCTCCATAAACCGTCATGAAACTAGAAATCCATTTATGGGTCCGGGACCTGAAATCACAATCGTAAACCATAACTGGGCCTCAAGCCCGAATTCGTAAACCAACTGGGCCTCGTGCCCGATTTCGTAAACCAACTTGGCCTTGTGCCCGATTTCGTACACCAACTGGGCCTCATGCCCGATTATGTAAACTAACTGGGCCTCAAGCCTGATTTCATAAATCAACTAGGCCTCGTGCCCGAAGCCTTATTAACTCAAATGGACTCAAAGTCCGATAGTTCGTAAATCAAATGGGTCTCAAGCTCGGTTTCATATTTTCAAATCCGAAATTAATTCACTAACCAATTGGGCCCTTGGCCCGAGAATGTAACTAAAATGGACTTTGAGTCCGAGGGTTTCCAAAACAAATGGTTCTTAGGCCTGAGTTTACCTTTTCAAATCCAAAACCATTTCATTAAACCATCACTGAAACCATAAGCACGTACAACCACAAGGTAAAACCATAAATCTCGATATACGTGCAAATACATAAATCGCCTCGAAATACGTGTAATAATGTAAATCACCAATCCATAATCATCATAAAAGAAAGCATATCCATAAAACATATAAAACATTTATGCATGCATCACAGTTTAGAAATCAAGGTCCACTCATAGACCGTCTTAACTGCCGCCTCGATACGCCGGCCAATATGCCTTCTTGTGCTAATCACTGTCACCGGGACTCCCAAACCTGTAAAAATCATACTAGAGGGTTACTAACTACTTCATTAACCTCTCATTGAAGCCCTGTAATTTTCCTGAATTCTTAACTATTTTTAAATTCGATCCTAAACTTTCGGACACCCCGAACTATATCGAAACGATATCCGATTAACACGAAACCAGTCCCAAAATGTTCGTTACATCGAATAGATTATTTCACGTATTGAAGTCATCCCCGAAAGACTCCTCATGTGGCCCCACGCGCCACCCAAATGGGCTGCGCGTGAAAGCCACGCGCCTGCACTATTCATCATCACCTACCTCCAACGAACCCGGTTCTCTGGTTCGGTTCGGTTTAGCTGAACTGTCGAGACCGGTTCAACGTTATTTTTCATCGGTTTTTAGTCCAATTCAATCCCTAAAGCTTCGTTCTCCTATTTCTAGTCAATCCATGACTCCAAAATTAAAAAATGAGTGCTAAAAGTTACCTCTTCGATCGATGTTTGAACCTTTGATTTTCCTCCGTTGTCTCCAGCCACCCCAGGTCGTGAAACCAGGCCCACACTGCTCCTAAGATCACCAGAAACCTTTTCTAATCAAAACAATCGACAAAAACCCATTAAAAACCTATATCCAAAATTCGAACCAAACTTACCAGTCACGACGTTCTGGCCACCGTCCATGGCAGACCTCCATGTCAAGCCCTACAGCTCCCTTGTAACCTTAGGGACATGTGCCAACGAACCAAAATGACCAACAACACCCAAAACTGAAACAATTATTTTTGGAACCACTTCGATCCCTTGCCTCCGAACCCGACCACCGTGCACCGCCGTCCACGACGGCTCGACTCGTGGCTACAAGTCGACTCGTCTCGATCTCCTTTCCAAGTTCCATTCAGGGTTCAAAAGCAAAAGATGAAGTTTGAAGGCTGTGAGTATGGTTATGTCGTGTGTTTGTTTTAAGAGGGAAAATGGAGATGGTGCACGAGTTGGAGAAGAGAAGGTGAGGTTTGGTGATGATGATCAGATGAGTGGATGGTGAGGATGGAAAGATTGGGAGATGGACGGCTGGATGTGAGAGATGAAAGTTGAGGGAAAATATAAAATAATTAATAATAATATTTTAATACAAAACCCACCAATCAATGTTGAGATCCACAATTTGGGGTTAAGGACCAATGGGATGAGTGACACTTGTCACTCATCCATTGGGCCTGAATTAAATATCTGGGCCCACAAGAGTACAAAAGTAATTTGTCTCGTAATTTGTAAAATAGTTTTGACAGGACCGACCCCGGGAAGGGCATCGATAACCGTGTCCGGTCCTGCTCCCGTTTGGCAAGACGACTGAAATCCCCAAGTTACCCTCAGTACGTGCCAGACAAGGGATAGCCACACGTGCGTACTCATGCCTCCGCCTCACGATCAACCTCGAGAAACGCGCCACGACCTGAAGGGTCAATAAAAACCAAAAGGTGTGAGTGGACAAAAAGAATTCAGTTTCTAAAACAGTTACGGAAAGACGTTTTTACCCTCCAAGTAAAAACCAATGCATGCATACAAAAATCATTTCGCAATCCGTTACGTTTTCAACATTGGATACGGGTTATACGGGTTATACCAGTAGTATGTTGGTGAACGTGTTAGTAGTCGGCTTAATCCTGATACCATTGGATGGGTTGTGAACGTGAACTGGACATTGAACCCGATGCACTGGGCAGAGTGATTCTGATGATTTCAGTGATTGTTTGAGCAGGTGCTCTTAGCCATGGTTGGCTAGTATAACTCTTGTGTTGAGTTGTGTGATCACTGCTAGGCTGGTGTTCAATGTGTTCCAGTTACACCGTCTGTTTGAGTGTGATGACGGTATGCGTATACTCGGGATGAGTGAGTTGGTGGTTAGTGTGACCGCAAGTTGTTTTGCGGCGAGATGTTACCTTGTCGTGACCTTACCAGCATCTGGGATCGCTGAGGAGGTGACAATTGTGGTTACTGCTGTTGGTATTTGTCGCAGGATTGAGTTTGCCCTGCGAGGGGAGATCATGTTGTTGATCTTATGCTACATTGACGGACGTGGTAGTAGGATGTGTTGTCACTGATTTGTTACTGATTGGCGCTTTACTAGGGTGGTAAAGCTTGGTGGTGACAGTTTGGCTTATGGTGTCAGCATGGACTGACAGGTGAGTTTTGGTGACTCTCTATGAGAGCGGATGTCAGGGCACATTAGTGATTACGTGGGCCCGTCAAGCTGAAAGAGTCAGCTTAATGATGACATTGCCAATTTCTGGTGATTAATTTTCACTCGGGGTGGTCGAGTGTAGTCAGTACGACGTGCATCTGTGATGTGACGTCTGAGTGCAGACGAGTTCTGCATTGGCTAGTGGGTGTACAGGTGTACACGTGTTGTGAGGCCCATTTGTTTTCCACGAGGTAGTTGTGGAATACGGATAGTTGGAATTTCGGGGACGAAATTCTTCGAGGGAAGGTTGTAATGACCCGTCCCGAATACCGGGATTGAATATTAATTAATCATGATTTAGAATGACTAATCGGGGATTAGTTGAGTGAAATCGGACGAAACGTGCAGAATGACCGTTTTGCCCCTGGCGTGGGCAAAATGTTGACTTTTAGTTCGGCGGTCAAACGGACTTTGACCAATGACGGTGACGTAGTTCGGGACGTAACGAGTTCATAGACAGGTGGCACGTTCGATTCCGACATTCGTAAAGAAAGTTATGATGATCGGAAGTTGAGGGGTATTTTGGTAATTTGGCATAGTAGGGGCCAAATGTTGACTTTTTGATCGGGAGGTCCGATGGACGAGGGCCAAGGACCGTTACGTAGGTCTCGTCGATACGAATCCAACGACAGGCAGCATGCCGAAATCGGAGATTCGACGACGAAGTTATGGTCACGGAATCAGGCTCGATTAATCGAACGAACCGGGAATAAAATAATATTTTAATATGAACAGTACCTGGTGACTGGACACACTTGGATGAGTGACAAGTGTCACTCATCCCTTAAAATCAGGCACAAAACATGGATCCATGATTTTGGGGGAGACCAAATGATTATGTTTTATTATTTTTAATTAATTAATTATCCTCTTATTTTCCATTATTCCTCTTCTGTTTCCTTACCGTAGCAAGCAAAACACAGAGAATGAGTGAGCCTGAAATTGTCCACCATTTCCTTCCATTTCTGAACCAGTGTGTGAGGAATTGAGAGGGTGTTGAGATTTAATCATCAAGGAAACACGAGGGACAGAGAGAGGGCTTGAATTTGGAAATTCGAATTTTCGAATTTTGAGGGGGGAAATTCGATTAGGATGAATTGAGCCGTGATGATCGATTTGAAGCTTGGAAATAGCTTCCTGAGGTTGATAGGAGTGGAACCAGATAAAAAACGAGGTGAATTGATGCCCAATTGGCTCTGAACGGGTTTGGTAACCGTGAGGAATGTCGAACTTGAGTCGTGGAGTTTGAGCCATGATTTGATGCAATTGAGTTGGGGAAAATGCTTACCTGAGTCCCTTGATGCTGCTGGTTGAATCAATTTAGGGAAATCGTGTGACGGTGAAGGTTTTGGAATGATGAACAATGGTCGGAGGACCTTCGAATGATCAACTGTGATCGTGGGGTTATAGGTAAGATTGTTTGAAATTGATTCCACAGATCTTTAATTGAACTTAATTCAAAACTGACTGAATGTTCAATCTATGGAAACAATGTCGAATTGGTAGGAAATTAACCGGGTCGCCTCGCGGGTCAAATGACCCGTTTTACAGACAAACGGGTTGAGACGACAGCACTGTAGCTGGCGCGTGGGTTTCACGCGCAGCCACTCACGGAGGTTGCAACGCATGGATTTGCGTGATAATGATATTTTGGGCATGAGAACCCAAGTGAATAGTTATTTTGACTCGAATTTGGAGTCACTTGTGAAATTGTGAAATTAATGATTTAATGTGATTTTATGATTATTTTAATCAGTCTTTCGGGCACGTTTTACGAGGTACGTGCAAATGATGTTTTGGGCTAGGCCCGGAGTTTAAATGATTTCTAAATTGATATTTTGACTTTGTTGGTGAGTCAATGATGATTTCCGGAATATTTTATTGAATTAAAAGGTGATTTTTAAGAAGTACGTGTAAATGGTATTTTGGGCTTTGGGACCCAGTCGGGGATGATCTTGACTTGGTATGAAGTCAAGATTTGATTGAACTGTTTTGGGATGTAATTCCCGGGATGGTTTTCATTGTGATTGTGATATTCCCAGACGGTCGGTGCTTGGGGGGATTACCCAGACGACCGGAGCTTGGGGGATGTGATTGTAGGATCGGGAATTGATCTTATGGTAGTCAGCTTCTCGGATGAGACTGAGCCTGGATGTACCACTCAGAGGTGTCTGAACCTGGGGATGTGTTCGCCCAGAGGTGACTGAGCCCAAGGGGGTTGAGCCCAGAGGTGTCTGTTCCCGAGAGAGTGACTGGATATTGGCCTACGCGTAGTGCAACACTTGTGAGTAGAGCAGTTTGATTGATTGTGCACTTGTGAGTAGTGCAGATGTGATTTGTGATATTTTATGCACTTGTGAGTAGTGCGGATTGATTGGATTGATATATTTCTTGTGCACGGGTGATTAGTGCTGATTGGTATTGATTGTGATGACGTACTGGTATTGAGTACGGGTTTTTGGTCTTTGTGGCCAGTGATTATGTTTTCACCTGTTTTGGCCTGAGAGCCGGAAATGATGTTTTATAACATGAACTGATTTGGTGAACATGTGTTTTATGGACTATGGGAAAATATGTTTTTTTATTTTATTTTATCGATCACTCATGTTTTATGATATGCATGCAAGCTTGTGAAAACTGGAGGGTAAGATTGTATTTTGATAAATGTTTTTATAAGAAGTCATTTTTGTCCACTCACACCTTTTCTGTTTTGTGACCCTCCAGGCCGTGGTACGACGTTCGGGACTGATCGTGAGGCAGTGACAGCAGCAGAAATCCGCGCAAACATCCCTTGTCTGGCAAGCACTGAAGGGGAGTTTCGGACCTTTAGTTGACTTGTCAGACGGGAGCAGGACCGGGCACGGTTTTTGACGTCCAGTTGGGACGGGTCCTGTCAAATTGGTATCAGAGCATTTGGTTCTTGATTTCTGTTGATACGTCATGCCTCCGAGTCGTGCGTCCCGTACACGGTCTGAAGATGGGAGGGGTGAGAGTAGTATTAGTAAAGGCCCAGATATTGAGCGAGCTCGACGGTTAGGAGCCACTGTGTTTCGTGGTGATTCGGGACCAGATGGTGCCGAAGATTGGCTTACTCGATTGGAAAGGATTTTTGAGGTCATGATATGTCCCTTGGAAGACATGGTGCCCTTAGCCACTTTCCTTTTGGATGGCTATGCTTACAGGTGGTGGCATAGTTTACAGTTGACTGGCTGGGATGCCCATACCTTGGCATGGGATGCATTCCGAGAGCGATTTTTGGATTAGTTTTATCCTCGCTCATTTCGGAACGCTAAGGAGGTTGAGTTTCTCCAATTGCAGCAAGGGAATCGGTCAGTGGTCGATTATGAACAACAATTTTTGCACTTATCTAGTTTCGCTCCTCTGTATGTGGCTACTGAGGAGGATAAGTGTCGAAGGTTTGAGCAGGGATTGAGGAATGAGTTACGAGGTGCTATAACTGTTGGCTCGTATTCTACCCTGAGGGAGTTATCGGATGCTGCCATCCGAGTGGAGGCTACTATTTTACTTGTGCCAGAACAATCTTTGGGCTCTAGACGACGCCGAGAGCATCAGGATACTGAACAGATAAGTCAGGAAACATCGAAGCGAGTTAGCCTTCATACTCTTGTGTCGCAACCCTCGGTGGGTGTTCATTCGGGTGGAACTTCAACCCAGTCGACGAGTAAGCGGCGTGGTGGGGCAAGTCGCCTCAGCACTACCACTTGTCACTTTTGTAGGAAACTTGGACATTTGCGAAGGAACTGCCCCGATCGACTTGACCGTAGGTCAAAATAATTGTATTGATACATGTTTTCGTGATACCTTGTAAATAGTTTGTATTGTCCATTTATGTTGTAATATTGTATCATGTGTTTTGAATGTGTCGGACTAGTGTGGGTCCGGATGGTTGTTTTTGTTAACAGTTTGGTTTGTAGATGGGCGTGTTGGGCCCAGAATAAACTTGACCCGGGGATGAATATTGGTGTTATTGTTTTGGATCATCCTTGGTTTTCCCGAGGTGGGATGGCAAGGGTAGATATGAGGTAATCAGTGAGAACCCACAGTCGCGGCATGTCTCGTCGTTGACTGAACTTTCTAATTGTGGGCGTTAGTTGTCAAACGTTGTGACAGTACGCGAATTAGATGAGGGTGTAAGACCCTATGGTTCTTAGTAGTTAACCGTGTGGATCCTAGGTGGATCGGGTTTGTGATGTCATGGACATTGGGCATTGTGACGATCTAGGATCGTGATGTTCATGGTCAGCTGACGTCGTGATGGATCTGGACCGTAATCCTGATGATCCAGTTGGGTAGAGAGTTTGTCACTCTTACTCCGGTATGTGAGTCGTAAATGACGGGACTGAACTTCTTTTCGAAGTGGAGCCCTTTATGGTATATTACTCGAGTGAGTAGGTTTCCGAAGTGGTCGGATTTTGTCAACCTTAACTGTGTGGTTGTTGGATTGGCTTCCCTATGAAGTCAACCGAGTATAATGAATGGGTAACCGATAGGTTCGGTTTTCGTGTGTCCGAGTGGACGTGAACGAGATTTCGGGTTTTGGAATCGAAATTTTGGGTGACGATTCAGGATTCGATTGTAGAACTTGAAAGTGAAATACTGGATTTGGGTGCGGAATGATTATTCCAAATGCTAGCTTACGGAATAATGATTTCAGATTCGGATTTGGACATGAATTAAAAATGTGATATATGATTTCGGATTCGGATTTGGACAAGTGTCACTCATCCCTTAAAATCAGGCACAAAACATGGATCCATGATTTTGGGGGAGACCAAATGATTATGTTTTATTATTTTTAATTAATTAATTATCCTCTTATTTTCCATTATTCCTCTTCTGTTTCCTTACCGTGTGCAAGCAAAACACAGAGAATGAGTGAGCCTGAAATTGTCCACCATTTCCTTCCATTTCTGAACCAGTGTGTGAGGAATTGAGAGGGTGTTGAGATTTAATCATCAAGGAAACACGAGGGACAGAGAGAGGGCTTGAATTTGGAAATTCAAATTTTCGAATTTTGAGGGGGGAAATTCGATTAGGATGAATTGAGCCGTGATGATCGATTTGAAGCTTGGAAATAGCTTCCTGAGGTTGATAGGAGTGGAACCAGATCAAAAACGAGGTGAATTGATGCCCAATTGGCTCTGAACGGGTTTGGTAACCGTGAGGAATGTCGAACTTGAGTCGTGGAGTTTGAGCCATGATTTGATGCAATTGAGTTGGGGAAAATGCTTACCTGAGTCCCTTGATGCTGCTGGTTGAATCAATTTATGGAAATCGTGTGACGGTGAAGGTTTTGGAATGATGAACAATGGTCGGAGGACCTTCGAATGATCAACTGTGATCGTGGGGTTATAGGTAAGATTGTTTGAAATTGATTCCACAGATCTTTAATTGAACTTAATTCGAAACTGACTGAATGTTCAATCTATGGAAACAATGTCGAATTGGTAGGAAATTAACCGGGTCGCCTCGCGGGTCAAATGACCCGTTTTACAGACAAACGGGTTGAGACGACAGCACTGTAGCTGGCGCGTGGGTTTCACGCGCAGCCACTCACGGTGGCGCGTGAGGGCGCGTCCGGCCTAGTCTCAAGGTGAGGTCAACATGACTTTTGATCCTCTCAGTGTAACGAACATTTTAACGTTGGTTTCGATGAAATCGGATATTGTTTCGATAATGTTCCGCGTATCCGAAGTTTTGTATTACGTTAAAAATACGTATTTAAATCCCGGAAAAATTGGGGAAAATTATATGATGTATTTTGAGATGTTAGTAACCCTCTAAAATGATTTTGGACAGGAGTTGTGATTTCCAGATATTACGGAAAAACGTGCAGCTCGGAAACGGACCGTTTTGGACGGTGTGTGTGAGTGGACTTTGTTTTCTAACCATGATGCATGCATATATGATTTAAATGCCTTATTATATGATTTTATATGCTTGGGCATGATTGACGTTTCAATCCGGTAATTTCTCAGTTTTATGATTATTATATTATTATTTTGGGCGATTTTCGAGAAATTACGAAATTTGGTAAAAATGATGTTTGGACTTGGTTTGTGAGTCCGGGATTAAAATTGATTGAAAATAATGGTTGGACTCGGATTGTTGAGTCATGGATTGGAAAATGATGTGATGACTCGGGAATGAGTCAATGGTCAATTTCGTAGATTTACGTGAAAATGGCAACGGAGGTTGCAACGCATGGATTTGCGTGATAATGATATTTTGGGCATGAGAACCCAAGTGAATAGTGATTTTGATTCGAATTTGGAGTCACTTGTGAAATTGTGAAATTAATGATTTAATGTGATTTTATGATTATTTTAATCAGTCTTTCGGGCACGTTTTACGAGGTACGTGCAAATGATGTTTTGGGCTAGGCCCGGAGTTTAAATGATTTCTAAAATGATATTTTGACTTTGTTGGTGAGTCAATGATGATTTCCGGAATATTTTATTGAATTAAAAGGTGATTTTTAAGAAGTACGTGTAAATGGTATTTTGGGCTTTGGGACCCAGTCGGGGATGATCTTGACTTGGTATGAAGTCAAGATTTGATTGAACTGTTTTGGGATGTAATTCCCGGGATGGTTTTCATTGTGATTGTGATATTCCCAGACGGTCGGTGCTTGGGGGGATTACCCAGACGACCGGAGCTTGGAGGATGTGATTGTAGGATCGGGAATTGATCGTATGGTAGTCAGCTTCTCGGATGAGACTGAGCCTGGATGTACCACTCAGAGGTGTCTGAACCTGGGGATGTGTTCGCCCAGAGGTGACTGAGCCCGAGGGGGTTGAGCCCAGAGGTGTCTGTTCCCGAGAGAGTGACTGGATATTGGCCTACGCGTAGTGCAGCACTTGTGAGTAGTGCAGTTTGTTTGATTGTGCACTTGTGAGTAGTGCAGATGTGATTTGTGATATTTTATGCACTTGTGAGTAGTGCGGATTGATTGGATTGATATATTTCTTGTGCACTGGTGATTAGTGCTGATTGGTATTGATTGTGATGACGTACTGGTATTGAGTACGGGTTTTTGGTCTTTGTGGCCAGTGATTATGTTTTCACCTGTTTTGGCCAGAGAGCCGGAAATGATGTTTTATAACATGAACTGATTTGGTGAACATGTGTTTTATGGACTATGGGAAAATATGTTTTTTTTTTATTTTATCGGTCACTCATGTTTTATGATATGCATGCAAGCTTGTGAAAACTGGAGGGTAAGATTGTATTTTTATAAATGTTTTTATAAGAAGTCATTTTTGTCCACTCACACCTTTTCTGTTTTGTGACCCTCCAGGCCGTGGTACGACGTTCGGGACTGATCGTGAGGCAGTGACAGCAGCAGAAATCCGCGCAAACATCCCTTGTCTGGCAAGCACTGAAGGGGAGTTTCGGACCCTTAGTTAACTTGTCAGACGGGAGCAGGACCGGACACGGTTTTTGACGTCCAGTTGGGACGGGACCTGTCATCAAATCCTGCCCGAAAACATACTTTAGTGTCACTAAGGGCTTACATAAAAACATACTAATTTCCCATAATTTTCTGGGAATTAATCGTTAATTACAAACGTAACGGAAATCTTCGGACCCTCGGAACCATATTGAAACGATGTCCGATAAACTCGAAATCAACGCTAAAATGTTCGTTACAATGTGTAGGACAAAAGCCATTTTGAACTCACCTTGAAAATCGGACCCACGCGCTGTCACGCGCCTGCTACAGTGACGGTGAACAGTTCGTCATCTTCGCCCGTTTCCTCTGCAAACGGGTCCTGCAACCCGCGTGACAACCCGGTTAGATAGCTATCGATTCTCAATCAATTCCTTTCCTTTTTGATCCTAACATCTTCTCTAATCTATTAATTTTAGGTCTGTATCCAACATTACCCTCGACAAACCTTAAATCGATCAACCCAGACTCGAATAGTCGAACTGGTCGACTTCTGGAACTCACCCTACACGGTTCCGTTCACAAATTAACTTCACCAGTAGCTTAAGGGGACCTAGACGAACATAATTTCACAACCAATTGAACAAGCCGTTGCCTGGTAGCCGTCGTCCACAACACTGTGTTTTTCCAGAAACTGGAACTCAGGTTCCTGGGCAAACAGTGATCAAACTCCTTCGATTTTTGTACGGTCATGTTTGAATTGATCCCAGAAAGCTAATCCAACTCACGGTTTGGCTCGACTCACCTCAAAAATCGACCTTTGAATTTCCCTCCATTTTTTTCTGGTTTTCTCCCGACTCAGTTCTCTCTTAATTCTCAGTTCTTTCCTCACCAAAATGACCCTCAGAGACCCCCAAATGTCCCTAATCTCTCTGTTTTCAAACCGGGCAGCAAACAAGCCGTGGGAATCTCTCTGGCTTCACTGAAATTCTGTTTCCCACAAACAGAACCCAAAGCCATTACAAACCCTCCCGTGCACGGTTCCATTATGTCCAAACCACGCCTCAAAGCCACTAACACTCCCCAAGGTCACTATCCTAGTTAAACAATCCACTGATCAGACCACTTGGGTTAAATAATTGTTGGATTTCAGACACACATGGCACGGGTGCTTCCCTCTGTTTCACGGTTCAAACAGCCCCTCTGCAGGAAATTACCATTTTGCCCTCACTTGGCAATTTACCAAAATGCCCCTCACCGTCCGTGACCCGTAACTTGGTCACCCGATGTCCGTTTTCGGCGTGCCTCCTGTCGTCGTACTCGGGGCATCGAGACCTTCCTAACGGTCCTTGGCCCTTGACCATCAGACCTCCCGATCAAAAAGTCAACATTTTCCCTTATTTCGTCCAAATTACGGAAATGCCCCTGGACTTCCGAACGTCATAACTTTCACCACGAACGTCGGAATCGAACGTGCCACCTGTCTATGAACTCGTGACGACCCAAACTACGTCACGGTCATCGGGCAAAGTACATTTGACCACCCGAATAAAAGTCAACGGTTTACCCATGACCAGGGGCAAAACGGTCATTTTGCATCGTTCGTCCGATTCCACCCAGCTAAACATCGATTAACCCTCATTAATCATGATTAGTTACTAACCTAATCCCGAATTCCGGGATGGGGCGTTACAAGTTTCCCCAAACTTTCGTGAACCACAACTTTCCCGTCGAACGTCCGATTTCGACGTGTCGCCTGTCTACGGACTCGTTACGTCCCAAACTACGTCAAGGTCATCGGTTCTTGTACGTTTGACTCCCCAAGTCAAAAGTCAACATTTTACCTAAGACCAAGGGTAAAACGGTCATTTTGAGTCGTTCGTCCGATTTTGCTCAACTAATCACCGATTACTCTCACTAACCTTCATTAGTCACTAATTTAATTCCAGAGTTCAGGACAGGTCGTTAAACATGAGATATGACATCTGAGACGCTAGGCATCTGGGATGCCGATGATGGTTATGTGGTAAATATGGATTATTGGATTTATGAAATGGTAATTTTGTGGTTATCAATTTTTGTTTATGGATTTGGGCAGTGGCCTACTTGGTTTTGGATTTACGGATTTTGGTTTTACGGTTTTTGGGCTAAGGCCCTAATGGTTTATTTAAGTAAAAGATTTGATTACTGGTTTTCGATGCATGCATACTTTTAGTGAAGGACATAAATATATCTTTATCAAATGTGTTTTATGAACTTATTGATTTTCATCCACTCGCAGTTTTTAATGGCTTTAATGCCCTTTAAGTTGATCTTGAATGCGGGTTGTAGCAGGGACCGAGACATCGCATTCCTCCACCGATCTTGACGCGCTCTGGGAGCCCTGTATGGGCTGAGGTACGTATTATCCCTTGTCAAACACTTCGTGTCAGACAGGAACATGGCACATCCCACATTAATCTCAGGGGGATTGGAATGGGTCGTGTCAAACGCACTGCCCCAGGACATAAAATTACAAAAATGCCCCTGGATATTTTAGACCCATATCGGTCACGTCCGAACTCTGATTTCAACGTGCCGTCTGTCTATGGACTCAGAACTCTGAGACCTACGCAACGGTCCTCACGGAAAGTCCAAAAGATATTCCAACTGAAAAGTCAACTTTTGACCACTTAAGAGAAGGGTGAAAACGACAATTTTTTTTCAAATTCTCGAAATTACATTTTTTTGAATTTCTTAGTCGTCACACTTTAGCTTTGTTTGTGTGCTTCAGTTTCCCTCTACACATAGCCTGAGATAATTTTTGATATATTTGTGTGCTTCTGTAATAGTATATAACTAGTGTTGTTATACTTTCAGTGATATCTTGTTTACTCAAAGGTCATAAGATGCCCCGTAAAGTACTAATAGCGAGGAGATCAAGTGTGCAAGAACATTCAAAATTACAAGACCCCTCACAAAATTATGTGAGGAGCTTCTCATTCAATGATGCCAAGACAAGTGACCACACAACCAAGGAGTTAAAGGTTTATTTCAATAACCAATCAAACATAAATTCAGCTAACAATCCATATAATTTCTCCTTCGGGGCAAATGTATCTATTATTTAATGGGCCTTTAATTATAAACCAAAAAAGATATCTAGCAGACTATAGAACCACTCAAGGATGATAAACAAAGTTATACAATTGTTATATATTAGTAATATATCATTATTAACTATGTTGAAGAATGACTAACAAAAATAATATGAAAGAACCACAATAAAATTTTACCCAAAACCCAGAAAAACATTGATTCAAGTAAAAATTAAAAAGACCAACACAACTGAATCTAAACGAGGTCTTATAGTCCTAAACCAATCCTGTCAACCCTAGATAATTCAATAGCATCTACAAATATAACCAAGACACTAACCAAAGCCTGCTAGTTGGATTCCAAAGATAATCGATTCTAGTTAACAAAAAAGGGATGGTAAGGCAATCTAATTCCTTTTCTTCTTCTTCAATATGCTGCTCCAGTGTTTTGCAGATTGAGTGAAACAAGCGAATGACTAATGAGGACCACGTGAAGCAGCACAAACTTTTACAAAAAAAAAAAAACAACACAAATGTAAAGAGCTTCCCTCAATTCCTGAGACCAACAAGATCGAAGGACGAAAGTAAAACCTAAAACAATATCTATTATCTTTAATGACAAACAAACCTGCGACAAAACAATTTTCTGAATCATACAATTCAACAAACTTGCAACAATATTATAATCTATTAATCATACGATTCATAAGCGCAAAGGTATCCCAGAAAACTAACCAATTTTCCTCATGCGGTTTCTCTAGCTACTATGGTATGGGTCCACTCAATCTGTGATTTGTAATGACCCGTCCCGAATATCGGGATTGAATATTAATTAATTATAAATTCGAATGACTAATCGGGGATTAGTTGAGTGAAATCGGACGAAACGTGCAAAATGACCGTTTTGCCCCTGACATGGGCAAAATGTTGACTTTTAGTTCGGGAGGTCAAACGAACTTTGACCGATGACTGTGACGTTGTTCGGGACGTCACGAGTTCATAGACAGGTGACACGTTCGATTCCGACATTCGTAGAGAAAGTTATGATGTTCGGAAGTTGAGGGGTATTTTGGTAATTTGGCATATTAGGGGCCAAATGTTGACTTTTTGATCGGGAGGGCCGATAGACGAGGGCCAAGGACCGTTATGTAGGTCTCGTCGATACGAATCCAACGACAGGCGGCATGCCGAAATTAGAGATTTGACGACGAAGTTATGGTCACGGAATCAGGCTCGATTAACCGAACGAACCGGAATTAAAATAATATTTTAATATGAACAGTACCCGGTGACTGTGCACATCCGGATGAGTGACAAGTGTCACCCATCCCCTGAAATCTGATCCATGTTTCCCTCCCAACACCATCATTACAACATCATCATTTCTCCTTCATCATTTCTTCCATTTTCTCCTTCATTTTCTCTTCTTTGTTTCTTACCCGTGAACATTGAGCATCAGAAATTGGGAGAATTGAGCTCCCTTTCACAACCAGTTTCGAGGGGAATTTGAGAGCTTTGAGAGATGGATTCAACTGGGTAAACACGAGAGATTGACAGTGAGGAGGAGAGTGGAATTTCGGATTTTAAGTTTTGGGAGGGAAAATCGAATTGGATGAATTGAGCCTTGTTGATCGAAATTGGGTTCAGTTTTAGTCTTCTGGGATTGCTACGATCAATTTTGTAGAAGGAAGGAAGTTGAATTGGGGTCGAATTGAGGAAGAACAGAAGGAAGGAGGTCTCTGAAATTTCGAGGTTGAGTCGAGGAAATTGAGGCTTTGATTGACAAAATTGATGTGGGGATTGTGTTCCTGCGGATCCCACGATGCTTCTGGGTTCATCAATTGGAAGAAAACGGTTGAGATTGACGGAACTCCATGGTTGCACAGTGACGGCTGTTCTTCGAAAAGAATCGAGTTTGAGTCGTGGAGTTTGAGCCATGAATCGATTCAATTGAGTTGGGGAAAAGGTTTACCTGAGTTCATTGAAGCTTCTTGATGAATCAATTTAAGGAAATCGTGTGAAATTGAGGGATTTCTGATGATGAACAGTGGCCGGATGTCCTTCGATTGATCATCTGTGATCGTGAGGATTGAGGTAATGTTTCATGGAATTATTGTTACAGAACTCTAATTGGACTTAAGTAGAAGCTAATTGATTGATCAATTGATGATTTCAATGTCGAATTGATAGGATTGGAACCGGGTCTGATCGCGGGTTAAACGACCTGTTTACCAGACAAACGGGTGAGGGAGACAGCACTGTAGCTGGCGCGTGAGTTTCACGCGCAGACACTCACGGCGGCGCGTGAGGGGGCGTCCGGCCTAGTCTCAAGGTGAGGTCAACATGACTTTTGATCCTCTCAGTGTAACGAACATTTTGACATTGATTTCGATGAAATTGGATATTGTTTCGATAATGTTCCGCGTATCCGAAGTTTTGTTTTACGTTTAAAATACGTATTTAAATTCCGGAAAAATTGGAAAAAATTATATGAAATATTTTGAGATGTTAGTAACCCTCTATAATGATTTTGGACAGGAGTTGTGATTTCCAGATTTTACGGAAAAACGTGCAGCTCGGAAACGGACCGTTTTGGACGGTGTGTGTGAGTGGACATTGTTTTCTAACCGTGATGCATGAATATATGATTTAAATGCCTTATTATATGATTTTATATGCTTGGGCATGATTTATGTTTCAATCCGGTAATTTCTCGGTTTTATGATTATTATATTATTATTTTTGGGCGATTTTCGAGAAATTACGAAATTTGGTAAAAATGATGTTTGGACTTGGTTTATGAGTCCGAGATTGAAATTGATTGAAAATAATGTGTGGACTCGGATTATTGAGTCATGGATTGAAAAATGATGTGGTGACTTGGGAATGAGTAATGGTCAATTTCGTGAATTTACGTGAAAATGGCAACGGAGGTTGCAACGCATGGATTTGCGTGATAATGTTATTTTGGGCATGAGAACCCAAGTGAATAGTGATTTTGACTCGGATTTGGAGTCACTTGTGAAATTGTGAAATTAATGATTTATTGGGATTTTATGATTATTTTAATCAGTCTTTCGGGCACGTTTTACGAGGAAAGTGCAAATGATGTTTTGGGCTAGGCCCGGAGTTTAAATGATTTCTAAAATGATATTTTGACTTTGTTGGTGAGTCAATGATGATTTTCGGATTATTTTATTAATTTAAAAGGTGATTTTAAAAAAGTACGCGTAAATGGTATTTTGGGCTTGAGACCTAGTTGGGAATGATCTTGACTTTGTATGAAGACAAGATTTGATTGAAATTTTTTGGGATGTAATTCCAGGGATGGTTTTCATTGTGATTGTGATATTCCCAGACGGTCGGTGCTTGGGGGGATTACCCAGACGACCGGAGCTTGGGGGATGTGATTGTAGGATCGGGAGTTGATCCTATGGTAGTCAGCTTCTCGGATGAGACTGAGCCTGGATGTACCACTCGGAGGTGTCTGAGCCTGGGGATGTGTTCGCCCAGAGGTGACTGAGCCCGAGGGGGTTGAGCCCAGAGGTGTCTGTTCCCGAGAGAGTGACTGGATATTGGCCTACGCGTAGTGCAGCACTTGTGAGTAGTGCAGTTTGATTGATTGTGCACTTGTGAGTAGTGCAGATGTGATTTGTGATATTTTATGCACTTGTGAGTAGTGCGGATTGATTGGATTGATATATTTCTTGTGCACTGGAGATTAGTGCTGATTAGTATTGATTGTGATGACGTACTGGTATTGAGTTCGGGTTTTTGGTCTTTGTGGCCAGTGATTATGTTTTCACATGTTTTGACCTGAGAGCCGGGATTTGATGTTTATAACATGAACTGATTTGGTGAACATGAGTTTTATGGATCATGAGAAAATATGTTTTGATTTTATCGGTTCACTGTTCATACTTGAATGATTTCATATTATTACTCATGTTTTACGATATGCATGCAAGTTTGTGAAAACTGGAGGGTAAGAATGTATTTTGGCAAATGTTTTTATAAGAGGTCATTTTTGTCCACTCACACTTTTTCTGTTTTATTAACCCTTCAGGTCGTGGCGCGTTGATCGAGGCTATTCCAGAGGTGGAGGTATGAGCGGGCACAGGCTCAAATATCCCTTGTCTGGCAGGTGCTGAAGGGTAGTTTCGGACTTTCAGTTGACTTGTCAGACGGGAGCAGGACTGGGTACGGTTTTTGGCGTCCAGTTGGGACAGGTCCTGTCATGATCCCTTCGGTGAAAGCTGAATCTCTTAGTGAGAGCTTGGAACTTCAACTTTTGAAAGGTTCTTGCTCAATCATAGTCCTTGCGAACTTGTGATTTTGATCAAGTCTAGCTCGTGACTAAGTTCTGTATTCTTCTCTCTCCTTTTTAGGTCCGATTTTATGTCTTGATTTTAACTGCACAGTAACTCGTGCTTCTTCAACTTTTTTCCATTGCCGCTTTTTCAATATATGGAGAATTTTCCCTCCTCTCTTCTAATAGACAACACTTAAAAAAACATTGTTGTCTATTAATTCACACAATATTTTAAAACACACAAGACAATACTTTTACATAATTATAGATGACAGTTTTAGTCTAAAATGTCACCTCTCATAATAAGACATAACATTGAGCCTAAATTGTCGTCTGATTAGCAACATCTATTAACATAAATGACATAGTGTTACTCTTGGTTCCTATAGGCAGCGCCAAATGTTTAATCCAAAAATGGATCTCACGAAATACAATTTTTCATGATGATCAAATGCCTTCTTTATGTCCACCGGGAGACATGCAGGACAACAAGAAGAATACTTGATACCGGTCGGGAGCCAGCCTAGCATATACTCTGATACTTAAGTTAGTGAGTAGTATAAGGGAAATAAGTCATGGACTAAGCAACATAATGGGAAAAAATAGTTACCGTTTATTGGGATGTGTGTCCTATATTTATAGTTGTAATGAATGCGGTGGTTGAAATCTTATCAGAGTGGGGTCCAAACCATCCTTCAAGATGATGACATGTGACCTGAGAATCTGGGATGTGAAATGAGTGGTGGTGATTCATTTGTGTGTTAGGGCAGCGTTGCTCCTGTGTGCGCGAGAGTGCCAACCATTGGGTGCCCAACAAAGGGTGCCAACCGCAAGGATGTTGTTGGTAGACATGGTTTTGAGGCTAGTTAGTCCAGGTTGGCCGACCGAAATTGGATTGATCGTTTGGCAAGTGTGCATTGATATTGGTGGCAGTTGGTTGTTCCCTGGTGGTCGGTCGTAATAGTATAAACAGTGGTAATTGTAATTTTAAGGTCAATTTTATTGTTATTACCAATAATTGTGCTCAAAGATGGGACACCAAGTGTTAATTCAAGCTGTATTCCACTACATAGCTGAATGGGATAATGATACTATCCTATCCAACAAAACACATGGGATCCGCCATTTTGCCCAGTTTTATTAATATTAATTCTTAGCAAAGAAATTCAAAACTCCAAAGATTTGGTGCTCCGGTGTATCTGGTGCACCACCCAACTTTCACATCACTACACACCATTACTAGTAGCCCCCTAATGAAGCGATGCAATCCCATCGATTCAACCAAAACCCACATGCAGTAGCAATAAGAGGTCGAAGTGATCGATCCACATGAGTCACTTAGGACTTAGCTAGGGTGATTTTGTTTTTGGGAAAAATATTGAACACATACTAGATCACTCTAGCTTACTCATTCCACCATTATTTGTTCCTCATGCATGCAACTCCGTCCAAATCATATCACTATTCCGGCCACAACGCAAAGCACTAATGCCACCCCGATTAGAAATAAATGGATCAAATGGAAATAGAGAACCAGCGGAAACATTCCTTCACAATAAAAAAGATGTAAAGTGATCGATTCGTTCTGGCGGGCCGTACGTGTATGCCATCGCCTGATGCGCCCTGCCGGAATCAGTTTTATTGTAGATGTTGGAGTTTGTTTTTATTTATTTATTGTTATTTGTATATAGCAAGAATGCAGAACCAATAGAATCTCAATTTTTCGTAGAGTTGATATGGTTTCAAGAAAGACCATACGTAAGCATTTGGGTTTTTAATCATTCATAAATTGAAAATAGAAAAACTAATTTAATAATGGTTGAGAACGACAGAAGATCAAAATAACAATTGATATATTGATTAAAAGAGTAAGAAATTAACAATTCAAAGCATATATATATATATGTGTATATATATATATATATATATATATCTATATCTTTGGATTACAATCAGAGTAGAGAAGAAGAGAAATTTTGAATGTCTCGCAATTTTATAAAGTATTTAATATATAAATAGATAACAAAGATGACAAAGCCAACACACAAAAAACACTACAAGAAATATAAGTTTAGGCCACAATTGTTAATGGCACCAAAACGGTGTTAGTGTCCTCTATTGTTATATTAGACACAAATAATATTGTAGTGACCTATTTTATGGTATTAAGCACTAATGTTTTCAGTATGTTACGTTTATGAAAAAAAACATAATTATTTGTGGCAAAAGACTGATAAAATAGGTACCAAACCTTTTATCACGACTCTCATTATGAGATGACACAATTGATCGTGCGTATAGAGTGCACCAAAGGACACAAATGTATATTTGTGTCTTTATTGTTTTAATTTCCCGCATTTTGCTTTTAATTCCCACACTATATTAGCATACAAAATCAAATTTTACCCCCAAAAATTTCCCTATTTTTAATAGTCCATCTGAGCCGTCTAAATAGTTTAATCACAACTGTCCATTTGTGATATAATTTTGTTAATTAATTAAATAATTAACAATTAAATATAACAATAAAAATAAAAAAAAAATCTGGAATTTGGAGGTATTTTCCCGTTCCGCCTCTCCCTCCCTCACCATCGCCTCTCTCCCTCGCCTCTCTCCCTCGCCTCTCTTCCTCGCCCTTCTCTCTGACTTGGTCACTTGGGTGTGGGTATTTTCGTTGCAATTCGTTCATCCTCCTCAACATTTTCGTTCGGTCGTTCCAAACTCCGTAGCAACATCAACAATTCATTCATCCTCCTCAACATCTTTGTTTCTGGTAAAAATTTAATGCATTTTTTGTTTATGCAGTTGTGCTGGCTATTAATTCCTAGATTAGGATTTTTATGAGTTCATTGAATTTCCTATTGTACTCAATTCTAGCCACTGATGAACGACAATAAGTATGTTGATGTCAATATGATAAGGAAGTACGCATTCTTTATATTTGAGATTTTCATTTCATTTGTCGTCAATTTGCTGTCAACTTCTTTGCCTCTTAAATTGTTTTTTGTTAATTTTTCCTTGACACTTTTGCTTCGTTTAGTTTTATAAGCAACTTTAAAATTGGATATTATGCAATAGTTTTCAATTTGCTGTTAGTTTCTTCGCCTCTTAAATTGTTTGTTGGATATTATGCAATAGTTTTCAATAGTGTGGTATTTCAACTTTTGTGACAGGGCTCAGCTGGGCAATTGTACAATAACTTAGCAGTGGTATAGTATTAATATTCTTTTCAATCTATAGTATGCTATCACTGTTATTCCATGAAACTGGAGTTGTATAAATTGACTGGTTTTCTCCATTTTTGTATGGTCTTGATGCCTTTTCTTAAAGCTTCGTGTACACCTGAGTTTATGTTCTATACTGTTAGTTTTTGCGTAAATGTTAATGTTATGTTCCATTGGTTTCTTTTCTTACTCTGATTTGGTAATGATGAAGTAGTGGCCTATTGCTGTCTTTACACAGAAATATCTTACCCTGTAATGAAACTAATATCTATTTCTTTTGTTCTCCACTCTTGCTTTCTTTTAGTACCATATAAACTATAATGAAACTGCAACTTAATTTGCAATAGGTACTTATGAGGCTGCGACTGCTTGATTTGCTTTGACAATTCTTATACAATGCTTCTCTCAATCTAACGTCCCTCAAGCCTGGACTTCTCAAAGCATTATTACCTACCTCTATTTTTCGAATAATTTTATATTTTGTTACCATTTATTTTGTTTAATTATGATCATGTAACAGAGAACAGTAGTCTCGAAAAGAGTTCATTACCATTCTCAAGAATGTGAGTTCGAGCTTTTTTTCCTTTCAACATAAGTTTCCTTAAAAATTCAAATTTAAATTATTGTTCTTTATTGGAAAGTGTAATAGGTATTTACATATTCTCTAATGATAGGTTTCCTTTCAACATAAGTGTCCTTAATAATTCAAAATAGATTACTCACATATGCATATTCTCTAATGATAGGTATTTACAATACGTATTTTTATACTTATCATAAAGTTACAATCGTGTGTTTGTTGCTTTGTGTTGTTCTCCTTCAGTATTGTAATTTGTTGTGCCTTCCTTCTAAATATGCATAAAATTTATGATTTGCATGACCTAAGATTTCGTGATTTGGGGTTAAAGCCGTTACGTCTTCTATTTTTTTGTAAATTGTTTTTGCTTCCTTATATTGCACATCTAACTTAATAGGCTTATGAGGCAGTGTTTGGTTTTTTGGAATAATCAAAATTCCTTAACAATTTTCTGTTTTTCATTGTTAAGGGTTTAGGGTAAAACCAATCACTACCTCTATGTTTCATGTTCCCATTGAAATATTCAGTTTTGTGTAAGTAAAGTCCCGAGGAATACACTTTAGTTTTCATTCGCAATTGTCTGTTGATGGCCTTATTAATAGTTTATTTTTATTTTCCATTTCTATTTCATATTCTTCATAACATTTCCGTTTTCTAGATTGGTGATTAAATAGTTTGTATTTGAATAGATACGGATTTTGCATCACTATTCTTCATCGTTCGATTTTGTCTTCCTCTGTGTTATCCATCTCTTCTGGCCTTTTTCCTTTCTCAACTTTTTGGATTTCGGGTTTGGATCGAAAATCTAAAACTATAGCTTTGATTCTATGATTTGAAAGACTTGATTCGGAGAAATTTGGATATGGAGCGTATTGTTTTTGTAAATTAAGTTTTTGGGTTTTAGAGAATTTATGTTCAGCAAGAAAAAAACATCATAGAAGAGGATGTCAAGTCAAAAGACAACGAAGCCAAAAAATTTACTTCTATAACCCAACTGAATATGGGACCTGCATGTTTCCTGCATGTTTCTTGCATGTTTAAATATCATCATAGGGAATTTATTTTTTGGCTTCATTGTCGTGTATGTTTCTTTGTTAATTTACTTCTGCCTTTTTTTAATACTTCAGTTTAACATCATATAGCATTATGCTTACTAATTGTGCTAATCTAAATTATCTTCGTTCCTTCTGAATTTCTTCTAGGCTGCTAGAAAATCCGCACCCATGACCGACGGAGTCAAGAAGCCTCATCGTTACCGCCTCGGTACCGTTGCTCTTTGGTATGCTCTTCTCTCTTCTTCAGTTTAGTATTTATATTGTGCCCTAATTCGATAGAATCCCCAATATGTGATGTTAAATTGAATTATGCCCCTCAATAGAATCCCCAATTTGTGATGTTATCTGAATGGTTCCCTAATTAATTCACTATCTTTATTCAGGTGTTGATTAGTCAATTTCCATCCGATTTAGATTTTATAATAAGAAAGAATACTAGCATAACAAAACAGTTTCCAAAAGAGGTAATATCTTATAAAGATATATGTGATATTGCGAGGACAATGAATTTTCATGCTTTTTAAACATTTATTATTTTCTCTTATTTCCATTACACAGTAGCCACATTGTCCCAGTTTGATGGCAGGTGCTCCACCTGAAGGTTCCCAGTTTGATGGAAAACTACCTTCATCGTATTCGAAAAAATGGTGGGTATAAGAGAGTTCATTTTTCGGTTGTCTTCATTTTAATACATTGTTTCTCCTTTGTGAAGTCATAATCTATGTAAAGTTTAGGGTTTAGAGTGAACTTTTGGTTTTTCACTTTTCTAGAAATCTAATGAAATTTTTATTAAATTGATTTTATCCTTTTTTTTCCATGTTAAAATTGATTTTATGCTTGAAGTTTTATGTTTGATATATTTGAAATTTGATTTCTGCTCATTTTTCATGGTTTCTCTCTGAAATTTGGTTTCAATGGTTGAAATGTTCAATACTTTTTGTCAATTTATGTCTGGGTAAATTATTAGATAGAAAATATTCGAATGGTAAGTAATATTCTAGGAATCTAGGATTGGGATTACACTATTAATCTGGGATTGACACAAATTATAAATAATTACTTTCAATCTATTCATTGTCAGAAATTATGTTATATATTTTAAAATATATTTTCAAAACTGTTTTATAATCCGCGGCATCGCGCGCCTTTCTTGCTAGTTTTTCACTAAAGTCGTCTCTATTTTAATGATAGTTCAGTTTTCTTAATCTCATGTATATAGGAACTAGCCAAGCAAGCTAGTCTAAACCTCCAGGAAAATGTATGTAAAGTCTTACCATAATTATATAAGCTTATTTTCTCTGGTTGAGCCATTGACTTCGATCATCTTTGAAGTTTCTTTCCGGTTTCTTTGTGTTCTTTAATTGCTTGATGTCGTTTGATTATCTTTGTTATTGATTGATGAATTTTTGTACACACCCTATCACTTAGAACTAGCACATGGCTGCTAGGCTCTTTATATGATGGTGTTAACTGTTTCATAAATGTTAATTATGCTAGGCTCATTATATGATGGTGTTTACTGTTTCATAAATGTTTATCACATAGATGGAGAACTATTTGACAAGGGATAATGACGCATTTATGGAACATCTAAGTGCTGCCATGGAATCACAACCACGACTTTTTGGAATTGATCAATCCCTTGTGGCTTTTTATATCTAGGGAAGTTCACTTTGAATTGGATATGTAAATGTAGATGTATAGTTGAATTTGAAGTCTATGTACAGGTTTCATTTTGAGTTGGTTTCTGCATCTAAAGCGGTTGATGTCATAATCTGAACTAGCTCATTTTGTATGTCTAGTGGATGATGTATATTCTAGGGAGGTTTCATACCGATGGATGATGTTTCTCTTATTTTGGTATTTAATGGATGTTTCTCTTATTTTGGTATTTAATGGATGTTTCTCTTATTTTGGTATTTAATGGATGTTTCTCTTATTTTGGTATTTAATGGATGTTTTTTTTTATTTTCACCTAGTTTCTTATTTTGTACCGATGAATGATGTTTCCCATAAAATGTGATCAATTTATTTTTATTGGAGATGGTCCTTTAAGTTTTAAATAACAATTTTATGTAGCAAATTTGTATACAATCAATTTTGTATAAGATTGTACAGAATTATTTGTATACAGATTTGTATACATTATCAAAAGACACAAATCTATAAATGTTTCAAAAAGCACATTTGTACTCAAAAATAAATTATATTATATTGGATCTATGGATACCAAATAAATTTTTATTTGTGCCTATATTTAATGGCACAGTAAGTACTTTTGTGCCCTTTAGCAATAGCGACGGCCACCTAGTGCACCAACCATTCATTAGTGGCTGCACTGTGGCCATTGGTCATTGAGAACAATAATTTGTCCTTTAGCATCAAAATACACTGTTAATTAATAGTGGTCTTGGCTTATATTTCTTGTAGTGAAAGTTGATAAATATATTGATTATTTATCAATTTGAACTTTAAAGTCTTACATTTTAAAAACTAACTCCGATTTGAATTTCGTTTGTTTAAGAATGTATTTGAATTTCAATTTGATAACAAGGTTACATTTTCCAAAAAAAAAAAATTAGATTGAAAATCTAAAATAACTAAATGTAATAAGAATAAATGAAACCGATCGATTTGAAATTAATATATGCACAAAATCATTTGCAATCTAAAATTCAATACTAACAAATTCAACCTTAATAATTATGAAATCTAAATTCAAATCTAAATCCTTTAAAAAACAAAGCCTTAGACTTGTCCAATTAAAATCGACGGCGTTAAAAAAATACATATATATCGTAAATTTTTGGTACGTCCTAATTATTTATATCCAAAGTTGTTGATTGGCCATTATGTGGGAGATTTTGTTTTCAAGTACTAGGCAAACAATTTGGGTGCATGGTCCATTAATAGAATGGGAAATAACCATCCAAAATTAAGCTAGCAATTCCTCGAAAGGGGGCATAAAAAGGGCCTTAGTGACTTGAGTGGGAGGTTGAAAAGAAAGGACATGAAGATAATTAAAGAACCCTAATTGTTTTGTATGCGTGTGTGTGTTTTTGACTGGATATATTTAATGAATTATATATATATATATATATATATATATAGATATCATGAAGGTGGTGGCATTCGTATGGAATGCACACTCCCTCCCTTTTCATATATTATCAACACGCTCAGTGCCTTCTTCTTCAGCAATCCATTGCTGCTACCTCGATCATCAGCTTTCTTTTAATTGGTAGGGTTTTTGGGGTAAAGTAAAGAATATGGATGAAGGTCACCCGAAAGTCAGTTGGACTACTGTGGCATAACATTGGAAAGCGACCCAAAAGATAGAGGCATTTCATTTGACCAATTATCGACATGTTCTTGAGAGAGTTGAATTTGAAACTGTTTATTTCTCACATCACATATATAATAATAACACTAAATAATAATAACAATGAGATCGGCCTTCAATAACTTATTACCAGAACATCCTAACATGTTGTATATTATCAATAAATATAAAAGAATGCAAAGCTCTAATGGATTTTCATTATTGATGACATCTTCATTTATAATTTCGCGTTTAAAATATGTAATATGTAATTTTGGGAATATTATTTTTCGTATCATTTTAAAAAAAATTATTCTAGATGATCTGGAGTTAGTTATGATAATAAGGGGGAAAATTGAAGGGGTAGTCAAATGTTTCAAATACTAATTTGATTAATTTGGTTTCAGATTTAGTGTTCTAATTTACTAGTTTATTATATATGACCATTGAAGGATGCTACTATCCTAAGATCGACCTCGTATGATCATATTTTTGTAGTTGCCGAATACACGGGAGTTAGTCTCACTACAAGAAAATATGCCATGTCCGTTTACAGTTTGCCCAGCGCACCCATACCCATATTCGCCGGATAAGGTGGCTTTGCCCGGCGGAGGGAGAGAGGCTCGCCGGGCAAACCTTGACTTGGAACGCCGGCTCTCTTGGTGCGTAAAGGGAGGGAGTTTGCCCGGCTGGTGGTCAAACTCCGCCGGGCCAACTATTATTAACGGCGAAATAGATGCGTCGAGCAAAGTGTTTACTGACAGGACCCGCCCCGATCCCACAGGGACCACAAGGGGACGTGCCCTGCTCCCGTCTGACACCCAATAATTCATACCAATTTTAACCTCAAAACATCAAATGCATAAAAACCAAATAAAAGTTATACATCAAATCTGAATTAAACAGATGTCAAACAAGGGATGAAATCCAAAATTACAAGTTGCGAGCACGACTCTAAAGTAAACCTGCGGGTAAACCACCCAACAGGGGTTCAGGTACGCAGAAGTAGATCTATGCCTCAGCCTCAGGTTCCTCCTCTACCTCAGTAGCACGACCTGGAGGGGTTACCAAAAACATTAAGGGTGAGTGGACCGAACTCAAGTTTATAAAATCATTTGATAAGTAAAACACATAATTTACCCCTCCGTTTTCCAAACATGCATGCAGCATCATTTAAAATCATAATTAATATAATATGAATCATAAGGCATGTAATAAAACCATAACCATAATTTTATCCACTGCACTATACACTCCAATCCCGACATCCCTGATGTCTGACGTCCCTGACATCCAATAAGGTCACAATCACAAGGCTACGCGTGCCACTCGGGTCTCAATTCCGAGTTCAATCCCCGAACCCTGTTCGGTTATAGCATCCCCAATGCTTAGCGTCGTAGACGCTGGACGTTCTAGACGTCCGTGACCTCTCCGGGGTACATCATCCGGAGGAGACAATATAATATGGAAGGATCTATACAGTGCAGTACCAAATACATTTTATTGATATCCAAATGCAAAGCATATATGTATACATAGGTAAAATCTGAACCGATCGTTACGTTTCATCAGACGGGTCTCATGCCTAAATACCGTGAAATGTACCATAACCGAAATTTCAATATCATCAAAACCATTTATCGATTCCAGCATGTGAACATATAAGTAAATCAGAAAACATTTAAGCATGCAAGGGTTTAATGAAAACGGGCCCACTCACTGTACGATTCCGCTGCGAATCTGGGCGTACGGACCTATACCGAGATTATCGTACAATTCCTGTCAGTTCAATTCAGACGTAAGGGTCACTACAAGTCCTTAATATTTATTTAAAAGAAATTTCGAAACAGAAACCGGTTCGGGGAAACCGTCAACACGTTTCCCGAGGCAACCGGCCCTAAACTGACCCTTCAAACTATCTCAGATCAACATGGTTAATTCACCAAAAATGTTCAGAATAATGAGAGGAATAAAAGTCATGTTGATCGTGATCGGAGATAAGCCCCAACGCGCCCTCACGCGCCGCCCAAAGTGGCTGCGCGTGAAAGTCACCCGCCTGACACTGCAGTTACAGTGTCAGCACCTTCACCCGTTTGTCTGTAATTCGGGCCTGCCACCCGCGGCTTGACCCGGTTGATTACCCATCAATTCCTACTCGATTTCAATCCAATTTGATCCTAACATGTTATTTAAACATCTAATTTAAATTCTTCGTGATTAATTATCCAAATCCAATCCTTAAATGGCCCTTCGACCCGTGATCAACCATACGGGTCAATCACCAGAACTCACTGGTTTCAAACCCATTGTCCAATTAACTTCACAGGAAGTATAATAGGATCAAAACGAACCAAAATGAACAATCAATTGTGTCTGAAAGTACCTGAAGGTCGTCGTCCCAAGCTCTACGATTTCCCTGAAAACAGCAGTCACCGTCCCAGCTCAACCGTGACTGATGGCCTTCGATTTCGATGCGGTTGAGTTCCAAACACTCCCAGAAGACTAAACCAGGCCTTGGTTTGGTCCAACAGTCACCAGAAATCAAAACCCGATTTTCTCTCCAATTTTTCCAGAAATGGCTTCTCTGGTTTTCCTCACTCGTTCTCAGTTATCTCTGCATCAGAGTGATGCTCACACATGTCCTAATCAGTTTTAAACAATTTCAAGCCGTCCCAGAGGCTCGTGGGTGTCCAATTTGTCCACTGAAATTTGTCCCCCGAAAGCTTCGAATTTCGATTAATCAATTTGATCGTGTAGCTGGAAGAATCAGACCACGTTTGATGCTTCAAAAAGGTTTAAACAATCAATACGTTCTAACCCACACTCACCAGTAAACAAATCTCACTCAGAGTCACCGCACATGGTGGTGCCGCCCATGTCCCCCGCGGTTTGCTACAGTAACCAGGGCAAAAAGACCAAAATGCCCCTGGTTCAAATAATTACCAAACTACCCTTTACTTTCTAGACCCGTAACTCAGCCATACGAAGTCCGATTTCGGCGTGCCGCCTGTCTACGGACTCAGGACGTCGAGACCTACCTATCGGTCCTGGAGTCGCGTGAAAATTAATTCTCAAACGAAAAGTCAACATTTTCGCCCCAACCGTCAAAATTACGGTAATGCCCCTGAACTTCCGATAGTCATAACTTTTTCCCCGATCGTCCGAATTGGACGTGCCACCTGTCTATGAACTCGTGACGTCCCGAACTACGTCGCGGTCATAAGTCAAAGTCCATTTTATTCATCAATCAAAAAGTCAACAATTTGGCCCTACCAATCACAAGGGTAAAAGCGTCAATTCACACATTAAATCACAATATTAAAATCCACGAATTTCCGGGGTGTTACATTTACGGTGACTAGCCACGGGAAAATTTTTGGCGCGAAAGTTTGTTGGCGCCTATTGTCCGCTCAGCGGGTCATTAAAGTTGGCCCGGCGAACCCCACGCCGAGCAAAGGTCTAATCTGCATTTACTCCAGAACAAATTCATTTCTTCATCTTCTTCCTCATTCCTCATTATTATCTCTCTCATTTACTCTCACAATCCTTACATAATATCATCATCAAATCATCATCACTTCATCATTATTTCATCATCACTACTTCACCTAAGGTAAAATTAATGATTTTAACGATTTCTTTTGTTTTTTTTTATTTTTATTATAAGCTAAAATAATTTTTTGTTTTAGGTAATTTGTGGTTGATTTGAAGGATTACTTATAAAAGGCATGTATATTTTCTTCTCAATTTAATTTTGTTAGAAAACTTGTATTTAATTATGTTTGACAATTGTGATATATTGTGAAAAATGCTTAGAAATCTGGATATTATTGTGTTAGGGAATTGTGGTTTATCCATTAATGCAAAGTTAATCAATTCGATTAACTTTGTATATCGAAATTCGATAGAAAACCTTAGACCCATTTGAGAGTCAGTGAATCAGATTGATTGACTGACTCTTGAAATGTCCATTTATTGGGACAGTTTGAGAGTGCACAACTATGTGTTGTATAGTTTGCTGGCTATGTGGTTAGGTTTAGATCGTGGGAAATTCGGTTTATATCCCCTTACTGTTCTCTGAATGTATACTAGATATTAGTTTGAAATATCTTTCATGTATTTGGAGAACTGTAGGGTGATGCTGCTAAAATTTCACTCGGTCTAAACTTCGCCTCGTAGGCCACAAACTATGCAACACATAACGTGCACTCACGAATGGGATAGGGCCAAATCACCAGATGCATAAGGAGACGAACAAGTTTTGGATGGGATAAAGTCTCAAACATTATAATTATCTACTTACATTGATTCTATTTTTTGGAAGCAGGTACAATGGACAGAGGCTAGATGCAAATGTTGGATAGATCTTCTGATCAGTATTTGGATGAGATTGACAGCTTCATCGCTTTTGCACGTACTCACTGTAGTGATGCAAGACGCATATTATGTCCGTGTCGTAAATGTAAAAACTATTATTGGATGGCACTGAGTGATGCCCATTTGCATATGAAACGGAATGGGATCGTACATAACTACACTAATTGGATTTAATACAGTGAACCGAATTTTACTGCATCGACATCTTTAGTCACGGGAACCCTCGAGATGATAGTGATTCAGATAATCGATGTGATAATGATCAATTTTTTGAGATATTAACCGATACTTTTCCCCTACTTCTGATGATATGGATTAGGATGCCCCTAGGTCTCAACCTGAAGAGTCAGATCTCCATTATGAAAGCTTATTGAAAGAAGCTCAGCTTCAATTATACCCTGTTTATAAATCCTTTTCGGTTCTAGGGGCAGTTGTGGAATTGATGCACATTAAAGTTGATTACAATCAAACGAACAAGCAGTTTGATCTCATGATGGACATCATCACCCGAATGCTCCCTGAAGATAAAGTCTCCCTAAAGATCATTATAACTCGAATAAGCATTTGAAGGATCTTGGTTTAAGGTATGTGAAGATTCACGCATGTACGAACAACTGTGTATTGTTTAACGGTGAATTCGCGCATCTCGAAAAATGTCTTGTGTGTAATGAGCCTAGGTTTCGAAAGAATAAGATTCTGAATAAAGTTTTGCACTATTTTCCACTGAAACCAAGATTACAAAGATTCTTCATATCTTCTCACACAGCTCTTGATATGAAGTGGCATAAAGATGAATGCACTGATGCCGATTCACTAAGGCATCCTGCCGATGGAGATGCTTGGAAGGAATTTGATAAGATGTATCCTGATTTTGCCTCAGAGCCAAGAAATCTCATATTAGGACTTGCTACTAGCGGTTTTAATCCTTTTGGAAGTTTTTCAAGGCCATATAGCACTTGGCCAGTAGTTTTAGTTCCGTATAACTTGCCACATGGAGATGCATGGAAAAGAATACACAATTATTAGTACTTTAATACTGAGGCCCAAATCGCCGAGTAATTCAATCGACGTTTATTTGCGGCCATTGATTGATGAGCTTGTGGATTTATGAGAAAATGGTGTTCGAACCTATGACAAGTTCAGTGGAGAAATGTTGACTGACAGGACCCATCCCAATCCCCCCCGGGATTAACGCGGGATGACCCTGCTCCCGTCTAACATGAAGTGTCAGACAAGGGATATTTCTGACCTTTGCCCTCCCGGGCTATCAGAGTACGCCAGGATCCGGAGGAGGCATGTGATATCTCGGTCTCTGCTACAGTCCACATCGTATCCAACCTGAAGGGTATTAAAAACAGAAAGACTGTGAGTGTACAAAAATAAAGAGTTTATAAAACATATTTCATAAAAGACCTTTATACCCTTCAATAAAAAGCATGCATTCATAGTAAAACCATTTATCCAATCACATATGTTAAAAAATCCATATTTAGGGTCATAACCCCAAGTTCCGTAAATACAAGTCACACGGGCTCCTGCCCAAAACCATTTACAGAAAACCATAACATCATAAACATATGTGGGATCTCAGCCCAAATCCATTTATCATCATAAAACACAATTTCTCAAACCAATTGAAATCATGTTTATCCATTATATTTCATATCCAAGAACCTGTCACGGTAAAATAGAGCTACATGTGTGCTAACCGGGGTCTCAACCCCAAGTATCTCCAGGGTCCACCCATGTCAATGTCCGTAGATCAATGACCCTCTCTGGAGGTAACGAACCATGCCCATCCTGAGAGTAAGGAACCCAACTGGGGGGCGACTCCACTCAGTCAGTGCTCCGTGACTACTCCGGGGTCCACCCAGGTAAACGACCCTCCCCGGAGGAGACAATCATATATAAATGATGGAATATGAAAACCTTTTGAAATCATTCTTTAAACATTTCCAGGATTCATGCCCGGCTCCCATAAGCCGTCATAAACCATAAAATCCTTTCCAAGGGTTCATGCCGGTTCCCATAAACCGTCATGACCCGTAAAAACTATTTCTAGGGTCCCTGGCCCGAAATCACCATCATAACACATAACTGGTCCCTAGGCCCGAATCCACATACAAACTGGACCTCTGGTCCGAATCGTAAACCAACTGGGCCCCCAGCCTGATGCCTCGTTAAATCAAATGGACCTCAAGTCCGAGAATTCGTAATCCAAATAGGTCTCGTACCCGAATTTACCTTTTCAAATCTAAAACCATTTCATGAAATCATATCCAAAACCATAAGTATGAAAAATCAGTATAAACCCGGAAAACCTCGATATACGTGCAAGCACGTAAATCGCCTCGTAAAGCGTGAAATCATATAAATCACAAGCATCCAAATCAACATCATAAAATTATATTCATAATCCATATAAAACATTTATGCATGCATCACAGTTTAGAAATCAAAGTCCACTCACATACCGTCCGAGCTGCCGCCTCGATTTGCGTGCCATAGGCTCTCCCGAGCCGATCACTATCGTCGGGACTCCCAAACCTGTCCAAATTTTAATAGATGGTTACTAACTACTTAATTAACCTCCTACCAAAGCCCTGTAATTTTTTCGAACTTTTAACTATTTTTAATTGGAACCTAAACCTTCCGATGCCCCGAAACATATCGAGACGTTGTCCGATTGACACGAAACCAGTCCCAAAATGTTCGTTACATCGAATAGGAGATTTCCTATGTTGAACACTTCCCAAAATTATGTCCCACGCACCCTTACGCGCCCCTAGAAGGGACGGTGCACTGTTCATCTTCTCCAGCAGTCGAACCGGCCAGTTCACTAATTGGCCGGTCCAGTTGGACCGGCGTGACCGGTTCACAGCTCCTCCCTTCTCATTTTGGTTCGATTCCCTTCCTAATAAATCCCTAAATTCCTAGTTTGATCCTAGGAACTTGTTTGGATGATCAAATCCACCTAAAAACCCCAAAAACCCATGGTTCAATTCCCTAAAAAACGGTTCAACGTTTCCAGTTTTTCCCTAGGGCTTCTCAGCCACTAACCACCACTCAAATTCATCTTAAAACCTTCCTAACATCATAATAAACTCCTCCTAATCGACCAAAACTATCCGTAATGTTTGAAATCGAAAATAGGAGAAAATGGGAAAAACCGAGCCATACCTCGGGTTCGGTCTCCGCCGTGCACGGTGGCTCCCTCCTGGCCGGCCACCATCATCCTCAGTCCTTCCCTCACTTCCCTGGTTCCTCAGATGGTCATGGGTGAAGGTTTGGATTGGATGGGTTTGGGTTGCACAGAGGATGAGATCGGGGAAATGGTTTGTGTTTGAATGAAGAAATGAAAAGGATGGTCGATGCATGAATCAATATAGGTGGCCTGTGAATGGGTGATACTTGTCACTCATCCATTGGGCCTCCATAAAATATCTGGGCCCCACTAAAGTCCAAAAGTTAAGTTATTTCGTAATTCGTGCAATAATGCACTTGAACTTCCGTGAAGCGTAACTTCGCCGTCGAACTTTCGAATTCGACGTGTCGCCTGTCTATGGATTCGTATCATCCCGATCTACGTAATAATCCTTGGCCCTCGGCCATCGAACCTCCCAAGTCAAAAGTAAACTATGTGCCCCATTTAACTAAAATTACCAAATTGCCCCTTAACTTCCAAACGTCATAACTTCTTCCCCGAATGTCGGAATTGAACGTGCCATATGTCTATGAACTCGTGACGTCACGAACTATGTCACGGTCATCGGTCAAAATTCATTTGACCGCCCGAATGAAAAGTCAACGTTTTGCCACGATCAGAGGCAAAACGGTCATTTCGCATCGTTCGTCAGATTTCGCCTAACTAATCACCGATTAGCCTCACTAATCGTGATTAGTCACTAATCTAATCTAGGAATTTGGGACGGGTCTTTACAACCTTCCCTCCTTAATTAATTTCATCCTCGAAATTCCAACCGACCTAATTCCAATCGTTCTTCCCTCCTTAATTAGTTCCGTTCATGAAACACTAACTATCCTGATTCCACAACCACCTCGTGGAAAGTAAAATTGACCTCGAAACACATGTACACTCGTACACCCACTAACCAGAACAGTACTCGTCTGCAACCAGACGTACCATTAACATACACGTCGCAGCGACTACACTCGATCACGTCGAATGACAGTAGCCATACATTCCAAATTGACACCACTTGTCAAATATACCCTCTCGCTGACATAAACAACTAGACGGTTCCCTTTTCAATCACTAATCTATCCGGACGTCTGCTCCCACTAGGAGTCATCAGACCTCACTAACCGATTCACGTTGACACCTCCGACAAACTGTCACTACTTGACAGTCGCCAGTCAAAAACTGTCACTATACCCACTTGTCATTACATGAACCACCAACACACTCAACTCGAGTTTACATTTACCAACACCTCACACGACCTGTGTGTAATTAGACCCATCAGATATACCATGACCCAGTGCACAGTATCCAATGTCTAGTTCACGACCTTGACTAATCCAATGGTATCGGAACTAAGCCGACTACCAATACGCTCACCAACGTACCACTGGTATAACCTATATACCGTCACCAGACACCACAAGTCTGCCCAGTATCGTACCTTGAACAACGTACAAGGTACGTACATCTTCCCATCAAACAGCCTACAACCATCCAGGTCGTAGCCACTCACGTTTCAATTATGGAGTTCACTTGTCAAATCCAGCATTAGACAAATCGAAACTCCAACCCATCATCTATTTCCAAATCCGAATCCGAATCCGCAATTTTGTAAGAAATCTCGAATCCAAACCCAGAAATCATATCCATAATCATGTCCAAATTCGAATCTGAAACCATCATTCCGTAAACTAGCATTTGGAATAACCATTCCGAACCCAAATCCATAAAAGGAAATCCACTGTCAAGCTCCAGAATCAAATCCTGAATCGTCACCCAGAATCCGATTCCAAAACCCAAATACAGAAATCCACTTTCAAGTTCCAAAATCAAATCCTGAATCGTCATCCAGAAATCTGATTCCAAAACCCGAAATCTCATTCACCTATACCGAGACGTACCAAAACTGAACCTATCGGTTACCTGCTCAACCGATTACCACAATAAGTTCGATTGACTTCATAGGGAAGCGAATCCCAACATCAACACATCTAGGTTGACCATATCCGACCACGTCGGAAAACCACTCACCTGAGTAATATACCATACGGGATTTACCTCGAAAAGAAGTTCAGTCCCAACATCCTCAACTCAAACGTCCAAGTAAGAGTGATAAACTCTCCACCTATCTGGATCATCAAGATCACGATCCAGATCCAACACTACATCAATCGACCATAGACGTCACGATCCCCGATCGTCACGACGTCCAAAGTCCTCAACGTCACAATCTCGATCCACTTAGGATCCACACAGTTAACTACTAGATTCCAAACCATAGGGTCTTACACCCTCAACGAATCTACATAATGGCACATCGTTCGTCAACCAATTCCCACATCTAAACAGATCAGTCAACGATGAGACACATCGAGATCGTGGGTTCTCCCTAATCACTTCGTATCGATCCTTGTCAATCCACCTAGGAAAAACCAAGGATGATCGAATACAATGACATCAAAATCCATCCTACGTGAATCCAAACAACACTCGCTGCACTCACCACGTCATGTAACCTGACATCTTCCGCCACCAAGTAGAGAATGAGAGATCTTAGTCACCTAACTTCAATATACTCAACTCTCCTGATGACCCAAGACAAATCCAGGGTCCACCAACCAATATACGATCAGCACAAAGGTGACACACCCATCATCAACCATGGTAGAACTTGAGAAGTCACCCAAATGACTTCGAAATACTCATTACCAATGCGGAAAAACCCGCATTCCAATCGTCACCTCGATCGCAACCTCTCTCGATTCCGAAATTCCAACAAGATTGGAAACAACACACTTGGACATCAACCATGTGTCCCCTAACCAATTTAACTCTATCTGAGATCCACTATGGGACCACAGATACCGAACATATGCCCATCACGACGGATGTCACATCCCGATCCGTAACTCATCGTCATCACGATCACTGGCACCAGCACCAGCACTAGTACCAGCACCAAAGCACTATCATCAACACTAGTATCAATATCAGCATCGGCACACCTTGTGCAAAACTGACAACCCTAGATCTCCACTCACACCGAGCGACGACCCTGTACCACTGCTCGAATAGGACAAACTTTTCCTCCCTCGTACCCAACACCTCTGGGTACAGTCACCTTGATAACTCATACGAGAAAAGGAAACGTCCCCTGAACGTCCCCGTCTCATTCTGTGATCGGACTCAGCCGTAACCGAGTCTAATCCAGAATCACTGCTCGTACATATGTGTTACTCACGCACCTCGTATCATCGTCACGACTGACAATCCCATCGTCACAATCGTCACGGTAACCTGAGTCTACTCGACCTGATAAGACTCGACTACGTCCATCGATAGTAGCGTCTGTCACAACCTCGTGCAGACCTAACTACCAGACATCTCGATATCCAGACTCCGCATCCAACGGAATCAACCGCCTGTACCAACTACTTTATATCCCAAACCTGGGATTCCATCGACATGTACCAACCCTAATAACTTGTCCAACCAATCGCTAAACAGTCGTAACGCGACTCAACCAATGTCGTCCACCAGGTCGCCCACGACCTTAGCTGCACCAACAGTCCATCACAACTGAATAGCACGACAACCAAGTAGGTCTAACCGGAAAGTACAACCTCGACTGCAGAGTGCAGTCCCATCACTAGAGCTGGCAAAACTAGATCGACTAACGAATCCAAATCCAAATAGTCATCCAAGTCAAACCACTCGTCAAGTCACATTTCCGAACCATACACCCAAGGTAGGGTTCCACCGAACCCAACTGTGAAAAGCAGTAAAATAAAAAATCTGACCGACTCCGCGGTCTTGACATCAAAAAGACATCAATCCAACTAGGATTCCATGAATCCGACCGCTACTTGCCAACCGCAGTAAATCCATTTAACTCACCAATATCCGATCATCGGATGGTCACAGTTCCAAACCAGCCGTCGGAAACTATCCTATGACATCGTGAAAACGATCCCAACTAACCATCTCACGATCAAAATGCTAATGTACGAATACGTTCATCCTTCCATAGGGTCCCACACTGTCAACCACCACAGAACTATGGCAACCCCAGCATCAAGTGCTGAACCATGACATTCCACGAGTCAATCCATTACTAACTATCGAATCGACATCCCAACTATCAGGTTGATAACGAACTGTAGCCCATTGAGATATCACATCCTCGACCTGCGTACCACTACGAAAGCTCCGCGGTTGCCCGAATAGAGACAACCCCGCTCTGATACCACGCTGACAGGACCCATCCCAATCCCCCCCCCCCCCCCCCCCCCCCGGGATTAACGCGGGATGACCCTGCTCCCGTCTGACACGAAGTGTCAGACAAGGGATATTTCCGACCTTTGCCCTCCCGGGCTATCAGAGTACGCTAGGATCCGGAGGAGGCATGTGATATCTCGGTCTCTGCTACAGTCCACATCGTATCCAACCTGAAGGGTATTAAAAACAGAAAGACTGTGAGTGGACAAAAATAAAGAGTTTATAAAACATATTTCATAATCACTTCGTATACCCTTCACTAAAAAGCATGCATACATAGTAAAACCATTTATCCAATCACATATGTTAAAACGTCCATATTTAGGGTCACAGCGCCAAGTTCCATAAATACAAGTCACACGGGCTCCTCCCCAAAAACATTTACAAAAAACCATAACATCATAAACATATGTGGGATCTCAGCCCAAATCCATTTATCATCATAAAACACAATTTCCCAAACCAATTGAAATCATGTTTATCCATTATATTTCATATCCAAGAATCTGTCACGGTAAAATAGAGCTACACGTGTGCTAACCGGGGTCTCAAACCCAAGTCTCTCCTGGGTCCACCCAGGTCAATGTCCGTAGCTCAATGACCCTCCCTGGAGGTAACGAACCATGCCCATCCTGAGAGTAAGGAACCCAACTAGGGGCGACTCCACTTAGTCAGTGCTCCGTGACTACTCCGGGGTCCACCCAGGCCAACGACCCTCCCCGGAGGAGACAATCATATATAAAGGATGGAATATGAAAACATTTTGAAATAATTCTATAAATCTTTCCAGTATTCATGCCCTGCTCCCATAAGCCGTCATGAACCATAAAATCCTTTCCAAGGGTTCATGCTGGTTCCCATAAACCGTCATGACCCGTAAAAACCATTTCGAGGGTCCTTGACCCGAAATCACCATCATAACACATAACTGGGCCCTAGGCCTGAATCCACATACAAACTGGACCTCTGGTCCGAATCGTAAACCAACTGGCCCCCGGCCCGATGCCTCGTTAAATCAAATGGACCTCAAGTCCGAGAATTCGTAATTCAAATGGGTCTCGTACCCGAATTTACCTTTTCAAATCTAAAACCATTTCATGAAATCATATCTAAAACCATAAGTACGGAAAATCAGTATAAACCCAAAAAACCTCGATTTACGTGCAAGCACGTAAATCGCCTCGTAAAGCGTGAAATCATATAAATCACAAGCATCAAAATCAACATCATAAAATCATATTCATAATCCATATAAAACATTTATGCATGCATCATAGTTTAGAAATCAAAGTCCACTCACAGACCGTCCGATCTGCCGCCTCGATTTGTGTGCCATAGGCTCTCCTGAGCCGATCACTGTCGCCGGGACTCCCAAACCTGCCCAAATTTTAATAGAAGGTTACTAACTACTTAATTAACCTCCTACCAAAGCCCCGTAATTCTCCCGAACTTTTAACTATTTTTAATCCGACCCTAAACCTTCCGATGCCCCGAAACATATCGAGACGGTGTCCGATTGACACGAAACCAGTCCCAAAATATTCTTTACATCGAATAGAGGATTTCATATGTTGAACACTTCCCCAAATTATGTCCCGCGCGTCCTCACGTGCCCCTAGAAGGGACGGTGCATTGTTCATCTTCTCCAGCAGTCGAACCGGCCGGTTCACTGGTTGGCCGGTCCAGTTGGACCAGCGTGCCCGGTTCACAGCTCCTCCCTTCTCATTTTGGTCCGATTCCCTTCCTAATAAATCCCTAAATTCCTATTTTGATCCTAGGAATTTGTTTGGATGATCAAATCCACCTAAAAACCCCAAAAACCCATGGTTCAATTCCCTAAAAACGGTTCAACGTTTCCAATTTTTCCCAAGGGCTTCTCAGCCACTAACCACCACCCAAATTCATCTTAAAACCTTCATAACATCATAATAAACCCCTTATAATCGACCAAAACTATCCCTAACGTTTGAAATCGAAAATAGGAGAAAATGGGAAAAACCGAGCCATACCGCGGGTTCGGTCTCCGCCGTGCACGGTGGCTCCCTCCTGGCCGGCCACCATCATCCTCAGTCCTTCCCTCAATTCCCTGGTTCCTCAGATGTTCATGGGTGAAGTTTTGGATTGGATGGGTTTGGGTTACACAGAGAATGAGATCGGGGAAATGGTTTGTGTTTGAATGAAGAAATGAAAAGGATGGTCGTTGCATGAATCAATATAGGTGGCCTGTGGATGGGTGATACTTGTCACTCATCCATTGGGCCTCCATAAAATATCTGGGCCCCACTAAAGTCCAAAAGTTAAGTTATTTCGTAATTCGTGAAATATTGCACTTGAACTTCCGTGAACCGTAACTTCGTCGTCGAACGATCGAATTCGACGTGCCGCCTGTCTATGGATTCGTATCATCCCGATCTATGTAATAGTCTTCGACCCTCGGCCATCGGACCTCCCGGGTCAAAAGTCAACTATTTGCCCTATTTAACTCAAATTACCAAATTGCCCCTTAACTTCCGAACGTCATAACTTCTTCCCCGAATGTCGGAATTGAATGTGTCATATGTCTATGAACTCGTGACGTCACGAACTACGTCACGGTCATCGTTCAAAGTCCATTTGACGACCTGAATGAAAAGTCAACGTTTTGCCACGATCAGGGGCAAAACGGTCATTTCGCATGGTTCGTCCGATTTCGCCTAACTAATCCTCGATTAGCCTCACTAATCGTGATTAGTCACTAATCTAATCTAGTAATTTGGGACGGGTCGTTACATTGACGCTACGGGATGCTAGCGGGATGGAGCACCGAGGGTTATTTTGCTTATTCGACATGCGGACCAGACACAACATCCTTTTGTCATGCATCAAAGGTATGTTATCTGGGTTCGAGATGACTTTTACCCTGGGATATTGGACCAAGAAAGTGGTCTGGTGAAGAGATATTGGACATCTTAAACAATATTCCCACATTCATCACAAAAGGACCAAAACCTTCCGAACAAGAAAACTGGACGAAAAAAAGAATATTTTTTCGGTTGCCGTATTGGTCGAAATTCAAAATCAGGCACATCGCAGGTCCCATGCATATTGAGAAGAATGTTGTTGAGAGTCTTGTCGGAACAATTTTACCTATTGAGGGAAGTCAATAGACACCAAAAAAACCTAGTCTGGGTATGCAAGAGATCGGCAATCGGCGACATTTGTGGACAAAAGTTGTGAATGGCAAGTACAGCATGGCTCATCTAGGTTATACAATTACGCGATAAAATAGGATAAAATTTCTTAAGTGGTTGCAGAGTGTGAAATTCCCCGATGGTTATGCAGAAAACATCTCCCGAAATCTTAGCACTGATGGTAGCACCCTATCTGACATGAAAAGTCACGACTACCATGTTTTGTTACAACGACTCATTCCGATTGGAATTCACCCTTATTTGCAGCCTAAAGTTATTGAGATGGTAGTTTATTTTTCTCAATTTTTCTAAATACTATGTGCCAATTCGCTAGCAAAGGTAGACCTCGAAGTAATTAAAGAGGACATTGTCTATATTATGTGTCGACTTGAGCAAAAATTTCCACCAGCATTCTTTGATGTAATGGTTCACCTACTAATACAACTTCCAAACGAGGCAATCCTAGCTGGCCCAGTTCAATTTCATTGGATGTACCCAATAAAAAGGTATAAATTATTCCTAATACTAGTACTATGTCCTTAATAAACTGTTTATATTTGAATCATTTTGTTTATTTCATTGCAGAATGTTAGGTATCTACAAGCGGTACGTCCGCAACAAGACATATCCTGAAGGCTCTATTGCGGAGGCATACATTGCAAAAGAGTCACTTACCATTTTCACAATGTATCTTCGAAATATTGAAACTTCGTTCAACAGGGCCCCGCAAAATGATGATGGTGGTCAACGTCTAGAGTCCCTATCTGTATTTGCCCGAACCACAAAACCATTCGACATTGGTCCAATCTCAGATCCTTTTAATGATAGCGACATGGAAGTGGCGCATTGGTTCATATTGAACAATTGTGACGAAGTCCGGCCTTTCCACGAAGAGCATGGGGCATTGATAAAGGCCCAATATCCTTCTAATTGGGAGGAAATTGACAAACAATTGTTTCCACATTGGTTTTCCAAACATGTAAGTCAAATATTGTATCAAATTATTTTTAAGTGAAACAGTGTAACATTATTTGTTTTCCTTTCAGATGTCACAGTTGAAAGATGACAACTCGCCCAAGCTTGCAAAGAATTGATGCAGCTTGCAATTGGCCCATTTCGAGGAGAAACATATTCTGGTTGTTACGTCAATGGAGTTAAGTTCGTGTGCGCAGAGCGTGATGACAAGTTATCTACTCAAAATAGTGGGGTATTCATGTCGGGGGATGGATTAAATGCTGATACAGAGTTTTACGGTAAATTATTAAGTGTGCTGAAGGTATTTTATGCAGACCGCAAGATTGTAGTCTTGTTCAAGTGTCATTGGTTCGATACGGACCCAAGTATCCCGAGCAGGATCATCAAAGATCATTTATCTACCTCTGTCAACACAAACATCCGGTGGTTTGAGAGTGATCCATACATCATCGCTAGTACAGCGAAACAAGTCTTCTACGTTGATGATCCAAAAGCTGGTGCTTCTTGGAAAGTAGTTGAGATGGTGAAACATAGAAAATTTTGGGACTTAGAGGACCGGCACCATGAAGATGGTACAGAAACAGAAAATGACAATTTTGTTTACCAGGAGGATTCCTCACCACCCACCATAAACATGGAAGGAGTACAAACCGACGACCTCACCCTGCCAGTTGCGATTGATGGTATTTTTATTGATCTCGGTACCATAGAACCAATTGAAAGTGACGCTGAGGAAACAATTAGTATGCATAGCTCAAATGATGAGGGTGATTGGAAGGGGGAAAGTGAAACCAACATTGATTAATCATTATCTATAAAACCATTCAATATATATATATATATATATATATACTTTAACATTATCTGTATTACAAGGTGTATTAATTAAGGATATTATCTCCTAAAAACGTACAAACTCATAATTATGGAATGTATATAAATTAAAATAAGATATATGTAATATATAATAAATATCACAAGGGGGGCTTGCCGGGCCAGGTAATGTAGCCCGTTGCATCACGTGGATTCGTCGTGCAAGCCCCCTTGAATAATTTTTTTCTTTGTTTTTTTTTTGTTAAATATTACTTATTGATTAATTGTATAGGTTTATATTTAGACTAATATATCTTCATCTGCATTATATGTTACTTATAAATCAAATAATTATGGAATGTATATAAATTAAAATAGGATATATGTAATATGTAATAAGTATTAAAATTGAATTATAATATAACTCAGATTTATACATATTCCATATATAGGAAGGGCTTGCCCGGCGCACATCCGTCGGGCCAGGTGCATGTTACCCGGCGCATCAATAGGATTCGCCGAGCATGCTTTTATATGGTTTTTGTTGTTAAATTTTACTTATTTATTAATTATATAGGTTCATATTTAGACGAATATATCTTCATCTGCATTATATGTTAATTATAAATCTCATATATGGAAAGTTTATAAATTATAATAAGATATATGTAATATATATTAAATATTAAAATTGAATAATAATATAATTCAAAAGTATACATATTACATATATATGAAGGGCTTCCCTGGCGCACATCCGCCGGGCTAGGTTCATGTGGCCCGGCGCAGCCATCGGATTCGCCGAGCAGGGGTAAATTTTAAAGACTCATTAATCAGGGCTGGTTTTAGTATCTTCTCTATTTTTCCTTCGTGTTTCGAGTAATCCAACAATCCACATTAATGATAAACACTCATAGATCATATTTGTAAACTTTTATGGAATTTTGACGACCCGAAATTAGGTTACGGTGCAAAACGAATCGACGGTAACATATCACTCGTTACCATATCAATCGAACCCAAAAACGAAGAATAGTATTGAATATTCCTTCGAAAGTTCTAAGTGTTAATGAGTGGGATGGTTTTTGTAACACCCTGGAAATTCGAGGATTTTAATATTGTAATTTAATGTATGAATTGACGTTTTTACCCTTGTGAATGGTATGACCAAATTGTTGAATTTTTGATTAGTGGGTCAAATGGACTTTGACCAGTGACCGTGACGTAGTTCGGGACGTCACGAGTTCGTAGAAAGGTGGCACGTCCAATTCGGACTATCGGGGAAAAAGTTATGACTATCGGAAGTTCAGGGGCATTACCGTAATTTGGACTTCAGGGGTGAAAATGTTGACTTTTCGTTTGAAAACTAATTTTCACATGACTCAAGGACCATTAGGTAGGTCTCGATGTCCTGAGTCCGTAGACAGGCGGCACGCCGAAATCGGACTTCGTACGAGGAAGTTATGGTCAAAAACGTGAAATCGGGAGGTTCTCGTCTCGGTTATCGTGTCGAATATTTTATTCTGATATTGTGATTGGAGGACACCTGGTGAGTGACAAGTGTCACTCACCCATTGGTTAGATTGGATCAAGCTCCACTAAGCATTTATTTAGGATTTAATATGCCTTTTGATCTCAGCCCTTCATCTTAAAACCTTCAGATTGCATCCTAACCATTGATCTCATCCTTGAGATCTAATCTGGACCGTCCATCCCTTTCCCTCCATTTCTATATATTTTTTCACCTGACACCCTCACATACTGCCCATTCTAAACCATTACACCACGTTGCACCTGACCCTTGCTTTGAGTGCTACTGGACTGGTGAGGCGGCAGACGGCAGTGAACGGCGGCATACGGCGGCGAGGTGAGCTGTTTTTAACCCGGAAACATTCAAAAACTCAGGATTTGGAAACTTGAATTCCAACGTGTATGTTTGTTTTCTATTAACCCTAATCGACTCTAGGGACTAATAGGAACCTTTTGGGCTCGAGTTCGTGACGGAGGTGATCTAAACGGTGGTTAAACGACGACGGGAGAACCGGGACTGTGCATCGAGGTAAGTCTTCGATTCAGTCCTTGTTTATTGATTTTAATTAGGTAGAACTGTTTCTGGGATTGAGACGAGTATGTAGGAACAAATCAGAATGAAAATGGTTGAGAATTGAAGAAATGTTGACCGGGTCATGATCGCGGGTCTGATCGACCCGAGTTGCAGAGATACGGGTCAACCCGTCTGAGGACAGAGGTGATGACGTGGCACCCTGTCAGACCTGTCAGGTGACATGGACCAACCGTGAGCCGACACGTGTCACATGTCAGTGTACAGTCAACACTGACATGTTAATGACGTGGCCCAATCTGGGACTGCCACGTGTCACTGACATGTCAGTGACGTGGACTAGTGCCGTGCTGACACGTGGCACATGTCAGATCTGACACGTGGCCTGAAAGATCAGTGAGGTGGACCAATCGAGCGTTGACATGTGGCACCTATCAGAGTCTGACATGTAAGACCTGACAGCTGTCAGATGACGTCAGCATGACGTCAGCAGTGACGTCAGCGATGCCGTCAGCAAGGACTGTTCCCACATTGACCGATGCGTTAACTGGCGCGTGTGGGCACGTGTGAACAGTACTTTTGGTGGGACCACCACCATTCTTTAGGTTTCAACGATTTGGATCCAATGGCGGTGGTTTCGGGTCGATCGGAGATCATTAAGTTGGTCAATTTGAGACTTATTGCCTCGGGAAGCGCGTTCGGGCGGCTTTGCCGGGCCGGTTTCGGTCTAGGGTTTCATGGTTAAATGTTAGGGGTTTGTATTGACCTTTACGTATACTTTGGACATGACAGGGATTGTACAATTGTACCAGAACGAGGGTATACGTTCGGTTTTCAGCAGGATTGTACTGTGAGTGGGCCGTTTTCCTTGAACCCTTGCGTGCATAAATGTTTTCTGGTTTACTTATATATATTCACATGCTAAAAACAAATAACGGTTTTGATGATATGGAAATTATAGTTATGGCACGTTTCACGGTATTTGGGCATGAGACCCGTCTGATGAAACTTAAAGATTGGTTTGGATTTTATCTATGTATATATATATTCTTTGCATGTGGATATCAATAAAATGTATTTGGTACTGCACTGTATAGATCCATTCATGTGATACTGTCTCTTCCGGATGAGGTACCCCGGAGTGGTCACGGACGTCTAGAACGTCCAGCGTCTAAGACGCTAAGCATCGGGGATGCTGTACCCGAACGAGGTTCGGGGATTGAACTCGGAATTGAGACCCGAGTGGCACGCGTAGCCTTGAGATTGTGACCTTATTGGACGTCAGGGACGTCAGACATCGGGGATGTCAAGATCGGAGTGTATAGTGCAGTGGCTAAAATTATGTTTATGGTTTTATTATATGCCTTATGATACATATTATATGAATTATGGTTTTTAAATTCTGATGCATGCATGTTTGGAAAACGGAGGGGTAAATTATATGTTTTACTTACTAAACGATTTTATAAACTTGAGTTTCGGTCCACTCACCCTTGATGTTTTGGTAACCCCTCCAGGTTGTGCTAATGAGGTAGAGGAGGAACCTGAGGGTGAGGCATAGATCCACTTCTGCGTACCTGAACTCCTATTGGGCGGTGTACCCGCAGGTTTATGTTAGAGTCGTGCTCGCAACTTGTAGTTTTGATTTCATCCCTTGTCTGACATCTGTTTATTTCGGATTTGATGTAAAACTTTAATTTGGTTTTTATGCATTTGAACGTTTAAGGTTAAAACTGGAACATTATTTTGGGTGTCAGACGGTAGCAGGGCACGTCCCTATGTGGTCCCAGAGAGGATCGGGGCGGGTCCTGTCATCTTGGTATCAGAGCACTAGGTTATGCTCAACATGCTAGACTAGCGATTAGTACTAGTTACTTTTCGACATTTAAGGATAATGTTAACTGATCTATGCCTCTTGACAGTTGGTTATGCCTCCTAGGAGAATTCCTCATACACGAACTGACGAGGATCTGGAAAGGGAAATGGAATGCGCAAGCATTGAGCGGACTCAACGTTTGGGAGCCACACCTTTCAACGGGGGATCGAACCCCGAAGATGCTCATGATTGGATCATCAAACGGGAAAGGATCTTCAGGGTGATACACTGCCCTCCGGGCGAACTGGTAACTTTGGCAGCCTTCTTGCTGGAAGGAGGAGCCTACCAGTGGTGGCACGGCCTTGAAATGTCTGGGTGGTCTGTCCATACCACTACTTGGGAAGCTTTCCGTTCCTGATTTCTGGACCAGTACTACCCGCGATCATTTCGCGCGGCACGGGAGGCTGAGTTCCTGCAGCTGCAGCAGGGAGATATGTCCGTTGCGGACTATGAGCAGACTTTCAGAAAACTATCCCGGTTCGGTGCATCATTCGTGAGCACGGAGGAGGACAAATGCCAAAGGTTCGAGCTTCGACTTCGAGGGGAGATCCGGGCAAGTGTGACTGCTGCTACTCATGCTTCACTGAGAGATATGGTCGATGATGCAGTGCGTGTCGAGGCCAGTCTGGTGGCACACCAGACACGACAGCCTTCGGGCGAGGGGCGACGTTAGGATCGCCCACATCGTGGGCCATCAGGCCAGAAGAACAACAAGGGAAGATGCTACAGGGGAGCACCCTCATCCTTCAAGGGTCGTGGCTGGTCAGGCCGACGTGGAGGCTCTCATGGCAGAGGATCAGGATACAACCCTGGGCAGCGTTCATCTTGGAGCGGTGCTTCTGGTGGGCATTCGGACAGGCCAAGGCCAGTAACTTGTTTTGCTTGCGGAGAGGAAGGCCAATATGCCTGGGATTGCCCGCAGTTGCCCAAGAACAACGACGCTGGGGGCTCTAGTGTGGTGCAGAGCACGACTTCCCACACTAATAGAGGTCACGGTCAGGGAGGTGACCGAGGTACCGGGCGTGGTGTGCGCGGACGTTGACGGAATGGAGGGCCTAGCGCCCAAGTGTTTGCTATGACCCAGCAGCAGGCGAGGACTGCCCCAGGCGTGGTTATAGGTACACTACATATCCTAAAGCTTCTTGTACGTGTATTGATGGATGCGGGGGCTACACATTCTTTTATTTTGAAGAGTTGTGCTGGTATGCTTGATTGTGTGGTATCAGCCTTAGATTGCGAAATGGGTGTTAGCACCCTGATGGGCATCGTGTACCTTGTGAATCAGGTGATTCGGAGGTGCCCGGTGAAGATTGAGGATGTCGATTTACCAGCGGACTTAATTATTTTGGATATCCACAACTTTGATGTAATTTTGGGAATGGATTGGCTATCAGAGCATGGGTCCCTCATCGATTGCAGTAGCAAGCAGGTGATTCTGCGAAGCCCGGGTTTGCCAGAGGTTATCTTTCAGGGGGAGCGTGACGGTTCACCTCCTGAAGTGATTTCTTAACTTACTGCTACCAAACTTCTACGGAAGTGATGCTAGGGTTATCTAGCGCATGTCGTGTCGGAACAAGTTGATACTCCGGGTATCGACGAGATACTGGTGGTGTGTGAGTTTCCGGATGTGTTCCCGGAAGACTTACCTGGATTACGGCCATCGCGGGAGATCGAGTTAACTATTGAACTACTCCCTAGTACCCGACCTATATCCCAGGCACCATACCGGATGGCGCTGGACGAGTTACGAGAACTCAAAACTCAATTGCAGGAGTTGGTGGAATTGGGATATGTCCGACCGAGTACTTCACCATGGGGAGCACCGGTATTGTTCGTAAAGAAGAAGGAGGGGAGTCTCTGTTTGTGTATTGACTATCGACAACTCAACAAGGTGACACTGAGGAACCAATATCCTCCACCCAGGATCGATGACCTTTTTGACCAGTTGCGGGGAGCTCAGTGCTTCTCGAAAATTGATTTGCAGTCTGGGCATCACCAACTGAGGATTTCGGAGGAGGATATCCCGAAAACTGCTTTTCGAATCCGTTATGGACACTACGAGTTCCTGGTTATGCCTTTTGGGTTGACGAATGCTCCAGCAGCATTCATGGATCTGATGAACCGGGTCTTTCAACCCTACATGGATAAATTCGTGATTGTGTTCATCGATGATATCTTGGTGTACTCGAGGAGTGCCCGAGCACATGAGGAACATCTACGGTTGGTGTTGGAGAAGCTGAGACAGGAACAGTTGTACGCCAAGCTGAGCAAGTGCCAGTTTTGGCTAAGCAGTATTGGTTTTCTGGGACACGTGATATCGACGGATGGGATTAGCGTGGATCCCCAGAAAACTGAAGCGGTGACCAACTGGGCTAGACCGACAACAGTGACCGAGGTGCGGAGTTTTGTCGGGTTAGCTGGTTACTACCGAAGATTCGTGGAGGGTTTCTCCAAAATTGCTGCACCATTAACTCGATTGACTCGGAAGGGAGTAAAGTTCATTTGGGACGAGCAGTGTGATCGGAGTTTTCAAGAATTGAAGGATCGATTGACCACTGCACCTGTCCTTGCATTGCCGGATGACAGTGGAGAATTCGTGGTCTTTAGTGACGCATCACTATAAGGTTTGGGCTGCGTGTTGATGCAGACTGGCAAGGTTATCGCCTACGCATCCTGGCAGCTAAAGACTCATGAGTTGAACTACCCTACCCATGATTTTGAGTTGGCAGCAGTGGTTCATGCTCTAAAAATCTGGAGACATTACCTATTCGGCACAACGTGCCGGATATACACCGACCACTAGAGCCTAAAGTACCTATTCACTCAGAAGGAGCTTAACATGAGACAACGGAGATGGTTAGAGCCGCTGAAGGATTATGACTGTACGATTGAGTACCATCCGGGTAAGGCCAATGTGGTGGCGGATGCACTCAGCAGGAAATCAGCGGAATCAGTTGCACACCTGGGGATGGTGTATCTTCCTTTGCAGGTGGAACTCCGGAAGGTGGGAGTTATGTTGGATACTGATGAGCATGGAGCTTTGTTGGCCAGCTTCCATGTACGACCTGTATTGATTGATCGGATCATCGAAGCACAACTTCAGGATCCGATACTCTATATTTACATGATTGAGGTCGATGCGGATGGGAGACAGGATTTTACCATCCGGGATGATAGAGCACTGGTGAAGTTGGGCCGTTTGTGTGTACCTGCAGTGGCAGAGTTACGGGCCGAGATTCTTGAGGAGGCCCATAGTTCGGCCTATACTATGCATCCGGGAGGTACAAAGATGTACCGTACCCTCCGGAACCATTATTGGTGTCCAGGAATGAAGAAGGATATTGCTGAGTTCGTGAACAGATGCTTAACCTGTCAGCAGGTTAAGGCGGAACGGCAGAGACCATATGGGGCTATGCAGCCACTTCCGATTCCCGAGTGGAAGTGGGATCACATCACCATGGACTTCGTCTTTAAGTTACCAAGGACTCAGAGTGGAGTGGACGGAGTACGGGAGATCGTGGATCGGTTAACCAAGTCAGCCAATTTTCTGCCAGTTCAGGAGACTTATAAACCTAACCGACTGGCTCAGTTGTTCTTAAAAGAAATTATACGGCTGCATGGTACGCCGGAATCGATCGTGATCCGCGTTTCACTTCAGGGTTCTGGCGGAGTTTGCAAGTTACCTTGAGAACAACCCTACGTTTCAGTACTGTTTTCCATCCACAGACCGATGGGCAGTCTGAGAGGACCATTCAGACCCTGGAGGACATGATGAAGTCCTGTGTGCTACAGTTTCAGGATTCATGGGATACTCATTTACCATTGATGGAATTCGCTTACAACAACAGCTAGCAGGCAAGCATCAGGATGGCACCCTATGAGGCACTGTATGGTCGACAGTGCAGGAAATCTATCTGCTAGATGGAGATAGGAGAGTGAGCGGCTGTAGGGCCGGAATTGATGAACTTAACCCTGTAAACTGTTCGAGTTATCAAGGAGAGATTGAAGGCGGCACAGGATCGCCAAAAGAGTTATGCTGATCGACAGATTCAAGACTTGGAATTTGAAGTGGGAGATTTTGTCTTCCTAAAGTTATCTCCTTGGAAAGGAATTATCCGTTTTGGTCGACGGGGGAAGCTGAGTCCGCGTTTTATCGGACCATATGAGATCGTAGAGAGGATTGGCAAGGTTTCTTACAGATTGGCACTACCTCCAGAACTTTCTAGAGTTCACAATGTTTTTCACGTACCGATGCTGCGGAAGTACGTACATGATGCTTCTCATGAAAGACAAGGTACTACGTCGGAAGACGATTCCTATCAAACTCCGAGGGGATTTGAGCTTTGAGGAACAACCAGTGCAGATTTTGGATCGGAAAGACAAGGTACTACGTCGGAAGACGATTCCTCTCGTGAAGATTCTCTGGAGAAACCAAAATGTGGAAGAAGCCACATGGGAGCCTGAGGCTCAGATGCGAGAACAATTTCCTCATTTGTTTCTTTGAAATTTCGGGACGAAATTTCTTAAGGGGGGAAGGTTGTAACACCCCGGAAATTCAAGGATTTTAATATTGTAATTTAATGTATGAATTGACGTTTTTACCCTTGTGAATGGTATGACCAAATTGTTGAATTTTTTATTAGTGGGTCAAATGGACTTTGACCAGTGACCGTGACGTAGTTCGTGACGTCACGAGTTCATAGATAGGTGGCACGTCCAATTTGGACGATCGGGGAGAAAGTTATGACTATCGGAAGTTCATGGGCATTACCGTACTTTGGACTTCAGGGGCGAAAATGTTGACTTTTCGTTTGACAAATAATTTTCACATGACTCAAGGACCGTTAGGTAGGTCTCGATGTCCTGAGTCCGTAGACAGGTGGCACGCCGAAATCGGACTTCGTACGAGGAAGTTATGGTCAGAAACGTGAAATCGGGAGGTTCGCGTCTTGGTTATCGTGTCGAATATTTTATTCTGATATTCTGATTGGTTAGATTGGATCAAGCTCCACTAAGCATTTATTTAGGATTTAATATGCCTTTTGATCTCAGCCCTTCATCTCAAAACCTTCAGATTGCATCCTAACCATTAATCTCATCCTTGAGATCTAATCTGGACCGTCCATCCCTTTCCCTCCATTTCTATACATTTTCTCACCCGACACCCTCACATACTGCCCATTCGAAACCATCACACCACGTTGCACCTGACCCTTGCTTTGAGTGCTACTGGACTGGACTGGACTGGTGAGGCGGCAGACGGCGGTGACCGGCGGCAGACGGCGGCGAGGTGAGCTGTTTTTAACCCGGAAACTTTCAAAAACTTAGGATTTGGGAACTTGAATCCCAACGTGTATGTTTGTTTTCTATTAACCCTAATCGACTCTAGGGACGAATAGGAACCTTTTGGGCTCGAGTTCGTGACTAGAGGTGATCTGAACGGTGGTTAAACGACGACGGGAGAACCGGGACTGTGCATCGAGGTAAGTCTTCGATTCAGTCCTTGTTTATTTATTTTAATTAGGTAGAACTGTTTCTGGGATTGAGACGAGTATGTAGGAACAAATCAGAATGAAAATGGTTGAGAATTGAAGAAATGGTGACCGGGTCATGATCGCGGGTCTGATCGACCCGAGTTGCAGAGATACGGGTCAACCCGTCTGAGGACAGAGGTGATGACGTGGCACCCTGTCAGACCTGTCAGGTGACGTGGACCAACCGTGAGCCGACACGTGTCACATGTCAGTGCACAGTCAGCACTGACATGTCAGTGACGTGGCCCAATCTGGGACTGCCACGTGTCACTGACATGTCAGTGATGTGGACCAGTGCCGTGTGGACACGTGGCACATGTCAGATATGACACGTGGCCTGACAGATCAGTGAGGTGGACTAATCGAGTGTTGACACGTTGCACCTGTCAGAGTCTGACATGTCAGACTTGACAGCTGTCAGATGACATCAGCATGACGTCAGCAGTGACGTCAGCGATGACGTCAGCAGGGACTGTTCCTGCATTGACCGACGCGTTGACTGGCCCGTGTGGGCGCGTGTGAACAGTACTTTTAGTGGGACCACCACCATTCTTTAGGTTTCAATGATCCGGATCCAATGGTTGTAGTTTCGGGTCGATCGGAGATCATTAAGTTGGTCAATTTGAGGCTTATTGCCTCGGGAAGCGCGTTCGGGCGGCTTTGCCGGGCCGGTTTCCGTCTAGGGTTTCATGGTTAAATGTTAGGGGTTTGTATTGACCTTTACGTATACTTTGGACATGACAGGGATTGTACAATTGTACCAGAACGAGGGTATACGTTCGGTTTTCAGCAGGATTGTACTGTGAGTGGGCCGTTTTCCTTGAACCCTTGCGTGCATAAATGTTTTCTGGTTTACTTATATATATTCACATGCTAAAAACAAATAACGGTTTTGATGATATGGAAATTATAGTTATGGCACGTTTCACGGTATTTGGGCATGAGACCCGTCTGATGAAACTTAAAGATTGGTTTGGATTTTATCTATGTATATATATATTCTTTGCATGTGGATATCAATAAAATGTATTTGGTACTGCACTGTATAGATCCATTCATGTGATACTGTCTCTTCCGGATGAGGTACCCCGGAGTGGTCACGGACATCTAGAACGTCCAGCGTCTAAGACGCTAAGCATCGGGGATGCTGTACCCGAACGGGGTTCGGGGATTGAACTCGGAATTGAGACCCGAGTGGCACGCGTAGCCTTGAGATTGTGACCTTATTGGACGTCAGGGACGTCAGACATCGGGGATGTCAAGATCGGAGTGTATAGTGCAGTGGCTAAAATTATGTTTATGGTTTTATTATATGCCTTATGATACATATTATATGAATTATGGTTTTTAAATTCTGATGCATGCATGTTTGGAAAACGGATGGGTAAATTATATGTTTTACTTACTAAACGATTTTATAAACTTGAGTTTCGGTCCACTCACCCTTGATGTTTTGGTAACCCCTCCAGGTTGTGCTAATGAGGTAGAGGAGGAACCTGAGGGTGAGGCATAGATCCACTTCTGCGTACCTGAACTCCTATTGGGCGGTGTACCCGCAGGTTTATGTTAGAGTCGTGCTCGCAACTTGTAGTTTGGATTTCCTCCCTTGTCTGACATCTGTTTATTTTGGATTTGATGTAAAACTTTAATTTGGTTTTTATGCATTTGAACGTTTAAGGTTAAAACTGGAACATTATTTTGGGTGTCAGACGGTAGCAGGGCACGTCCCCATGTGGTCCCAGAGAGGATCTGGGCGGGTCCTGTCAGCTTGGTATCAGAGCACTAGGTTATGCTCAGCATGCTAGACTAGCGATTAGTACTAGTTACTTTTCGACTTTTAAGGATAATGTTAACTGATCTATGCCTCTTGACAGTTGGTTATGCCTCCTCGGAGAATTCCTCATACACGAACTGACGAGGATCTGGAAAGGGAAATGGAATGCGCAAGCATTGAGCGGGCTCAACGTCTGGGAGCCACACCTTTCAACGGGGGATCGAACCCCGAAGATGCTCATGATTGGATCATCAAATGGGAAAGGATCTTCACGGTGATACACTGCCCTCCGGGCGAACTGGTAACTTTGGCAGCCTTCTTGCTGGAAGGAGGAGCCTACCAGTGGTGGCACGGCCTTGAAATGTCTGGGTGGTCTGTCCATACCATTACTTCGGAAGCTTTCCGTTCACAATTTCTGGACCAGTACTACCCGCAATCATTTAGCGCGGCACGGGAGGCTGAGTTCCTACGGCTGGAGCAGGGAGATATGTCCATTGCGGACTACGAGCAGACTTTCAGAAAACTATCCCGGTTCGCTGCATCATTCGTGGGCACGGAGGAGGACAAATGCCAAAGGTTCGAGCTTGGACTCCGAGGGGAGATCCGGGCAAGTGTGACTGCTGCTACTCTTGCTTCACTGAGAGATATGGTCGACGCTGCGGTGCGTGTCGGGGCCAGTCTGGCGGCACACCAGACACGACAGCCTTCGGGCGAGGGGCGACGTCAGGATCTCCCACATCGTGGGCCATCAGGCCAGAAGAACAACAAGGGAAGAGGCTACAGGGGAGCACCCTCATCCTTCAAGGGTCGTGGCTGGTCAGGCCGACGTGGAGGATCTCAAGGCAAAGGATCATACAACTCTGGGCAGCGTTCATCTTGGAGCGGTGCTTCTGGTGGGCATTCGGACATGCCAAGGACAGTAACTTGTTTTGCTTGCGGAGAGGAGGGCCACTATGCCTGTGATTGCCCGCAGTTGCCCAAGAACAATGACGCTGGGGGCTCTAGTATGGTGCAGAGCACGGCTTCCCACACTAATGGAGGTCGCGGTCAGGGAGGTGACCGAGGTGCTGGGCGTGGTGCGCGCGGACGCGGACGGAATGGAGGGCCTAGGGCCCAAGTGTTTGCTATGACCCAGCAGCAGGCGAGGACTGCCCCAGGCGTGGTTACAGGTACACTACATATCCTAAACCTTCTTGTACGTGTATTGATGGATGCGGGGGCTACATATTCTTTTATTTTGAAGAGTTGTGCTAGTATGCTTGATTGTGTGGTATCAGCCTTAGATTGCGAAATGGGTGTTAGCACCCTGATGGGCATCGTGTACCTTGTGAATCAGGTGATTCGGAGGTGCCCGGTGAAGATTGAGGATGTGGATTTACCAGCGGACTTAATTATTTTGGATATCCACGACTTTGATGTAATTTTGGGAATGGATTGGCTATCGGAGCATGGGTCGCTCATCGGTTGCAGTCGCAAGCAGGTGATTCTGCGAAGCCCGGGTTTACCGGAGGTTATCTTTCAGGGGGAGCGTGACGGTTCACCTCCTGAAGTGATTTCTTCACTTACTGCTACCAAACTTCTACGGAAGGGATGCTAGGGTTATCTGGCGCATGTCTTGTCGGAACAGGTTGATACTCCGGGTATCGACGAGATACCGGTGGTGCGTGAGTTTCCGGATGTGTTCCCGGAAGACTTACCTGGATTACCGCCATCGCGGGAGGTCGAGTTTACTATTGAACTACTCCCTGGTACCCGACCTATATCCCAGGCACCATACCGGATGGCGCCGGCCGAGTTACGAGAACTCAAAACTCAGTTGCAGGAGTTGGTGGAATTGGGATATGTCCGACCGAGTAATTCATCGTGGGGAGCACCGGTATTGTTCGTAAAGAAGAAGGAGGGGAGTCTCCGTTTGTGTATTGACTATCAACAACTCAACAAGGTGACACTTAGGAACCAATATCCTCTACCTAGGATCGATGACCTTTTTGACCAGTTGCGGGGAGCTCAGTGCTTCTCAAAAATTGATTTGCGGTCTGGGTATCACCAACTGAGGATTTCGGAGGAGGATATCCCGAAAACTTCTTTTCGAATCCGTTATGGACACTACGAGTTTCTGGTTATGCCTTTTGGGTTGACGAATGCTCCAGCAGCATTCATGGATCTGATGAACCGGGTCTTTCAACCCTACTTGGATAAATTCGTGATTGTGTTCATCGATGATATCTTGGTGTACTCGAGGAGTGCCCGAGCACATGAGGAACATCTACGGTTGGTGTTGGAGAAGCTGAGACAAGAACAGTTGTACGCCAAGCTGAGCAAGTTCCAGTTTTGGCTAAGCAGTATTGGTTTTCTGGGACACGTGATATCGACGGATGGGATTAGTGTGGATCCCCAAAAAACTGAAGCGGTGACCAACTGGGCTAGACCGACAACAATGACCGAGGCGCGGAGTTTTGTCGGGTTAGCTGGTTACTACCGAAGATTCGTGGAGGGTTTCTCCAAAATTGCTGCACCATTAACTCGATTGACTCGGAAGGGAGTAACGTTCATTTGGGACGAGAAGTGTGATCGGAGTTTTCAAGAATTGAAGGATCGATTGACCACTGCACCTGCCCTTGCATTGCCGGATGACAGTGGAGAATTCGTGGTCTTTAGTGACGCATCACTATAAGGTTTGGGCTGCGTGTTGATGCAGACTGGCAAGGTTATCGCCTACGCATCCCGGCAGCTAAAGACTCATGAGTTGAACTACCCTACCCATGATTTGGAGTTGGCAACAGTGGTTCATGCTCTAAAAATCTGGAGACATTACCTATTCGGTGCAACGTGCCGGATATACACCGACCACCAGAGCCTAAAGTACCTATTCACTTAGAAGGTGCTTAACATGAGACAACGGAGATGGTTAGAGCTGCTGAAGGATTATGACTGTACGATTGAGTACCATCCGGGTAAGGCCAATGTGGTGGCGGATGCACTCAGCAGGAAATCAGCGGGATCAGTTGCACACCTGGGGATGGTGTATCTTCCTTTGCTGGTGGAACTCCGGAAGGCGGGAGTTATGTTGGATACTGATGAGCATGGAACTTTGTTGGCCAGCTTCCATGTACGACCTGTATTGATTGATCGGATCATCGAAGCACAACTTCAGGATCCGATACTCTGTATTTACAGGATTGAGGTCGATGCGGATGGGAGACAAGATTTTACCATCCGGGATGATGGAGCACTGGTGAAGTTGGGCCGTTTGTGTGTACCTGCAGTGGCAGAGTTACGGGCCGAGATTCTTGAGGAGGCCCATAGTTCGGCCTATACTATGCATCCGGGAGGTACCAAGATGTACCGTACCCTCCGGAACCATTATTGGTGTCCAGGAATGAAGAAGGATATTGCTGAGTTCGTGAGCAGATGCTTAACCTATCAGCAGGTTAAGGCGGAACGGCAGAGACCGTATGGGGCTATACAGCCACTTCCGATTCCCGAGCGGAAGTGGGATCACATCACCATGGACTTCGTCTTTAAGTTACCAAGGACTCAGAGTGGAGTGGACGGAGTATGGGTGATCGTGGATCGGTTAACCAAGTCAGCCCATTTTCTGCCAGTTCAGGAGAATTATAAACCTAACCGACTGGCTCAGTTGTTCTTAAAAGAAATTATACGGCTGCATGGTACGCCGGAATCGTTCGTGATCCGCGTTTCACTTCCTGGTTCTGGAGGAGTTTGCAAGCTACCTTGGGAACAACCCAACGTTTCAGTACTGCTTTCCATCCACAGACCGATGGGCAGTCTGAGAGGACCATTCAGACCCTGGAGGACATGATGAGGTCCTGTGTACTACAGTTTCAGGATTCATGGGATACTCATTTACCATTGATGGAATTCGCTTACAACAACAGCTATCAGGCAAGCATCAGGATGGACTACCACGTGTCACTGACATGTCAGTGATATGGACCAGTGCCGTGCTGACACGTGGCACATGTCAGATCTGACACGTGGCCTGACAGATCAGTGAGGTGGACCAATCGAGTGTTGACACATGGCACCTATCAGAGTCTGACATGTTAGACCTGACAGCTGTCAGATGACGTCAGCGATGACGTCAGCAGGGACTGTTCCTGCATTGACCGACGCGTTGACTGGCGCGTGTGGGCGCGTGTGAACAGTACTTTTGGTGGGACCACCACCATTCTTTAGGTTTCGACGATCCGGATCCAATGGCGGTGGTTTCGGGTCGATAGGAGATCATTAAGTTGGTCAATTTGAGGCTTATTGCCTCGGGAAGCGCATTCGGGCGGCTTTGCCGGGCCGGTTTCGGTCTAGGGTTTCATGGTTAAATGTTAGGGGTTTGTATTGACCTTTACGTATACTTTGGACATGACAGGGATTGTACAATTGTACCAGAACGAGGGTATACGTTCGGTTTTCAGCAAGATTGTACTGTGAGTGGGCCGTTTTCCTTGAACCCTTGCGTGCATAAATGTTTTCTGGTTTACTTATATATATTCACATGCTAAAAACAAATAACGGTTTTGATGATATGGAAATTATGGTTATGGTACGTTTCACGGTATTTGGGCATGAGACCCGTCTGATGAAACTTAAAGATTGGTTTGGATTTTTTCTATGTATATATATGGTTTGCATGTGGATATCAATAAAATGTATTTGGTACTGCACTGTATAGATCCATTCATGTGATACTGTCTCCTCCGGATGAGGTACCCCGGAGTGGTCACAGACGTCTAGAACGTCCAGCGTCTATGACGCTAAGCATCGGGGATGCTGTACCCGAACGGGGTTCGGGGATTGAACTCGGAATTGAGACCCGAGTGGCACGCGTAGCCTTGAGATTGTGACCTTATTGGACGTCAGGGACGTCAGACATCGGGGATGTCAAGATCGGAGTGTATAGTGCAGTGGCTAAAATTATGTTTATGGTTTTATTATATGCCTTATGATACATATTATATGAATTATGGTTTTTAAATTCTGATGCATGCATGTTTGGAAAACGGATGGGTAAATTATATGTTTTACTTACTAAACGATTTTATAAACTTGAGTTTCGGTCCACTCACCCTTGATATTTTGGTAACCCCTCCAGGTCGTGCTAATGAGGTAGAGGAGGCACCTGAGGGTGAGGTATAGATCCACTTCTGCGTACCTGAACCCCTGTTGGGCGGTGTACCCGCAGGTTTATGTTAGAGTCGTGCTTGTAACTTGTAGTTTGGATTTCATCCCTTGTCTGACATCTGTTTATTTCGGATTTGATGTAAAACCTTAATTTGGTTTTTCTGCATTTGAACATTTAAGGTTAAAACTGGAACATTATTTTGGGTGTCAGACGGGAGCAGGGCACGTCCCCATGTGGTCCCAGAGAGGATCGGGGCGGGTCCTGTCAGTTTTAGTATCCTCTCTCTTTTCCCTTCATGGTTCGAGTAATCCAACAGCCCACATTAATGATAAACACTCATAGATCGTATCCGCAAACTTGTACGAAATTTCAACGTCCCAAGATTAGGTTACGGTGCGAAACGAATCGACGGTAACAAATCATCATTTGTTGATCCATGTCCTTTAAGCCCTACAAACGTCGCCATTTTCGACAGGCGAGGTCTAAACACAACATATCACAAACAGAATGGTCAAATTTTTCAAATTCACTTGTTACCATATCAATCGAACCCAAAAACAATGAATAGTATTGAATATTCCTTTGAAAGTTCTAAGTGTTAATGAGTGGGATGGTTTTAGTATCCTCTCTATTTTTCTTTCATGGTTCGAGTAAGCCAACCACCCACATTAATGATAAACACTCGTAGATCATACCCACAAATTTTTACGGAATTTCGACGTCCTGAGATTAGGTTACGATGCGAAACTAATCGACGATAACAAATCGTCATTTGTTGATCCAAGTCCTTTAAGCCCTCCAAACGTCGCCATTTTCAACAGACGAGGTCTAAACACACCATATCGCAAACTGAACATTTATATTTGTCAAATTCCCTCATTACCATATCGATCAAACCCAAAAACAAAGATTAGTATTGAATATTCCTTCGAAAGTTATAAGTGTTAATGAGTTGGATGATTTTAGTATCTTCTTTATTTTTCCTTCATAGTTCGAGTAATCCAATTGTCCACATTAATGATAAACACTCATATATCATATCCATAAACTTTTACGGAATTTCGACTCCCCGAGATTAGGTTATGGTGTGAAACGAAATGACGGTAACAAATCATCGTTTGTTGATCCAAGTCCTTTAAGCCCTCCAAACGTCGTCATTTTCGACAAGCGAGGTCTACACACACCATATCATAAACTAAACGGTTGAATTTGTCAAATTCACTCATTACCATATAGATCGAACCAAAAAAGTCAGATTTATTGAATACTTGGCCTGGCTGATGGTGTATATCAGCCGGACAAGGTGAATTTTCACGAAAAATTACAAAATTTGGCCAAAAATTTAGCCAAGAATTTAAACTACCTCCCAAATTGGCTCGGAAAATCATTAAAACTTGGCCGGCAGAAGGGTGCGCCGGCAAAGTCCCTCACTCACTTAGAACAGACGCGACCCTTCCCTTTTCTTTTTCCTCTTCATTTTCCCAAATCAGTACGCACAGTCACACCCACCCCTATCTACAACTCATCTCCGCCTCCCTCTCTCACTCCATCACTCAACTCCTTCTCTCACTCTAGCCCCTTCACTCAACTCCCTCGCTCACTCACCCCTTAACCCTAACCAAAGCCCCCTAATTAAACGTTGAACCCTAACACCCACGACCCCAAACGCCTGAATCGGACCACCTCTCACTCCCTCTCTTTCTTTCTCGTGCTCCTCTCCTTTTGTTCCTCAATGTAAGCCCTCAATCAATTTTTTTAAATTTTTTTTGATATTTATTGGATTATTTTTAACGCCCCGGAAATTCGGGAAATGTAATATTGTAAAATAATGAATAAAATGACGTTTTTACCCTTGTGATTCGTATGGTCAATTTTTTGACTTTTTGATCGGGGGGTCGAACGGACGTTGAGCGATAACCGTGACGTAGTTTGGGACGTCACGAGTTCATAGACAGGTGGCACGTCCGATTCAGACGAACAGGGTGAAAGTTATGACGTTCGAAAGTCCAGGGGCATTATCGTAAATTGGATGTTATAAGGGGAAAAGTTGACTTTGGTTTGTCTCGAGGTCCCGAGTACAACGACAGGCGGCACGCGTGAAACGGACATCGGGTGACCGAGTTACGGGTCACGGAAGTTGGAGGGCATTTTGGTAATTATTGCACATAGGGGCATTTTGGTCATTTCACGGCGATTACTGTAGCACAACGGTGAAAAACAGAGCACACGGCCGTGCCGTGGTGTTTTGTGCGTTCAAATTGTTTATAGCTTAGTGGACTGGTAAGTGGGTTTTGTTTATGAGAATTGAGGCAGTGGGAGGCACACATGGTCGACCGATCAGTGCTCAGTGCACGGGAGAGCTTAGAAAATGGTCGTGGTCTCTGTGCGTGGGGGAAACCATTTGCAGAGACCTCAGTTGGTCCCCCACGGGTTGCTGGCCGCTTTGATCGATTAACGGTGTGCCTTTGAGTCTGGGAGCTTATTTGGAATCATCATGCTGTGGAGAGACTGAGAGAGATTGAGAGAAACCGCGAGGAAACAGTTTCGGGTTTTTGGGGGGAAAACTCAGAGTTCAATTCCTACGGGCTTTGAGGTAAATCTAAACACATAGGGAGACTTCTAGGAGTGACAGAAACACGACGGTGCTAGAGTTGTAGAGATTGGAGCCCGTTTTGCCCAGGAACCCAAGTTCCAGTTCGAAGGAAAAACCAGTTGGAGGGAAAAATTGAAGATCAAATCATGGGGACATTCGAGCTAAACTAAGGGCCGTTCTAGTCTTCTGGGAGCAAAAGGAAACTGACCCCATCGATTTCGAAGGACATCACTCACGAATTGGCCAAGAACTGAGTTCCCTGGTTCTGAGTATTGTCGAGCTTGAGGACGACGACTTCAAGGTTAGTTTGGGGTTAATTGGTTGGATGTTTTGGTTCGTCTAGGTTCCCTTAAGCTTCCGATGAAGTTAATTTGATAGGGGCACTGGTTTGGGTGAGTTCTGAGTGACGACCCATTCGTCTGTTCGAGTCTGGGTTGAATCGATTTAGGGACAGTCAGGTTAATCATCAACACAGACCAAAAATTAATGGATTAGAGAAGGTGATAGGAATGAAAACGGGAAGAATTGATTGAGAATTGAGGGCTAACTGATCGGGTTGAGTCGCGGGTATCAGACCCGTTTTGCAGGCTGTTCGGGTGAGGGAGAAGACACTGAGCTGGGCGCGTGGCCTTCACGCGCAGCCACTTTGGGCGGCGCGTGTGACGTCACCTCCGATCATGGTCAACATGAGATTTAATCCCTTCAATCTAATTAACATTTTATCTTTAGAGTTCGAGTCGATCGGGAGTCGTTCGGGATAATTTCGGGAGTTCGGAAGTTTAGGTCCTTAAGGTTTATTTTGTGGAAAAATCCGGAAAATTAGGGAAAAATCATACGAGCTATTTGAGGATGTTTGTAACCCTTCTTGTACGTTTTTACAGGCCCGGACACTTCCGAAGCTACGGAGGAGCGCGCGGGACGCGATTGACGCGTCCTAAAACCGTGAGTGGACTTTTTGATTTCTAAACTGGGCATGCATGACTATTTTACTTATTTATATTATGGTTTTGCATATGATTTTATGATGGTGATATGATATTTCGGTTTTACGTGTTTTCACGCTTTTCGAGATATTCATCGTATTTCATGCATTTCGAGGTTACGGTTTTTGCTTATGCATGAATGATGTTTTGATGAAGTATCTGGATATGATTATGCATGTTATGGATTTATGATGTTTTGATTATAATTGTGAAGTGCTTTCGGGAATTGCACATTTTGGAATTTGCATGTGAATTCGGACATAAGTCCTATTATGATGTGATATGATTTCGGAATGATGTTGGAAAACGGTTGATGATGAATCCTGGTTTATTGTGTTTAAAAACGGTTTTGGGTTTAAAGACCCGGTTGATTATTGGATCTTGTAACGACCCGTCCCGAATGTCGGGATTTAATAATATTTTATTGTGATTTACTAATCTGGGATTAGTTGGGTGATTTCGGATGAATAGTGCAAAATGACCGTTTTGCCCCTGGGCGTGGGCAAAACGTTGACTTTTATTTCGGATGGTCAAATGGACTTTGACCAATGACCGTGACGTAGTTCGGGACGTCACGAGTTCATAGACAGGCGGCACGTTTGAATCCGACTTTCGTGGTGGAAGTTATGATGTACGGAAGTGCAAGGGCATTTTCGTAATTTGGACGAAATAAAGGGAAATGTTAACTTTTTGACCGAGATGTCCGATGGCCGAGGGCCAAGGACCGTTACGTAGGTTTCGTCGATACGAATCCAATGACAGGCGGCATGCCAAAATCGGAGATTCGACGACGAAGTTATGGTCAAGGAAACGAATTAACGAACCGAGGCTCCGATTAAAATAATAATATAATAATGAACAGTACCCGGTGACTGAACACACTTGGATGAGTGTCACTCATCCCTTAATTTGGGGCTTAAGACCAGGATCCTTGTTTTGGGGGAACATTATGATTATATTTTATTAATTAATTAACTAAATTATTGTTTAATTTCCATTAAACCTCTTCTGCTTTCTTAGCCGTGTACAACCAAATGCCATTTTCTTCCTACCTTCATTTCTCTTCCAATTCTGAAACTGAGAGTGTGTAATTGGAGAGAATTCAGAGACTAACTCAACTGGGATTACACGGGGGATTGATCGGGTGAGGGAGACAGAGAAATCGAAAATTTGGTTTTTGGGAGGGAAATTCGAAATGGATGATTTGAGCCGTGAGGATCGAAATTGATGATTCATTTCGACTTCTGGGATCAAAACGAACATCTTTGCTTCAAGAACGAAGAGAAACCATGGCGGATTGAGGAAGAACTGAGCTTCCATGGCAGCTCAAAGTCGAGCTTGTGTTCAGTGGGTTTGAGGTAAGTAATTCTCAAATTGACCTTGTAGAAATGTCCCTTACACTCTCACGATGCTAACTGAATGAATTAATTTGGAAACCAGGGACGATATCGTGAAACCCGAATTGAAAACCCGTCGAGGATCGATCGAGAGTCGTGAGGATTTAGACCATGATTTGTGTAATTCGATTTACAGAACTTAAATGGTGATTGATTACAAGGGATCAGTTGAAAGAACGGATGGATTTGATGTTGAATTGGGTGTGATTGAACCGGGTCCTATCGCGGGTTTTTCAACCCGTTTACCAGAGAAACGGGCGAGGATGGTAACTGTAGCAGTCACTGTAGCAGGCGCGTGGCTTTCACGCGCAGCCACTCACGGCGGCGCGTGACGGCGCGTGGGCACGAATCTTGAGGTGGGGTCAACATGACTTCTGTCCTATTTAATGTAACGAACATTTTGGAATTGGTTTCGTGTCGATCGGACACCGTTTCGTTATTGTTCGGGATGTCCGAAGGTTTTAAATCCAGTTTAAAAATACTTAAAAATTCGGGAAAATTACGGGACTTGAATAGGATGTTAATGATGAGGTTAGTAATCCTCTAATGTGATTTGAACAGGATTGGGAGTCCCGGTGATAGTGGTGTGGCCCGGGAAGGCCTATGGCACGTGTATCGAGGTGCTCGGTTAAACGGTCTGTGAGTGGACATTGGTTTCATAAATTCGATGCATGCATAACTGTTTTATGATTGTTATAACTATGATTAAATGATTTACTTTGGATATCGGTGAATTTAAAATGATTTCACGTATTTCGAGGTGAATTACGTATTTGCACGTAAACCGAGGTTTTCTGGATTTGCACCGATTTCCATAAATGTGGTTGGATATGATTTCATGAAACGGTTACGAACTTGAATAATGTAAAATCGGGCCAGGGGCCCAGTTGAACTATGAAATCGGGCCAGGGGCCCAGTTAACATGTGGATCGGGCCAGGGGCCCAGTTAACTTGTGAAATCGGGCAAGGGGCCCAGTTGATTTCTACATACGATTGCGGGTCGAGGACCTTAAAATGGAATTGAATAAATGTTTTCTGGTTTACATTTTATATATGTTCACATGCTGGAATCAATAAATGGTTTGATGATATTTCGATTATGGCACGTTTCACGGTATTTGGGCAAGAGACCCGTTTGATGAAACGTAACGATCGGTTCGGATTTTACCTATGTATACCTATATGTTTTGCATGTGGATATCAATAAAATGTATTTAGTACTGCACTGTATAAATCCTTCCATATTATATTGTCTCCTCCGGATGAGGTTCCCCGGAGAGGTCACGGACGTCTAGTACGTCCAGCGTCTATGACGCTAAGCATCGGGGATGCTGTACCCGAACGGGGTTCGGGGATTGAACTCGGAAATTGAGACCCGCGTGGCACGCGTAGCCTTGTGATTGTGACCTTATTGACGTCAGGGACGTCAGACATCAGGGATGTCGGATTGGAGTGTATAGTGCAGTGGCTAAAATTATGGTTATGGTTTATATTATATGCCTTATGGTTCATATTACTGGATTTATGAAATAACTCTTGGATTGACTTTTGGAAATTGAAACTATGCTTTGGTTTCCAGGCTAAGGCCCTAATGGTTATTTCTAAATAAATGTGTGATCATTGGTTTTTGGTGCATGCATATGGTTTTACTGAGGGGCATAAATGTCTTATAAATGTTTTAAACAGACTTGTTTATTTTCGTCCACTCACAGCTTTTGTTTTTAATGCCCTTCAGGTTGATTCTGGATGCGACTGCAGCAGAGACTGGGACATCATACACCTCCTCCATCGATCCTTACGCACTCTGGAAGCCCAGTTAGGCAATGGCAATAGGTTATCCCTTGTCCGACACCTCTTGTCTGACGGGAGCATGACACATTCCATGGTAATCCCGGTGGGATTGGGATGGGTCGTGTCAAGTGGTATCAGAGCAGGTTTTGCTCTTTTGTGCGCGAAGGTCGAGGGTGTGATGTCTCTTTGGACTGCAGTTCCGTTGTCAACCTGATAGATAGTTTTGGGTTTGTTTGGTGGATTGGGTGTGTTTGGCCCGATACGCCGTGCATTGATGCGATTCAACCCAAGTGGGGTTGTATATGATTAACTGGTAATGCAGGACCGTCGGTTCGGTCATGTGATGATGGATTGTTGTGCTGCTGGGCACAGCTAGGTTCAGGGAACCCCATTTGAATAATGTTATGGAAATACGAAACTCAGTTGAGTATTGGTCTATGTTTTGGACCCTGGTAGTGTTGGCTAGTGTACGGGGTGTTGGTGCATCGGAGTTAGCCGATGACCTTCGTGGTGGAACCCACGATGGAACCCATGTTGAGTTGACGATTGGATTGGATTTGACGTCTATGCGATGTTAAGACCGCGATGTCGGTCAGGTTGTGGATTTTACTGCAGAAGGCAGTTGGGGTCAGTGGAACCCTAGGGTGTGATCTTGGAACCCTAATTTATAATCGATGGATTTGGAAAAGTGAACCTTAAATGAGAACTTGTGCTGCGACGAGCAGCTGAGGTCGTGGATGACCATGTGGATGACTCAAGTGAGTCTAGTCAGGATTATGGGTTTCGATCCACGGATGCGGTTATGAGATGAAATATGGAATCCCGTGTTGGATCGAATGGTAGTATGATGTGTGGATACGGATCTTGACAACGATGACTGTTGGTCGACAGTTGTGTCGAGATAACTGGCTATCGAGGGTATTTAGTGTGGTTTTAATACTTGGGGATCAGGGGACGTTCAGGGAACGTCCATTATCCTGATGTGTGGATGACCAAATTGGAGGTACCCATAGTTGTGGGGTACGAGTGGTGTTACGGGATCGTCGTTCGAAATGAACGGAGATCCAGGGTAACAACTTTGCACACTATGTGCTAGCATGGATGTTCGTGTGCTAGTGTGGATGTTCATGTGCTATGTATGAATGTTGGTATGTTGGTGCTTTTATGCCAATACTAGTATGGATGCCTGTGTGCTGATACTAGTGTTGTTGATGGTGCGTTGGTGCTGGTACTAGCGTTGGTGCTGGTGTCAGTAATTGTGTCGACGATGAGCCACCAGTTGGGGTGTGACTCTGTAATGATGGACATATGATCGGTATCTGCGACTCCGTGGTGATTGAGTCTTGGACTGGATGGGATCCAGTGGAGGTTGTGTCGTGTTGGGATAAGTCCCAACGGATTTATGATGACAAGTGATGAATGGATAAAAAGGTATGTTTGAGACTTGAGGAATCTAGGGACGATGTTCCCTACGTCATGAGAATCAGTGGATTTGGGGAGTTGTTGTCAACTCCGAGATTGGTAAGATTGTTTACTTCTTATATCCCCAGAGGGTGCAAGGAAATTGTTGAGATTGGAAAAGTCGGGGAAACCATTCGTGGTATTGATGTGTGATGTTGTGATTGTGAATCACTTGGAACCTGAGGATTGAACCTGTAAAGGTTGAGATGAGAGACGAAGGTAGTATGGTATGCACATCCAGGCAGAGTTGAGGAAATTTCCGTTCGGAATCGGGGTATGTGCATACATGAGTATTGGTGGACGTGAGGTCCGAGTAATGAATTGATTTTGGACAAGTGGTGGTCCAAGTGAGGTAAGGACGTGGGCAGTCCAGTGGTTGGACCTGACATCTCATTGGGAGCATGTCTGTTTCCAACATGGTTGGAACTCCCGTTTCGGGGAGAGTTGTGATTGGGAGACGAGAGGAGTGCTCGTTTCCACATCGGTGATTGGTATTCCGAAGTCATTGGGGTTGACTTCATATTTCCTGGCGTGGCAGATGATGATTTTTGCTACCAGTACGTTGAGCGTGTATTGGTGGGTGGACCCATGTTTGGCTTGGGGTCATTGGACACAAGCAGTTGTGTATGATTTTGGATTTGGTGGTGAAATGCGAGGTCATCTTTCCACCAGGGGAAATTTGGTGAATGATTCATTGAGGATGTAAGACCCTACGATCAGCTTTCAGATGGATTGTTAGCTATGTGGGCATGTGTGGATCCTAGGTGGATCTGATTTGTGATGTTGTCGACTTTGGACGATGTGACGATCTAGGATCGTGATGTTACTTGTTGGATGGCGTAGCGATGGATCTGGGTTGTGATCGTGATGATCCAGATTGGATGAGAGTTTATCACTCTTACCTTGGTATGAGTCGTAAATGACGGGACTGAACTTCTTTTCGGAGTGAGTCCATATGGTTTGTGACTTGGTTGAGTAGGTTTCCGATGTGGTCGGATTTTGTCAACCTTTGACGTGTGAATATTGGGATTGGCTTCCCTATGAAGTCAATCAAGTGTTTTGAGCTGGTAACCGATAGGATCGGTTTTGTTACGTCTTGGTGGACGTAGACGAGATTTTGGGTTTTGGAATCGAATTTCTGGGTGACGATTTAGGATTTGATTGCGAAGCTCGAAAGTGGATTACCGGATTTGGGTGCGGAATGATTATTCCAATGCTAGCTTACGGAGTAATGATTTCGGATTCGGATTTGGAAATGGAATAAAAATGTGATGTTTGGGTTTGGATTCTGAATTTCTTACGAAATTGCGAATTCGGATTCGGAACTAGAACTAGATGATGGGTGGAGTACGCTTTCTCTCAGGTTGGTTTGGGCAAAGGTACTTCATTATTGGAACGTGTTTGGCTATGGTCTGGGTGGTTATAGGCAGATTGATGGTTTGAGGTGCGTACAGGGTACGTTGTACGAGGATTGATACTGGTTAGGCTGAATGGTGCCTAAATGGCGGTACATGGGATGTACCAGTGGTGTGTGATCAAACGTGTTGGTAATCGGCTGGGTTCCGATATCATTTGTTTGGTTGTGATTGTGGACTGGACATTGGATACTGTGCGATGTGCAGAGTGATTTTGTCGGGTTCAGTGATTGTATGAGCAGGTGCTCTTAGCCATGGTTGGCTAGTGGAACCCTAGTATTTTGATGTGTGATCACTGCTGGGCTGGTATTCAATGCGTTCCAGTTACACCATTTGACTGACGGAATTGACGGTGTACGTACACTCAGGATGAGTGAATTGGTGGTCAGAGTAACCACGAGTTTCCTTGTGTGACTTGATCACACCGTGATCTCCCAGCGTCATGGTTCGCTGACGGAGTCGGCGGTTATGGATATTGAGATGGATATGTGTCGCAGGATTGGGCTTGCCCTGCGAATTGTGATCGTGTGGTTGATCTTACGCTACATTGAGGGTGTTGTGTGCGTGGTGGTGTAGTCACTGACTGGCTGATGGTTGGGGCTTTATCAGGGTGGTAAAGCTTAGCGGTGACAGTTTGACTGGTGGCGTCAGCGTGGACTGACAAATGAGATTTGGTGACTCCCAATGGGAGCAAATGTAAGGATATTTTGGCAATGGTAGGGAACCATCTAGCTGAAGGAGTCAGCTAAATGGTTAAGCGATTTTATCGCGGATCAGATGATTATGTCCACTCGAGGTGGTCGAGTGTTGTTGTTGTAACGTATGACTGTGATGGGATGTCTGGGTACAGACGAGACTGGTGTGGTTCCAGTATGTGGGTGTACAAGTGTACACAGATGTGTGATCGAAATGTTTTCCACTGGGTGGTTGTGGAATAAGGTTATTGGTAATTTCGAGGACGAAATTCTTTAAGGAGGGAAGGTTGTAACGACTCGTCCTGAATATCGGGATTTAATAATATTTTATTGTGATTTACTAATCTGGGATTAGTTGGGTGATTTCGGACGAATAGTGCAAAATGACCATTTTGCCCCTAGGCGTGGGCAAAACGTTGACTTTTATTTCGAATGGTCAAATGGACTTTGACCGATGACCGTGACGTAGTTCGGGACGTCACGAGTTCATAGACAGGCGGCACGTTCGAATCCGACTTTCGTGGTGGAAGTTATGATGTACGGAAGTGCAAGGGCATTTTCGTAATTTGGACGAAATAAAGGGAAATGTTGACTTTTTGACCGAGATGTCCGATGGCCGAGGGCCAAGGACCGTTACGTAGGTTTCGTCGATACGAATCCAATGACAGGCGGCATGCCAAAATCGGAGATTCGACGACGAAGTTATGGTCAAGGAAACGAATTAACGAACCGAGGCTCCGATTAAATAATAATATAATAATGAACAGTACCCGGTGACTGAACACACTTGGATGAGTGTCACTCATCCCTTAATTTGGGGCTTAAGACCAGGATCCATGTTTTGGGGGAACATTATGATTATATTTTATTAATTAATTAACTAAATTATTGTTTAATTTCCATTAAACCACTTCTGCTTTCTTAGTCGTGTACAACCAAATGCCATTTTCTTCTTACCTTCATTTCTCTTCCAATTCTGAAACTGAGAGTGTGTAATTGGAGAGAATTCAGAGACTAACTCAACTGGGATTACACGGGGGATTGATCGGGTGAGGGAGACAGAGAAATCGAAAATTTGGTTTTTGGGAGGGAAATTCGAAATGGATGATTTGAGCCGTGAGGATCGAAATTGATGATTCATTTCGACTTCTGGGATCAAAACGAACATCTTTGCTTCAAGAACGAAGAGAAACCATGGCGGATTGAGGAAGAACTGAGCTTCCATGGCAGCTCAAAGTCGAACTCGTGTTCAGTGGGTTTGAGGTAAGTAATTCTCAAATTGACCTTGTAGAAATGTCCCTTACACTCTCACAATGCTAATGTGATTTGAACAGGATTGGGAGTCCCGGTGATAGTGGTGTGGCCCGGGAAGGCCTATGGCACGCGTATCGAGGCGCTCGGTTAAACGGTCTGTGAGTGGACATTGGTTTCATAAATTCGATGCATGCATAACTGTTTTATGATTGTTATAACTATGATTAAATGATTTACTTTGGATATCGGTGAATTTAAAATGATTTCACGTATTTCGAGGTGAATTACGTATTTGCACGTAAACCGAGGTTTTCTGGATTTGCACCGATTTCCATAAATGTGGTTGGATATGATTTCATGAAACGGTTACGAACTTGAATAATGTAAAATTTGGCCAGGGGCCCAGTTGAACTATGAAATCGGGCCAGGGGCCCAGTTAACATGTGGATCGGGCTAGGGGCCCAGTTAACTTGTGAAATCGGGCCAGGGGCTCAGTTGATTTCTACATACGATTGCGGGTCGGGGACCCTAAAATGGAATTGAATAAATGTTTTTTGGTTTACATTTTATATATGTTCACATGCTGGAATCAATAAATGGTTTGATGATATTTCGGTTATGGCACGTTTCACGGTATTTGGGCATGAGACCCGTTTGATGAAACGTAACGATCGGTTCGGATTTTACCTATGTATACCTATATGTTTTGCATGTGGATATCAATAAAATGTATTTAGTACTGCACTGTATAAATCCTTCCATATTATATTGTCTCCTCCGGATGAGGTACCCCGGAGAGGTCACGGACGTCTAGTACGTCCAGCGTCTATGACGCTAAGCATCGGGGATGCTGTACCCGAACGGGGTTCGGGGATTGAACTCGGAAATTGAGACCCGAGTGGCACGCGTAGCCTTGTGATTGTGACCTTATTGACGTCAGGGACGTCAGACATCAGGGATGTCGGATTGGAGTGTATAGTGCAGTGGCTAAAATTATGGTTATGGTTTATATTATATGCCTTATGGTTCATATTACTGGATTTATGAAATAACTCTTGGATTGACTTTTGGAAATTGAAACTATGCTTTGGTTTCCGGGCTAAGGCCCTAATGGTTATTTCTAAATAAATGTGTGATCATTGGTTTTTGGCGCATGCATATGGTTTTACTGAGGGGCATAAATGTCTTATAAATGTTTTAAACAGACTTGTTTATTTTCGTCCACTCACAGCTTTTGTTTTTAATGCCCTTCAGGTTGATTCCGGATGCGACTGCAGCAGAGACTGGGACATCATACACCTCCTCCATCGATCCTTAACCACTCTGGAAGCCCGGTTGGGCAATGGCAACAGGTTATCCCTTGTCCGACGCCTCTTGTCTGACGGGAGCATGACACATTCCATGGTAATCCCGGGGGGATTGGGATGGGTCGTGTCAGATCTGGTTTTGGGTTTAAAGACCCGGTATATTTATGACGGGGGCGGGCCCGAAAATTGGGTTTAAAGACCCAGATTGAGTTTAAAGACTCGTGAGTATAAAGACTCGGTTATTGTGATACCCCCGAGGCCTATTGATCATGTTTTGAGTTTAAAGACTCGTTGATATCCCGGGAAGGCCTGATATTGAGTTTAAATACTCGGATGGATCCAACGGCTTAATTGTGATTATTGATTCACTCTTTACTTGATTTGTGCAATTGATGTTTCAAAATGACGGTTTCTGGATTCTGGTAATATTAAATTGTTTTACATGAGTTATGACGGTTCTCTGTAACGTTTTTCATGTGTTTCGGAAAAAGAGTTTTCGAATGATTAAATACGCGGTTTTCTTTTTGAATATTTGGTTATGCATGCATGTTGTAAAACTGGAGGGCGAACCCCGATTTCCTTAAACTGTTTTCTATAAACCTTTGTTTCGGTCCACTCACACTTTGTTGTTTTAACTACCCTCCAGGTCGTGGTACAAGTTCGGGGGCTAGCGCCGAGGCAGAGGCAGAGGCATAAAGTTTTCCGTTGCGGAGTAGTTAGTTCACAGAGTAGGATTGGTTCTTTAACCTGTTTTGTAATATTATGCTCTGTGAAACTGTGGACTTGACGTCCAGTCGGATGTATTTGTTTAATCTCCCTGGTCTGACAATGGGTGTGATATAATATTATTTAGTTTTCCGGTCATTTGGATTCGATTGTCAGACGGGAGCAGGATGCTTCCCGATTATCGAGGCGATAATCGGGGTGGGTCCTGTCATTATTGGATGAATGATTGTTTATTGGATGAATTATTAGATTATTGGATGGATTATTGGATTATTTTTTGGATGAATTATTGGATTATTTTTTGGATGAATTATAGGATTATTGAATTGTTTAATATTGTATTATTGGATTATTGAATTATTGGATTATTGAATTAGTGATCATTATTGGATTCTTGGATTATTAGAATGAATTATTGATTTATTGGATTGTTGGAAAATAGTGGAAATCATTGATTTTGGGGATGTGTTTGGATATGTTTGGAAATTATTAAAAATTGTTGAATTTTTATACTTTTGGAAAATATATATTGCATTATTGATATTTCTAGAAACGTTTGGAAATTATTAGCAATTTTTGGAAACTATTCATAATTATTTATTTTGTTAATTATTGGAATTTATTTGAATTTATTATATATTTTTGGAAATTATCAAATTTTTTGAAATTTTCTTAAATTATTAAAATTTATTTAATTAGTAAATTATTGAAATTTATTTGAAATTATTATGTATTTTTAGAAATTATCGATTTTTTTGAAATTTTCTGACAATATTGAAAATTATTACATTAGTTAAGTATTTGAAATAATTATATATTTTTGGAGATTCTCGAATTTTTCAACATTTTTGAAAATTATTAAATTTTATTTAATTATTGCATTATTGGAAAATTTTTAAAATTATTAGAAATTAGTGGATGAATGAATATTTTTGAAAATTATTAGAAATTGTAAGAAATTATTTGATTATTTGGTTATTCGTTTATTTATTTAATTATTTCAATAATAATTATTATTAATTACTTTTGTATTTGCATATGTCTTTATGTAAATTTATCACTTCGCGAGGTCGTCGTAATGCGCCCGCAGAGCAACTATCTCCAAGACCAGTGTCTTCCCCGATAGAGAAACCATCTCCGGTAGTGCCTTCCTTGAAGGAGCAGCCATCTCCGGGACCAGTTCACTCTTCGACAGAGCAGTCATCACCTTCTACTGGACCAGTATCAACAGATTAGCCAGGACCTTCCTCAGCACACTCGACAGTCATTCCTGACGATCGGCTGATACTAGGGCCCCGATCAGCGAGACGTCACACGAGCTCGAAATGAGGGCAACCTCGTACTACCTCTGAGGCCACTAGAGTTGAAGTTGCAGAGGGAGGCAATGCACATATCCCATCAGGTAAGTTCAATATCTTATTGAATTAGAAACTTGTATATATTTTTCATACCATTATCTACTAATGTTAATCGAATTTGTAGGGAGTACCATAAAAGTACGGGGCATTAGTAAGGGGTTAAAGTCCCAGTAGATCTGCAGCTCGACAGGAACGAAGATCCAGGTGGGGTGGGTGAAACGACTTTGCGCACCGTGATAGGACCGTCCCCTGAGGAACATTAATAACCGTGCCCGGTCCTACTTCCATCTAACAAGTCAACTGAAGTTCCCAAATTACCCTCAGCACTTGCCAAACCAGGGATAACCGCACCTGTGCCAACTCATGCCTCCACATCTCGATCGGCCTCGATCATCGCGCTACGACCTGAAGGGTCAATAAAAACAGAAAAGGTGTGAGTGGACGAAAATAAATCAGTTTATAAAACATGTTACAAAAAGGACATTTCTACCCTCCACGTAAAACCAATGCATGCATTCAAAAATCATTTCATAATCCATTTCATTTCCAATATAAGAAAATTGTGTATGAAAACCAAAATCATTTCCTTTTCTCAAACCTCGGGCCTTAGCCCGAAAATATAAATATGGGGCCTCAGCCCAAAATCATGAATCAAAATCCAAGTACGAGAACATAGCCCAAAAATCCATAAAGCCATATAAACCGGGCCACTGCCCAACACATATGAAGACATCGGAAATCAACAGTAAATCACAAGTCAATCAATCTGCTGGATCTCAATCACGGAGTCTTTAAACTCACACATATCAAGCCTTTCCGGGATATCAACGAGTCTTTAAACTCAAAACACAATCAATAGGCCTCGGTGGATATCGCAATAACCGAGTCTTTAAACTCAAAACATATCAATCAAGGGCCCTCCCCCGTCACATCAATTAACCGGGTTTTTAAACCCAAAACCAGATCCAGCAATAGTACTGGGTCTTTAAACCCAAAACCATGTGTAATTCATAGAAAATCCAGAATCCATCGTAATCCAAATTCCAAAACCAAATTTGAAATCATATTTTATCGAAAGGGGTCTCGTGCCCGAATTCACATGCAAACCCAATGTCACGTCATCAAATCATTAACAAAACATGATATGTGTAAACCATATAAATCATCCATCAAACCATCATCAAAGTATAATATAAAACGTATTCTCGAAATACGTGCAATTATGTATTGCATATCGAAATGCGTGTACATACAGAAATCGTAAGTACCATAATCCTAAGCATATAAATCATAGATAGAAAGCATAGAAAACAATTATGCATGCATTGCAATTTAGAAAGAAAAGTCAACTCACACACCGTCCAAACGGCCCGCTTCCGAGCTGCACATTTTTCCGTAAATTCCTAAAATCATAATTCCTGTCCAAAATAAATATCGAGGGTCACTAACACTTCAATATACCTCATATAATTTTCCCCAATTTTTTCGGGATTTAAATACGTATTTTAAACGTATACGAAAACTTTGGATACACTGAACACTATCGAAACGATATCTGATTTCCTCGAAACTAGTGACAAAATGTTCGTTACATTAAAAGGAGCAAGTTTCATGTTGAACTCACCTCGAGATTCGGTCTAACGCGCCCCCACGCGCCGCCGTAAGTGGCTGCGCGTGAAGCCCACGCGCTGCTACAGTGCAGGCACTGTTCATCGTTCTCACCCAACTGCCTGTTAAACAGGTCGTTCAACCCGCGTGTTGATCCGGTTCAATCCTTGCCAATTTCAACTTGAATTCCTCAATTGATCCATCACATAGCATCGTAATCACCATAATTAGGGGTCCGTAACATTAATTTCAATCGTCACTGCCTCAAACCAATTCAATTGAATTCAAGTTTCCAATGAATGTTCATCGTCCCAGTTCATCAAACAGTCACCGATTTCTTCAATTAAATAGTTAGGGAGCATCATAGACTTACTTTAAAGATGATTTTGAAATCAATTTCACAAAAACTTACCCCCAATTACACAAACACAAGCTCGCGATTTCTCGAATTTCGCCATGTCTGTTCATGGCTCCAAGAGCTTCGAACCTTGAGTTTCTCGATTTGGATCGACTAATAAAGGTCCCAGAAGTCATAATCTAACCTTAATTCGGCCTGGGCTGTCCTACAACTCGAATTCGAATTTAAATTATCCAAGTATAGGTTTCGGGTTTCTCTTCGGGTTTTCTCTCTGTCCCTCATGTTTTCTTTCTATCTTAGTCTCTTAATCCTCTCAAATTCATCAATTTTCTTACGGGCTTTCGAATGGTTATTAATTGGTTCGAATCATAATGAATTTGAATCCAATCCCTTGTTTTCTTTGTTGTTTTTATCGATTTGAATTAACAATTGAATTGGCGGTGTAAGGACACTCAGCCATTCAATCGTAGTGCCAGGTGTCCATCATTGGGTTAACAACCTTCACATAGTTGAATCAGCCATTTAATCAAATAACCCAAATTACCATTTTGCCCCTGCTTTCACAAATTACTAAAATGCCCTTCACACTTCTAGGCCTATAACTTGGTCTTTCGAACTCCGATTGACGCGTGCCGCCTGTCTACAGACTCAGTGTCTCGAAACCTACCCAACGCTCTTCGAATTACGTGAAAAGTCCATGTCATTTGAAAAGTTAACAAATTGCCCCTTTTTAATCAAATTACGAAATTACCCTTTAACTTCCGAACATCATAACTTTCTCTTCGAATGTCGGAATCGGACGTGCCACCTGCCTATGAACTTGTGACGTCCCGAACTACGTCACAATCATCGGTCAAAGCCCGTTTGACCACTCGAACCAAAAGTCAACCATTCGCCCAATTCCAAGGGCAAAATCGTCATTTTCTTCAAATTTTTCAAATTTTCTTTTTTCGAATTTTCGGGTCATCACACACCGTACCCCAACGTGCATAATTTACTAGTGCAGGAAATGGGGACGATTATTCACAGCAGATTGAAGATGATGGCTGACACCTTCAGAGAACAAGACCCTGCAAAGCTCGTCATTTGTTGGTCTGGTTTACAAGAATGAAAAATTTTATTATTTTTCAATTTTTTTTTATAGTTTAACATACTTTAATATTGGATTACAGATTAATTTTGAATGGGATGAGATAAACCCTGCTCTAATGGAATATATCACCTTCCATTGGAAGAAGCGGTATTCTGACTCGAAGTTCGAGCTCCATGCCTACTACGAGCGCTGGAGCTCGCATGCTCTGGCGCTGGCAAATCTTCCTGAGGAGACGCTAGAGGACAAGCTGGTGGGGTGGCAGTGGATATGGGCGCATTGGATAAGCGACTAATCTAAAGTAAGTTCATTTTTTTTCTATATTTATTTAATTGAGAAGACTAATTTACGTACTTTCCTATTATTAATAATTGTTTTTCTAATGTGCAGGTAAAATTAAAGGCTAACAAGGCGAATCAGGAAGAGAATAAATTTGAGCACCGCGGGGGATCGCGCCCCTTGTTGGCTAGACATGAGGCACGGCGTGCCGCTGGGTCCCTATTCCCAGAGGTTGAAGCTTGGGGGGAGGTTTATACTGGGCGAGGCAATGAGGCAGCTGGCGCTATTCATGTAAGTTCAATATGTGTAGTTATTAAATATTTTATTATTTTTAATTACGTAATTTTGTAATTATTACTTTATTCAACTTTGTAGGCCGTCATGGTAGAGGACGTGCAACAGACTCAGGAACAATTGACCCATCAACAACCTGAGGTCTCGTTGCAAGACCAACTGCTGGATTCCAGGACGTCGATTGACATCCTGGAGCGCCATCTTGGTCAACGACCCGGGAAAGTTGTCCTGGTCGAGGGAGCATGGCTCTTTCGAGATATCTCGAGCCGATCCTTGAGTTCATTTGGGGAGTTAATCCTGAGAAGGTCACTCAGCTGCGGGGCAACTTGGAGGACTTTCAAGAGGAAAATACGGAGCGTAAGGCTGGGCATGCGTGCCTCGAGGCCTAACATGCAGTTATGCAGGCCCAGCTTGAAATGCTATGCATCCAAATGGGTCAGCGTATGCCTGATGTCAATGGCTCACAGTCCCAGTTGGATCCTAGTCAGCAGCTTGCCTAGGATGATGCTCACCCACCACCGAACAATTAGAAATTTATTAGTTTTTATTATTATGTAAAATTATTACATTTTTTATATATATATTAGATTTAATTTTCATTTAATTATAATTTTTTTTCATGTTTTAATATTATTTCCATTTATTTATATATATTTATATATGTAATATTAAATAAATATAATTATTCAAACATTAAAATAATTAATAAAAAAACTATTTAAACGTTAGCCCGCCGGATATGCCCGCCGGATATGCCCACCGAGTAACGACCACGTAATAAAGCTTGCCAGGCGTACCCCCGCCGAGCCATATAATCTTGCATGGCGCACCTCCATCGGGCAAACTTCGCTTGCCTGCTGGCAATCGTGTTTTTCAACTATGTTGCTCAGCGAATACTACGCGGGGAAAAAACGTTAACTAGTGTTTAGCTCGGCAGATCATCGTCATCCGCCGGGCTATACCTTTGCCCGAAGAGGCCTGCTCGACGTAGTTGGCAGCGCCAGGCAAACTTTAGCTCGTCGCATGGTTATTTTTGCTCGACGGAACCCCTCCGCCGAGCAAACACTATTTTGTTGTAGGGTCTCATACAAATATATCTAAAGACAATTAAATAGAAGTATAAACAATGACGAGAGTTTAAAGGCCTTGAATATAACGAATCAAAACAGAAATAGAAATCATTGGGCTACCCTAATTGGCTAATTATTGTAATCTATTTTTGCATCGGTTAGATGTTTTACAAGTACGTACGTACTTTCTTGATGTATAAATATATCATTACATATAACATATATAAAATATACATATATATAGAACAATAGAAAATTTTCATGTGATTATGTAACGATATTCAAATTGTTTATTCAAAAATATGTATACATGTTTACACTCGAAAAATTCTCTTTTGGGCCCAAGACAATGGCTCGCGAAAATTAAAGGTCCAAGATCAACACAAGTCCAGCTCAAGCAGCTTTGAGCGTGGAGAGGAAGAAAGTGTGGGCGATGCTAACAAAATGCAAAGAAAATATAGGTAAGAGGGAGTATCCCAACAGAAAAAAGGCGAAGTGGAACCCACGCGGGACCCAATTCAGTAAGTTGAGAGCTCCTTCACCGCCCATAAATAGAGAACGACCCAACTTCTCAAAGGATGAAAAATCAACCAATCAAACACAGCAAATTGATCTCTATCAATTTTTGAACCTATGAACACCTTTAACCAAGGTTTCATGATTTAAAACAGCTGGCTCTTATGGAAAAAAATGCTGCTTTCAACATAGGAAATCAAGATGCAGCTTCTCTTCTCACCTCTTCAAGGCATTTATACAACTGCCTAACAGTCTTTCTGACCGCTCCAGTAGCAATGTCATAATGGTTGACTATGTTTCCCTGCACGAATCTTCTTTTTGACCGTTGAAGTGTCATAAGGGTTGCCCTCTTTCTGACTGGCCAGTTCATGAACTTTCGATTGAGGTTCGGGGGAGATTAGCCTTCTTTCTGACTATTCAATGTCGTAAGGGTTGATATTATCGACTACCAGCTCACAGTAAGTCATTCCAACTACCGATTTATAGACTGCCCTCGGCCACTATTTCATAGAAAGCTATCCCGACTACTTATTACACAGAGAGTCATCTCGACTGCCAACTCATGGATGGTCACTAAGGAACTCAAACCTCACTTTCAATATCTTGCCATCACATTTGAGTGCTCTGCCATCTCATGGTATAATTTCTGACTAATATTTATTCTAGTTGATGATTTCCGGAATTTCATGCTTGAAATGCGAAAGAAATAATTTACTCTCCTTTACTTATAATTTCAATTGTTATTCAACTCTAGTAATCTTACATTTTTGTAAGTCGGGATACCATCTTTGTGTCCTGGTACCATTTTCCATTTAACTGTTAAAATAACGTCGCCAACTTGATTATCATGGCGAAATAAACTTCTGACTTGGGCATCTCTAAAAGGAAAATATTTTAAATCCTTGAAAAAAGCATAAAAAAGAACAACGAGGGATATTTCTTGTCTACCTACCTCACAATCGCTTTGACCAAAAGAAAAGTTCTTGGGCCAAAAACATAACTCATTTACACTGGCTAGTAACAGTTTCTACTAGTGGTACACTTGCACCAGAGATGAAAGGTCTGTTTGCTTCCTGGTCTGCCCATCTACGGATTGATCGGGGCTGAAAGCCCATCACACTCAGCCCAATCCAACATCTCTACACCTTACTATTCATATAAAAAAAGATCCCCATGCATTGTCCCCTCCCTTGCTCAGCAAATAAGGTACCACACGGAGGTCTAGCAAGAGTTGTCTTGGGACATTTGGCTCCTAATACAAAAATATTTTGGGCAGGGACATAATCTGGCACACCCAGTAGGACTCTTTGCAGTGCATGCCCAAGCCTAGGTCTACTCAGCAATGCCGTTATACTAAAGGAAGGTTTGTAAAGAATTTTCCTCAAAAGACAGTTCTTGAGATACCTACCACACAACCAACATGGAGCCCCAACATGATGAAATTCAAGAGGAGGTGCTCGGCCATGATATAGCTAAAGAGGAGCTCACACAATCCTCAAGGACATCCTAGCTCCTATCAGTTTGCAGATCAAAACTTTGAAACACCGGGTTCAAGAGTTTTCTAACCTTGACATGACTTCATCAAAGAACACTAATGTTCCACCACCCGAGGTCCCGAAACCTTAGAAAGGGAAAAACCATTTGGAGTCAGGAGCATCAGTCTTGGATCCCCTATTTCAAATATCAATTTTCTAAGGAAAATAGGTTCCGAGATACCAAAAATAAACAAAACTCAGCAGGAGTTTCTGATCTTTGAATCTGGCTTGTTTTCTAGAAACTAGCCATCTAATGGCCAAGGAGAAATCAAACCAGAGATCCAGCGAATGACCGGAAACATACTAAACAGCTGGAGAAATTCTGATCCGGATGAGGGAGGATCAGCTGAAGATTTTCTCCATGATAGAAGACCATCCCGAGCTATAGATCATCAGGCCCTTATGAACAAAAGGAACAAGCTAAGGCATCTGATAACAAGTCAACCAGCACCTCCTCAAGAGGTTCTCATCCCATTGCATGGCTGTTGAAGATCATCCCTACCTCAAGTTACGGTTATTTAGTAGCTCCAAAGCCGAGGATGCTCTCTCATGGTACACTTCATAGACAAAAACTTCCATCCACAGTTGGGGGAAAATGGAGGCTAAGTTTCAAGAGGAATTTTAGGGGATCGAGCATGAAGTCACTATCAATGATTTAACGGCCCTTAGGCAGAGTGAGCATAAGATAACAGAGGAATTCATTGAAAGGTCCAAAATGATGAAGAAGAAGTGCATGTTCCCTGTAACGACCCGTCCCGAATATCAGGATTAAATATTAATTGATTATGGTCTAGAATGACTAATCTGGGATTAGTTGAGTGAAATCGGACGAAATGTACAAAATGACCGTTTTGCCCCTAGGCGTGGGCAAAATGTTGACTATTTGATCAGACGGTCAAACGGACTTTGACCGATGACCGTGAAGTAGTTCGGGACGTCACGAGTTCATAGACAGGTGGCACGTCCGATTCCGACATTCGATGAAGAAGTTGACGTTCAGAAGTCTAGGGGTATTTTGGTAATTTGGTTGAAAATGGCTCAAATGCTGACTTTTGACCCGGGAGGTCCAATGGACGAAGGCCAAGGACCGTTACGTAGAGCGAGTCGATACGAATCCGTAGACAGGAGGCATGCCGAAATCCGAGCTTCGACGACGAAGTTGCGGTCACAGGAGCGAAATCGATTAATCGAACGAACCGAGATTTCGATTAAAATAATATTAAAATTAGTGAACAGTGATCGATGAATCTGGACCCTTGGATGAGTGACAAGTGTCACTCATCCCCACACTCCCTAAAACCGGGATCATGCCTCCACTAATGAATTAAAATATGATTTATTTGCCCTTTTAATCTCAGCCATCCATCTAACTCCCCAGATTGCATCTACACCGTCCATCTCATCTCTTCCCTTCTATTTCTGATCAGACTTCACCCCTCTCTCACTCTCATATTTTCCCACCCGAAACACTTACACCCACCTACACGGTTCACGATTATTCGAACAACACAAATGAACCACCTCACCAACCTCTTATGTGCTGGTGTGTGTGAGAGACTAACTATCTGGTGAGGGTTGAGAGACGACGGGAGACGGCGGGGACGACGGTGGAGAAAAACAGAGGAGTTTATCCAATTCAAAAATTGAAAGATCGATTTTGGTGGGTTGTTGATCACTCTGGAGGAGTAGATTGAGCCCCTGAAGTCAAGAGAACCATGGTGGTGACCACGGCTGAGCTCAGGATGGCAAGGTGAGTGAAAACTGATAGGACCTATTACGGTTCAAAAATGGCAGTGTGAGGTTTAAGGCTTTTGTTCAATTATGTTAATTATTAGTTGTTTCGGAAGGTCCTAGGAGTCTAGTGAGAGCAAAACCAAGACGAGAGTTGGCTGGGATCGTGCAGGCACGACGGTTGCAGGTGGCCGGTCTGCACTCCTCCACGAACAGGTATAGAAATGAACTTATTTCTTGATTTTGAAACCACTAATCAATTGGAAATGGATAGACCAAACCTTAGGATTAATTGGGATGGAAAATGGTTGAGGAATAACTGAGAACCGACCGGGTTTGTTCAGCGGTTCGGCTGAACCGGTTCGAACCAGTGAACCGGGTTCACCAGAGCTTGACAATGAACAGTACCAGGCGCGTAGGTTTCACGGGGGTTCAAATGACGCGTGGGGGCGCGTGACGGGTATTTTGGGGAAACTTCCAACATGACTTTTAATCTATTCGATGTAACGAACATTTTGGGACTGGTTTCGTGTTGATCGGACACCGTTTTGATATTGTTCGGGACGTCCGAATGTTTTGAATCGAGTTTAAAAATAGTTAAAAATTCGGGATAATTACGGGACTTTAATAGGAGGTTAATGAAGAGGTTAGTGACCCTTTAATGTGATTTGGACAGGTTTGGAAGTCCCGATGATAGTGGTATGGCCCGGGAAGGCCTATGGCACGCGTATCGAGGTGCATCGTTGGACGGTCTGTGAGTGGACTTTGGTTTTATAAATTCTATGCATGCCTAACGGTTTTATATGTTTTATATACGTGATCTCCATTATGATGATTGTGATTATTGATTTCACGTATGTTGCACGTATATCGAGACTGGTGATGTTATTGTGGTTTTACGTGCTTGTGGTTTCATGTATAATGTGAAATGGTTTTGAAATTAGAAAGATGAACTCGGGCTTAAGGCCCAATTATTTTGGAAACCTCAGACTTGGAGTCCATTTGAGTTACGTAATTGGGCCGGGGCCCAGTTGCTTAATAAAATCTGGCCAAGGGCCCAGTTGTTTACGGAATCGGGCTGAGACCCATTTGAGTTATACTATCGGGCCAGGGGCCCAGTTGATTTACGAAATCGGGCCACGGGCCCAGTTGATTTTCAAATTCGGGACGTGGGTCCAGTGGTTTACAGAATCGGGCATGAGGCCCAGTTGGGTCATAAATGTGATTTCGGGTCTAGGACCCTATGTTTCATAAATGTGATTTCGGGTATGGGACCCTATGTTTTATAAACGTGATTTCGGGTTGGGGACCCTAAATGGAATTGTGATGTTTTATGGAGATTTCGGGCAGGGCCCATTGAATGTTGGGAAATTATTTGATAAAACTGTTTTCCATATACCATCTTGATATGAGGATATGTGATGGTCTCCTCCAGGTGTCTGGGACACTAGGGAAGTCACGGTGCATTGCCTGCGAGGGGTCATTGTACGGAGCTACCGGACCGTATAGTGACTCAGGAGCAGGATTGCTATGATTAGACGTCTGGGACGTCAGACATCTGGGACGTCAGACATCTGGGATGTCAGAGATATTAACCCGGAGAGACCCCAGCAGCACGCGTTGCTTATTACCGTGAGATATGACGTCTGGGACGTCAAGCGTCTGAGGCGCTAGGCATCTTTGATGCCAGATATGGTAATGTGGTAAATATGGACTATTGGATCTATGAAATGGTTTTTCGGTTGGATTTGTGTTTATGGATTTGGGCAGTGGGCCACTTGGTTTTGTATTTACAGATTTGGTATTCTACAGTTTTGGGCTGAATTCCCACACTTGGTTTTGAGTTACGGTTTTTGGGCTAAGGCCCTAATGGCTTGTTTGAGTAAATGTTTTGATTACTGGTTTTTGATGCATGCATATGTTTTAATGAAGGGCATAATTGTCTTTATGAATGTGTTTATGAACTTGTTCATTTTAGTCCACTCACAGCTTTTATTGGTTTTAATGCCCTTCAGGTTGATCACGGATGCGACTGCAGCAGAGACTGGGACATCGCACGCCTCCTCCATCGTTCCTTGCGCACTCTAGAAGCCCCGTTTGGGTAGTGGCATTAGGTTATCCCTTGTCCGACACTTCGTTTCAGACGAGAGCATGGCACATCCCACAGTAATCCAGGGGGAGATTGGGATGGGTCGTGTCATTCCCCATCAACAATGCCCAGATGGTAGCTATTGTGCAAAGCGCTCTGAGGTTTTCCCTTAGGAAGAAGTTTGATAATACTAACTTTTTCGATCTCCAGGAAATAGTAGTATCAGTAACCAAGTTTAAAAGGTTGTTAGAATAAGGGCAATGGCAAAGGCACCATTTTAAAGTTCCACTGTCTTACAAGAACAAATTCCCTATGCACCAATTGGAGCATCAGGAGCTCGGGGAAGAATCAAACACCTTAGAGGAAGAACAGGAGCTGGAATTAGCCACAAACGAGATCCAGACTCCAGTGAATAGACCAATAACCCTTATGTCATTAGTTAAACCTGCTCGGGAGTAAAAGCCAGTTATACCATGCAATGGCCCAGACATTCAGTAGGGCTAGAAATGACCATTTTGCCCCTCAGTCAAATAGTTTACTTTTTTTACCAAAGTCAAAGTGTTGACTTTTTTACCATAACCTCGTTAGGAAATTTCAGAAGACCGTTATGAAGGTCTCAGCCTCCCAAGTATGTTGGTAAACGACATTTTGGGTTACTTGCTGGACGGGAGCATGGCTCAGATACACTTTACGAGGCATATGAGCTGGTCATGTCAACTTGGTATCAGAGCTAAGGTTTTGGGTTATGTTGTTGATTTCATGCGTTTAAGATACGAGCCCTATGCATGGCCATGTGATGAGACGAATTGATGAGCCCATGATAGTTGTAAAGCCATTAGTGGTTCTGGCTTATTGGGAAGAATTTTGTGGATGTAGGGCAGTGTGCAAGTTTTAGTGTGATTACTGATTGTTATGCCTCGGGATGTTCGTATATGTGCTGGATGTTATTGATGGATATGATATGAGTTGATAAATGGTTACGTTTATTATAGTTGTGATTCAGCTCCCAGATGTTGGTTTGGTTTAATTATGAAATTTTGAGGATGAAATTTTTTTAAGACTGTAAGTTGTAACGGCCCAGACATTCACTAGGTTTGAAAATGATCATTTTGCCCCTAAGTCAAATAGTTTACTTTTTTACCAAAATCAAAGTGTCCTTTTTACCAAAACCTCGTTTAGCTAATTCGAGAAGACCCTTATGAAGGTCTCGGCCTCCTGAGTATGTTGGCAGGCAGCATTTTAGGTTACTTTTCAGACAAGAGCAGGGTCTGGATACGCTTTACGGGATGTTTGAGGGGTGAGTCATGTCATGCCAAGCGGCAACCTATTGGAAAACAAGACACTGGTGTTTGGCTCTTACTCTTTTAACCTTACCAAAGCTGGAGAAATCTATAATAAGCTGGTAAGGGCAAAGGTGATCAAACCAGACCCCATGAAGGAGTTGCCCAAGTAGGAGGACCTCAAGGGCAAACAATTTTGCAAATGGCATGTGTCATTACATCATGGCACTACCAACTACGTTCAATTCAAGGATATAATCCAGATATTGATCAATCAAGGAGACATCACGTTGGTGCCTATGTCAGGCCCCTGATGGAAGTGGATACCAATCCATTCCTAGCACCGTCATTCAGCATGGTTAATTTCTACTGGTCCTAGAAGGGGACCAAGTGAGTAAAGGTCGAAAATTCACATACTAACCAATGTAAGCCAATGTTTGCCATTATCGGAAATGAAAAAATGTTATGCATCAAATGCAAGATAGAATATGTCACGAAGACCTCAACTGTCAGGACCCGACTCTCCTCGGTCAAGACCCGACTCATCTAGCACCATATTGTCCGCTTTGGGCTTCGCTCTCACAGTTTTGTTTTTGGGAGCTCATGGTGCAACTTCCCAGGGGGTCACCCATCATGGAATTGTACCAGCCTCAACTCGCTTAACTTTGGGGTTCCAATCCCCCCCAAAGCCACTTGAGCTCCCAAAAGGCCTAGTGCTAGATAGGTGTGTGCCTACACCTTTAAGGCACACCACCATCCTCTCCCAAACCATTCCCCCTCGCAGGAATGTGCGATTGTTCACCGTTCCCTCCAGAACACGGGTCTTACAATCCACCCCCCTTAGGGCCCAACGTCCTCGCTGGCACACTTCCCGGTCGGGGTCTGGCTCTGATACCAAATTGTCAGGACCCGACCCTCCTCAGTCAAGACCCGACTCATCTAGCACCATATTGTCCGCTTTGGGCCTCGCCCTCACTGTTTTGTTTTCGGGAACTCATGGTGCAACTTTCCAGGGGGTCACCCATCATGGAATTGCACCAGTCTCAACTCGCTTAAATTTGGGGTTCCAATCCCCCCCAAAGCCACTTGAGCTCCCAAAAGGCCTAGTGCTAGATAGTTGTGTGCCTACACCTTTAAGGAACACCACCATCCTCTCCCAGACCATTCCCCCTCGCAGGAATGTGGGATTGTTCACCGTTCCCTCCAGAACACGGGTCTTACATCAACCCTAAGTGTTAAGATGAAATCGGAATACAAGGGGAAAGCCCAAAATGACGATCTTCTAAACATACCTGAGCGGAAACATGGTATGTATTTCCCCAAAATAGAGGCCCTACAAGACTCCAAAACTCAGAAGTTTGGAGATACCAGGAGAAAGCAAGAGCAGAAGGCTAGTCAACGGACTAAGGGGACAAACTAGCCAACTAAAATCACAAAAAAAAAATTCCAGTTCCTCCGGACAAGGCCACCTAAATGGCCAAACCTTTCAATGCTACAATTCAGGAAGGAAAGTGGTATATGGCATGCAAGAACGGAAAGACAAACAAGCAATTAGGAAGAACTGCCAAGAGAAGGATTTAGAGACAGTAGGGGACAAACCTTCGTACCAAGAAGGGCTTAGGGGCAAGGCCTTCCAAAGATAATGAGAAAGGCAGTAAAAGGCCAAGCCATTGCAATCCTAAGATGGGTAACATACATATCAACGTCACAAAACACCATCGGGAGCTTGCTGGCTCAAGAAAATGAGGAAGAGAAAGAGCAAACAATAAACTATCAGAGTAGGACCCAGACAGAGGTCGAGGAAAGGTATACGGTTGTGGAACAAATATGCCTAGCATTATACTTCACGGCCATCAAGTTGAGACATTAAATATTACCTTGCACCATCCGGATCATTGCCGAGATAGATTTGCTAAAATATATGTTACCATGGCTTATCTTGATAGGGAAGATAGACAAATGGACCTTGGCCTTATCCGAGTTTAACTTCCCATATGTGCCACAGAAGGCAGTGAAGGGCTAACCCATTGCTGATTTCTTATACGAACAAAATTTTCGATCATGAAGAAGGCCTTCCACGAGTTCTTGGTGCACGGCCTCGTCTCAATCATGGGTGACCTCCTTTATTTGTTCATGGGCTCGTTTCTTCCCTCTTTGAAAATATTCCCAAGAAAATCCCCTTCAACACTTGGTAGATTCATATTCTTGCCTAGGTCGTACACAAGTAGCTTCAACTTCATCAAGTTGGGCACGAAGAACCTCCACTTCCTATAGCGCATCAAAATACGTACCTCCTCTACAAACAAATTGATCATCAGCAATGAGGTAGCTTTGGAGAAGATCATCTAATTCGACGTAAAGGGAGAAATCTCGGAAGTTTTCAAGGAGCGACATGATCAAAATAGAAGCATACAAGGTTGTAGCAGTGGACCGAGAGAGGATTTCCACTGCTTGAATAAACTCTCCTACATCAGTGTAAACATCCCTAGCCACAAAGGACCTAATCACGTCCCAAGCAGCCTCAAGCTTAGATGACCTTGGATCAAATGATTGTACGATATAAGACGCAATTTAAGTAAAGAAGGCCACATCGGAATCTAGATGCTCAAGTTCGGCAGAGAAACCAACCTGCAAGCAAGTAATGGAGCAGACACATCTAAAGAAATAATACATGGAAGAACGTGATTATTTTTTGATTTCCTATGTTCGACTGAAACCAAAACAGCCGGGCCAAATCTTATGGTACGCTCTAGCATCAAGAATTGACATGTTCATGCATCCTTGGGGTGAAGCTGATGAATTCCTTGAAACAAAAAGCCCACCATGACTCAAAAGCAGTGGTACACCTATAGAAGGCTTCCATATAAATTGGGAAGGTCACAGGCACATTAGGCAACAAGTCCCAAGTAGAGGTTGCCAACTTTGGGCCAGAATTCCCCAAATGGAACGATGTTCTAGCATTCACGCCTCGCACATGTGCTGCAGGGATGGTATGGCAGAAGCCAAGCTGATGAGCACCGTGATTAACCTGATACACTTCGAATTACCATGGTCCTCATTCGAGTTGGATGGAAAAGAAAAAGTAAAGTCAGCCACATCCCTCAATGAGGATAGCCCAAACAGAACAGCCATATCCTGGAGGGTTAGCGTCATGGACCCAACTTAGATATCAAATGTGTTTGTACTGATGTTCTAGAAACATAGCGCTGAGTGCAAAAGACCAAAATTGGGAGTAATGGAAAAAGTGGAACGGTTCACAAAATGATATATGTCGTTGCTCCAAAGCTCCCCCGGGTACAATCTCCATTGATATATGGGAGGAGCTTGGAAGTTTCTTAAGTGAAGGTTAATGATTATCACTTTGTAAAAATGAGAGCCCTTCTAGTAGGGACCAAGAGCTAAACAATGATCTCAATCAGTCATGAGACAGAGACCATGGACAACTTCACCATCATCCTCAACGAACTCCAAAATATCGCAAGAAGCTCTTAAATAGGGTTCAAAGCCCAGATGACAAACCCAACGAGTCGTGACAGTGGATAACGAGATGGGAGAGTTAGGAGAATTATCCTTTTCTTTTTGTTGATGGGTAAGCGTGGAAGTCATGATTTTTTCTAGAAATGGGAGATGGTGATGGATTCACAGTAAGAAGACACAACTATGGAAGACTATAGCAGGAACCGTTAAAAGCACAAGTGGACCGAAAGGATGGGGTGAAGGATGCGATCGTGTGATTTTAAAATGTTTTATAACTAAAGCATTTCAAATTCAGGGGGAAATGTTTACACCCAAGAAAACGCCCTCTGGGCCCAAGACGATGGCTCACGGAATTAAAAGCCCCAAGACCAACACATGCCCAGTCTAAGCAGCTTTGAGCGTGGAGATGAAGAAAGCTTGGGCGGTGCTGACAGAACATAAAGAAAATTGTAAGACCCGTGTCTTGGGAAGAACTGTGAGCAATCCCACATCGCTTGAGGAGGGGAAAGGTGAAGTGTCATATATGTGTGGGCACCTATCTTCCTAGCATGAGACATTTTGGGAGCTCACTAGCTTTGGGTTTAGTTGGAACTCCAAAGTTAAGTGAGATTGGGATGGAGCAATTCCAAGATGGGTGACTCACTAGAAAGTTGCGCTTTAATTGCCAGAAAAAAAAAGTCGAGGGCTAGGGTCGAGGTGGATAATATCGTGCTCAAGGAATAGGGTCATATCAAAAATAAAGGCAAAGGGAAGTATCCCAATGGAAAAAATGGCAAAGTGGGACCCACGCGAGACCCTATTTAGCAAGTTGAGAGCTCATCCATCGTCTACAAATAGAGAACGACTCAGCTTCTCCAAGGATGGAAAATTAACCAATCATACTGAGCAAATTGATCTCCATCAATTTCTAAACCTATGAACACTTTTAACCAAGGTTTCATGGTTTAAAACAATTGGTCGAGGAAAAAACTACTTTTTTCAATCTAGGAAATCAAGATGTAGTTTCTCTTCTCACCCTTTCAAGGCATTTATATAACTGCCTAACCGTTTTTCTAACCGCTTCAGCAGCAATCTCATAATGGTTGGTTTCATTTCCATGCATGAACCTCGTTTTTGACCACTCAAGTGTCATAGGGGTTGCTCTCTTTCCGATTGACCAGTTCATAGATGTTCGACTGAAGTTTGTGGAAGATTAACCTTCAAACTGACCATTCAATGTCATAAGGGTTGATATTATCGACTACCAACTCAAGAAAAGTCATTCCGACTACCGGCTCACATATAGTCCTTAGCCCCCATTTCATGGAAAATCATCCCAACTACCGATTACACAGAAGGTAATCTCGACTGCGAACTCATGGCTGGTCACTGAGGAACTCAAACCTCATTTTCGACGTCCTGTCGTCGGATTCAAGTGCTCGGCCATCTTATGGCATGATTTCCAATTGATATTCATTTCAGTTGATGATTTTCAGAATTTCTTGCTTGTTAAGGGCTTGAAATACGAAGGAAATAATTTAGTTTTTTGTACTTGTAATTTCACTTATTATTCAATTCCATTACTTTTACATTTCTATACTCACACTTCCAATTACATCTGAATACAAACCAAAATTTCTTGAGTAGTAATTGGTACTCGAGATACACCATCCAATCGTGGTTCACGGCTTACCAAGTTGGGATACCATCTCTGTTCATTGGTCTGAATACTTCGATTCCAACTTGAGAGAACCTACGACCATTATCCATTTAGCTACTAAAATAACGTCGCCAACTTGAATATCATGTCGAAATAAACTTCTGATTTGGGCATCTCTGGAAGGAAAATATTTTATGTCCTTGAAGGCTTGCGAGCACCTCACACCAAGTTTAAAGGCATGTTTACTTCCTGGTCTACCCATCTAGGTATTGACCGTGGCTGAAGACTCATCACACTCAGCCAAATCCACCATCTCTACACCTCACCATATACAGCAAAAGAGATCCCCACGACTAGTCCGCCTCCCTCGCTCTGTAGACAAGGTTCCGCGTGGAGGTCCAGTAAGAATTACATCGGGACATTCAACTCCTAAAATGAGAAAAATATTTTGAACATGAACAATATCATTTTTGTAGTTATAACATGTGCAAGGTAGAACTGGTTTGATGTCCATATGTATATATGGGATCACGATTGGTTGTACTTTAAAAACCAAAAATGGGTACAGCATAATATTTTGGTAGATTTTGCTTTTAAATTCGTCTACATGAATGATTATGATATTCCGTGGAGGATTTTGTTTGATAGCGCTACTTCTTTAATATGCAATACTCATCTTGATATATTTAAAATTTCAATAAATGAAACCATCTATCTAACTTAATTAATTCTTGGCCAGATATATATATTAATCCGGCCAAGGCGGTTGTTGTGCCATAGACTAGTTAAGCTATTCCAAGATAGACTATAAATTAAACACAGACAGTACATAAATATATGTATATATATATATATATGAATATAGCATAACCAAAAAACCTAAAAGAAAAAAATAAATAAGAATAAAAGGAGGGAAAAAGCCTTGAATTCTTGCTAGAATTTTCATTTGCTTGTACATAAGACATGACACTTATGTGACAAGAGTTTGGCTTTCCAGCTTTGGTGTTGTTCGATAGTTTTCACGCTTTGCTCATGAACTTAATTAGGTTTTGAGGTGCAATTGCTAGCTGCTGCCTTTGCTTTTACGTACGTTTCTTGTAATTTTAAATGACTTAATTAAATCAAGTGGTTTCTACGTTACTCTCCACTAATCTTCGTCGATATCCAATTTTAATGTAATGATCATGTGTGTGGTCGTGATCGTACTGAACTCGATTTTATTGAGTCTATTAATTAATTATAGTACGATTTTGGGATTTTTGTCCTTTCATATATGCTCTCTCTTTCTATCATCCGGAGAAATATTGGAGCGAGCTTTCATATATAGCTTTAGGGTCAACATATATATCCATTTTGGACGTGACTAGTTTCAACAAAATTTGAGCGCAGTACTATATATATATAGAAGATAAGCTGTATATATAAGTGAACAAGTTATGTGGACATATCCCATCTACTTTATAATATTTTTTTTTTTCTTTCTAAAAGTTTTGTTCCCCGCTGTAAAGTGTTATTTCATAATACATTTTCAAATATCTTACTCAAATTCTTTTATCTAACCGAAAGTTAAAGATCAAATTATTATTAATTTGTTCACACACAAAAGATCAAAGTATGTCCGTCTAATCCGTATTTTTTAGGAACCTATAAGATACATATATATAAGTCATTTTTAGTTTAAAAATAAATTATTCTTCAATTGTCATCTTAGTGTGTTCGAAATATTTTTTAAAATGAAGCAAATTAATATTGACACACACTTCTCTTTTTTTTTTTTCCTTTTCCAATGACTTAATAATTAGTGGACAGTGTAACCTACCTTTGCCTCTTCCATAATTGAGCATTTTCCTCTATAAATACCCTTGTTGAGAGCGTGTGTCATCCACACTTAATTAACCAATATATCTCTTACTCTATTCGCCCTCCAGTATATCCACAATTCTTCCTCTCATCATCCACTTTTCTCAGCAATTTTCCATGGCACCAAACAGGCAAACATCCTATAATGAAGCAGGCAAGTGTGTCAATATCCCAATCACCACTACAAATAATGACGTAGAGCGCCAACCAACAACCCGCCTAGACGACGAAAATGACTTTGACTACTCAAAGCGCTCCCAATGGCTCCGGGCTGCCGTCCTAGGAGCCAACGACGGATTGATCTCCACCGCGTCATTAATGATGGGTGTCGGAGCTGTCAAACAAGACATTAAGGCCATGATACTCACTGGGTTCGCCGGACTTGTAGCCGGGGCATGCAGCATGGCAATAGGCGAGTTCGTATCTGTATACTCCCAGTTGGACATAGAGGTGGCTCAAGTGAAAAGAGACAACCAAAACAAGCAGATGGTCAATCCAGGCGTGATGGGAGATGACGTCAGCGAGGGAGGGAATGAGGAGAGTCTGCCTAACCCTTTACAAGCAGCGGCAGCATCAGCCTTAGCGTTTTCAGTGGGGGCAATGGTCCCATTACTTGCGGCGTCGTTTATAAGGGGGTATAAGGCGAGGTTAGGGGCTGTGGTTGCGGCGGTGAGCTTGGCTTTGGTTGTGTTTGGGTGGACGGGGGCTAAGTTGGGGAAGGCACCAATTATGAGATCAATGGTTAGGGTTTTGGTTGGAGGTTGGATAGCTATGGCTATAACCTTTGGCTTAACCAAGTTGATCGGTTCAAGTGGGCTGTAATAAGTTGAACCAAGCTAGCCTCTTGAGATCGCTCTCATCTCATGTCTATTGTAATTTTACTTAATTACTACATTTTTACTTTTTTTTTTGTTAATTTAATTACTTTCAATTAGGAACTTTCCTTGGGAGGTATCGGTTGGTTTTTGGTGATGGAGGATGATCGATGTGCATAGGAATTAGGAAGCTTTCGGTAATATGCTTTATGAAAATTTCAGTCGTAAAGTGGAATGAAAGGCATGTATGTAGAATTAGTTATTGTGGAATAAAACTACTAATTAAAGATCACATAACTCGTCGATGTTATCGTTTTTTCTTTTTCTTTTTCTTTTTCATACCATATATGATGTGGAGTGGGAATTTGGAGTTTTGAATCTCAAATGTCCTCCATACCATACCTTTAATGTTGTGATATATATTTGGTTAATTAAACAAAGTGTGTGAGAATTAAAATTGAGACTTCTCACTCAATCACTCATAAATGGCACACAATGTGTTTATCCAAACTCGTACCCTATATGAAGACAAATGGATAGTAAACTCATCTAAACTAATTCTTAATTTTCAAAAGTTTATCTAAACTCTACTCAATGAGTAATGGATACCCATAAAAAATTTATATTTATTTTTTTTCTTTTCCATTTTTTTTCTAACTTCTCATTTTCTTTTTAACTTCTAATTGTTTTTCCTTTCAATCTCTTTTACTTTTTTTTTTCTTCTTCGTTTTCCTTTATATTTGTTTTTTCTTTCTTTTTTTTGTTTCTTCACCATTATAATAAAAGTTCATAATATTGCAAATTTAAGTTCAAGTTATAAAATTATAACAAAATAATGAAAACGTCTATGAAAGTTCAATCATCTTTATTGTCGTCATCATCAACAACAATCTGAATATCGATATCATCGTTAAATGTATCAAATTCGATATTTATAGAAGTCAAACCTGAAGTCGAACCTGATCACATTAAAAAGAAAAATTAGAGAAAAAACAATAAGTAAATATTTTTTTTACTACTAAATATATTACAAAAATAATTGTAATACCTCTCATCTTACTCCATAGTCAATTCCGAGCACACATTAAACTCTCAACTATGTTTGATTATAGGCGACTACGTTGCGGACTTACAATTCTTCCACTAGTACTAAATGCAGACTCTGAAGCAATAGTCGACACTGGAATGGCTAAGATATGTCTAGCAATATCACACATAATTAATGGGCAACTTTTTTGCACTCAATTTCCACCAAGCCAATATATCAAAGTAAACAGATCTTGGTAAAAGCTTTTTTCCCAAATAATGATCTTGGTCTGACCTCGCAACATCGCAACATTGCTGATAGTGCACTCAGAAACAATCAACTCAAATTTCTGCATAATACCCCCGACTCCAATGTGTGGTCTTAATGAAGGTTGTGAAATTGAAGGCTGAGAAGAACCACTAGGTTGAGATTGATACCTCAACTAATATTGATCAACTATGGTATAAGCTAGCTTTCGAGTCCTCTCAATTTCTACTGGAGCTTTCTCATTGTATATGAGAGGGAAATAAAATTCAATCAATTTAACCTTATATCTTGGATACACAATAGTTGCAATTGCCAACATCCCATGAATGGTACCCCAATATTTGCCAAACTTTAATTGACAGGAGTCGTACCTAATACACCTAACAAGTTAACTCCGGTCTTGCTCCCATCTAACAAGGGGTTAAAATTTTGATTTTTACCCTCAAAGCTTTCCAAACAATTGATTCTTGCGTTCACTTCTGTGCTTATTTCAGTTCATGCCTCCGCTTTCAAACAACCTGGAATCTCGTGCGATAGTCTTGGAGGGTTGTCAAAATAGAAAACGTGTGAGTGGACCATAACAAATACCTTTCGAAACATAGTTTAGAGTATACATAATTTACCCTCCGTTTCTAAAACTATGCATGCATATGGAAACCATCAATTATAATAAAAACAAATTGAAATCGTAAATCTCGAATTACGAGTAGTATTCGTAAATCAATCAGTATTAGAAAATCAACCAGTAGGGAATATCAAGGTATAAACAACCATAATCACAATATCCAGACACAACACTCACAAACACACAGAACCAACCCCTCATCCAAGATCAACATCAATTATCATATCCTAGCACTATCGGTAGGCTGAGTACTCAGGGAAAAGAGTTTTTACCTTGGCGTCCTAATGGGGACCGACACAGGAAAATGAGCTTTACCTCGACGTCTGCAAGTCGTCCCTAGTCTCAAAAAAATGTGATTTACCTCGACGTCAGAGACTACTCATCATAATAACGGCCTCGTGAAAAAGAAGTTTTACCTCGACGTCCGAGATTAACCAATCAGATCGGCATCCCGAGGAGGGTTATCCACAACACAATCACATCACATATATGTATATCCAGAATCCCATCTCAAATACTAAGGAAAGACAACCATGTAATTCACATCAATTCCAAAATCAAGTTTAGAAATCCAAATCAATAGCAAAACCTGGGCTTACGTCCACTTCACAAAAATAGTAAAAAATCTCATAAAACAAGCCATTAAAATATCTCGTAAAATCATATCAAAATCCCAACTCATCAATCATCATCAAATCAAATAAACATGGCATAGAAAGTAATAACCCATTATTCAAAACTCGGTAATAGTCCCGAACTCAATAAACCCAATATCCTCGGCAAACGTGCAAAAATACGATTTCTATAAAATCATTAAAATCCATAAAATCCAATGCCACCAAAATCACATGTGAAGGTCATTTCTAGAATAAAACCCAATTCTCAAAATCCATTATCAAGTCAGAACACAACATATAGAAAACTCCTCGTAAAACGTGCCTCGAAACGTATTCAAAAATCATTCAGAATCATGTAGAAACCACCCAAACTTCCATATCACAAATTCACATATCATAAACCACATTAAATCTGATTCCACAACTGTAACGATATTCAAAAATAAAATTTATGAAAAATCTCGTAAATCGTGCAATATAATAATAAAATATGCATAGTCTCCAAAACTCATCAAAATTCACATAATATTTCAATCATTCAAACATTATTAAAATTGAATAGAAAAACATTTAAAAGGGACATATATGCATGCACAATAATTTTAAAAAACCATAAAGTCCACTCACACACAATAATTTTAAAAAAACCATAAAGTCCACTCACACGCTGTCCTTGCAGGCGAATACGAGTTTGCATGATGTTCAAAACACTCTGCAACCACTATTTCCTGTCAAAGTAATACCCGAAAGTCATTAACAATCTATATACGTTCATATATAAACTCACCCTAAACTCCGAGAGAGTAAACACGTGCTGAACACCCTTCCCGAGGATAAAAACATCCAAAACTATAACCAAACAACCTCTGATTGGCCTGAAACCACCACCATTGGATTCATCTCATCGAACCCTTTCAAACAAGCTAGGACCCATCTCAAAATTAGCTCCAACGCACCATCATGCGCCAATGGAAGTTTGACGGCTTTTCCCACGCATCGCCACGCTCATTCTGACGTCACTGTTGACTTCAATTTGGCTCACTTGGCACCCTACCACGTGTCCTGAATGCCTGACAAGCCTACCATGTGGAATCACAATCCACCTACCACGTGACCGGCCACGTGTCACATGCCACGTGTCATGCTAACGTCATCATGTTGTCACATGGTGACATCATCATGACATCATGCTGGTGTCAGCAACTGCTAAAAGGGATGACCAGCGCCGTCGTGGGCCGTCGTTGGCTGCTACCAGTGAAACGGCATGTCCCTAGTTTATGGGATTAATTAAGGATTAAGTGAGGATTAGTGGGACTAATCGAGATTTAGTCGACGGATTTCGAACGGTTGGTGTAAAATGACGATTTTACCAATAGGAATAGGCAAAAAGTTGACTTTTTACTTAGGAGGTCATATGCACGAGGACCGAGGACTGTTACGTAGATCGGAATGTTACGAGTCCGTAGACAAACAGCACGTTGAAATCGGACGTTCGACGGGAAAGTTATAAGTCACTGATGTTTTAGAGCACTATTTATAGTGACATATTTTACGAGACAAAGTTGTCATTTTTCTTTTAGTGTGGGCCCAAATATTTTGATCAGGCCCAATGGAGGAGTGACCAGTGTCACTCATCCATTGCTAACTAACACACATACATGCATCCATCATTCCCTTCATCTCTCATCTTCTTTGTTTCCCATACCCGAAACCCAAAAACACCCAAACCCCAATCCCTTCCCCTCACTGGTTCTGATATGTGAGAGAGAGAGACAGAGAGTGGATGAGAGACCAGGAGACAGGGAAGGACGATGCAGGACCACGTGGATGGCAGAGGAAGGCACGGGAAAGGTAAACCCGATCCCTTTTTTAAATTCAAAAATTAGAATTCCATTTTGGGACGTTTAGGATTGATTTTGATGTTTTCGTTGGGTCTATGGAGCTCATATGAGCTGGTAAGGATGATTTTGGGACAGAGGAGGACGGTGGAATAACCCTAGACGGAGGCCTGAAACTGGACCGTGAGGATGGAATTGCATAGGTAAATTCTAGTATGATTTTCTTGATTTTGAACCCATAGATCTTCCCTAGAAACCCAGACGATCGTGTACGAAGAAACGGGATCGAAAACGGACTAGATTTGAAAATTATAGGATCGGGTCGGGTTGAGGGTCTGCGTGACCCGAAACGGGATCAAAACAGACTAGATTTGGAGGTTGAAGCCGATGATGATGTCATTGAGTGACGACATCATCTGACACATGTCAGAGGTAAGCTAATAAGAAGCTGCCACGTTGCAATAGTCAATGCCCAGTCAGTCTGACATGTCAGTGACTTGGACCAATTAGATTGTGCCACGTGTCATTGATATGTTAGAAACGTGGACCGACGAGCTGCTAACACGTGGCACCTGTCAGATCTAACACGTGTTAGATCTGACAGCTGTCAGGATGATGTCACGGTTGACGTCACCGATGAAGTTAGCGTTAACCGTTGACCGTTGACCGTTGACTTTGCTGACATCATCAGTTGACTTTTGATCAGCGTTGAATTTTTTGTCTAACGGCACATCGGAGTGTAACGACCTGTCCCTAATTTCAGGATTTATATTAGTGACTAATCAAGGATTAGTGAGGTTAATTGGTGATTAGTGGGGTACTTTCGAACAAACGGTGCAAAATGACGATTTTTCCCTTAGAATAGGCAAAACGTTGACTTTTCGTTCAGGCAGTCAAATGGACTTTGGCCGATGACCGTGACGTAGTTCGGGATGTCACGAGTTCATAGACAGGTGGCACGACCGATTCCGACATTCGAGGAAAAAGTTATGACGTTCGGAAGTTCATGGGTATTTTGGTAATTTGGTTGAAAGGAGGCAAATAGTTGAATTTTGACCTGGGAGGTCCGATGGCCAAGGGCCAAAGAGCGTTACGTAGATCGGAATGATACGAATCTGTAGACAGGCGGCACGCCGAAATCGAACTTCGAACTGGAAAGTTATGGTTCACGGAAGTTCAATTTCACTATGCACGTATTACTAGGCGATGATGACATGGAAATATCTGATGGGGCAGATATTTTAGGCGGGACCCATAGATAGTGACAAGTGTCACTCATCCCATTGGCCCAAACCACCAATTAGTGGATCTAAGATGTGATTGGTCTACTTGCTATATTTAATCATTTTCCCTAACCACTTTCAATCCTAACCCTCCATCTCATCTCATCCTTTAATCCACACCCTCAATTCCTCTCTCCCTCTCACCTGATCAGCCATCCTCCCTCTCTGTTTCCTCACAAACTCGAAACCACCATTCTCCATTTCCTCCATTTCATTATTTAGCAAACACACCACACCTCACCACCATCATGACCTGCATCAACATGATCGTGTGAGGAATGATGAAGGATTGAGGAAGACAGGGACGTCGGTCCATGACGGCTCACGACGGAGGGGGTAAGTAGACCAAACCCGAGAGCCATTTTCCATTTTCAAAAATTGAAAGTTTAGTTTTGGTTGATGATTTGAGCTCCTTTCAATTCTAATGAGACCTAGGGACCAATGAGACTTGAGGAGGATCATTTTGGATGGAAATGAATGGCTAGGAAGTCAAGGAACCAGCTTGAAGTTCAAGCTCACGGCTTGCTCATGGAAGGTGAGTTTTCAATGGACTTTTCTATGTTTTTATTAGCTAGGAAGATTGGGTTTAATGTTAGGAAGGTTTAGAAATCAAAAAGGAAAAGATTGGACCGAAAATGAGGGAAGAACTGGGCTGAACCGGCTGCACAGGACCGGCCGGTTCGGACAGGCCTAAGGTTGAAGACAATGAATAGTGTCCTGGTGCGTGAGGCCCACACGCAGGACCTTCTTGGGGTGCGTGAGGGCACATGAATAGTAATTTGGGGAAGTGTTCAACATGTGAAATACTCTATTCCATGTAACGAACATTTTGGAACTGGTTTCGTGTCGATCGAACACCGTCTCGATAATGTTCGGGACATCGGAAGTATTAGGTTCAAGATTTAAAATAGTTAAAATTCGGAAAAATTACGGGGCTTCAATGAGGGGTTAATAAGGTAGTTAGTAACCCTCTATTACGATTTGGACAGGTTTGGGAGTCCCGGTGAGGACGATTAGCCCGGTGAGGCTTACGACACACAAAGCGAGACGGTAGCTTTGGATGGTCTGTGAGCGGACCTTGATTTCTAAACTGTGATCCATGCATAAATTTTTTGTATGGTTTATATTTATGATTCTATGATGATGATTTGGATGATTGTGATTTATATGGTTTCACGCATTTAGAGCCGATTTACGTGCTCGCACGTAAATCGAGGTTTTTTAATTTTGCACTGATTTTTCGTGCTTATAGTTTTGTAAATGATTTCATGAAATGGTTTTGGATTTGAAAAGGTAAACTCGGGTTTGAGACCCATTTGTTTTGGAAGCCTTCGGACTCGAAGTCCCATTTAGTTACGTTCTCGGGCCAGAGGCCCAATTGGTTCTTGAATCGATTTCGAATTTGGAAATATGGATCGGGCACGAGACCCATTTAATTGTAAACTCTCGAATTTGAAGTCCATTTGATTTAACAAGGAATTCGGGCCGGAGGCCTAGTTGGTTTATGTATCGGGCCGGAGGCCCAGTTAGCTTGCGAATCGGGCTCGAGACCCAGTTGACTTACGTATCGGGCACGAGGCCCATTTGGTTTATGAAATCTGGCACGAGGCCCATTTAGTTTACGATTCGGGCCTGAGGTCCAGTTTGTATATGGATTCGGGCTTAGGGCCCAGTTATGTTTTAAGTTTGTAATTTCGAGTCGGGGACCCCTAAATGGATTTACGGTTCATGACGGTTTATGGGAACCGGCATGAACCTTTGAAAGGTTTTATGGTTCATGACCGCTTATGGGGGCCGGGCATGAATCCTTGAAAGGTTTTTATGGTTCATGACAGTTTATGGGGACCAGGAATGAACCCTTGAAAGGTTTTTAGAATGATTTCAAAAGGTTTTTCGTATGCCATCCTTTATATATGAATTGTCTCCTCCGGGGAGGGTCGTTGGCCTGGGTGGACCCCGGAGTAGTCCAGAGCACTGACTTAGTGGAGTCGCCCTCGTTGGGTTCCTTACTCTCAAGAAAGCTATTGTTTATAACCTCCAGGGAGGGTCATTGATCTACGGACATTGACCTGGGTGGACCCTGGAGAGACTTGGGTTTGAGACCCCGGGTAGCACGCGCGTAGCTCTAGATACCGTGACAGGATTGGTTATATGAAATATATAGATAAACATGATTTCAATTGGTTTTCGAAATTGTGTTTTATGGATGATAAATGGATTTGGACTGAGATCCCACATATGTTTACTATGTTATGGTTTTCTGTAAATGGTTTTGGGCAGGAGCCCGTATGGATGTGGTTGTTTAAACATATGTGATTGGATAAATGGTTTTACTATGCATGCATGCTTTTTAGTGAAGGGTATAAAGGTCTTTTATGAAATATGTTTTATGAACTTATTACTTTTTGTCCACTCAAAGTCTTTCTGTTTTTCAATGCCCTTCAGGTTGAATACGGTGCGGATTATAGCAGAGATCGAGACATCACATACCCCCTCCGGATCCTGGCGTACTCTGGAAGCCTTCGAGCTAAAGGTTCAAATTTTCCCTGGTCTGACACTCCGTGTCAGACACGATCATGAACGTCCCTCGTTAATCCCGGGGGGATTGGGACGGGTCCTAACAGGGAGCGTGTGGTTTCGAGTCGATCAGAGATTGTTAGGTTGGTCAAATTGAGGTTTTTAGCCTAGGGAAATGTGTCTAGGACACGTTGACTTTTCTGAGAGTTTTAGGGGTTTATGTTTAGGACTTGTATAGATGGTTAGTGACCTTTGAGTGTGGTTTGGACAGGTTCGGACGACTCGGAGAGGTTGAATTAGCTTGGAGAGGCTTATGGCACACGTATCGAGCGATAGCAAGGACAGTCAGTGAATGGACATTTTTTTTTCTAAATATGATGCATGCATAACTGTTTTATATGTTTTATATCTATGTTTTGGAATGCATTGAGTGCATATGATTTTGGTATTTTCTTATACGTTATTTTGTTGATTTGGGCAGAGACCCACGTGTTTTGATTTTGGGGCAGAGACTGCTTATGTTTTACTGGTTTTGGGCTGAGTTCCCACATGGTTGGTTTTACTGTTTTTGGGCTAAGGCCCTAATGATTAGAGAAAGGAAATGGATTTGCTTGAGAAGAATTTTTCACCAAGTTTGATTTGGGAAACCTACAATTTAATTTACAACAAATGGTTGAGTTAACTAGTTTTCGAATACATGCATGCTTTTTAATGGAGCGTATAAATGTCTTTTCTGAAATGTGTTTTATGAAATTATTTATTTTCGTCCACTCACAGCTTTCATGGGTTTTAATACCCTTCAGGTTGAACGCGGATGCGGGTTATAGTAGAGACCAATACATCATACACCTCCACTGATCCTGGTGAGCTCTGGAAACCCCGAGAGGGTGTTAGTTTGGGTTATCCCTTGTCTGGCACGTGGTGTCAGACAGGAGCATGGTACATCCAGCATCAATCTTGAGGGGATTGGAATGTGTGGTGGCAAAGTGGTATCAGAGCACGGTTTCCTCTTGGAGTGTCGCGCAGGTGCTGGATGTGATGACTCTACAATGGTTACAGCCCGTCATCAACCTTATAGTTAGGGTAAGAATAGAAGAACCTTAGTAGAAACAAAAACTGGTTGGGTTACTTTTGGCGTCTTATGCCATGGTTGAGCAGTGTTAAACCCGAGTAGGGCTGAGGAGCCCCGTTTCGGGCAGGGTTTTCTTGTGTGCCAGCGGTTGGAAACTATAGAGTGTCGGTGGATTAGGACTTGGTGTTCCGACTTTCAGAGTCGAGACCATTGGATGGTTCAGTTCTTGTGCTACAGAGCGCAGCTGAGGTCATGGACGACCCTAGTTGAGTCTAGTTGAGACTACTTGAGACTAGTGAGACTAGTTTCCAGAGAGTAGTACTTGTCGATCATATCCCAAGGTGGGCCGATCAGTAGTTTTGACACCTTGAACAAAGCGCTCGACACCCTAGAGGCGGTTTAGACATTGAGTTACGTCCTTGAGGATAGGGTTCATGTAGAACATAGTGGTTGGTACTAGCGGTGAGTCGCCCGCTTGAGAACGGAGTCCCGATAGCGAAATACTTTCTCAATTGAGTCAGCACGAAGAGGTTACATACATCGTTATCGAGGGTGGTTGTAGTTAAAACATTGGGCGATGTTTGAGGAACGTTTATTACGTGTTTTTACCCAGAGTTGTGAAGTACGAGGGAGGCAAAGTTCCTCCAATATGAACAGTAGGTGACTCAATTTTTGAGTGTTCGTGTTCGGTGTTGACCAGACGATGAGGATTCGTCAGTTTTTGTTGAGTCTTGGTAGTGTGACCCGAGTGACAGATATGGAATCTCATGTAGAGGTGAGTAGGATGGAATCCCAATAGTGATTGAGTGGTTCTAGATGACGCAGGGACGTCATGGAAATTAGTGGATTTGGGGAGCTAATGATAATTCTCCGAGACTTGAGTGGCAGTTGGACGAGTCTGGTGGTTGTTGAGCGGGACAGTGGGGGTCCCAAGTGGCTCAGCGAAATGGCTTAAGTTGATTAGAGGTACATGATACCTGGTTTGGTGACCGGTTTCCTAGTGGTTTTGAGACTGGAGGCACGAGGGTGTGCTCCGAAGTTGAACCTTTAAGTGTTAGAATGTGAGAATCGGGTAGTTCCATCACTACCTTTTTGGATGTGCATAAACGGTATCAAACAGAAAGGCAAGGTTTGACTTTGAGTTGGATTTTGTTTCAAGGACACGTGGGACGTGTTAGAGTATTTCCAGTGAGCTCAAGGAGCTTGGAGAGAGTTGGTTGTGTCGAGTTCCTCGTTGGCTTAGGAGTGATGTAGTTTCTATTTCGTAGAGGTCTAAACAGGTACGTAACCCATTTTACAACCTATTATCAGAAGGAACCGGCAGAGTAGAGAGTGTGGCAGTTTAGTGGTAAGACTCAGTGGAATTGGAGGATCAATTGACCAGTATCATTGATGGGAGACACAATGTACTTTTGGGTAGAACTTTGGGAGTCAGTTTTGGCCAGACTACGAATGAATGCACGTCTTCATAAATATATTTCCTTCTCCAGTGAACTTCTCGTCACTTTTACAAGTATAAGTTGGCCAAGGTTGGGCTGAAGGGAGAATGATTTGGACGTGATAAGATCACTACAGTAGTTATCAACTTATATTATTGATTGGTGAAGGAGACTTCTCGTTTTCTACTTCTATGTTGGTGGCATGGTTGCAATTAATCTTGGTGTCGGAATGTCAAGACGGATTTGGGGTCATATTTGAATGAGTTGAGGAGCAGAGGGTGCTTGATGTTATCTGATGTTGGTGACGTAGGATGAACTTTGATGTCGTCATCTTTGCTTATCCTAAAGTGGACATTATCATGGGCTAAGTGAAGGAATTCGTAACCCATGTAAGAGTGGTGACAAGTTCTAAAGCTTACGAGATTGGGTCGCAACGATCGAGGTGATCGAGACTTCGTAAGTATGTTGGTCGAGCTCGAGTAGTTCAGGATAGAGAGAGTTTGGGAATTGTGGTGGTCACTCAAGATGATTGACCTTGGATTCATACAAGTTCGGTTTGGTACGTCTTGGTGGACGTGAGTGGGTTTGGACACTTTTCAGGTGTTGGTCAAGTGACCAGAAGACTCAAGATGGATGCTGAGTTGGAGTGTATGATCTGTCTAGAATAGGATTGGACAAACAGGCTCCATAATTGAATCGTGATTGGCTAGAAAGCCATGTAGTGGAAGGAGTGGATCCGAGGTTGTTATGGTTGCGTGGGGTATGCACCAGATGTGTTGGTGGTGGATGGCCAGTGGAACCCTAGATTCGAGTTGTGACATCACTGCTGGAGAAAGTATTCGATGGGGGTCTAGGTCGAGTGAGTTGTTGGTTTGTGTATCTAGAGGTTGGGTGAGTTGGTGGTTAGTGTAACCACAAGACGAGTGACAGTTGAGTTTCCTCTCGAGTTAGGATTACAGCGTTGGACGCTGAGTGAGACGAAGTTTGGTACGAGGTACCCTAGTAGGACTCTAGAGGGAGTCAAGGTTGTGTTGGCGACTCGAGTAGTGACAGTGAAGCCGTGACTACCAGTAGGTTACAACGGTGTGGTGTGAGTGAGTTCGACATTGAGAGACCGTTTAGTGAGGCAGAGGTTTTGAGATTTGAGATCTCTCAGTGAAAGCAAGATGTCAGCCTAGGTTGTCGACTGAGAAGGGTCATTAGACTGAAAACTGAAAGGTATCAGCTTGGATTTCGAGTGAACCTATGTAGGTGATAGGTGAGATCGATAAGTATTGGTGTTTGGAGTGAGACTAACGAGCAGGTGTTTGGATTCGCGAGACTTGGGGAACGAGATTTGGAGTTTTAGGTGTGAGACTTACAAGTAGACGTGTGGATTCTCGAGGTATGAGAATCGAAATAGACTTGGTATATGAGGGTTGAGTTTGAAGCCTTGGAAGCTTCTAGGGACGGTTGGTCACGAGGTGAGTTGGATTGTGGTTAACGTCACTCGACGCGTTTAGGTACAAATGAGTACGGTGATGAGTTGTTGGAACTTAGGTAGGATTGGAAATCTAAACTGTGGACATTGGATGTGGATTTGGGTCAGTTTGAATTTCGGGGACGAAATTATTTAAGGAGGGAAGGTTGTAACGATCCGTACTGAGTTTACGAGATTAATTAAGGATTAAGTGAGGATTAGTGGGACTAATCGGGATTTAGTCGAGAGATTTCGGATTGATGGTGTAAAATGACGATTTTTCCCCTAGGAATAGGAAAAAAGTTTACTTTTGACTTGGGAGGTCAAATGCATAAGAACCAAGGACCGTTACGTAGATCGGGACGTTACAAGTCTGTAGGCATACGACACGTTGAAATTGGAGGTTCGACGACAAAGTTATAGGTCACATACGTTTTAGGGAACTATTTATAATGACATGTTTTATGAGACAAAGTTGTCATTTGTCCTTTAGTGTGGGCCTAGATATTTTGATTAGGCCAAATGGATGAGTGACAAGTGTCACTCATCCATTGCTCACTAGCACACATACATATATCCATCATTCATTTCATCTCTCATCTTCTTTGTTTTCCCATACCTGAAACCCACAAACACCCAAACCCCATTCCCTTCCCCTCACCGATTCTGATCTGTAAAAGAGAGACAAAGAGTGGCTAAGAGACCAGAAGATGGTGAGGGACGACGCAGGATCTCCGTGGACGACAGAGGAAGACACGGGAAAGGTAAACCTGATACCTTTTAAATTCAAAATTCGAATTCCATTTTGGGACGTTTAGGATTGATTTTGATGTTTTGGCTAGGTTTATAGAGCTCATATGAGCTGGTAGGGATCATTTTGGGACAGAGGAGGATGGTGGAACTGCCTTGAACGGAGGCCTGAAACTGGGCCATGAGGATCGAATTGCACATGTAAATTCTAGTACATTTTTCATCATTTTAAACCTATAGATCTTCCCTAGGAACCGAAACGATCGTGTAGGAAGAAATGGGATCGAAAACGGACTAGATTTGAAGGTTTTAGGACCGAGTCAGTCGTGGGTTTGCGCGACCCGAAATAGTGAACCGGGTCAACCCAAACGAAGGTTGAAGATAATGATGATGTTATTAAGTGACATCATCATCTGACAGGTGTCAAAGATAGGCCAATAGGAAGTTGTCACGTGGCAGTTGTTAGTGCCTAATTAGCCTGACATGTTAGTGACGTGGACTAATCAGATTGTGCCATGTGTCACTGACATGTCAGACACGTGGTCCAACATACTGCTGACACGTGGCACCTATCAGATCTTACACGTGTCAGATCTGACAGCTGTCAGGATGACGTCACGGCTGACGTCAGCGTTGACCGTTGACTTTGTCGACGTCAGCAAATGACTTTTGTATTGACCGGCGTGTGGGGGCACGGGAGCCCAAATCTCGGGGTGGGACTAGTACCATTTGAAAGGTTTCGACAATTCGATTCCAATGTCAGTGGTTTCGAGCTGATCAGAGATCGTTAGGTTGGTCAAATTGAGGTTTTTATTCTAGGGAAGCCTGTCTGGGAGTTTTGGAGGTTTATGTTAATGACTTGGATCGATCGTTAGTGACCTTTTAGTGTGGTTTGGACAGGTCCGAATGACCCGGAGAGGTTGAATTAGTCCTGGGAAGCTTATGGCACACGTATCGAGGGGTAGTAATCACGGTCTGTGAGTGGACACTTGTTTTCTAAATATGATGCATGCATAACTATTTTATATGTTTTACATCTATGTTTTGAAATGACTTGAGTGCATATGATTGTGGTATTTCGTATTTACGTATTTGCATGTATTTCGAGGTTTACGATTTTATGATGGATTTAAACATGCTTATGTTTTCAATAATGGATTAATTGAATGATATTGGATTTGGAAATGTGGAATCGGGCTTGAGACCCATTTTTTTTATACTATCGGGCTTAAGGCCCAGTTGGTTTATGTTATCGGGCTAGAGTCCCATTTGTAGTTTATGAAATGTGATTTCGGGTTTGGAGAACCTAATGAGATTTGGTTTTGGAATAGTTTACGAAAGTTATACTTCAGGCATGAGACCCAGTTGTGGATTTACGATAGTTTTATGGAAACAGAATGGATGAAACTATATTCCGGGCGTGGGCCTCTTGAGAGGTTTTGAAATGTTTTCCATGATACCATCCTATGTATTTCTCTCTCCAGAGGTCAGGGACACTGGAGTAGTCACAGAGCATTGACTGAGAAGGGCCGCTCTACGTGAAAGACCATAGAGAGGCTAAGGATTAGGATTGCTAGAGGTTAAAACCTCTGCACCTCAAGGAGGGTCATTGACCTGGGTGGACCTTAGGGAGACTTGGTGTCAGGACCCGACCCTCCTCAGTCAGGACCCGACTCATTTAGCACCATATTGTCCGCTTTGGGCCTCGCCCTCACGGTTTTGTTTTCGGGAGCTCATGGTGCAACTTCCCAGGGGGTCACCCATCATGGAATTGCACCAGCCTTAACTCGCTTAACTTTGGGGTTCCAATCCCCCCCCCCCCCCCCCCCCAAAGCCACTTGAGCTCCCAAAAGGCCTAGTGTAGATCAGAGTTGCGTAGCGGCACCCTCTATCTAACACTATAATATCCCAGACCGGATTGTCGCGCGCCCCGCTGGGTTTTGTTCCCAAGACCTCACGCATGGCAAGGAAACCTTTAACCAGCGGAGCCAAGGAAGGCCTCGTGCTAGATAGGTGTGTGCCTACACCTTTAAGGCACACCACCATCCTCTCCCAGACCATTCCCCCCTCGCAGGAATGTGGGATCGTTCACCGTTCCCTCTAGGACACGGGTCTTACAATCCACCCCCTTAGGGCCCAGCGTCCTCGCTGGCACACTTCCCAGTCGGGGTCTGGCTCTGATACCAAATTGTCAGGACCGGTCCCAAATCCCCCGGGATTAACATGGGACCCGCCTGATCCCGTCTGACACGAAGTGTCAGACCAGGGAAAATTCCATCTCTAGCCCTCGCTAAGGCTGTCAGAGTGCGTCAGGATCGTAGGAGGAGGGGAGTGATGTCTCGTCTCTGCCACAGCCCGCATCCGCGATCAACCTGAAGGGCATTAAAACATCAAAAGTCTTGAGTGGACCCTTCTCTCAAAATTGACGCATGCATAAATGTTTTATTAAGACCCGTATCCTAGAGGGAACGGTGAAAGATCCCACATTCCTGCGAGGGGGGAATGGTCTGGGAGAGGATGGTGGTGTGCCTTAAAGGTGTAGGCACACACCTATCTAGCACGAGGCCTTCCATGATGGGTGACCCCCTGCGAAGTTACACCATGAGCTCCCAAAAACAAAACCGTGAGGGCGAGGCCCAAAGCGGACAATATAGTGCTAGATGAGTCGGGTCCTGACTAAGGAGGGTCAGGTCTTTACAGAATGGTATCAGAGACAGACCCTGATCGGGAAGTGTGCCAGCGAGGACACTGGGCCCTAAGGGGGGTGGATTTCAAGACCCGTGTCCTGTAGGGAACGGTGAACAATCCCACATTCCTGCGAGGGGGAATGGTCTGGGAGAGGATGGTGGTGTGCCTTAAAGGTGTAGGCACCCACCTATCTAGCACGAGGCCTTTTGGGAGCTCAGTGGCTTTGGGGGGGATTGGAACCCTAAAGTTAAGTGAGTTGTGGTTGGTGCAATTCCATGATGGGTGACCCCCTAGGAAGTTGCACCGTGAGCTCCCGAAAACAAAACCGTGAGGGCAAGGGCAAGGAGGCCCAAAGCGGACAATATCGTGCTAGATGAGTCGGGACCTGACAGATGAGGGTCGGATCCTGACACTTGGGCTGGAAACTGAGGGGCATGCGTAGCTTTAGACCGTGACATTATGAAATTTGGGATGCTAGGTATCTAGGATGTCAATGATGGATTAAATATGTTTTATTGGACTGGTTATACGGTATTTTTTGGATTTGGGCAGAGCCCCACATGTTTTGGTTTTGGGACAGAAACCGCTTATGTTATACTGGTTTTGGGTTGAGTTCCCACATGGTTGGTTTTACTAGTTTTGGGCCAAGGCCCTAATGATTTAAGAAAGGAAATGGATTTTTTTTGAGAAGCATTTTTCACTGAGTTTGATTTGGGAAACCTATGATTTGATTTACAACAAATGGTTGAGTTAACTGGTTTTCGAATGCATGCATGCTTTTTAATGGAGGGTATAAATGTATTTTCTGAAATGAGTTTTATTAAATTATTTATTTCGTCCACTCATAGCTTTCATGGTTTTTAATAACTTTCAGGTTGATTGCAATGCAGGCTGTAGTAAAGACCGAGACATCATACTCGTCCACTGATCGTGGTGCGCTCTAGAAACCCCGAGAGGGTGTTAATTTGGGTTATCTCTTCTCTAGCAAGTGGTGTCAGACGGGAGTATGGCACATCCCACATTAATCCCGGGGGGATTGGGATGGGTCATGTTAGCCGAAATCCGCCATTAACAGCCTATTTTTAAAGCTTTTTATCTTCCTCATTTCTTACCCAAATCTTTCAAATTTTATATCAAAATCTATCTACTCAAACCATGAAATCCAAATTTGAACCCAGAAATAAGAAACCTTACCTAGATTCAAAGATATGGCGTTCTAAAGTTTCAGCCAACGTTTCTTCGTGTTTTCCCGTGCTTAGCTCTAACTGTTCGATGTTCTGGTTTCACTGCCTTCCTTCTCTCCCTATTCTCTTTCTTTTCCTTTCTTTTTTCCTCTCTTTTCTGATTCTCTCTTCCTCTCCTCTTTTCTCTTTATTTTTCATCCTTTTTCTCGATCCTTGAAACAAACACAAATATACACACCCCAAACCAAACGATGCACACACCATAATTAGATAAGGACAGGTGTCACAACCTCAAGCAATCCACATAAAATATCTCATGTCAAAGACTAAAATGCCCTTGGGTGCAAGATGACCAAAATGCCCCTAGAAGGTCTAGGGTCGTAACTCAATCAACCGACCTCCGATTTTCGTAAAATACTTGTCCATAGACTCAAAATTCCAAGACCTTCGCAACGGTCTTCTCGGAAGATACAGAAAAGATACGCGTCAAAAGTCAATTGTTTGACTTATAAGGGCAAAATTATATTTTTCCCATTAATGGCCTTCTCATTACCATTTATTTCACTTCATCAAGCTCAGACTCTAACCAATCATCAATAGCCAACCTAATGTCACAGATAGTTGAAGAAAAAAAAAGTTGGATGTCGGATACTTGATTCTAGAAAAACTTTGGTGGTATAATAAAACAATTTCAACTTTTCGACTATAAACTTAGTCAATGCCCAATCCTCCTCACTATTCACATTGGTATATTTCGTATTTTTCAACCGAGGAAAAACATATTCATATATCAATGTTGTGCTAAGCATTGTATATGTCCAGTTCCATCTTGTTTCACAATCTAGCGTTAAACTCCTAGTAGACTCAATTTTCAATTGACAACATACTTCAAAAAACTTCTCCTCCTTTTTTAGCGAGTGTGTCCAATATGAAATACTTGACCGAATTATATAGCAATGCTTTTCTTAATGACATCTAGACCATCTCGTGCTATTAAATTCATAATGTGTGCAACACAACACATGTGAAAATAATCCCCATTCAACACAAGCGAAGTCGAACTAAACCTTGGTAAAAGTGTATCTATCATACAATCATTTGTCATGCAATTGTCAATGGTCAATGTGGATAATTTACAATCAAGATTCCAGTTATAAAGACAATCGATCAAAGCATCACCAAATGTTTTCACATCATGTGGACATGGAAGATATAGAAACCTAAAACACTAAATAAACTAAAAGATTATCCACCAAATCCAAAACTAAAAGTATATAAGAAAGTGGGTAGGTAAACCATCAAATTGAGAAAGAAAGTAACCACCAACAAAGAAAGGGATGAAATGGAATATTACCTTAGAATTCGACCTTGAAAAATCCAAGAATCATTAATGAAGTGCACATTAATGGCCATAAATCCCTTTCTTTGATTGTTTGCAGTCTACATGTCAGTAGTAATGGCAATTCTACTACCATTTGTATCCAATAGCTTTCTTGGTTCTCTTTATCTAACTAAAAAATCTTTATGATGTCTCTCTTGATTATTGATCGAGAAGCAACATTATAAGATGGTTGCAAAGCATTTAAATATCTCCTAAATCCAATATGATCAACTATGGATAGAGGGTATTCATGCAAAATAATCATAGATGCAAGATCCTTCCTTGCAAAAGCATCATCAAATTGATTACCTTCAGCCATGTCCTCATTCCCCTTCCGAAAACTTTTTTGTGTGTACGTGAGTGATTAGTTCCACTAGAAATCTTCATATTTAGAGACTTGAGAAAATGATTACAAAATGTTCTACATCCCTCTCCAACATTTTAGCTTTTAGAATCGTTCCACACATCTTATGTTAATCTAATGTTGGCTTGAACACTTGAGATCGATTGCTCTTCATCTTGTACATTGCTTGCACTTGGTATATCAAATTGAGCATCACTTGACGACATTTTAAAAACTGCAGAGTAAGAAACAAATAATGGAAAATGTTCATTACACAAAACCAACAAAGAACACAAGGACTTTGGAAGAACACAAGAGCAATAGGTTCATTACATATAGGACCATGTGTGTGTTTATAAATATTTACTCTAGTATTAGCACAAGCCAGAACATAAAATTTTGAAGCGAATGTCATAATAGCCTAGCATTACTCAGCAAAGGCCAAAGATGTTATAATAGCTAATATTTCAACAAAAAGAACCAAGAGAAGAACATCCCAACTTATCAGACTAACATAAGTTGTTGCATAATCATTTTCAATTTGGTAAGTAACACTATATATCTCTTAATATGTTCCACATCTACAGAGAGATTGATGAAACTATACATAGAATCGATAAGACAATCAACAAATGAACATCTCAATCTCGATCCTTTTCTTCTTCAGTCTTTATTATGTTTATGTAGAATGAGTTTACATATATAGAAGTTGTGAGCTCTATTAAACACTGAATAGCAAATTAGCAACAGAGTAAGAGACCAACCACTGCTTTCGGGATGTGGCACATTGTGATTTAAAGAATTTTGAATAATTCGAATTAAGATTTTAACCAATGTATTAAAAACCTAGGGGAGAATTAGTGAAAAACCAGATGAAGGTTGAGAGAGGAAGAAAGGAGAACACTATTGTATTGAAGAGAAATGAATCGTCACACTCCAGCTAGCAAGTTAGCCGTGTATATTAGTTACAAAGACTGGAAAAACAGAAAACTGAAATAGCCAATGAGCTTGTGACACCTGGCTCTTCTTCACAGCTCAATGACAGCTGGAAATTAACCTCCATAACGAACTCTATAACCATCTAACTGTCCTAACACCCGCCCTCAGCTTGATGGGGGTGAACACAGCATCAAGCTGCTGCAGAAAAAGTTATGCTGAGGAGAACACAGGCCTTTTGTGAACAAATCTGCAGGTTGGAACTTAGATGCAACAAACCTCAATGTAATGGACCCATCTTTAACTTTCTCACGAGTGAAATGAACATCTGCCTCAATGTGCTTGAGTTTGGAATGATGCACCAGAGATGAGATGTTGTCACAGTGAAGAGAGGGGATGGCAGCAAGTTCAATTTGTAGGTCTTTAAGTAAATGCCTTACCCACTGTAGCTCTTAAGTAGTATCAGCCATAGCTCTGTACTCAGCCTCTGTGGATGATCGGCTTACACAGTGTTGTTTCTTGCTGCACCAAGAGATGGGTGACTTGTTGAGCAAGATAACAAAACCAGATGTGGATCTTCTATCATTGGGATCACCAGCCCAGTCAGCATCAGAAAATTCTCTAAGATGAATACCTGTGTCAGAGGAACCACTGAGTTGTAGATTGATGTCTGAACTTTCAGCACGTTGTAGAACTATACCATGATCAATAGTCCCCCTGGATATACCGCAAAATTCGTTTAGCAGCAACAAGATGTTGCTGTGTTGGTTGCTGAAGAAATTGACACACAGTGTTCACACTATAGGTGTAACAACCCGTACCTTCGGGAAGGGTAAAAATGTAATTTTATAAGATTTTTGTATATAAAGGATGGTTTTGCCCTTGTGAATAGTAGGCCAAAAGTTGACTTTTTCAATTACCGATTGGATGAGTGTTAACCCTTGACCGTGACGTAGTTTGGGACGTCACGAGTCCGTAGACAGGTGGCAGGTTCGATTCGGACAATCGGAGAAAAAGTTATGACATTCGGAAGATTGGGGGCGTTACCGTAATTTTGATTAAATGAGGAAAATGTTGACTTTTTGGAGGATTTGTAATTTTCACGTAGATCGAGGACCGTTAGATAGGTCTCGACGTCCTGAGTACAACGACAGGCGGCACGCTGTCATCGGACGTCGGATGAAATATTTACGGGTCTGGAAAATGTGAGGGTAAAATGGTAATTTGTGCAAGAGGGGCATTTTGGTCATTTCCCTCAGCCCAATCAGATAAGGGCAAGTGGCAGGGATATTTTGTGATGACCTATGGATGCTGGACACGTGGGGGACACTGGATGGTTCCAGGCCGTTCTCAAGTGTGCACGGCCACACTTTGTGCACGTTCAAACCGTGTTTTGCCTTTGAACACAGAGAAACAGAGGGTGAGATTTTGGGAGAGATTGATCGACTCAGTGCAAGGGGGAGTGAAGAGTGATTTGTGAGAGTGACAGAGAGAAGTGTTTGAGCTGGTGATCGTGTTTTGGTGGAGAAATCGTGCACGGCGGCACGGTGGTGGTGCGGCGGAATTCTGAGGAAGACAGGGAGATTGTGAGACAGGGGCGGCTGTTGTGCCGTGTGGTGGACCAGACCAAGGCGGTAGGAGGTTTAGGAGACTGAAGGGAGTCCAACGAACACCGTGGCACGCGGCGGTGCACACGGCAGAGTCTGAATCGAAAGGTAAGCCCTTTTCCCCTGTTTTACCCGTGAGTTTCATTTTGAAAGTCGTGAAGGTAGGATGAGAATCGAGGGGATTGGTTAGTGCAGTGATGTTTAGGGAGGCCCTAGGAATAGTTTGGGACGGTCGCCGTGACGGGGGAGTACACGGCGGAGTTCAGGCAACGACGAGTACTCTGTACTCTGTTTTGGCCGTGAGTTCAAACGGGAAGTCGTGGACTTCAGGGGTGAATCGAAGGTTTCTGTGAGTTGGGAGTGACTCAGTGAAGTCCTAGGAAGAGGTTGGAATCGCCACTGTGAAGGGGGAAGCACTGGACGGCCGGGAAGGAAAACAGGGGGTCGTGTGTGTTTTCTTTCGAGCTTCAGTCGTGAAGCTGAGGGTTGAGTCGAACCAGGAGAGTGATGGGGATGAATTCCTGGTGCCTGGACGAAGCTATAGAAAAAGAGAGGAGATGAAATGGTGGCCGGACGGCGGAGAATGGCTCTCGCTTGTCTGGGTTGCAGCCCTGGTGCGAACCGGGTTCGATCGAGGAAGACGGTGGCACTGTAGCAGGCGCGTGAGGCCCACGCGCAGCCACTTTGGGCGGCGCGTGGAGGCACGTGGGGAGGAATCCGGCCAAGCTTCCAACATGGTTTTGGTTCTAAATGTCCTAAGGAGTCCAATGGTATAAATTTCGGGTGAATCGGATAATGTTAGGAGGTTGTTCGGGAATCCGGACGGTTTAGGGTCTAGGATTAAAATATTATTTAATTCCCGAAAAATTGGAGAAATTCGGGTTAGGATCCTTGATGTGTTTGTGACCCTTTTTGGTATTTATTGACAGGACGGGAGGCACCCGAGACAGTCGAGGAGCGCACGGAGCGCAAGTGACTTGTTCTGATTTGTGAGTGGACTCTTTCTTTCCTTCGAGCATGCCTAACTGTTTTCTCGATGTTTTATGATCTTACGAGTGTTTTTATGCTTTTACATGATGATTATATATGATTGATGAGTTTGCACGTTTTTCGAGACATTTCTGAGATTTTGCATGTTTTTCGAGAAAAAGCTGGTTTTTGGATTTTGATGCCATATTTGCGATTTCAACCTATAAATGTTTTCTGATGATGATCAATGGGTTATGAAATAGGATTTGTGATTATGTGTGATGACACTACCCATCCCAATCCCCCCGGGATTACCATGGAATGTGACGTGCTCCCGTCTGACAAGAGGCGCCAGACAAGGGATAATCGATTGCCATTGCCCAAACGGGCTTCCAGAGTGCGTAAGGATCGATGGAGGAGGTGTGCGATGCTCAAGTCTCTGCTGCAGTCGTATCCGGAATCAACCTGAAGGGCATTGAAAACAAAAGCTGTGAGTGGACGAAAATAAACAAGTCTGTTTCAAAAATTTAGAAGACATTTATGCCCCTCAGTAAAATCATATGCATGCACCAAAACCAATAATTCCATAATTATTTAGAAATAACCATTAGGGCCTTAGCCCGGAAACCAAAGCATAGTTTCAATTTCCAAAGGTAAATCCAAGAGTTATTTCATAAATCCAGTAATATGAACCATAAGGCATATAAACCATAACCCTTATTTTAGCCACTGCACTATACACTCCAATCCGACATCCCTGATGTCTGACGTCCCTGACGTCAATAAGGTCACAATCACAAGGCTACGCGTGCCACTCGGGTCTCAATTTTCCGAGTTAAATCCCCGAACCCCGTTCGGGTACAGCATCCCCGATGCTTAGCGTCATAGACGCTGGACGTTCTAGACGTCCGTGACCTCTCCGGGGTACCTCATCCGGAGGAGACAGTATCATATGAATGGATCTATACAGTGCAGTACCAAATACATTTTATTGATATCCACATGCAAGCATATATATACATAGATAGAATCCAAACCAATCATTAAGTTTCATCAGACGGGTCTCAAGCCCAAATACCGTGAAACATGCCATAACCAGATTTTCCATATCATCAAAACCACTATTGTTTTTAGCATGTGAATATATATAAAATGTAAACCAGAAAACATTTATTCAATTCCGTTTTAGGGTCCCCGACCCGCAAACACATGTAGAAGTCAACTGGGCCCCTGGCCCGATTTCATAAGTTAACTGGGCCCCTGGCCCGATTCATTAATTAACTGGGCCCCTAGCCCGATTCCATTTATCAAATCCGTAACTGTTTCATGAAATCATATCCAACCACATTTATGGAAATCGGTGTAAATCCAGAAAACCTCGATTTACGTGCAAATACGTAAATCGCCTCGAAATGCGTGAAATCATTTAAATTCACCGATATCCAAAGTAAATCATTTAATCATAACCATAACAATCATAAAACAGTTATGCATGCATCGAATTTATAAAACCAATGTCCACTCACAGACCGTTTAACCGAGCGCCTCGATACGCGTGCCATAGGCCTTCCCGGGCCACCTCACTATCACCGGGACTCCCAATCCTGTTCAAATCAATTTAGAGGATCACTAACCTCATCATTAACATCCCATTCAAGTCCCGTAATTTTCCCGAATTTTTAAGTATTTTTAAACAGGATTTAAAACCTTCGGACATCCCGAACAATATCGAGACGGTGTCCGATCGACACGAAACCAATCCCAAAATGTTCGTTACATTGTATAGGACAAAAGTCATGTTGACCTTACCTCGAGATTCGTGCCCACGCGACGTCACGCGCCGCCGTGAGTGGCTGCGCGTGAAAGCCACGCGCCTGCTACAGTGACTGCTACAGTCACCACCTTCACCCGTTTGTCTGGTAAACGGGTCGAAAAGCCCGCGACAGGATCCGGTTCAATCTCACTCATTTCGACATCAATTCAATCCGTTCTTTCAACTGATCCCTTGTAATCAATCACCATTTAAGTTCTGTAAATCTAATTACACAAATTAGGGTATAAATCTCCACGACTCACGATTGATCCTCGACGGGTTTTCAAATCGGGTTTCACGATATAGTCCCTGGTTTCCAAATTAATTCATTCAGTTAGCATCGTGAGAGTGTAAGGGACATTTCTACAAGGTCAATTTGAGAATTACATACCTTAAACTTACTGAACCCAAGCTCGATTTCGAGCTGCCATGGAAGCTCAGTCCTCCCTCAATCCGACATGGTTTCCCGTCGTTTTTGCTGCAAAGCTTCACGTTTTGATCCCAGAAGACTCCAGCTAATCTCCATTTTGATCGACACAACCCAATTACTCCAATTCGAAATTCCCTCCAATTCCCCGAAACTTTGATTCCCAAATTACACCACCCCACTCAGTCCCCCGTGCTCTCCCTCAGCCAGAACCTTCCCCAAATTACCAATTAAACATTTGTGCAATCAATTGTGGAAGAGAGATTGGCAATGGCCAGAACCCAATCTCTCAATTTTGTTGTTCACGGTGAGGGAGGAATGATCAGAAATGGAAGGGGGAAAATGAGATGGACGGCTGTGATGCAATCTGGGGGTGGAATGGATGGTTCAGATCAAAAGCAGGGATTAAATTCTAGATTATTATGTAGTGGAAGCTTTTAGTATATAGTTTATGATTAGTGGATCAAGATCCAATCTAGCCGTCGGATGAGTGACACTTGTCACTCATCCAAGTGTCCTCCAACCACCATTTCAGAATAAAATAATCCACACAGTTACCGAGACGTAACTTCCCCGATTTCACGTTCCAGACCATAACTTCCTCGTACGAAGTCCGATTTCGGCGTGCCGCCTGTCGTTGGATTCGCATCGACGATACCTACGTAACGGTCCTTGGCCCTCGGCCATCGGACATCCCGGTCAAAAAGTCAACATTTGCCCATATATCGTCCAAATTACGAAAACGCCCCTGAACTTCCGTACATCATAACTTTCACCACGAACGTCGGAATCGAACGTGCCACCTGTCTATGAACTCGTGACGTCCCGAACTACGTCACGGTCATCGGTCAAAGTCCATTTGACCATCCGAATTAAAAGTCAACGTTTTGCCCACGCCCAGGGGCAAAACGGTCATTTTGCACAATTCGTCCGAAACGCTCAACTAATCCCAGATTAGTAAATCACAATTAAATATCATTAAATCCCGATATTCGGGACGGGTCGTTACAACCTTCCCTCCTTAAAGAATTTCGTCCTCGAAATTACCAATAACCTTATTCCACAACCACCACGTGGAAAACATTTCGACCACACATCTGTGTACACTTGTACACCCACATACTGGGACAACACCAGTCTCGCTTGTACCCAGACATCCCATCCCAGTCATACGTCATAATAGCAACAACACTCGACCACCTCGAGTGGAAATGATCACCTGATCCGCGATAAAATCGCCTAACCATTTAGCTGACTCCTTCAGCTAGATGGTTCCTTTCCATTATCAATAAATCCTTACATTTGCTCCCGTTGGGAGTCACCAAATCTCATTTGTCAGTCCATGCTGACACCATCAGTCAAACTGTCACCACTAAGCTTTACCACCCTAGTAAAGCCCCAACCGAGCGGTGAATCAATGACAACACCATGTACTACATCGCCCTTGATGTAGCGTAAGATCAACCACATGATCTCAATTCGCAGGGCAAGCCCATCCTGCGACATAAATAAATCTCAATGTCCATAATCGCCGACTCCCTCAGCGAACCGAGACGCTGGGAAATCACGGTGTGATCAAGTCACACAAGGCTTCACGTGGTTACTCTGACCACCAATTCACTCATCCTGAGTGTACGTATACCGTCAACTTACTCCATCAAGTGGTGTAACTGGAACACATTGAATACCAGCCCAGCAGTGAACACACATATCAATACCGGGGTTCCACTAGCCAACCATGGCTAAGAGCACCTGCTCACACAATCACTGAACCCGACAAAATCACTCTGCACAGCGCACAGTATCCAATGTCCAGTCCACAATACAGCCAAACAAATGATATCATATCCAATCAGATTACCAACACATTAGTTACACACCACTGGTACATCCCACGTACCGCCATTAGGCACCACTCAGCCTAACCAGTATCAATCATCGTACAACGTACCCTGTACGTACATCAGTCCATCAATCTGACTATAGCCACCCAGGTTATAGCCAAACACGTTCTAGTAATGGAGTACATTTGCCCAAACCAACATGAGACAAAACGAACTCCACCCGTCATCTAGTTCCAATTCCGAATCCGAATTCGCAATTTCGTAAGAAATCCCGAACCCGAACCCAACATCATATTTTTAACCCATTTCCAAATCCGAATCCGAAATCATTATTCCGTAAGCTAGCATTGGAATAACCATTCCGCACCCAAATCCAGTAATCCATTTTCGAGCTTCGCAATCGAATCCTGAATCGTCACCCAGAAATTCGATTCCAAAACCCAAAATCTCGTTTACGTCCATCAAGACGTAACGTAACCAAATCTATCGGTTGCCTCTCCAAAACACTCGATTGACTTCATAGGGAAGCCAATCCCAAAATCCACACGTCAAAGGTTGACAAAATCCGACCACATCGGAAACCTACTCAACCGAGTAACAACCATATGGACTCACTCCGAAAAGAAGTTCAGTCCCGTCATTAACGACTCACGTACCAAGGTAAGAGTGATAAACTCTCCACCCATCTGGATCATCAAGATCACAATCCATATCCATCGCTATGTCACCCGACAAGTAACATCACGATCCTAGATCGTCACATCGACCAAAGTCGACAACATCTCAAATCAGATCCACCTAGGATCCACGCATGCCCACGCAGTTAACAATCCATCTGAAAGCTGATCATAGGGTCTTACACCCTCAGTTGAATCCTTCGCCAAATTTCCCTTGGTGGAAAGATGACCTCGCATTTCACCACCAAATCCAAATTCATACTCAACTTCTTGTGTCCAATGACCCCAAGCCAAACATGGGTCCACCAACCAATACACACTCAACGTACTGGTAGCAACAATCATCATCTGCCACGGCAGGAAATAAGAAGTCAACCCCAAAGACTTCGGAATACCAATCACCGGTGTAGAAACGAGCACTCCTCTCGTCTCCCAATCACAACTCTCCCCGACACGGGAGTTCCAACCATGTTGGGAACAGACATGCTCCCAATGAGATGTCAAGTCCAACCGCTGGACTGCCCACGTCCATACCTCACTTGGACCACCACGTGTCCAAAATCAATTTATTACTCGGACCTCACGTCCGTCAATAATCATGTATGCACACACCCCGATTCCGAACGGGATATCCACAAATCTGCCTGGATGTGCATACCCAACTGCCTTCGTCTCACATCACAACCTAAACAGGTTCAATCCTCAGGTTCCAAGTGATTCACAATCACAAAATACCACGAATGGTTTCCCCGACTTTTCCAATTTCAATAATTTCCTTGTATTTCCTGGGGATATAAGAAGTATACCAACATACCAATCTCGGAGTTGACAACAACTCCCCAAATCCACCAATACACCTGACATAGGGAACAGCATCCCAAGATTCCCCAACTTTCAATCATACCATTATATCCGTTCATCACTTGTCGTCATATATCTGTTAGGACTTATCCCAACACGACACAACCTCCACTGGATCCCATCCAGTCCAAGACTCAACCACCACTGAGTCGCATATACCAATCATCGGTCCATTATGACAGAGTCACACCCCAACTGGTGGCTCATTGTCAACACAATTTCTGACACCAGCACCAGCGCTAGTACCAGCACCATCGCACCATCATCAACACTAGTATCAGCACACAGGCATCCATACCAGTATTGGCATAAAGGTATCACCATACCGACATCCATACATAGCACACGAACATCCATGCTAGCACACAGTGTGCAAAGTTGTTACCCTGGATCTCCGTTCATTACGAACGACGATCCCGTAACACCACTCGTACCCCACGACTATGGGTACCTCCAATTTGACCACTGGCACATCAGGATAATGGACGTTCCCTGAACATCCCCAAGTATTAAAACCACACTAAATACCCTCGATAGCCAGTCATCTCGACACAACTGTCGACCAACAGTCATCGTTGTCAAGATCCGTATCCACACATCACACTACTATTCAATCCAACACGGGATTCCATATTTTATCTCATAACCGCATCCGTGGATCGAATCCCATAATCCAGACTAGACTCACTAGAGTCATCCACATGGTCATCCATGACCTCAGTCGCTCGTCGCAGCACAAGTTCTCACTTAAGGTTCACCTTCCGGTCCATCAATTATAAATTAGGGTTCCAAAATCACACCCTAGGGTTCACCGAACCCAACTGCCTTCTGCAGTAAAATCCACAACCTGACCGACTCTGCGGTCCTAACATCGTATAGACGTCCAATTCAATCCAATCGTCAACTCAACGTGGGTTCCACCACGAAGGTCATCGGCTAACTCCGATGCACCAACACCCCGTACACTAGCCAACACTACTAGGGTCCAAAACTTAGACCAATACTCAACTGAGTTTCGCATTTCCAATACATTATTCAAATGGGGTTCCCTGAACCCGGCTGTGCCCAGTGGCACAACAATCCATCATCACATGACCGAACCGACGGTCCCACATTACCAGTTAATCGTATACAACCCCACTTGGGTTGAATCGCATAAATGCACGGCGTATCGGGCCAACACACCCAATCTACCAAAACTATCTATCAGGTTGACAACGGAACAGCAGCCCAAAGAGACATCACACCCTCGACCTTCGCGCACAAAAAGAGCAAAACCTGCTCTGATACCACTTGACACGACCCATCCCAATCCCCCCGGGATTACCATGGAATGTGACGTGCTCCCGTCTGACAAGAGGCGCCAGACAAGGGATAATCGATTGCCATTGCCCAAACGGGCTTCCAGAGTGCGTAAGGATCGATGGAGGAGGTGTGCGATGCTCAAGTCTCTGCTGCAGTCGTATCCGGAATCAACCTGAAGGGCATTGAAAACAAAAGCTGTGAGTGGACGAAAATAAACAAGTCTGTTTCAAACATTTATAAGACATTTATGCCCCTCAGTAAAATCATATGCATGCACCAAAACCAATAATTCCATAATTATTTAGAAATAACCATTAGGGCCTTAGCCCGGAAACCAAAGCATAGTTTCAATTTCCAAAGGTAAATCCAAGAGTTATTTCATAAATCCAGTAATATGAACCATAAGGCATATAAACCATAACCCTTATTTTAGCCACTGCACTATACACTCCAATCCGACATCCCTGATGTCTGACGTCCCTGACGTCAATAAGGTCACAATCACAAGGCTACGCGTGCCACTCGGGTCTCAATTTTCCGAGTTAAATCCCCGAACCCCGTTCGGGTACAGCATCCCCGATGCTTAGCGTCATAGACGCTGGACGTTCTAGACGTCCATGACCTCTCCGGGGTACCTCATCCGGAGGAGACAGTATCATATGAATGGATCTATACAGTGCAGTACCAAATACATTTTATTGATATCCACATGCAAGCATATATATACATAGATAGAATCCAAACCAATCATTAAGTTTCATCAGACGGGTCTCAAGCCCAAATACCGTGAAACATGCCATAACCAGATTTTCCATATCATCAAAACCACTATTGTTTTTAGCATGTGAATATATATAAAATGTAAACCAGAAAACATTTATTCAATTCCGTTTTAGGGTCCCCGACCCGCAAACACATGTAGAAGTCAACTGGGCCCCTGGCCCGATTTCATAAGTTAACTGGGCCCCTGGCCCGATTCATTAATTAACTGGGCCCCTGGCCCGATTCCATTTATCAAATCCGTAACTGTTTCATGAAATCATATCCAACCACATTTATGGAAATCGGTGTAAATCCAGAAAACCTCGATTTACGTGCAAATACGTAAATCGCCTCGAAATGCGTGAAATCATTTAAATTCACCGATATCCAAAGTAAATCATTTAATCATAACCATAACAATCATAAAACAGTTATGCATGCATCGAATTTATAAAACCAATGTCCACTCACAGACCGTTTAACCGAGCGCCTCGATACGCGTGCCATAGGCCTTCCCGGGCCACCTCACTATCATCGGGACTCCCAATCCTGTTCAAATCAATTTAGAGGATCACTAACCTCATCATTAACATCCCATTCAAGTCCCGTAATTTTCCCGAATTTTTAAGTATTTTTAAACTGGATTTAAAACCTTCGGACATCCCGAACAATATCGAGACGGTGTCCGATCGACACGAAACCAATCCCAAAATGTTCGTTACATTGTATAGGACAAAAGTCATGTTGACCTTACCTCGAGATTCGTGCCCACGCGCCGTCACGCGCCGCCGTGAGTGGCTGCGCGTGAAAGCCACGCGCCTGCTACAGTTACTGCTACAGTCACCACCTTCACCCGTTTGTCTGGTAAACGGGTCGAAAAGCCCGCGACAGGATCCGGTTCAATCTCACTCATTTCGACATCAATTCAATCCGTTCTTTCAACTGATCCCTTGTAATCAATCACCATTTAAGTTCTGTAAATCTAATTACACAAATTAGGGTATAAATCTCCACGACTCACGATTGATCCTCGACGGGTTTTCAAATCGGGTTTCACGATATAGTCCCTGGTTTCCAAATTAATTCATTCAGTTAGCATCGTGAGAGTGTAAGGGACATTTCTACAAGGTCAATTTGAGAATTACATACCTTAAACTTACTGAACCCAAGCTCGATTTCGAGCTGCCATGGAAGCTCAGTCCTCCCTCAATCCGACATGGTTTCCCGTCGTTTTTGCTGCAAAGCTTCACGTTTTGATCCCAGAAGACTCCAGCTAATCTCCATTTTGATCGACACAACCCAATTACTCCAATTCGAAATTCCCTCCAATTCCCCGAAACTTTGATTCCCAAATTACACCACCCCACTCAGTCCCCCGTGCTCTCCCTCAGCCAGAACCTTCCCCAAATCACCAATTAAACATTTGTGCAATCAATTGTGGAAGAGAGATTGGCAATGGCCAGAACCCAATCTCTCAATTTTGTTGTTCACGGTGAGGGAGGAATGATCAGAAATGGAAGGGGGAAAATGAGATGGACGGCTGTGATGCAATCTGGGGGTGGAATGGATGGTTCAGATCAAAAGCAGGGATTAAATTCTAGATTATTATGTAGTGGAAGCTTTTAGTATATAGTTTATGATTAGTGGATCAAGATCCAATCTAGCCGTCGGATGAGTGACACTTGTCACTCATCCAAGTGTCCTCCAACCACCATTTCAGAATAAAATAATCCACACAGTTACCGAGACGTAACTTCCCCGATTTCACGTTCCAGACCATAACTTCCTCGTACGAAGTCCGATTTCGGCGTGCCGCCTGTCGTTGGATTCGCATCGACGATACCTACGTAACGGTCCTTGGCCCTCGGCCATCGGACATCCCGGTCAAAAAGTCAACATTTGCCCATATATCGTCCAAATTACGAAAACGCCCCTGAACTTCCGTACATCATAACTTTCACCACGAACGTCGGAATCGAACGTGCCACCTGTCTATGAACTCGTGACGTCCCGAACTACGTCACGGTCATCGGTCAAAGTCCATTTGACCATCCGAATTAAAAGTCAACGTTTTGCCCACGCCCAGGGGCAAAACGGTCATTTTGCACAATTCGTCCGAAACGCTCAACTAATCCCAGATTAGTAAATCACAATTAAATATCATTAAATCCCGATATTCGGGACGAGTCGTTACATGTGATTTCTGGGTATAAGGATGGAGTTCCGGATTTGGGTTCGGAATGTCGGTTCGGAACGCCGGAAGGGCTTCGAACCGGGGATTTCAAATTCGAGTTTGGCGATAGATTTCGAATTTGTTTTACACTGGATATGGATTGGATTTGCTGGATCTGGATATTGGGTTTAAAGATCCGGATACTGATTTGACGGGGGACGGGCCCAGATTGAGTTTAAAGACTCGGGAGTTTAAAGACTCGGATATGTTGATATTACCCCCATAGGCCTTTTGAGTTTAAAGACTCGGGAGTTTAAAGACTCGGATTTCATTTAAGGCCTGATTGAGTTTAAAGACTCGGATAGGTCCAGCAGGTTTGATCGGAAATGATGATTTGATGCTGATGCTATGATTTCTATATCCGTTTTACAGTGTATCTGTTTCTTATGATATTTTATAGTGTTTCTGTTTCTTATGATGTTTCTTGGTTTAGAATTATTTAATCACTAAGTTAGACATGTGATTTCTATAACGGAGGGAACAAAATGTTCTAGTTTCTTAGCGTTGATTTGAAAATAAACGGTTTTCAAACTTTCATTTTTTTCTTTTAGTCCACTCACATCTTTTGGTTTTAAAATTTCCCTCCAGGTCGTGGTGATAGCGCTGGGGTGAACGTTGAGGCAGATATCGAGGCATAGAGCTTCTGACGTTCTTCCGTTGCGAGACTATCATTGTAGGACTTTTGTGCCCATTTTGTAGAACTATGCTCTGACTGACTGTTGTATATATTTTACTCCTTCGTCTGATAGTTATGCTTATAGTTGTATGAAGGTTGTTTTTGGTACTGTAAGTGTGATTGTCAGACGGGAGCAGGGTTCGTCCCGGGTATCGAGACAATATTTGGGACGGGTCCTGACAATAGGCTATGTCAGGCCTTGTAAAGGTCAGGTACTGCAAACAACCCACCAGACTTCAAAAATAAGACACCTCTTCATCATTCAACCTGTGACCTGTGTCCTTGAGTAACTTCACACCAACCTGACTTGGGGTAAACTGAGTGTTGCAACCTGTCATGACAGCCCTTTCCACCACGTCCTTTGCATACTTGGACTGAGACAGAAACAGGTCTCCATTAGGCATGTACCTGATCTCCAGACCCAAGAAGTAATGAAGGGGACCGAGATCTGTCATTTCAAATTCCTGCTGAAGGGCAGACTTTACCTCTTGAATTAGGGACTGATTGTTCCCAGTGATGCTAATGTCATCGACATATAGCAGCAAGTAAATACAGGAACCAGCTACTGACTTAATGAACAAGCTAGGATCAGCATAGGAGGTATGAAAGCCTAAAGTGGGAAGAAAACTGGTAAACCTTTCATTCCAGGCCCTAGGCGCCTGTTTCAACCCATAGAGAGACTTGGCAAGTTTGCAAACATGAGTAGGATGATGTGGATCAGTGAACCCACCAGGCTGAGTCATATAGACTTCCTCATGTAAGTATCCATTTAAGAAGGCATTCTTTACATCCAACTGGTGTAATTTCCACCCAAAATGAGCAGCAAGTCCCAAAACCAATCGAACAGTAGTATGCCTGACAACTGGGGAGAAAGTTTCATCATAATCGATTCCTTGAGCTTGACTGAACCCCCTAGCCACTAATCTGGCTTTGTGCCTAGCAACTGTGCCATCTGCATGTTTCTTAAGCTTAAAAATCCACTTACAGCTAACAACATTCTTGTTCAGAGGTAGAGGTACCAGGGTCCATGTTTTCTGAGAGATTAAGGCCTGCATTTCACACTACATTGTTGCATTCCATTCGGGACATTGAAGAGCATCCTTAAAGGAATGAGGTTCTGTGAGGGCAGGATCAAGGGATGGATGAGAGTGCACTGCAAGCAAACATTTGGGTTTGAAGATGCCCCTTTTAGCCCTGGTAAGCAAGGGATGAGTGTTGGAGTCCGCAGTAGATAGGCCTGCTACTGGATGCAGGATGTTAGACTCAGAAATGGGGTTAGATTGATTCTTGGTACCTGGAGCATCAATCACAACAGAGAGACCTTCTCCTGGGGTAGTAGTAACAGATACAGCACCTGTGGACTCCCCAAAATGAATGGCAGTGTCACTTGTGGGAGAGAAGGCACTGGGATAAACTATCAAGTTTGGTCCAGGAGGATCATTCAAGTGCTCACCAAGGGGAGGATCAATTGCCTGAGGGTCAGTAGATGAAGGAACTCCAGAATCAGGCACAGAAGAAGAAATAGGAGTATGAACAGAAACAGCTGATGTGGTGGTAATAGGAGTAGACTGGAACTCATCAGGCAAGGATGCAGACACATCAGAGGAAGGATGAGAGGAAGATAAAACAGGCACCACAGTTGCAGGACCAGTAGTTCTAGTGACCCCAAGAATGTGTGCATCAACAGGATCAGAAGGGACCTCAGAATGTGCTGATTCAGAATTTTCAGAAGAGACCTGTGTAGGTGTTGGGAACACTGAAGGAGGAGGAAAAAGAGCAAAGTGTGAGGGCTGAGATTGAACCACAGAACTGGGAGTTGGAGAAGGTGTTTTTGAGGATGAAAGAGTAAAAGGGAAACTGTTCTCATCAAAGACAACATGCCTCGAAATAATCAGCCTTTCTGATTGTGGATGATAGCAGATGAATCCTTTGTACCCTAGAGCAAAACCAACAAATCACATTGATCTGACTTGGCCATCAATTTGTGAGAATTGTATTGAGTTAGAAGTGGATAACAAGCACAACCAAACACCTTGATAGCATCTAACCCAGGAAGGACCTTATACAGTTTCTCATAGGGAGATTTCATCTTTAGTGTGTCAGTGGGCATCCTGTTGATCAGGAAAATGGCCAAAGCACAGGCATGGTACCAAAATTTATCTGGTAGGGAGGCTTGCTTGATCATGGTGACTGCTGTCTCTCTGATATGCATGTTCTTTCGTTCAGAAATCCCATTCTGTTGAGGGGTATAAGGACAAGAAACGTGATGAAGAACACCCTTCTCATTTAGGAAATTCTTAAATGCCAGGCTCATGAATTCTCCACCACCGTCTGATCTTAAGCACTTAATAAAGACAAGAAATTGATTGAACACATAGGCAAAGAAATTCTTGAAATGACTAAACACTTCACTTTTATTGATCATGGGAAACATCCATGTATATCTTGTACAATCATCAATGAAAAGTACAAAATACCTGAACCCCTCTATAGAAGCTTGAGGTGCAGGACCCCAAACATCAGAGTGAACTAAAGCAAAAGGTTCAGTAGCTCTAGATTTAGACACTGGAAAAGGAAGTTTGGTGAACTTGCCTTTGATACAAGCTTGACACAAGGGAGAAGGTGGACAGGACTTATTTTTGTATAAGAGACAGGATTTCTGCAACATAGACCTAGTAATATCATTAGACGGATGTCCCAATCGTTTATGCCAAAGTTCATGGTGAACTTGTTTCCCAAGGAAAGCAGAATGCTGCAACTGGAGCTTATCCTGCTGTGAGGCATTTTGTTGAAGGCATGGAAGTGGATAGAGCCCTTCTCTACTGAATCCTCTGAACAGAACCTTGCCCTGCAGTTTGTCCTGCACAATGCACTCAAACTCATCAAGGATAACCCTGCAGTTGTTGTGTTTACAGAGCTGATGAACAGATAGCAGATTTGCTTTGAGTTTAGGAATTAGCAAGATATTGGACAAGGCTAATATTCCCAAAGAGGAGTTACCACGGTGTGTAATAGGCAAATTGTCACCATTTCCAACAGTCACAGTGTCAGTAGTAGGGTAGGATGTGACATTATGAAGTAACTGAATGTCACTGGTCATGTGACTAGAAGCTCCAGAATCTGCAAGCCAATAGGGTGCAGTTGGGCTGCCAGAGGAACTGATATTGCCAGAAGCCACCATTGCATGGTTACCAGCAAAAGAAACACTATTACCATCTGTTGCAGTGTTGCTTAGTGTAGGAGAGGGGTGACTTGTAGGCTGCCCATTCAGATCAGAAGGCCCAAAAACAGTACCAGAGGACCCAAACTGAGTACCAAACTGAGTACCAGTAGTGTTATTTATGTTGTGAAAACTGTGATGAGTTGTGGGGTTGAAACTAGGTCTGTTTGTGAAGAAACCAGACTGATTTCTTGGAGTAGAGGCACCACCACGGGAATTTGGGAAACTAATCAGGTGATAGCACCTGTCTGCTGTGTGATATTTCCTGCCACAATACTGACATTCAACACCACTGTTACCTCTTCCTGTTCCAGCAGCCCTACCATTGACATCAAAGGCTTGCAGTTTATTACAGGTCTTGGCACAATGCCCTATCTTATTGCACAACTGACAAGCACTAGAATATTGACCAAAACTAGAACTTCCTCTTCCTCCTGCACTGTTTTCTCTTCCCTCAAACTGACCTCTTCCACCTCTTCCAGCAGCAAAGAATGCTGGGTGACTGTGGTTTATTCCACCATCAAAGTATGTTGGAAGTACTTGACTCCCAAAACCATCACCTGTATAGGCAGGGAAGTTCAAGGGATATGGAGGCATGTGAATAAACTGTGAGTGGGAGGACAAGGGTGCTGAAGAAATAGGCTGCATGTGCTGAGAGGGTTGCTAAGTAGACCCAGTAGATTGGGAGGTGGGCATTCCCAAAGAAGGGGCTGATGAAACAGGAGGCATACTGAAAATACTGGAGGGACCAGAAACAGCCTGAGGGGTCAGTGAAGTGTTAGCAACCATAGCAGTCAGATTATGCATGGTAGTGAATTGAGAGGCTTGCTCCAGGTCATATTCTGCTGCCTTGAGCAAAGTTTTGAGATTAATCATAGAACAGGTGGCCAGGGTCCTAATGATAGTTTTGATGGCAGTGAACTCTGGTGGAAGGCCTTCAAGAACAGTGACTACAACATCATCATCATCTAAGATTACTCCCACGGTTGCAAGGGCATCTCTTGCAGTTTTGATTTTTTCCAAATAAATTTCAATAGAATCATGCCCTTTCTTAATCCTTTGCAGATTGTCTTTGAGTTGAAGAATGTTTTGCTTATTCGAATCAGCAAACTTTGACTTCAGTCCTGACCACATGGCTGCAGCAGACTGACTTCCCACAACACAGGACATGGCTCTAGGACTCGGGGTTTGTCCTATCATATTGATAATGTTCTGATCTTGACCCTTCCATTTAACAAAAGCATCATTTAAAATCTTGGTGACACCATCTTCAGAAAGGACAAACTCTGGGGGACACTTAGTGGTACCATCAACAAAGCTAAGCAAATGTAAGCCTCCCAAAAAAGATTCCATTCGAAAAAGCCAGGTAGAATAATTGGACTCATCAAGCATGATATTTGGAAGGAAAAAGGGGGCATTTTGAGAACTAGATCCAAGAACGTGAGACTGAGAATTAGACATTCTTGAACTGTCTACACTTCTTTACTCTAATTATTTTCCCACAACCTGATTTTGGCAACAACTATCAAATTCCCGCAACCTGAGTTTGACTACGACCTCTTAGAATTTCGTACTGATACTTGAACTGAGACACTGATCATACTCCACGCAATTAACCAAATCTTGCACAATCAACACCAGACTTCAACAGATGACTTAATGTAACAGCACATCGAACAATTTATCAAGAACGAGATTACTACTGGAATTCAAGCAACAACAACGATTTTTGTTTTTATCAACAGGAGGAACAAGACTACGATTGACAAAGATGCAGAAAACAGAAGGAAGAACACAATTTGAGAGGAACTTAGCTATGGCAGAGACGAGCACAGGATTGAAGAACAAGCTCAGAATTGATATGCATCTCACGGTTGATGGATGACCACGGCTCCGATATGGTGCTGCGCAGAGGATTCCTCCAAGATGAGATTAAGGATGCCGAAGCTCTGATACCATAAAAACCTAGGGGAGAATTAGTGAAAAACCAGATGAAGGTTGAGAGAGGAAGAAAGGAGAACACTATTGTATTGAAGAGAAATGAATCGTCACACTCCATCTAGCAAGTTAGCCGTGTATATTAGTTACAAAGACTGGAAAAACAGAAAACTGACATAGCCAATGAGCTTGTGACACCTGGCTCTTCTTCACAGCTCAATGACAGCTGGAAATTAACCTCCATAACGAACTCTATAACCATCTAACTGTCCTAACATGTATAGCTACTGATCGAGGATTGCCATCTCGATATTCATTGCATGCCCAAATGGAAATTAAAACTCAATAAGGCGGCTCAATTCCTATTCCATGGTAGATCAACTCGATCTCAGTTACAAATAGGATTAATTTAATAAGCAAGAAGCCCAATCCAAATAACAATTTATTTATACTCATCATCATTGTCGCCATCTTCACACATATAATGAATCAAAACCCTAACAAATCTATTCAATTCAACAAAAACAACCCTTGATAAAATTGACTGTCTAAGAAATCTGAAAAATCCCAAATAAAAAGCAGTAACACAATAAGCCTAAAACTATCGTAGATCAGAAATTCCCAAATAAAACAAAGTGAAGTAAGAGAAATAAAGAGTCATTTTGTTCAAAACCAGAAAGTGAAAAGAGTTGAACTTGAAAGTTTACTTGCTGAAAAGAGTTGAGCCTGGAAAAAGGAAAAACACCCATTAGAAATCAACAACCAAAAGAGAAAACAATCAACTTGGATTAAAAAGGAAGAGGCTAAAAAGGAGATGGTTGTTGGTAATTTTACTAGAGATGTCGGCGATGCAGTAAATGAGGAGACCTACACCATCACATGGACCCTTTTGATTCTTATGGCCGATAATAGTGGCTACGGTGACGTAGAGGAAGATGAGATTGGCTATAAACTCGGCGATGATGGCAGGTGTCACTTAGCGAAGCTGACTGTGGGTCGACTGGAAGAGACGAGAGCAAGAAGGAGAAGAAGGGAAGCAAGGAGGGAGCGAAACCGAGAAATAGAACTCGCAACTTCTTTGTTTTTCTTTTCCGGGTAAGGGTACTCGCGGGATACCCATACCCTACCCATCAAAGAATAGGTAAATTTTTACCTATCAAAATATTTGTCCATAGAACTAATACCTATGGATACCAAAGCCCACGAGTAATTATGCCCATCATGCAGGTACATTGAGAAAGGGTATATAAAACATATGTAGATATTGATAAATTATGTACTTATTCTCTTTTCACTCTTTTCATTTCCTATAAAAATTTGTTATATTAGGTTCAAAATCATTTTTATACAAATAATTCAACAAGACTGAAGATTTCTTTAGTCATTTATTTATACAATTAAAAATATGGTTTCTATGTCAAATTCTTATTAGTTAATAAAATCATCTAAAAAAAAATTTAGAAAATAAATGGTGTTATCATATGTATAAGACACGTATATTCACTAAATGTAAATTAAGGTGGGAACAAGTAGCAAGTGTTTTCGCCGGAAGGGTCTTTTCCTTTGCTTGTGCAAGTGACTCTGCTCTGCCTGTACTCCTCGATAGCTAGGTTCAATATTAAAAAGGAAATACAAATGTTAAATGAAACACGAGTACAACGTTCTCCAAAAAAAAAAATCATTATGTGTGTTTTGTTAATGAGTAAATCTTTAAAATAGAGTAAACTCACTTATATTAAATAAAATCTAAAACAATAATTTATGAAAAATAATGTAAACCATGTAATGAAGAGGTTAATTAGTTAGTTCTCCAATAAGTAGCTAATAAGCAAATACTCTCAAATCTTTTTTTTTTTTTTTTAAATAACGTACCACTAATATGAAAGAATCAAACATCATGAGTTGTTAGATATTCTTCTAAAAATCATTATGTCTTCTATGATGTGCCATTATTTTTCTAGTGACACACTCACTAATAAGGTTAAACCATATATTTAATGCTGTTTGTTGGAGAGGTCCTGGTCGCTTATATATGAAGGGCAATAATTGAACCAAGAAGAATGGCCCAAAAATCCATGGACTTATGAGAGTCCGATAAGCCCGATGGACAAAAGCCTAGCCCGACCCGCTATGGGCCGTGGACCGGCCCGGTCCGAGAGTTATCGAGCTGGGCTTGGGCTTATGGTGTTCAAACCCGATAGAGCCGAGCCCGATAAAGCCCGGTAAGTCCAGCCCGACCCGCCCGTAATAAATCCGGCCCATAAGCCCGAAAATATAAAATACTTATTATTTAAAAATTAATACTCAACTCATTCTTAATACTAATATTTCAACCCAAACTCAAATCTCAGCCCCAAGTCCACCTAATTTATTTTTAAAAACTCAATACCCAATACCGAATACAAACCATAATCACTCATCCACCTATTTAATAGGCCCAACGTTTTTGCACACTTGAGTATTTTATTTTAACGAGGACACGTTTTTGCACCCTTAAATATTTTTTTTCATTATTAATATTTTTTTTCATGCATATATTTTTTTGTAACTTTAAAATTTGAAACATAGTTTATTGCAAAAACCCACGTAAGCCCGATCCAAGTGGGCTTAATAGGCCCGACCCGAAAAGCCCGATATAAACCTGGCCCGATAAAAGCTCGTGGGCTCTTTTTTATATCATTAAGCCCGCCCAACCCGGCCCGCAAATTTAAAAATTATTTAATAAGCTCGGTCCGGTCCAGCCCAATGCCGAGGGCTAGGATAAACAGTTACCATTTTTTTGAATTTTACTCTAATTTTATTAATCGTCTTTAAACTTTAATATTAGAATATGTCGTCTTTAAATTTTGCCCAAATATGCAATCATGATTCTTCCATTCATTTTTTAGCGTATTATATTAAAAGTAAGGGTAGACATGTATTAGAAATTATTTCTTTTTAAAAAATGCTTTTATCAATGGGTAATTTTTTTTTAGAATTTATTGGTGAAGCTGTGTTGAAGCTGTGTAACATTGGTCCACGCCCCTTATTAGCTTTATTATAATAACGATAATAGAGATAAAATATTTGGAGAACTGTAAAGAGATGCTGCCAAAATTTCTATTGATCAAAACTTTATCTCGTAGATTACAAACCGAACAGTATAGAATATACACTCTCAAATGGGATAGGACCACAACATAGAAGTGATAAGGAGACGATCGGCTTTTGATACTCACTTGTTGGACCATTAGGCAACAATGATAACTTAATTACTTACATTTTCTATAAAGCATGTATAATGGATAGACGTTAGATGCATATGGTTGATAGATCTGGGGATCAATATATGGACGAGATCAACAGCTTCATTAATTTTCGTAATCATTGCACTAATGAGAGACGTATAACTTGTCAATGTCCTAAATGTAATAACTGCAGTCGGATGTCGTTGAATGAGATCCAATATCATTTGGATCAAAAAAGGGATCATGTGCAACTAAACTAATTGGTTCTATCATGGCGAAGAAATCCTTACTGAATCGACATCTTCGGTTCCCAGGTCTCATAGAGAAGAAAGTACTTTGGATGAACAATATAATAATAATAAAGTCATTAAGATATTAACCGGTATTTTTTTTCTCCCGCATTGATTATATGGATGGTGAAGCACCCAAATTTCAACCCGAAGATTTTGAACTCCATTACAAGAGATTATTGAAAGAAGCTCACCGTTAATTGTACAAGTTGTAAATCTTTTTCAATTCCAAAGGGCAGTTGTGGAGTTTATGCGCATGAAAATTGATTATAATCAAACGAATAAGTATTTTGATCACACAATGGATATCATAATTCGAATGCTCCCTTAAGAAAATCAGCTCCCTAAAGATCATTATAAATCGAAGAAATTGTTGAACGGTCTCTATTTAGGGTATGTCAAAATCCATACATGCAAAAAAAATGCAATATTTTATTGTGAATTCAAGCAGCTTGATAAATGCCCCGTATGTAATTAGCCCAAGTTGTAATATGTGGCACAAAGCCTCAACTACAATGATTCTACATGTCTAACACAGCCCGTGATATAAGATGACAAAAAGATGAGAGCATTGATGATGATACATTGAGGAATCCAGTTGATGGAGAGACTTGGAAGAAATTCGATAAGATGGATCCTAATTTTGCTACTGATGCAGAAGGTTAAGAGAAAAAAAAAATTAAAAAAAAAAAAAAAAAAAAACTCCATCAGGAAGGGAAGGCACTCTAACTGATTGCCACCCCTCAAAGTTTAGAAAAATCTCAAGCGTTGTGTAATAAAAGGAACTGCTCAAAAATAACATCAGCTTCCCTCATTCTATACGGAAAAGTTTCTTCAATTTCACAACCAGCTTCCACTCTTCAATTGACAGCTCATCCTGAAAATTTAAACTTACAATTATAAACCGATGATGGTTCATTGTCTGAAAACTAACCTGTACATGAAACGAAATGTAAGCTTACTCGATAATTCTCTTTTAGTATATCAATTGACCTCCTTGTGATGTGACTGACGAGTTCATCTTCAATTTCAAAGTGTCTGCCGAACATCTTCTGCTGCTCATCAGAATTCGCTCCAACAATCTGCGAAAACACAACAGAAAGACTGCAATAAGCACCATAATCGTTAAAGTATACTTCAACTGAGACAGGACAAAATCAGAAAAACCTCAATGGACACTAATGGTGCCAATGAAAGGTATTACAGACCTCGGGATTAGATAGGAGAGTTTTTACTGATTCTAAAAGTTCCAAAACTCCTCCACTTAGTACTACAGTCTAGTGGTATTCGTTTCCACATATTTATGTGGTAAGTCTCGGGTTCGACTCTCTTAAAGGGTGAGCCCGATACCCAATGTGTATAATATAATCCCCATCCCCCATATCATCAGAAAAACCCCAAAATATCAAAATTCCTTTCTGTCCCATGGAAAATTGACTTAACAATGGCAGACGCGTTCCCCAATCAATAGGCGTGACCATGAACATCCAAAGCAGAACTTATGTAACGGTTACCTAAACATCAACATTCCACTATTCATAAATAAAAAGATAAGCCATCATTCTTGACAGGACAACTACAAAGATTTACCCACAAATAGAATAGCAACAACTACAGCATTACTTGCAAGTTGCAACTCGTGTCAGTGCAAGTGTGTACGTATATATGGATGAGAAATGTTATCATACCTTAATGGCAACCTGTAGCCCCTTCTTTGCTGTATCAACTGGTTTGTGGTTATTTTCAATGGACGCAATGCGGCCAATAGTAATAAAATCCCTTTGAGGTATACAAATTGGAGTCCCAACCTGCATAAAGAAAACAAACTATAAGATAGCTAGATTGAATTAACAAAATATTTAATTAATATTATTATAGAGCACTTCAAAAAATAACAAACAAATAAAGTCACTGAGTTATATAGACCACAAAACATAGTCCACAGCGTTGAAAAGTGAAGAAAAAAACAGACATAACAGAGCGGAACCCATTAACATTAAGCCAAATACTCTCATGAGTTAACTCTAAAGTGTATGTGAATTCACAAAAAATGTTGCACATGATAGATGACGAGAAACCTTCACAAAAATACCACTACTTAATCCAAACTAGTGGGGGGAAATTAAAAGGGATTCCCCATCGAAGTGTTACATCCATAACAGCGCCAAATAGGGGAAGGCATTCAGCAGATGCCCAAGGAACACTGACGGCTCTTTTAGAAAAATTGTCTCCATCACCTAAGTTACCATTAAAAACTCTACAAATTCATTGGGTAAAAATTAGACTACCCTACTAATAGGCGAAAAATCCACTTCTAAACCCATGCCAGCGAGTGTAATGAAAAAGTTTCCCCAATCAAGAGTTGGATCCTTAGCAACTACAAAGAAAGAAAGATATTAGGCGGGTGCCAAGAAAAAAATCCCAGCTTTCTTTAGAAAAACAATTTCCACCACCTGACTTACATTTTCAACAATTCGACTAACTCATTAGGCAAAATTTACAGTACCCTTCTCCTTGAGGCAGTTCTCAGCATTGAGTCTCTGCTCTATCACAAGTGCCTGATTTTTCAAATGTATTTTTCCAAGCAAAGAGAATAAGAAGTACAAAGAAAAATGAGAAAGAAAAGAAAAACTAAGATGGTAGAACTTAACACTCTTGATAAAGAGTACTCCGAGAACGTATGCATGTGTCATGCCATGATAAACTAAAAACCTACACATTATATCTCAATAAAGAGAAAAAGGTCAACTAAATGTAGCCTATATAATTTTACCTTCGCAATGCCTTCGAGAACATCAACCCCCAATACAATTGGATCCTTCTTGTTGAAAACACAGTTGGGTAAAATCTTGAGTACACAGGGAAAGACAGCTTCATCAGCAGATTCCTTCTTCTTTTCCTCCTTGAGATTGTCAATATAGGCCTTAAATTGATCAAATAAATGATAGATGATATCAGCAATAAAAATCTTCACGCCTAAGTCATCTGCTATTTCCCGGGCCTCTGGTGTCACTTTGACATCAAACGCCAAGATGGTGGCGAACTCCTTTCTCTTTTCGAGCATTACACTAGCTTTCATGACATCCTTTTTATGTACAGGGCCTATGCTAATACCACTAACTGGAATGTTAACATCTGGGGTCTTCAAAAATTCTAGCAATGCTTCCAAGGATCCTAGAGTAGATGCTTGTACGCAAACTCCCTCACCACTCTTGTCAATCCTGTTCATAACTGACTTCATGTCCTCCATGGCTGCATCCTTGACCTCATCCAAGTCATCACGAGGCCCTACCACATAAAGAGCAGTTCCGGCAATAGCATGTTCAAGACCCTGCATAAAAAAAACATCAAACATAAAACAAAAAATCCCGAAACAGGATTCCACTTGCAACCATCCTACAATAAGTATAATTGGACTGTCCTTGATTTAAAACTAGAATTACCTGTGCTGTGATCTTGATACCCTGTGCAGCCTTGATTTCACTGTGATGCAGATATGTCCCCTGAAATAATGAACCATAGGATCATAATCTGATGCGATGATCTTGCATTGTCTCAAATACTAATAGCTCATACAACGCATGAGAAAACAATTTAACTTTTGGAGCTAATCCAGTTGATAACCAATGAATTGGCAACAAATATTCAGGCAATGCGGGTGTAAAATATTACTTATACACTTCTCTCTCAAACCAAAAAAAAAAACTAAGCAATTGTGACTTCGACTTCATTTGAAGGAGAAAAAGGTCAATCTTGGTCCTGGAAATCATTTTAGTAAGCTAGAAGAAAGCAACAAATAACATGGCTCATAGTTCATGGGCAAAAAAAATGATGATAATACTATTAAATGACACTGTTGGGTTCACTCCGATAACTGTTGCATAATAAGAACTTACTGCTTCCTAAAATCAGAGGAGCGCATTACGTAGAACTGAAAGTCTGTGGAGGTTTAACAAAAATAAAAATTGCAAAACCAAAAAAATATAAAATCTACTTCAATGTGCATTGTTAGGAATACTGAATCTACTCTACATATTCTTCAGTGGACTTCCACAAAAGCAGATTCCATTTTCCTACCAAATCAAGAAAAAGCTAAAAGAAAATGATCTCAAAGAAAAAAAAAGAGTAGAAAAGAAAAGAAACCTACCTTCACGCGAAGTTCTTTCATCGGATGAGGTGTCAACAACGCTCGTATAGTAGTAACAATAGGACCCTAAAAGAGAGAAAAAAAATTATATCAATAATGATATTCATCAGTATAATAATTCAAATATCAACAATAATTGTTTGCAAATTATATAAAAAGTAATGAAGATACTTGTGAAAGCATAAAACTAACACTTTACTATAATGGACTGAAATGTTATAGATGCTTGCCTGCATGCCGCAAACAACTATTTGATCTCCTTCATGAAGCACACCATTAACCAATACGACATCAATTGTTGTACCAAGGCCTTCAATAACTTTAACCTCCAACACTGTACACTGGTGAACAAAATCAACCACCATCCAATTACTTACATATCAACTATCAAATGCTTTTACTTGACTGGAAACAAACTGTAAAGAAATCAAACCTGGATTTCACTGCTGTAAGTGAGTTTCTCAACCATAGTTTTCTGGGTCCATTGAACCAAAAGTAATAGCATATCTGGAATACCTTCACCGCTACAATAATCACAACCCAAATTTCAGGACATATCCGATAGGAAAATAAACTTAACAGTAAAGACTGAAAACAAAATGATGAGGCCAGATTCCCCAAGCCACACCTAATGGCACTTGTAGGTATAATACTGTATGTTTCCCCCATTTCTTTATTTTTATAATACAGTTCGGTATTTAACCCCTGCTCCTTGAATTGAGTGATAATCTGGCATACAAAGATTGAAGGTTAAACACCACAAAAGTAAAATTAAATCAAGAGAAAGAAAGAAAGGAGATTGGAATACACAAGACCTGCACAAGCCTCATATTAAACTCATTTTGTACATCCTTAGACTGTTGCTTCATTGCCTTCACAATTGGAGCATTGCGGCAGGTTTTCCACCCATAGAGTCTGTCCACCTGAAATTTAGATATCCAAGAAAATAACACTATTAGGAAATAGAAAATAGTAGTAGGGATCTGCATGAGGGAACTAACTATAAACCTCACCTTATTCAAAGCAACAATGAATTCTGTATTCCTCATCTTCAAAAGATTGAGTGATTCTATTGTTTGAGGCTCTAAGCCATGCATAATGTCAACAACCAAAATGGCAATATCACATAGTCCAGAACCCCTTGATCGTAAATTAGTAAAAGACTCATGACCAGGAGTATCAATGACCAATAGACCTGGGACCTTCAACTTGGCATCAGCTTTTAGTTCCTTGGTTCTCTCACGGATGTTGTGAGCGGGAAAATATGTTGCACCAATCTGCTGAGTAATACCTCCAGCTTCACCTTCCTGAACATTTGTGCCCCGGATGCAATCCAGAAGTTTAGTCTTACCGGTATCGACATGACCCATAATGCAGCAAATTGGAGAACGAAGGTTATCTTCACTCTCTTTAGGGGCAGAATTTGAACTTTGCGATTCTTTTTTACCAGCAGCATCCTTCTTAATTCTGTCAACACCAGTCTCCGGTTGTTTTTTCTTATTCTCCACATCCTGAGATTTTATAGGTTGAGAAGAAGCTGCTTGCTTGGCACCTGCACTCTTTATTTCTTTTTTCACAACAGGTTCAGGTTCAGGCTCAGAGTCAATCTCTTCATCAGAAAATCCACATTTAAGAGAAAGGTTAACAACAGCATCATCCCAACTCTTTGCATCCCATTCATCATCTTCATCATCTTCATCTTCTTCCACTCCATTCTCTTTAACCGATTCAGAAGCTTCAGATTTTTCCTCTAGATCCATTGACTCTACCCCTTCAGCCTTGTCACATTCCACTGCATCCACCTCATATGCAGTGTCTTGCTGGTTTTCCTCGTCTTCAATGTTTTCCACTGGCTTTGAAGTAGCCACACTATTCACATGATTGGGTACTACTTTTGGCTTTTTTTTCTGATACAAAGGTCGCTTGGTCCGTTTCTCATTTTCTGCGGTAGGAAGAGGCAAACCCCCATTAGCAAGTATCTGGTTTCTCATTGCCTCCAGCCGTCGGGCTTCTTCCTTTTGCTTCGCACTTAAAAGCTTCCCTTCCATCTTTTTCTTTTGTAGCTTCTCCTTTTCCCTTTCTTTCTTCTTAAGCCTGGCCTCTTCCTTTTGCCTCTCAAGTTCTTCTTGCCTAAGCCGCTCTTCTTCTTCTTTCCTCTGTTTCTCCTCTTCTTCGATTCTCTTCCTCTCTTCCTGTTCCTTTCTCCTAGCAAGGGCCTCTTGCATCTCTCTTACATGCTTTGGCACTTTCTTGTCCACTCCTTTACCCTTCATTTCATTCTTTTTGGGTTCCATCTGCTCAAAAAAAATTTCTTCTTGTTTTTCATCCTTAACGTCGACTGAAGCAGCTGCTGCTGCTGCTGCCTTTTTCTCCTTTTCCTTATCTTTCTTCTTTTTCTTCTTCTTTGCTGCAGCAGATTCCACAGTCTCTTCTTCAGCTTCCTTTTCACCTGAACCGTCTGCCGGGCAAACTCTATCAGGTTGGGGTTGAACCTCAACTTTCTCCTCTTGGATAGGAACAGCAGCAGGTTTCGTTGTAGAAGAAGCATCACCTAACTCGGCAAGAATTTTATCCAAATCATCCTCTTCTTCAGCAGTCCTTCCACTCTTCTTCTTCTTCTTCTTCTTACTTTTTGCAGTTTCTGGAACCTCTTTATTCTTGTTAACTTTAGAAACCCCTGCTTCAATTTTACTAGTTTCCCTACTTGGTTGTTCTGGTTCAACTAATTTTGTATCTCCACCTCCAACCCCAGCTTCTTCACTCAATGCAGTCAGAGCACTACTACCTTTCTTTTTGGAAGATTTCTTCTTACCGGTGAATGCAATCACAGATGCATCTTCGTCTTCAACTGTGTCATCACCAACTCTGGTTGGTTCGGATACAGAAGTATCTTCTTCATTTCCCTCATCAAGCAATGCTGCGCTAAAAGCATTATCGCCACTCTTCTTTGATGACTTCTTTTTCTTACCAGAGAATGTAATCAGAGGAACATCATCACCATTATCATCATCACCACCTGCTAACCCAGATTGGTCATCATCCTGAACACCCTCATCTTCATCTCCAAGCAACCCAAAACTCGAAGCGCTGAACACACTATTGCCACCACTCTTTTTCAACTTTCCCTTCTTTTTTCCAGTGAAAGCAACCTGGGGAATATCATCTTCATCCTCTTCCACCCCTCCCACATCATCAAAGTCCTCATCCTTCCGCAGTGAAGCTTTCGAATTACCCTTCTTCCCCTTCTTTTCAGTAACATCAACTTTCTCTTCCTGAACTTGAGACTCCTCGGAGAGCTCATTTCCGATGGAATACTCATCATCTTCAATGACCAGAGCCTTCTTCTTCGATTTCCCACCCGCAGGTTGGGGGTTCTCTTCGTCGCGTGCAGTCGGCTTCTTCCGACCCATGAGTTTTGCACAAATCACAACCTTTTTATAACAATGAACCAAAGTCCCTCCAAAATCCTAATTGCAAATCAAGAATCGCAATCAAAAGGAAGATACAAATATTTCAGAAGCTAAATCGAAATTTACAGAATCAGAAACTAGAAACCATAAGAAGCATTAGTAGAATTTGGAAAAGAATCTGATTCATGTAATATTCAATATATGAGAGAAAAGTCACACAAGCACACATAATATATAGTGAGAGCAAGATACAGAGAGCTTACTTGGGGAGATGGGGGCTTACTTGCAAATCGACGGATTGCTCTGAAGACAATCGCAGGGTTCGAATGGATTGGAAGAGAGGGGAGATCAAATTATACCACGGTTGTCAATTTTCGGAGGCCCGACTGAGACTCTGAGTGGGCTTCAAAGAGAGGAAAGGCCACAAATAAGAAAACGTACGGCGTTGGGCAAAACGGGAATTCCACGAAAACAATGGCGGCGTACGGCATTAGAAATTAATAAAAATTAATATATACATTAACGGTGTTGGTTGAATTTAACGTATTTTTAAAATGAAAATCCAAATTTAAACCGTTATCAATTGAGGGTTTAAATTCACAAACTATTTGTTTTTTATCCGATCAAACTTAAATTGTTGGACAAATAATGATTTGAAACGGATCGATTAATGATTTTAATAGATTCGTAATCACTCCTACCAACGAGTCTCAAAATATATAAGAATCACAATTCGCCTCACTATGCACAAGAAACTAATGTAATGTTGTCATTTTAACTGGCGTCGTTCTCCATATCTTTTTAAAAAGCTTATGTGGCAGTTAAATGATAATAATTAAAGGGAATTTTGGATAATTTTCAAATTCAATTTGCGTTTACTATTAAAAATAGATTTTTTTTTTTATGTGTGAGAAATATGTATTAGTTAAGAGTTGACAGAATTTGGTACGTCTAGTTGGAGTTTTTAATATTCCATTGATAATATGGGTGTAGTGATCTCCAGCTCATTCATTTCCGAGGCTAGGTTTTTGACGAGTTTCGACAAGTTTTTGGTGCCAGAACTTGAAGGGTGGCCAATACCGTGTTGCCCTTTTCGCGGTTGAACTTGGCAAATAAACCGTAGGAGAAGAACCGGAGGTGGGCTTTGGGGTGGTGCGTTGCAAAAGAATTGAAATTTATGAGGGTGACTGACAGACCCCAATTGAAATACACTAGAATAGTACACTCGGACCCTGCTTCTGTCTGATAAGAATCAAGACATACGTATGAAACATTTTCAAACAAAGGGTAAACATAAATCCTGCCAGTTCATGTGACAGGACCCACCCCGATTATCACCTCGATAATCGGGAAGAACCCTACTCCTGTCTGACAACCGAACGTAATTACCAAAATAACCACAATAACCACAATACATACATTGTCAGACCAAGGAGAACTTACGATACATCTTACTGAGCAATAAGTCAACAGTATCACAGAGAATAGTTAACAGTACAAAATAAGAACAAAATCCTACTCTGTGAGCTAACTACACGCGCAACGGGAAAACTTTATGCCTCTGCCTCTGCCTCTGCCTCGGCCCCAAAACTTGCACCACGACCTGGAGGGTGTTAAAAACATGAAAAGTGTGAGTGGACTAAAAAAAAATAAGACTTATGAAAAACTGTTTTAAGGAAAATCAAGGTTCACCCCCATTTTTCAAAACACGCATGCATAACCAAGTATCTGAAAACAACTATATGAACAATGTGAAAATAATTATGGAAAACAATCATGAAATCATGTAAATCCAAATATAACATCAACGAATCGAACATGCTGGATCTATCCGAGTTTTTAAACTTAATATCAATCCGAGTCTTTAAACTCAATCAGGCCTTATCAATAATCCGAGTTTTTAAACTCAATAGGCCACCGGGGGAAATCACAATATCCGAGTCTTTAAACTCCCGAGTCTTTAAACTCAATATCACATATTCGGGCCCGCCCCCATCACATATCATATCCAGGCCTTTAAGCCCAATACCAAATCCAGAAAATCCAATTAAAAAATCATTTTATCAAATTCAAATCCATAAATCCATTTTCGAACCCGAATCCGAAATCTTCCTTTGAAATCCCGAATCCAAACCCAGAAATTACCTCAAAACCGAAATCCGAAATCATATTTAATCGAAATGGGACTCACGCCCGAATTCACTTTCAAATCCCAAAATCATATCCACAAATCATTATCAAAACAAAATACGTATAAACAGCATAAAATCATCCATCAAAATCATCATCAAATGTATAGCAGAAACCATATTCTCGAAATACGTGTAAATACGATAAACCACATCGAATACGTGCAATCATGTAAATCATAAATATCATAATAGTAAGCATAGAATCATATATTGAAAACATATAATAAGTATGTAAAAACAGTTATGCATGCTCGGTTAGAAAACAACAGTCCACTTACTAAGTCCGAACGCGTCAATCGTGTCCTGTACGCTCCCTGGACACCTCAGGAATGTCCTGGCCTGTCAAACATCATAATTTTAGGTCACAATCACTTTAATTAAGCTCACATTAATTCCCCTAATTTTTTGGGATTTTTAAACGTAATTAAACTAAACCCTAAACGTTCGGACACTCAAAACTACCCCGAAACGGTGTCCGATTGACTCGAAACTTGTCCCAAAGTATTCATTACATCGAATACTTGAAAGTCATGTTTAACACTTCCGCAGAAACCGCCCCCACGCCGCACTGTTCATCATCCCCTACATCTCGCATACCCAATTCAGACGGGTTCTTCAACTGATATCCATCTCATTTGAAGATTTTCCAAATTTCCTGCTCCTTATGGGCTTGAAATGCTAAGGAAATAGTATACTATTTTTGCACTTGTAATTTCAGTTGTTATTCAATTCCAGTACTTTTACATTCCTGTACTTGTACTTCCATTTTTTTTATTTCAATACAACCAGGTTTCCTTAAGTAGCGATTGGCGTTCGGAATATACCATCTACGTGTGGTTCACGACTCATCGAGTCGGGACACCATCTATGTGCGTTGTTTCGAGTACTTTGATCCCAACTTGAGGGAACCTGAGTCCATCTCCCATGTAACTGCTGAAATAACGTCTCTATATTTGAATATCATGGCGGAAAAACTTCTTATATGGGCATCGGTGGAAAGAAAATATTTGAAAAGAATAGAGCGGGGATTTCTTGTCCTCTCGCCTCATAATCAAATTAATCAGAAGGAAAGTTTTCTTGCCGAAATTCGAACCCAACTATACTGTCCAGTAGCAGTTTCTCTCTTGATGGCACACATACACCTGAGTTAAAAAACCCATTTGCTTCTTGGTCCGCCCATCTAGGGATCAATTGTAGCTTAAGGCCCTTCATGCTTCGCCCATCCAGCATCTCCATATTGCATTGAAGCAAAAGAGATCCCACGAACGGTCCGCCTCCCTAGCTCCATAGAAAAAAAAGTTCCACATGGCGGTCCAGCTAGGGTTGCCTTGGGGCTTCTCGGCTCCTAAAACGAGCAAAAGATTTCAGGCAGGAACATAATTTGGCACGCCTAATATAACTCTTTGCAGTGCATACTTAAACACAGGTTTACTCAATGACACTGCGACGCTAAAGGAAGGTTTGTAAAAATTCTTTTCAAGTGACGATACCTGAAGTAATTACCATACAGACTAGAGTGGAGCCCAGACCTAAAGGATGGAAGAAGTTGTCGTTAGCCAAGAAATTGATAAAGGGGAACTTGCCCAGCTCTTCAAAGATATCTTTGCTCTCATCAGTTCGCAGATCGAAGCCTTGAATCGCCATGTTCATGAGCTTTCTAGCTGCTACACAACTTCAAGGAACACCAATGTTCCACTCCTCTTCGAGACCCCGAGACCGAACAAAGGGAAGTTTTAGTTGGAGCTAGGAGCATCAATCTTTCAACATGTGTTTCATATCCCAACTATCCTAGAGAAAACAGGCATTGAGATTCCGGAGTCAAGTAGAGCTCGACATGAGTTTCCGTTCTTTGATCATGGTTTGATTTCTAGGAACCAGCCACATAATGGCTAAGGAGATATCAACCCAGCATGGAGCCAACCACCCAATGGCTAGGGAGTAATCAAACCCATGTTCTCGCCAAAGACCAGAAACAAATCTAACAACTAGAAGAGATCTGACCCCGACGAACCAGGATCAGATGAAGAGTCCCTCTATGATAGAAAACCATCCCGAGCTACAGAACACTATGCCCTTATGAATGAAAGGATCGAGCAAAGGCGCTTGATAACTGGTCAACCAGCACCTTTAGCGTCTTGACTTGCAGAAAGCCTTATTTGGTCTATATAGATCAGGAAAACCCTTTCCCCAGGAATTTCAAGCCGCCAACATTAACACTCTTTAACGGAGATGTCAGCACATCTTCCTTAGAACACATTTGGAGGTTCTCATTCCAATGCGTGGCTGTTAAAGACAATCCTTAACTCAAGTTACAACTTTTTAGTAGCTCCTAGTCTGTGAATGCTTTCTCTTGGTACACTTCATTGCCAGAAGCTCTCGGACAAGGCGAACATGAGACCACTAGGACTTTATCGCTAGATTCAAAAAGATGAAGATAAGGTGCATGTTTCCCATCAACAATTCTCAGATGATGGATGTCGCACAACATATACTGAGGTTTTCCCTCAGGAAAAAGTTCGATGATACTACCTTTTCAAATCTCCAGGAGATAGTAGTATCGGCCACCAAGTTCAAAAGGTTGCTTGAAGAAGAACAACGATAGAGGCATAATGGGAAAGTTCCACCATTTTACAAGAACAGGGTCCATGTGCACCAAGTGGAGCATAGGGAAGAACCAAGGACTTCAGAGGAAGAACATGAACAGGAGCTAGCCACAACCGAGATCTAGCCTCTAGGGAATGGACTTGTGAGCCTCAAGTCACTAGTCAGGCTTGCTCGGGAGCAGAAGCCAGTCATTCCAAGTGTCAACCTATTCGCAAACAAAACACCATCGTTTTGCTCGTACACATTTGACCTTGCCAAGGTTGGAGAGATCTATGATGAGCTAGTAAGGGTGAAAGTAATCAAAACAGACCCCAAGTAGGAGTTGTCCAAACAAGAAGACCTCAATGGCAATCAGTTCTGCAAATAGCATGTGTCGTTGCACCACAACACCGCCAGCTGTGTTCAATTCAGAAATATCGTCCAGAGGCTGAACAATCAATGACATATCATGTGGGTGCCTATACCTAAGACCACCATGGAGGTAGATACTAACCTATTTCCAACACAGTCGGTCAACATGGTTAATCTTGCCACAAATTGGCACAAGCAATTTATCTGCACGTTGTGGTCATATCGGACATCAAACGCAAGGCAATCAGAACATCTCATGCCAACCTCATGTACAATCAGGACTTGATGCTCCCAGTTGAGATGAGCATCAACTCATTATGGCCGCGACATCAATATGATATAGACTCTGAGGAGTACACTCAGGCCATGGGTAATGAGTTAGAAAAATTGGACAAGAAAAGAATAGACGCTTTTAACAGAATCATGGCCAACAAAGCAGTGGTTGCAAGAGCTTACAACAAGATAGTGAAAGGAAAATATTTTCCAAGAAGGTGATCTCGTATGGAAAACAATATTACCATTAGAAACACCAATTTTCGGAAGAGGAAAATGGAGTTCAACTTAGCAAGGACCGCTTATTGTTCACAAGGTGAATGGGAAAGGCTCCTACTATTTGAGAGACAATGAGGGTGTGGTGGACAAGAATCCTACCAACGCCCTTCACATGAAAAATTATTACCCTACGCTCTGGGATCCCGAGAGCAGGGTGATTGGTTGAAACATCAAAAAATACAAAGTACGTATGCTTCCAGAGCAAGTTCATTTCAAGAAAAAGTTACAAACAGCTGGAAAAAGCCCACCCTAGGAGGCTATATTACAATGGCCACTTGAGGGACCATAAAACAATCGATGGAATCCTAAACAAACTGTCTAGTGGGAAGAGGATGGACCTCCGGTCACTTTGATATGAGCCCATTTCACCATTTCAGCAATCATTTTCTCCTCGGACCAACCGTCGGGGTGCAGACGACTAGCATTATGGGTTATGTACCCGTCGTCATGGCCGTTCTTGAAAGCAACATGTGATGTGGTGGTCTCAGGCCTTCACCATATCCAACAATTCAAAAATTTAGGATTTGAGTATAGTATGCTCCCCTATGAGCTTGCTGAAGTTCCAAGCATCACTTCTGGTAATAACCTTCTAGAGACTGGACCTGTTGCTAAAAGGATAATAAGGATACGACGGAAAAATGGAAGCTATTTTGTTTGTCCGGCTAATGAGCATGCACCAAGTCTTGAATGTGCTAGATTTTTGCCGACTGGGTCTCTAACAGACGAGGAAGGTTAATGGTTTGGTTCTCAAAGAAGAGTAAGAGATTTTGGGTAGCATTGGGAGCCGATGAACTAGGTTGCACATCCGTAAGGTTGGTAGCCATTTTCGATGTTTGAAAATGGGAACATTGAGTTTGCATGGGAGTTGGTATGGATTTTATAGAACATCTAACGTGACTTATGTTAGCCCTGAATTATGAGTACATGTAAATCCAAATCACCTCAAGAGGATACATGGGCTCCATTAAACAGTAAAAGCAGCAAGAATCGGGGCCCAGGGCGTGAAGTACAGCGGTGAAAAGAAAGATATTATTATTATTATAAGTAGAAGATATGATTACATTAAACAACTAAAGAATCTAAAAGTAGGAACCGCTAAATCTGGACCATTAGATGGAGCTTCTTAGATGCACGATCAACAAACCCTTAACCGAACCCATCAGGATAGGTGACCACCCTCATCTGTTGACCCAGGTGTCTTGGAAAGGAACTTCACCCCTGGGTTGTTCCTCTTCATCTTTCATAGCGGTAACCTCACCCTCTAGTTGCAACAGGGTATCTCTGGGTGTGCTGACTTTCTCGCATAAATATGATCTCGAGTTTGATGAGTGACCGTTTCTCAGGATGAAAAGCTAGTTCTGCCTCTTTCGAAGCATGACAAGCATGAAGTTCTCACCTTAAGTCAATGATGATATGCAGCTGGTCCCGAGATTGAACATAAAGACGCTCGACAAGCTGATGATAGTGAGATAGCGGAACACAACTCGAGTCATGCTCTAGAAGACACTTTGAAGTGAAGGAAGTTGTGTGCAATGTTCCAATTAATAAGGGTTTGTTAACATCACAATATGGCGGTTGGAAGTACAGACAAAAAGGATAACGACACTTGCTAAAAAGAGAAATTTTATTATATGGCGAGATTTCACTAAAAAAACAACAAAAAGTAGGAAGAAAAGAAAAAGAAAAGAAGGGACAAGGTCAGACCACACGGCGGAAGCCCTCAATGAGCTCTCGACACATGTCCTCATCACGATCCCAGGCGGCCTCCTTTTCCTATTGTTGAAGGACTGCAATCTTGTTTCGAAGTTCTTTATTCCTCCTCCTCAATTGGCTAGCCGCAGTAGCATCCTCGTCACCCTAACAGGCGATATCAAAAGAACATCAAAGCGAGTGTCATAGATGGTCTTCAGCTGGGATTCGAGGAACTCTTTACGAGAACAGGCCTATCAACCTTCTCCCTTAAAAGGACGATCTGGTGTTAACCTTTGGAGGTAGTGTCAAGCCAATCAGACGACGTATTAGACATTAGAGATATTTTTTCTGTCTAAGTTTTGCGATACTCTCAGGGAAGAGATGTGGAGGATGGACGATTAGAGCCGATATTTATAGCCAAAGGGTTTAGTTAAGAGGTAATCTCAAGATACGCGAGGAGTTATGAGGATTAAATGCAAAATCAGAATAGTCGTGACTTCTATGTATTACGAGGGCATTTTTTCAAATAGGGTTATGCCACCTAAACAAAAATAGGCAACTGTTAACTAAGTTAATAAAAAAATGAGGAGGCCCGCAGTAGAAAAGCCCAAAATCACGACTCCAGCAGCCCACTAAGAATGGCCTCTAGTCCCACCCTGTGTAACTTGATATTAAAAGAAGGGGCTGCCTCTTCAATGGAGGCTTCATGGGCACGCTTCTCCCCTCTTTGAAAACTTTCCTAGGCAGTTTCCCTTCGACGCTTGGCAGCCTTGTACTGTTGCTGAAGCTGCGCATAGAGGCCTCAACCTCAGCAAGTCAGGAATGAAAAACTTCTACCTCCTGAAGCACGTCACGATATTTGCCTCCAATACGAAAAAAATCATCATGGGAAATGAGGTAGCTCTTACGAAGGCCATCTAGTTAGACCCAATAGGGAATATCTATTGAGAGAGGACGTTGATCCAAACAAGGAGAAGTGAGGAACCTTCAAAAGTCTTCAAGTAATGGAACAACCAAGCGAGAGGTAAACATGGCCACATGGGAGGACTGGGAGAAAGTTTCCACTGCTCGGATCAACTCTCCCACATCGGAGCATTCGTCTCCAGCCACAAAAAAACCTATCACATTTCTGGCTACCTCGAGCTCAGCTAGTCCTGGACATGAGAAGTGTGTGATACAAGAGGCAAGATAAGAGAAGAAAGCCGCATTTGAATCCATACGCTTAAGTTCTGTGGATGGGTTAGACCAAAAAATAGAGGAGACAGTTCGCGACGTTAGGACAGAAGCTCTTCATGAAGAAAGAAAGTCAAGAGTAAAGACATACCCAGAGCATGCATGAAGTAGCACCGCCTGGGGATAAAGGAGCCAGGGGTCTATAGGAAATCAAGAACACATTTTTTTATGTTGACGCTGCCAGAGATGGGGATATAGAGAATCCTGAGTTCTTATGACCACCATAAGGTCAAGAATGGGGGGATTTCATGGAGGATCCTCGATCCGAGAAAAGAAACTACTAACTGCGGTCATTGATAACCATTTCCTGCTCATAATATCTGAACAAATACGCGGATCATAGGATATAATGTGACGACCCGGAAATTCGAAAAAAGGAAAATTTGGAAAATTTGAAGAAAATGACGATTTTGCCTCTAGAATTGGGCGAACGGTTGACTTTTGGCTCGAGAGGTCAAACGGACTTTGATCGATGACTATGACGTATTTTGGGATGTCACAATTTCATAAACAGGTGGTTGTAACGACCCGGAAATTCGAAAACGAAAATTTGGAAAATTTGAGGAAAATGATGATTTTGCCCATGGTGGTAAGGGCTGAAAGTTGACTTTTTGTTTGGGACCTTATTTGGACTTTCCGGGAAGACCGTTGGATAGGTCTCGGGACGCTGAATCCGTAGACAGGCGGCATGCGTCAATCGGAGTCCGAACGAAAAAGTTATGGGTCTAGAACTATGAGGGGCATTTTGGTAATTTGTTATGACAAGGGTAAAATGGTAATTTTCTGCAGCTGGGATGATTGTGATGATTAGGCTGCTGATTCACTTAATTTGGGCGTGGATTGGCCATGTGGTGACACTTGTCACAAAGATTAGTGGCTTTGAATGCCTAACACAAACAAAATAACACACCCCCCCCCCCCCCCCCCCCCCCCCCCAAAAAAAAATTCCCTTGTTTAATTTGCTTAAATTGATCGGTAAGGGGGGCCAAGAGATAGCACCTGAGACGGGAAGAGGAAATCACAGAGAAAACGAGTGAAACTGAGGGGAAAATTGAGGAAAACAGACCCCTAAACCCGAGACCCAAAATAGTGAAATTTAAAGAGTGATCGATGTTCGAATTGGACTTTACGGATCAGAATTGTTGTAATTGAATTTTATTTAAGCTTTTTGAGGTTAAGGCGAGTTGAACCCACTCAGAAATTCAGTGAATTGAAGTCATTTTGCTGTAGAACCGAGGCGGTGAAGACTTCGGTTTTTCGAGGTTGAGTCGAGCACCTGGAGGGATTCAAAGACGAAATTGACGTTGAAAACCTACTCAGGAATCTTCTATGAAACATTTGACTGAATCAATTTGAAGAAATCGATGGATATTGAACGTGGCAGATGTTGACCTTTCAACAAGAAAACTCGACGTTTGATCGAAGGGATTGAGGTACTTAATCTGGTAAGTTACATCGCAGACCTTAAATTCGAGATTAAACGATAGTGTTAGACGATTTAATTGTAAGAAATGATGCAGAATTGGGCAGGATTGAATCGGGTTACACTGCAGGACCCGTTTTGGGTCCAACATACTTTTTGTTGTTCTCGATGATACAGACCTATTAGAGTTGGTTTCGAGTCAATCGGACATCGTCTTGATAATGTTTCGAGGGTCCGACGGTTTATGTTATATTTTAAAATAATATTTAAATCCCGGAAAATGACGGGGAATTGATATGATGTAAATTGAGTTGTTATTAACCCTTAATGATTTTGGACATGATTCGAGATTCCTGGCAAGTGTCGGAAATTACGAAAACGAGTGCAGCTCGGGAAGCGAGCGGTTTGGACGGTGTGTGAGTGGACGTTTGTTTTATAAACCATGATGCATGAATAGTTAAATGTTTTACATTATTGATTGTATGATTTGACTTGCATTGATGTCTTGATGATGTGGCATGATTATGTGTGATTTAATGATTATTTTAATCGGTCTTTCGGGCACATTTTTCGAGGAAATGTGCAAAGGGTATTTTGGGCTAGGCCCAGAGTCAAAAAGGTTTTGAAAGGGATATTTTGACTTAAGTGGTTAGTCAATGATGATTTCTGGATTATTTTAATGTTTTCCATATGATTTTACGGATTTACGTATAATTGGTATTTGAACGTAAACACCCTGTCGGGCATGCTTATGACTTGATTTGAGGTCTATGATTGATATGTGTTATAATATGGATTGTGTTTGTGATTGTGGATCCTGGATATGGATCATGTGCTAGATGGTGCGAGTGTAGTTCCTCGACGGGACTCGGATATTACATGAGTGCATTTCCCGAGTATGTGGTACGTCTAGAGGGTGCGTGTGCAGTTCCCAGACATGGTGGATATGACTCGGATGGTGCCTGGGTGCAGTTCCCGAGATTGGCCTACGCGTAGTGCGGATGTGACTATGTGACTACTTGTCTTGCTTGTGAACTTGTGAATAGTGTTGTGCAATGTTGATTGTGATTACGTACTAGTATTGAGTACGGGTTTTTGGTCTGTGTGACCAGGTGCTTATGTTTTCATATGTTTTGGCCTGAGAGCCGAGATTTGATTTGTTTTGTGATTTGGCTGGAAAGCTGGTGCTTGTGATTCATATGTTTTCCCCTATGCATGCATGGTTTGATAAACTGGAGAGTAACTGATGTGTTTCAAACGTATTTTAAATGATATTATTTTTGTCTACTCACACCTTTTCTGTTTTGATGACCCTCCAGGTCGTGGCACGACGTTCGGGGTTGATCGAGAGGCGGAGGCATGAGCGGAAATCAGTACAGTTATCCCTTGTCTGATAGATGCTGAAGGGTACTTTCGGGACTTCAGTTAACTTGTCAGACGGGAGTAGGACCCGAGCACGGTTATCGACGTCCAGTTGGGACAAGTCCTGTCACAGGTGGCATGTCCGATTCTGACATTCGAAGAGAAAGTTATGATGTTCGGAAGTTCAAGGGTAATTTGATAATTTGGTTAAAAAGGGAAATTTTTTGAATTTTCAAACGACATGGACTTTTCACGTAATGTGAAGGCCGTTGGGTAGGTCTCGAGACGCTGAATCCGTAGACAGGCGGCACGCGTCAATCGGAATTCGGACGACCAAGTTATAGGTCAAGGAGTGTGAAAGGTATTTTGGTAATTTGTAAGGAGAATGGCAAAATGGTAATTGGTTAATTAAATGAGAAATGGGACGGTGATTGGGCTGATTTAGCCATGGTTAGGCCGTCAAGTGACATATGTCACTTTCTAAAGGAGATTAGTGGTGGTGCACGTGTGTGTGATCTTGAAATTGGTGTAGCGGTGGAAACTTTAACCATGTGTGGGTGTGTTTGAAGTGAAAAACAGAGACAAAAGAGCCATAAGTGAACTTGATCGACCTCCCCAGCAACCATTGAAATAAAAGAAGAACTGGAGAAGGATTCAGAGAGGGAAAACAGAGGAATTAAGAGACTGAAATGGAAAGGAAACACAAGGGACTGAGAGAAAACCCGAAGAGAAAACCCGAAACATGTTCTTGGATAAATTTAAATTCGAATTTGAGTTATAGACCAGCCCAAGTCAAATTAAGGTTAGATTATGCCTTCTAGGACCTTTATTAGCCGATCCAAATCAATAAATTCAAGGTTCGAAGCTCTTGGAGCCATGAACGGATATGGCGGAATTCCAGAAATCATGAGCTTATGTTCGTGTAATTAGGGGTAAGTTCTTGTGAAATTGATTACAAAATCATCTTTAAAGTAAGTCTACGATGTTCCCCAACTAATTAATTGAAGAAACCAGTGACTGTTTGATGAACTGGGACGATGAACATTCATTATAACCTGAATTCAATTGACTTGGTTTGAGGCCGTGACGATTGAAATTAATATTATAGACCCTTAATTAAGTTGATTGTGATGTTACATGATGGATTAATTGAGGAATTTAAGTTGAAATTGGTAGAGATTGGACCGGGTCAATACATGGGCTAAAAGACCCGTTTTACAGGTGTTCGGGCAAGGAAGAACACTGTAGCTGCACTGTAGCAGAGCATGGACTTCACGCGCAACCACTCACGGCAGCGCGTGGGGGCACGTGGGGGCACGTGGGACCGAATCTCGAGGTGAGTTCAACATGAAACTTACTCCTTTTAATGTAATGAACATTTTGGCACTAGTTTCGAGGAAATTGGACATCGTTTCGATAGTGTTCAGTGTATCCGAAGTTTTCATATACTTTAAAAATACGTATTTAAATCCCGAAAAGATTGGGGAAAATTATATTAGGTACATTGAAGTGTTAGTGACCCTGGATATTGATTTTGGACAGGAATTGTGATTTCCAGAATTTATGGAAAAACATGCAGCTCGAAAGTGAGCCGTTTGGACGGTGTGCGAATGGACTTTGTTTTCTAAATTTCAATGCATGCATAATCGTTTTCTATGCTTTATATTTATAATTTCTATGCTTATACTTATGGTAATTATGATTTCCATATTTATACGTATTTAGATATGCAATACGTAATTGCACGTATTTCGAGACTATGGTTTCTCCTATGCTTTGATGATGGTTTAGTGGATAATTGTATATGATTTGTGCGTATCATGTAACGACCAGTCCCAGGAATCGGGATTAGCTTAGTGATTAGTGACGGATTAGTATGTTAATCGGTGCTTAGTTGGCTACTTTTGGACAGTTAGCGCAGAATGACAATTTTGCCCCTAGAATGGGCAAAATGTTGACTTTTAGTTCGGACGGTCAATTGGGCATTGACCGATGACAGTGACGTAGTTCGGGACGTCACGATTTCATAGACAGGTGGCACGCCCGATTCCAATATCCGAGGTGGAAGTTATGATGTTCAGAAGGTTGAGGTCACTTTCGTAATTTGGTTAAAAGAGGGGAAAATGTTGACTTTTTGTTTGACCATTAATTTTCACGTAAACCCGAGTACTGTTAGATAGGTCTCGACGTCCTTAGTACAACGACAGGCTATAACGCCCCAAAAAATCCAAAGAATGTAAAATATTAAAATAATATGTAAAATGACGTTTTTACCCTTGGAGGGATGTGGCTAAAAGTTGACTTTTTGTTTGGAATATTTTTTTGTACCTTTTCGAGGACCATTGTGTAGGTCTCGGGACGCTGAATCTGTAGACAGGTGGCACGTCGAAAACGGAGCTCGGATGAAAAAGTTACGGGTCTAGGAAGTTCATGGGCAAAATGGTCATTTGTGACTTAAAGGGTAAAATGGTAATTTTAGGCAGTGAAATTAAGTAAACGGTTCAATTGGCTGATTCAGCCCACTTTAGCATAGAATGTGACACCTGCCACTTGAATTGAACTGATTAGTGGCACTTGGTTGCCGTTTGTACAATCAAAGGATTAAATCAAACTTTTGAATTAGCATATGGTGGTATAACAAAACAGAGAACACAAAACCCACCACTTTGTTCAATTCGCAGCAACATAAGGAAACTAGTGTAAAATTGAGTGAGAAACTACGTGAGATTGTGAGTAAGAAATGAGTGGGAAACAGGAATGAACCCAACTGGAGCCATATTGAAAAAACCCGAAAAACCACCCAAGAACTTAAATGTCGAATTTGATTGTTTAGACGGTTTGGAGTGAAATTGATTGGATAAGTAGTCTTCTGGGAGCTAAACGAATCGAACCAAATCAATTGGGAAGGAAATTGGTGGAGATTTGACGAAGAACAGACCCTGCGACATCTTTGAATTTTGGAGGTTGAGTTCGAATACTTAGAGGTAAGGATTATTGAAATTGGTCTTAAATTTATGTTTAGAATGGACATAGGATGCTTCCTGTGTGATTAATTGCTTGAAACAGCTCGATTTTGGGTAGAACCCGATTTAGGACCCGTCTGGTGTCCACTTTGAGTCGAGGGATTTTAGGGTTCAGTTCATGAAATTGAGGTTACAGACCCCAAATAAACATGGAATGGATGGAAATGAGTGAAAGAAATAGAGAAATTGGGTTCGAATTGATGGAGAACGGATCGGGTTGCACCGCGGGTTGCAAACCCGTATAACAAAGAAGTCGGGTTGCAGGGATGACACTGTTCCCGGCGTGTGGCTTTCACGGGCAGCCGCTTGCGGCGGCGCGTGAGGGCGCGTGGCTGGGAGTTGGCTTTGGGTCCAACATACTTTTTAATGTTCTCGATGATACGGACCTATTGGCGTTGGTTTCGGGTCCATCAGATATGAATTTAGAGTAGTTTTGAGTACCCGAAGCGTATAGGTTACGTTTAAATAATATTATTTTATTCCGGCGATTAGGGAATTCGTACATGGGGCTATGTGATAACCTAGTGACCTGATATTACTTTGTTTGACAGGCCGGAATATCCCCAGAACGTCGGAAGAGAACGAACAGCTCGAAACTGAACAATCTGGACGGTGTGTGAGTGGACTTTTATCTGGACGGTGTGTGAGTGGACTTTTGTTTTCTACCCTGAATGCATGCATATATGTTTTAAATGCTTTATGATATTATTTGAAATGATTTTGTATGATTGATGTTTCGATATGATAATTTCCGGATTTTGAGAATATTATATTATTTTATATGCTTTTGGGCACGATGTTCGAGAAACCTTTGATATTGTTGTTTTGGGAGAAGGCCCGAGAATTGAGCTTGATTTTGACTCGGATTATGAGTCTGGAAATGGATTTGATGGATTTGTATTATGACTGAGATTGCGATTCCACGGATTTGCCTGAAACTGGTTTACGGATTTTGAAAAATGGTTTTGATATTAAATGCAACTGTTTTTCACTGATTTTCATGATGGTGATCTATTGTGGATATTAGGGCTTTCGGTGTGGAATATGTTTTCCCCGAAGTGCACCCTGGAGATAATGCTCGCCTCCGGATGGATGTGTGTACCCCGGAGAGGTCTCGTAGCACGGTTTTGTTGTCGTGCAGTCGAGGGAGGCTCGACTCAGATCAGATGTGCTGGATTATGTGGAGATCGTTCGGTGATGTGTTCACGACGATCTGGATTGCCGGCTGGTGATGTGTTCACAGCGGCGGGATGCTCGGATTTGAGCGGTCCTTGAGCCTATTGATTTGCATGTGTCGCAGGGATAATGTGACAATATGAGATTGGACCTGGATCCTGTGATTTTATTGATGTTTACGATTTATGCTTATGCTTTGATTATTTGACTTATGATTTATGATATGCATGCATGTTTGTGAAACTGGAAGGTAAGACTGTATTTTGATAAATGTATTTCTAAATGTTTCTTTTTGTCCACTCACACCTTGATGTTTTAAGTACCCTCCAGGTCAGTTGCACAAGGTACTGAGGCTAAGGCTAGTTTCGAGGTAGAGGAATAAACAGACCGTTGCGTACTCAGACACCTTACAGCGTAGGATTTTGATCCTACTTGTAATATTACCTATGCTCTGTAAACCTGTTACTAGTTAAACTCGTGAAGTCAACGGTCCTGGAACACTGAACTATCCCTTGTCTGACAATGTTTATCGTTTGTTATGTTGTTCTATTATATATGTAAGGCTACTTTGGTACTTCAGACTCATTGTTAGACAGGAGCAGGATCTTCATGATTATCGAGGGATAATCGGGATGGGTCTTGTCACAGACGGCACACTGTCATCGGACGTCGGATGATTAAGTTGTGATTCTAGGAAGTTGGAGGGTAAAATGGTAATTTGGACCATGTAGGGGCATTTTAGTCTTTTTGCACCTGGGCCAATCAGATAAGGCCATTTGGGGAAGTGGGATTGGATATTTTTGGCTGTGTCCATAGGATGATGGACACGTGGTGGACTCCTAGAGGGTTCTAGTTGGTTGTGTGTGTGCACGGTCACATTTTACACGGTTAGAAATCGTTCACAGAGAATAGAGGAAAAAACCAGGGAGATTGAGACCGTGAGAACTATCGATCGATTTCCAGTGTTTGAAGGCTTTGGGCTTGAGTGAGTGATCAAATAAGTTTGAAGTTTTTGTTGAGCGTGATTGGGAGAACTTGGAGGGTCGAGTAAGGGCGTGTTCATGGGAGAAAATCAGAGCACAGGGCAGAGGACACCGTGCACGGTTGTGCACCTCAGGCGATCAAACCATCGAAATTGGACGAGTGGTGGTGTTCAGCAACTTGTGAGGAGCCTTGTAGACTCAGTGGAGCACGGCGTAGCTCACGGTGGCGGTCAGAGAGTAGGTAAATTTATCGGCCACTATGTTTTCGTTGTTTTCCAGTTTTGACTAAAAACGAGAGTCGTGAAGTTTGGAGAGGTGTCGAAGCTTTCTAGTGATTCTATTAGGTCTAGGAAGGTGTGAGGAACCTTAGCGATTGAACTAGAGCCCTGGGGTGGCCACTGGTGGCCGGAGACAGAACCTCGATTTTTCTGGGTTTCTTTCGAGCTTTGGACGGTAGGATTTTGTACTGGTTGTCACGATTTAGCTAGTGGAATCGATTACCCAGACAAGGGAGAAGCTATTGGGATTGATTGGACTGAAATCGGATGGAAAACGGAGAAGAACCGCCCTCGTCGGTTCAGACTGGTCGACGGCTGAGGAAGACGATGAACAGGGGTTACTGTAGCGGCGCGTGAAGCCCATGGTTTTTACTCTAATCGATGGTGCGTGGGGGTGGGGAAAAATCTGGGGAAGTGTCCAACATGGTTTTTACTCTAATCGATGTAACGAACATTTTAGGACAAGTTTCGAGTCGATCGGACATCGTCTCGGGTTAGTTTTGAGTGTCCGAAGGTTTTAGGTCTCAGTTAAAAATAGCTAAAAATACGGAAAAATTATGGGGTTTTAGTATGACCTTTTTGAAGTAGTTAGTGACCTTGGTGTGGGATTTGAACAGGTTCGGGAAAGCCGAGGATACCGGAATGGCCGGGAACGGCGTAAGTGCGCGCGTATCGAGGCGACGCCGGAATGGTCTGTGAGTGGACTTTGCTTTCAAACTATGATGCATGCATATATGTTTTTATATGTTTTCTATACTTGATTCTATTATTGGATTTATGATCTTGATGATTTACGATTTTGCACGATTTTCAAGGTATTACAGTTTTGCACGTTTTACGAGATTTCGAATGATCTTGTGATTTGATCATGGTTTTAATGATTTGTTTTTGGGATTTGGAATATGATTCGATTTCAAGGTTTTGAAATGAATTTCGGAAAAATGATTTAGGGCTTGGAGCCCTGTTTCTGAGATTTCGACAAATAAGCTTTCAGATTTAGTTTTGAGACTTGGAAGGAAATCTAGATTTGGGTTTGGGATGATGGTTCCGGATGCTAGCTTACGGAATCATTGTTGAAAATTCAGAGATAGATTTTCTGTGGTTTTCACTGTTGCTTGAAAAATGGTTTTGGGTTTAAAGACCCGGAAAAGGAGAAAAACCCACTGGATCTGGTTTTGAGTTTAAAGACTCGGATTGATTGATGGGGGGAGGGCCCTGGATTGATATGTTCTGAGTTTAAAGACTCGGTATATGTTTTGAGTTTAAAGACTTGGTGATTGTGATACCCCCTGAGGCCTGTGATTGTGTTTTGAGTTTAAAGACTCGGATATCCCGGGAAGGCTTGGCTATTTGGGCATTGTGTTTTGAGTTTAAAGACTCGGGCGCACTTGAGATGATATGCATGCATTGGTCTTTTTAAATGGAGGGTATAAATCTCTTTGTGTTTTCTGATCACTGTTTTGAACATAAACTTTATTTTTGTCCACTCATAGTCTTTTCGTGTTTTCGATACCCTCCAGGTTGTTGCGGCGCGGGCTGTCGACCGAGAGAATCGGAGACATCACACGTACGATCCACAGTAGCCTCTGTGCACTCTGGGAAGTTCGGAAGTTTTTGGACGGTCGGATCGAAAATCCCTTGTTCGACTTACATGTCACATGGAGGTTGGACGTCCGTTTGGCCTTCGTGTCATGCGTAAGTCAGACGGGAGCGGGGTTTAGCCCTTAATCCCGGGGGATTATGGGTGGGCGGTGACATATCATGTTTTGATGATATTTTGATTATGATTGTGAGTATGATTTATTGTTTGGAAAAAGGTGATTTCGGGCTTGATGCCCAGTTCTTAACAGTGGTTTTGATGAACGAGATTTCGGGTTTCGAAAACTTGAAAATTGATTTCTGGATTTGGGTTCGGAATAGTTATTCCGGATGCCGGCTTACGGAATGATGGTTCCGAATTCAGATTTGGAATTGGATGATGGATATGACTTGGGGTTTGAAAGTAAATTCGGGCACGAGACCCATTTCGATAAAATGTGATGTCGGATTTGGTTTTGGAAACTGGATTATGATGGATTCTGGATTTGTTGTGAATTACACATGGTTTTGGGTTTCAAGTCCCGGTACTATTGCTGGATCATGTTTTGGGTTTAAAGACCCGGTTGATTGATGACGGGGAAGGACCCTTGATTGATATGTTTTGAGTTTAAAGACTTGGTTATTGTGATATTCCTTGAGGCCTATTGTTTGTGTTTTGAGTTTAAAGACTCATTAATATCCCGGGAAGGCCTGATTATGCGCATGGTTTTGAGTTTAAAGACTCAGGCGCACTTGAGATCCAGCAGATTGATTGACTTGTGATTTACTGTTAATTTTCGATGTTTTCGGATGTGTTGGGCAATGGCCCGTATTATATGGCTTGATGGTTTTTGGTTTTCTTGTTATGTTCTGTACTTGGATTTTGATTCATGATTTTGGGCTGAGGCCCCGTATTTATGATTTTGGGCTAAGGCCCGAGGTTTGAGAAAATGAAACGATTTTGGTTTTCATACACGGTTTTATTATATTGGAAATGAAATGCATTGTGAAATGATATTCGAATGCATGCATTGGTTTTACGTGGAGGGTAGAAATGTCTTTTCTGTAACATGTTTTATAACTGATTTATTTTTGTCCACTCACACCTTTTGTGTTTTTATTGACCCTCCAGGTCGTGGCACGATGATCGAGGTTGATCGAGAGGTGGAAGCATGAATGGGCACAGGTACGGTTATCCCTTATTTGGCAAGTGCTGAGGGCAATTTTGGGAACTTCAGCTAACTTGTCAGATGGGAGCGGGACCAGGCACGGTTATCTATATCCTTCGGGGACGGTCCAGTCATATAAGGTAACAAAGAATAGAACATAGACGTTGTAAGAAGTAATACCAAGAAGGACGTGGTTGTCCTCCGACTTCCTACGTTCAACTAGAACAGAGATAGCTGGGAGAAAGCTTGTGGCCCATTTTAACATCAAGAAATCGCATGTACATACCTCCCAAAAGGTGAAACTGAAGTTTTCCTTAAAGTAGAAAGTTCACCACGAGTCAAAAGCAGAAGTACACACATAGAAGGCTTCATTGGCAACTGGGAAGACCACTAGAATATTAGACTGAAAGTTCCTAGCGGTTTTGGCCAACCATAGATCAGAAGTCTCCAAACGAAATGATGTCCTGGCATTCACGCCCCGCATGTGCAACACAAGAACAACCTGGCAGAGACCAAGCTAATGAGCACAGTAATTTGGCTGGTACACTTCAAAGCTAGGGGATGATCTATTGGTCTCGGCATCGCCTTTCAGAAGATCTCGGACAAGGATGTAACTCATGAAGTCACGAGCTTGAACTCTCCCGCTAGACGGGTCTTCCAATAAACGAAGGAAACATCCTACTCGGAACCATGGAAATCCCCTAACCACACTAGCCTCCCAATATTCTTGGGGATGGGAAAATAGCATACTAAAGAACGTCAGGTAATTTCTAGTGGAGAAGGAGAGAGGATCTGGATCCACATCATTTTGATACTCAAGGAACGTCAGGTAACTAAGTTGGGTCCACATCATTTTGATACTCGATAGTACATCTCTGAAACTCAGGGAACTCCCAGTTCAACCATACTTGGACCATCCAAAGGGATCCATTCAAAGGAACTGCCTTTTCGGGACAAAGGACTACGAAACGCAGAACACAGTGCATGTGAGCCACAACATGGGGCCCTAGGGCTATGTTCGAATGAGATGCCAACGCTTCAACTAGTGGAACCCACTCCAGTGTGGGACTCCTCATGGTGTTAGGAAACACAAACTAGTCCAGCCACAAGCGGTAGAAATGGATCTTCTCGTAGATAGAGCCCAGGTAAGGACCGAGAAACCCAAAATTCTCAAACTGATTTTCAGTGTTGAGATGTCCGTTCCCCGTCAAATGGGCAGAAAGTAGACATGAATTGGGGGAAAAATCACTAAAGGAACATCTATGGGTAACAAAATGATTGGAGGACCATGACTCGCATCAGAGTTAGATGAAAAGGAAAAGGTAAAGTCAGCCACATCTCCTGATAGGGACAACTCGAATAAAACGGTCATATCTAAGAGGGTCGGCATCATGGGTCCGACTTGGAAATCAAACTTGTTTATACTATAGTTCCAAAAGCATAGAGCCACGCGTATGAGGCTAGGATCAGGGGTGATGGATAGAGTAGAAAAGCTCACCAAATGTTATATGTCGTTACTCTAGAGTTCCTCCGGATACATTTGTCGCATCCTCTGAAGCCATTGTCCCTAGGGACGTGCAAAGCCTGCATGAACAAGACACAAGAAGCGATGCTTCCATGAAGGGTCCAAGTTCGCCCATGGAAACGATCACCACTAATATATGGGAAAACTTGGAAGTCTTGAAGGTGAAGAATGAGCGTCATCGCCTTGTCTGAAGGAAAGCCTTTCCAGCAGAGGCTAAGAGCTAGACGACGACCTGAATCAGTCATGAGAAAGGGACCTTGAACAACCTCACCATCATCCTCGAAGGACCCTAAGCTGTCATAAGAAGCTCTTGAATGGGGTTCAAAGCCTAACCAAGAAACCTAGGGAGTTACGACGATGGGTGACGAGACAGAGGAGTCTAGAAAGTCGTCCTTATCTTTTCGCCTCGGGGTCAGTTTGGAAGTCATGATTTTTCTAGAACTAGGGTGAAATGATGAGTTTAAGGGAAGAAAGAAAGAGTTATGGAGAACTACAGTTAGAACCGTCAATGATACATGTGCAAAGTGAGAAGGGCAGAATGTTTGATCGTGTGAATTTAAAATGTTTTATAACTAAACTATTTTAAATTCAGGGGGCAATTTTTACACCCGAAAAAAATACCCTTTGGGCCCATGACATTGGCTCATGGAATTAAAGACCCAAAGACACGCATGCCTAGCCCAGCGAGCTCGAATGTGGAGAAGAAGTAAGCTTAGGTAGTGGCGTTAAAGAAAATGAAGAAAAAAGAGGCAAGATGGAGTATTCCAACAGGATAAATGGTAATAAACCAATCAACCGCATATAAATAGAGAGCACAAGCCTCTCAAAGGACCACCAATAATCCAATCAACCTCAACAAATTGATTTCCATCAATTTCTTAACCTATGGAAACCTTTAACCAAGGTTTCATGGTTTAAAAACAGTTCGGCCTTATGAAAAAAACTGCTCATTTGAACTAGGAAATCAAGATGTAGCTTTTCTCCTTACCCTTCGAGTAATTTATGCACTTGCCTAACCGTCTTTCTAACCAAACAACGTCATAATTGTGTGCTTCTCATTCCTACACAGACTTTCTTTCTCACCGCTCAAGTGTCATAAGGGTCGCCCTCTTCTCGACTAACTAGTTCTTGAACTTTCGGTTGAGGTTCATGAAAGATCAACCTTCTTTCTGACCACTTAGTGTCATAAGGGTTGAAATTATCGACTACCAGCACACGGAAAGTCATCCCGACTACTAGTTCACGGACTGTCTCCAGCCACCGATTACACGGATAGCCATCCTAACTGCCGACATATGGATAGTCATCCCGGCTGCCTACATACAGATAGTCATCCTGACCATCGGCTCACAGATAGCCATTCCAACTACCGGTTCACATATAGTCTCTAGCCACTGTCTTACGGATAGCCATCCTGACTACCCATATACAAAAGGTGCCTAAGGACTTCAAACCACCCTTTTCGATGTCTTTATGTTGCATTTGAGTGCTCTGCCATATCATGGCATGATTTCCTACTAATATTCATCTCATTTGAAGACTTCCCGAATTTCCTGCTCCTCCATCTCCCGCTTAATTGCTGAAATAACGTCGCCAGATTTGAATATCATGGCAAACTAACTTCTGATTTGGGCATCACTAGAAAGAAAATGTTTTAAGTCCTTGAAAAAGGCATAGAAAAGAACAGGGTGGATGTAACGACCCGTCTTGAATTTTGGGATTAGATTAGTGATTAATGGAGGATTAGCGGCACTGATCGGTGATTAGTCAAAGAATCGCGGATGAACGGTGTGAAATGACCATTTTGCCCTTGGATTTGGACAAAATGTTTACTTTTGATTCGGGTGGTCAAATGGACTTTGACCGATGATCGTGACGCAGGTCGAGTCGTCACGAGTCCGTAAGTAGGCAGCACGTCCGATTCCGACGTTTGACGGGAAAATTATGGGTCTAAAAGTCGTAGGGGCAATTTGGTGATTTTTGGTGCAAGGGTATTTTGGTCTTTTTACCTTGCATTTGTTTTTAGGATAAATTGGACAGGGACACCTATCCCTTATCTAGAAACTTGTTTTGCCGACTTAGGGGTGATATTTGTTTACAAATGGTTAGATGATAATGGTTTTACATGTTTGAATGGTTTTGTTCCAAAACTCGTGGAACTCTCACGAACCCGTGAAACCCAACCCATACAAACCCCTTCGATCTTCACCTGTTACTTGTGACCCGTGAACAAAAAGGAAAGAGGAAGTCAAGATAATCGTGGTGGTGGCCACTGTGGTGTTCGCGACAGCGAGGTAAGGGGTAAACCCGAAAGCTCTGTTTTGATTAAAAAATGGCGGATTCGATTTCACTAAGTTTTGATCGATTTGGTTAATTGGATGAGGTTCTGGAGGTTGAGGTGAGTTTGCTGAGCTTGGAACCAAGGCCAACGGTGGCCGGAATCAAGAGAACTCGACGGAGGAAGGTTGGTCATTTTATTCATCGATCAGGAAGGTAATTTCTCGTACTTTTCTCAGAGTTCTAGGTTGGTAGATCGATTAGAAATGGTGAGACGATGTCAGGACCGGTCCCAAATCCCCCGGGATTAACGTGGGACCCGCATGATCCCGTTTGACACCACGTGTTAGACCAGGGAAAATTTCATCTCTAGCCCTCGTCGGGCTATCAGAGTGCGTCAGGATCGTAGGAGGAAGGGAGTGATGTCTCAGTCTCTACTACAACCAGCATCCGAGATCAACCGTAAGGGCATTAAAACACGAAAACTGTGAGTGGACAAAAATGATCTTTTAATAAAAACATTTTCGCATAAAGACCTTTATGCCCTTCATAAAAGCATATGCATGCATTCAAAACCATTTATTAAATATTCATAAAAACCACTTGAAAACATTCACAAAACCTTTCAAGGGTTCATGCCCAGCCCCATAAACCGTCATGACCTATAAATCTATTTGGGTCCCTGACCTGAAATCACAATTCAAAAACCAACTATCCATACATGTGGGAATTCAGCCCAAATCCATTCTCAGTGAAACACCAAAACATAGAATACGGGGTCTCTACCCCAAATCATTTCTAAAACTTGGAACACAGGGCCTTCGCCCTAAAACCACTTTCCATCAGAAGCACATACGTATCAACATACGTATAACCAATCCGTGGAACTTCCGAGAAGATGCCATCTCGGGGCACACAGCCCCTAGGGAACACATCCCCGAAATAGTCATGATGTCAAATCTATACTAGTGTGCACACTACTCGGGGTCTCACTCCGAGTCTTCTCCCAGGAATCTCCATCTGGGATGCTCAATCTCTGGATCTAGTCCGAGCTCTCTCTTTGGATCTAGTCCACATATCTCTCCGGAATCTGGTCCGGGACCACAACAATATAAGTAACCACCACTCCTAGAACGGGATCCCTATGAAGGGCTTCATATACATTTTCAAATACTATTTTCTTTCTTTCTCAAATCACTTTTCAATTGGGTCTCATACCCGAATCATCTCAATAGGATTCCGCGAATCCGATTCAATTCCATTTTACAGGCCTCAGCCTAAATCCACAGTTCAACTAGGTCTCATGCCTGAATTCTCATTTCACAAACTGAACTGGGACTCAAGCCCGATAACATGAATAACTGGGCCCTAAACCCGAACCACAACTCAATAGGAGCTCAAGTCCAATTTTACAACCAATAGGGCCATAAGCCCGATATCTCAACTAAATGGGTCTCAGGCCCGATATCATAAATCAACGGGGCCTCATGCCCGATAGTACATCTAACTGGGCCTCAAACCCGAATCGTAAACCAACTGGGCCTTCACCCCGATCGTATAACACAAATGGACCCTAGGTCCGATTCCTCGTCAAATCAAATGGACTACAAGTTCGAGAGTTCGTAAATCAAATGGGTCTCGTGCCCGATTTCATATTTTCCAATCCAAAATCCATTCATTAAACCCTCGTTGAAAACATGGTACGCAAAGGTACGACATAAAGCCGAAAACCTAGAAAAACGTGCAAATATGTCGACCCTAAGCTACCACCAACAAATTGCACTCATGGAAACATAAAATACGTATTAAAAGCATTTATAAACATTTATGCATGCATCAAATTCGAAAGAAAGGTCCACTCACAGTCTATCTGAAGTCGCACCTCGATACGCGTGCCATAATTGTCTCCAGGGTCAATCGTCACCTCCGGGATTCCCGAACCTGCCCAAATTAATTAAGAGGGTTACTAACTACTTATATAACCCCTCACTAAAGCCCTGTAATTTTCCGGAATTTCTAACTATTTTTAAACGCAAACCTAAACCTTCGGACAACCCGAACTATATCGAAACGATGTCTGATTGACACGAAACCAGTCCCAAAATGTTTGTTACATCGAATAGATGAAATTACATGTTGGAACCTTGCCCAAAAACCCCCTCACGTGGCCTTAGAAGGGACTGCGCGTGGGCCTCACGCGCCCTGCACAGTTCCTTCTTCAACTTGCCGAGAACCAGGTGGTCCGGTTCTCTGGTTTTCCTGGACCGGCGTGACAGGTCCGGCTTGTTTTCTCCTTCCTTTTCGGTCCGTTTACCTCTATTTCAATCCTAAAATTCCTCTTTTCTCCTTTCCTATCCATTCTAATCCACAAACCTAAGAAAACTACCAAAAATCCCATGGTTCATCGTGAACCTCACGACCCTGTTTTTCCCAGCCGTTCCCACGGCCTCCTCCACCATGAACCACCCTCCAAAACACCTTAAAATTCTCCTACTAATCCAATAACTGCATCCTAATCATCCAAAACAATCTAAAACGTTGAAATCAAATTAAAATGGAAATTTGGGCAAACCGAGTACCTCTTGGTTTTTATGGCCGCCGTGCACGGTGGCATTTCTCCCTGGCCGGTCACCACCTTCCAAACGTCCTCCCTCTCTCACTCTCTGGCCACTCAAACATGGTACAAGGGTTTGGTTTTGGGGGTGGAGGTTGGATCGGTTTTGGGTTTGAAAAGGAAGAAAATGATCGATGCACGGGGAGGGTGGATGCATGAATGAAAATGATGTCCAGTGGATGAGTGACACTTGTCACTCATCCATTGGGCCTTGGGATAAAAATTTGGGCCCCACTTGAGTCCAAAAGTCACTTGTCTCGTAATTCGTACAATAGTACTTTCGTACTTCCGTGAACAGTAACTTCTCCGTCGAACGTCCGAATTCGACGTGCCGCCTGTCTACGGATTCGTATCGTCCCGATCTACATAACAGTCTTTGGCCCTCGGCCATCGGATCTCCTGGGTCAAAAGTCAACTTTTGGCCCAAATTACCAAAATGCCCTTGAACTTCCGAACGTCATAACTTTTTCCTCGGACGTCGGAATCGAGTGTGCCACCTGTCTATGAACTCGTGACATCATGAACTACGTCACAGTCATCGGCCAAAGTCCATTCGACTGCCTGGACGAAAAGTCAACGATTTGCCCATTCTAAGGGCAAAATCGTCCTTTCGCCCGAACGTCCGATAATCCTCGTCTAATCTCCGATTAGTCTCGCGAATCCATCATTAATTCTTAATTATCCCCGCTAATTCGGGATGGGTCGTCACAGAAGAAGTTTTAGGAATTAATGGGATTGAAAAGGTTGAGAAGCGAAGGAGTTTAAACCAGGTCGGGTCACTGGTTCGGGTGACCTGGAAAACCAGAGAACCGGGTTCGACAAAGGTTAGGGGTGACACTATTCCAGGTGCGTGGCTCCCACGTGCAGTGCCTTTGGGTGGCGCGAGAAGGCGTGTGAGGCCGAATCTCCAGACATGGTCAACATGTATTTTCATCCTTTTGATGTAACGAACATTTTGGGACAAGTTTCGAGTCGATCGGACACCGTTTCGGGGTAGTTTTGGGTGTCCGAAGGTTTAGGGTTTACTTCAAATACGTTTAAAAATCCCAAAAAACGGGAGGATTTAATGTTAGGTTATTTAAAGTAGTTAGTGACCTTCGGGTATGGTTTGGGCAGGTCTGGAGGTTCCGATGATGGTGATTTGGCTCGAGAAGGCTTTTGGTATGCGTATCGAGGCGGCAGCTAGGACCGTTTGTGGGAGGACTTTGTTTTCTAAACTATAATGCATGCATAACTATTTTATATGCTTTATATATGTGATTTCTATGATTATGATTGCGGTATTTGTGATTTACATATTTACACATATTCCGAGGATAAGGTTTTGTGTTGTGTTTTAATAATGGTTTTGATGGTATGATTTTAGATTTGTAATGTGATTTTGGATTTGTAATGTGATTTCGGATTCAAAGACTTTAAATGGATTTCGAATTGATTAAATTGGATTTATGGATTTGATTTTGATGTGAAACATGAATGGTTTTAAATTGGATTTGCTAGATCCGCTGCTATGTTTTGGGTTTAAAGACTCATTGATTGATTACCCAGGGGACCCGATATGTTAATTGAGTTTAAAGAATCGTGAGTTTAAAGACTCGTTGATTGACCCCGGGGCCCCCAGTATTATTTGAGTTTAAGGACTCATGAGTTTAAAGACTTATGAGTTTAAAGACTCGTTACCCGGGAGGCTTGTTATGCTATTGAGTTTAAAGACTCATTTAAAGACTCGTTGATATGTGATCCAGCAGGTTCGATTCCTGATGTGGTGTTCTGATTTACAGTATATCTTGATTGTTTTCATATTGTTTTCAGATGTTTGGGCGGCGACTCACATGATTTGGATTTACGGTTTTTGGACTGAGTTCCCTCACTTGGTTTTAGTTTATGGTTTGGGCTAAAGCCCTACGGATTTGAGAAAGGAAATCCTTTTGGTTTCATTAACTTTTTTATTATATTGGAAATGAAATGGTTTTCGAATACATGCATTGTTTTTAAGTGAAGGGCATAACTGTCTTTTCTTGTGAAATGAGTTTTATGAACTTATTTATTTTTTTCCAATCACAACTTTTCTGGTTTTTAACGCCTTTCAGGTTAATAGTGGATGCGGGCTTCTAATGAGGCCGAGACATCACACATTCCACTACTGTTAATACGCGCTCTGGAAGCCGTTTGGGCTGTCAGCCTTGGTATCCTTTGTCTGACTTTCGTGTTACATGGGGGTTAGAAAGGTGTTTGGCCTTTGTGTCGCACGTGAGTTAGACCAGAGCATAGCTTATCCCGTATAATCCCAGGGGGATTGGGATGGGTCGTGTCAGCGGAGATTTCCTGTCCGCCCACCTCACAATCCAATTGATCAGAAGTAAAGTTTTCGGGCTGAAAACGGAACCCAACTATACTGTCCAATAGCAGTTTCTCTACTAGTGGCACGTCTGCACCTAAGTTAAAAGGCCTATTTTCTTACTGGTTTGCCTATCTAGAGATCAGGTGTGGCTTAAGACCCTTCAAGCTCAGCCCATCCAGTATCTTCATCTCGCATTGAAGCAAAAGAGATCCTACGAACGGTCCGCCTCCCTCTCTCCTCGTAAATAAAAGGTTACACGTTGAGGTCCATCTAGGGTTACCTCGGGACATCTCGGCTCCTAAAATGAGCAAAAGATATTGGTGAAGGAAGAGTTGCTCATCTAACACCGCTTTAGCCATCAACGACCGTGAATGGCCTGGTTCTAGTAATTCCATGCTTGCCATCACCCCCACACCAACACTTTCAACTCACCAATACTTAATCCTATACAAGTACTTGATCCTTCACAAGTACCGCCAAAAAAATCAGCAAAAAATCATCTTCATCACCGTTAGGGTGGCAACAACTCATGTGAGAAGAAAACTATTGAAAGTTAATTTTGAAAATAAATTATGTTTTCTAGATTAATTTATGAGTCAATGCTTGTTATAAGCAAGGATTGAAATATCGATATCGACGGATATATCGCTAGTCAAATTTATGGATATCTCGCCCTAAATATCGATATCGTTCACGGTCAACAAAAATGACGGAAATTCGGTCTAAAAGTTGAAAATTTAGAATAAAACTTTGGGAAAAACTTAAGTACTCAATAATGGTTATATATAATTAATAAAAATTATAAAATGACTTGATATAATAAATATATAATGAATAATATGATATAATAGAGTTCTGCCGATGACTAATAATAGAAAATTTTAAACATAAACATAAATTGAAAGCCAAGTTAGTGTCTTCAATGGAGAAGCTTGCACGAGTGCTTCTTTGATAGAAATTAGTGAATACACCATATTCTTTGGTTTCAGAGCGTTGAACAAACAAACACATGGTTCTTTATTAGCCTTTTTAGCATGCAGTGAAGGATTGAACCGAGAAGCAACGTTTGCGATGATGGATGAAATTGTACACTACGAGTAAGGAAATAAGATATGGTCCTTTTTTCATATTTCACGATGGAAAGGATTTAACAAGTAATATGTGTGTCGGTGTAAAGTCCGTCACAACAACCTAAATCCTCAAAGCTCAGTTAGCCAGTCATTTCGTAGTCATATTAAGATTTATGATTCAAAAGTTTCTCTGAGCAGCTATGATTTCACATCACATTTTCCCCCCATTCTAGCCTTTTTAGAGATTCCTGAAGCACAAAGAACTTTGACTTTGTCTTATATTTGTGGTTTAAGGTGTGGGAGGATTTTGAATGTTTTATAAGGGAGTGCTAAAGACAGTTTGTACCTCATTTCTTACCGTTCAAGTAAATGGAGATGGTCGAATGGTATTATAATGATAACTTTAATAGCTTTTATACAAATCAAGGTGTATTCAATCAATCTTTTAATAGATTGATTTAAAAGTCTTTAAATCTAGGTGTATTCAATTAAGATAGTAAAATAAAATTTTACAAATATAAGTGTATTCAAAAGTTGAACGATTTCTTATGATTTTTTAAATTGTTGGATTTTTTTGGATTTTGCTAAGGAAAAATGCACTTATTACCTCAAGTATATGGTTGTCATAACTGATTGGTGGTGGGGAGAAGAGAAATGGGGAATGTGCGCATCTGGTCCTGTTGGACATGGCTTTTATTTATAAATTTCATAGAAATACTTCAAAATCTACATACATTTTATTACAAAATCTAATGAAATTTGAAATGATTTGAATGAAATCATATACAATAAGGTTAAATCATATAAAATCCATTATAATTCTACATCATTTAGGGGGATGTATTCAATTTGAGTTTTTAAATGATTTTATAGGGTTTTTAAATTCAGATGTATTCAATTATGATTTTAATAGGTTCTATTCACTCTATCTTTTAATAGATTGTTTTAAAACTCTTTAAAATCTAGGTATATTCAATCAAGAGTGTAAAATACAATTTACAAATATAGGTGTATTCAAAAGTTTCAAGATTTTTTATGATTTGGTAAATTTTTGGATTTTAAAGGGTTTTAGGAGAAAAAATGAACATTTAAACTCTTCAATAAAATATAACATCTCATCCTAATATTTCACTGGATTTGGATTTAAAAAAAAACTTCTCGAAACATTTTCCATTGTCCACCTTAACCCAACCTCCAATGTCGTTAGTCCACTAAAAGTAAAACAAAAAAGTTTTGGATTAGGACGTAAAGAAAAAATAGAAGAAACCCAGAAAAGAAAATTAGAACATGCAGAGATTTGCAGAGACAATCTTGGTTTTGCAATGTTCAATTACCTTAATTAATAAGTTCGTTTTTTCTTGGAACCCTTAGTATGAGGAGAGGGCTGGATTTTCTACCCCCATCGTTCGGAGTAAAAAAGAGCCATAACCATCTAATGAATCTACATCTCTGCTTGTGGAGCACTATAAGCAACATGGCTTATATTATCTTCCTTCTGCGAAGAATGAAAGTGATTATGCACCCACCATTAATCTTAAATTACAGGTTGATGCCAATGATGATGATGAAGATCTAGTTAAGCTCACAAAGCAATTACTTTCACTAATTTCAAAAAAAAAAACGTTGATCATGCAAAGCTAAGGACCATGGTGAAATTAGACGGAGATCAAGTTTTTATTCCAGCCAATCCTCTAGCAAAGGAATATTTTTTGTCTAGGACTGTACGAGATGTTCTTCTAGGTAGAAAAACTAATTCCAATCCCACTCCAACTCTAAGTAGTGCATCTACGAAGTCGTCAAGTAAGAGATAAAGGAAGGATACTAACAACTGATTCTACAACAGAGTCGAAAGAAAACTTGAGTAATTTCGAAAAGCAGGATGAAGGAAACCCAAGTTCAATAAAAAGCAAGCAACACGCTCATAATAAAGGGCGAAGACAGAGATGCCCTGGAAAGAAGGGAGATGGACAAGAAGAAAATGGCAAGAAAGTGAAGCTAAAGAGAAGTCGTAGTGACAAACGAAAACTTAGGTGACGTTATATTAATGTTGTAAATAATTTTGACCCTTAGATATTTATAAAGGTCAAGAATACACCCCCCTTATAAATCTATTAAAATCTCAATCGAATACACCCCCCTTATAATCTATTAAAACCCATTAAAATCTCAAACGAATACACCCTCCTAAAACCCAAATCCGAGGTACGTATCCAATCTAAGGCCACAACCAAAATAAACATCCAACTGCAAGCCTTCAAAACCTTTCAAACTGCATTTATCATCCAACCAAATTAAACCTCCAACCAATAAGCATTCAAAAAAATCTAAAACCAATTTTAACCGAGTGCATGACTCCTGGTTCGGTTTGGAACCTTTGCTGGAACTACATTCAAACAATGACTATATGGACTTAACAACTGAGACCGTATAAGAACCAAGGACCACCAAATCATCATTATGACATGAGAGGTCATAATTGATCACAACCTCAAAAAAAAATTTAACCTATGATCTGCAGCAATCAGTTTCCAAAGACTTTGTTAATTCAAACGACCTACATTTAGTTCATAAGCTTAATTACCAAACAAGAACAACACCTTAAAAGCAAGAATGGCCTTAAAACAAATTGTAAGTCGATAAAACTCATCTATAAGTGACTAAATGTAAGTTGATATCAAGCAACAGAATAAACAAGCAGAGTAGATTTAAGGAACACAAAACCAGCTTTGATGCTATACACTGGAATAATTTTTAACAACCCTACGACAATTGAGATTATGGCCCAAGAGAAGGATTATGATGCATTCGCATAAACATTTCCCCAAATTTTCTACACACCTTAGAAACACACAAACATGGTAAATTCATCAGAATGTATGAACCAATTTCAAGAAAAGGTCAATTAAAAACAGGAGAAGAGACCTGAAATACAGAAGACAAATAGAGACACTTCACAGAGAGACACCTTATGTAACGACCCGTCCCGGAAAGTAGGGTTAAGGAAGTGATTAAGGTGGGATTAGTGAGCTTAATTGGTGGTTAGTTGGTGACGATAGGTTCGTTAGGGTAGAATGACGATTTTGCCCCTAGTTTGGGCAAATAGTTGACTTTTAGTTCGGGCGGTCAAGTGGGTATTAACCACTAACCAGGACGAAGATTAGGACGTCACGAACCCATAGACAGGTGGCATTCCGACATCCGAGGAGGAAGTTATGATGTTCGGAAGGTTGAGGGCATAACCGTAATTTGGTGAAACTAGGGGGAAAAGTTAACTTTTCGTATGAACGGGATTTTGTACATTGACCGAAGACAGTTAGGTAGATCTCCTCGTCCTGAATTCAACGACAGGCGGCACGTGTTTATCGGAGTTAGGATGAGTGAGTTACGGGTCTCGAAAGGTAGTGGCAAAATTGTAATTTTGGGTTCAAAGAGGGGTATTTTGGTCTTTTGTACTTTGGGTTTGGTTCAACCGGATTGGGACAAGTGTCCTGAGCAGAGAGGAGATTTTTGTGTGAGGCTTGAGGGATTGGTGACATGTGCAGTGTGTGTAGTGGCTTCTAGGCCATGCACGGTGTGTGTTTAAGTTGTGCAGCCGTGTGTAGTCATGTTCGAACAAGAGAAACAGAGGGTGAGTTGGAGAGAAAATCGATCAAGTGCAAGGAGTGTTTGTGTGTTCTGGTGAGTGGATGAGAGACTGGAGATCGAGTGAGAGACAGTGAGTGAGAGGTGAGGGCAATTCGTGAAAGGAATCAGAGGAGTGAGAGGTTTGAGTTCGCAGGGAAACAGAGAAGGGGTGAGAAATCCTGGTGGTGGTGTGGCTGTGTGTTGCTTCAATTGGACTCGAAAAGTATCTCAGGCGACTCTGTGGACTCCAGGGAGCGCGACGGTGTGCACGACGGTGATCGACAGGCAGGTAATTGCTTCCCCCGTGTACGAACTCTGTTTTACCGTGATGTTCAAACGGGAAGTCATGCAGTCTGGGGTTGAGTCGACGACTATGGTGAGTGGTGCGAGGCTCAGGGAGGTCCTAGGCGTCGTCTAGGGTGGTTTTTGTGACGGGAGAAGACTTGGGTGGCCGGAGTAGAAAACAGGGGATAGTTTGGATTTTGGTTTTGAGCTCGAGTCGACGGGTTGGGGACGGTGTCGAGGTGTTTGAGTGAGGGGACTGGACTGCTTAGGATTGGACGAAGAGGATGGTGAAGAGAGGGAGGAAAACGGTGCAGGCACGGCGGTGAACCGTTCTCGCCGGTTCGAGTTGCAGAGACCGGTTCGACCGGGTCGACTCGAGGTAGATGATGGTACTGTAGCTGGCGCGTGAGGCCCACGCGCAGCCACTTTGGGCGGCGCGTGGGGGCACGTGCAGCGGCGGTTGGTAAAACAGTCAACATGGTTTTTGGTCTAGGTGTTGTGACGAGTCTAGTGGAATTGGTTTCGGGTTAATCGGACATCGGCTAGATATGTTTCGGCCTGTCCGAAGGTGATAGGCCTCGGTTAAAAATAGTTAAAAATACGGGAAAATTATGGGGCTTTAGTATGAGTATCGTGAAGCAGTTAGTGAGCTTATCTTGGGATTTGGATAGGTTCGGGAAAGCCGAGGATAACGGAATGGCCGGGAACGGCATAAGTGCGCGCGTATCGAGGCGACGTCAGAATGGTCTGTGAGTGGACTTTGTTTTCTAACTCTTGATGCATGCATATATGTTTTTATATGTTTTCTATACTTGATTCTATGATTCGATTTATGATTGTGATGGTTTATGGTTTTGCACGTTTTTCGAGGAAATAACGGTTTTCACGTTTTACGAGGTTTTGATAAATATCATGATTTGAACCTGGTTTAATGAATTGATTTCGGGATCTGAAATACGATTTGATTTTAAAGAAAGTAAAAGGAATTTTAAAAAGGATTTTCGGGCTTAGGGCCCAGTTTAAAGTAGTTTTCAGAAATGTGATTTCGGGTTTTGGAATCGGAATTCCGGATGACGATTCGGGATTCGATTCGGGACTTGGAAGTGGATTCCGGGTTTGGGTTCGGAATGGTTATTCCGGATGCCGGCTTACGGAATGATGGTTGCTGACTCGGACCTGGAAAGGAGATGGATATGAGTTCTGGGTTTGGATTCGGGATCCTGACGAGATTGCGGATTCGGATTCGGAAATGGAAAAAGGTTTTCAAATGGTTTGGATATGGATTTAGAAATGGTTTTCAAACGGTTTTAGATTGGATTTGTTGGATCTGGATATTGGGTTTAAAGACTCGGATATATTGATATTTTCCCCCGTAGGCCTGTTGAGTTTAAAGACTCGGATATTATTGAGGCCTGGATTGAGTTTAAAGACTCGAGAGTTTAAAGACTCGGATAGATCCAGCAGGTTCGATGGATGAAAAGGATGGTTTATAAAAATGGTTTTCGTTGGTTATAATGGTTTTCGGTGGTTTTGGGCTGAGGCCCGGGATTTGAGGAAAAGGAAAAAAAAATGTGTTTGATTTTCATACATGGTTTTGTGATATGAAATTGATATGCATGCATTAGTCTTTAAAACGGAGGGTATAACTGTATGTGTTTTCTGATAACTGTTTTTAAACTAAAACTTTAATTTTGTCCACTCACAGTCTTTTCGTGTTTTCGATACCCTCCAGGTTGTTACGGTGCAGGCTGTTGGTTGAGAGACGGAGACATCACATGGACGTTCCACAGTAGACTCTGCGCACTCTGGGAAGTTCGGAAGTTGTTGAGAGGGTCGGACCGGAACTCCCTTGTCCGACTTACGTGTCACACGGAGGTTAGACATATGTTTGGCTTTCGTGTCCTGCGTAAGTTAGACGGGAGCGGGGTTTAGCCCTTATTCCCAGGGGATTAGGGGTGGGCCCTGACACCTTAAGAGGTTTTATTGACTTACTTTTTATTTTTCTAGTTACAAGAATTTATCATAGTTAACCTCAACAAACTAAAAACAACATTATACCTTGCATATCTCAAACTTGCATAAATTCATTGGTGAGTAAAGTAATGTTTGAAAATAAAATTTTCTTCCAACTAAAATCTACCTCCTTCTAAACTTTCAAATTCACCATTTTACATAGACTTTTATCCAAAAAACTAACCTGACTTTCTCCCCAACAATTCGCTTCAGCTTAACTTCCCATCTTTGAATCATAATCGAATTCATTCTCATCATTCACTACCACGGGATTTGCAAACTTTGCCAATCGCGATCCAAAATTACTTTTATTGTGCCCATACGCATTGCAATAACTACAATGATGACTACTCTTATTAGATTTCCTTCCTTTCTTACTCCCACCTTCCTCTCCAAACTATGTGTTTACCTTTACTCTTCACAACTTATGGATCTTTAATAATCTTATCATGCCTATGAGCACTACGTATGCTTTCCTCCTCTTGTTCATTGCACAACACTTCAGCCCTACAACACAACTTCTCTACCTCTTCCATAATTACATTATACACTGCTTCGCTTTTCCCACCATAATAACTAAGTTTGTTGAAATAACTAGTTAGGAAACCATGTCTTGAAACTTCAACATTCTTTTGTCCTGTATGGCCTCCTTCATCTTCACATTTACTATTTCCTCTACCACTCTTTGTCCATCTCTTCAAAATAAGATACTTTGGTATCTTTTTAATTCCTTCCCATTTCAAAACACAAAATATATGGCAACATGGAATGACTTCACATTCCAACAATTTGCAACTGCAACTCATCATCTCACCATCATATGTGTGGTGCCACACAATCCATTTCTTACTTTCCTCACCATACATTGACATGTCATATCGTCTGCTCCTAGGAATCTGTACACGATCATTCTGGTTCAGAGCTACTACCTTCTCCAGTTGGGTTCTAACAAGATAAAATATTGTATGTGTGTATAGCAAACTGGCTTGTTTCTCCAACTACCTCAAATGAGTTGTTAGAACAGGTGCACAATTTATATTTTTAAAATCGGCCATTGGTGCATTGTTTCTAACTCGGAGTAGCAAACGATCTAATTGTGGGATGCATTCAAATAACTTCAAAAAACTCTTATTCAAGTAGTCCTTGATAGACCTATTCATGCTTTCACATTGTTGCGTGCTTGTTGTTGCTCCCATAAAATGCCCTCGAAAATAACATTAAGCCCACCTTTCTCGCTTTTCATACAAACCGTCCATGTACTCATATAGCTTCCCATCACCAGTGATTCTTTCGCACATTCTTTTCCACTCTACTTAAAACTCCTCAGTCGTCAATGGCTCATGCAAGCAAACTTTGAATGCACTAAATAATCCGAGATTATTCATCATTTTTTTTAACATTCTTCCTCATATGCCAAGAACATATTCGGAGCCTGCAATCTGGTAGGATTTGATCAATGACACCCCGCATTGCTTCAACACCATCTGTCACAACAGAAACTGGTCGTTTGCCCTTCATGGACTCCAAAAAGGTCCTCAAAACCCAATTATATGTCTCAATGGTTTCATTAACCACAAATGTTGATGCAAATATCACATTCATACGATGATTGTTCATGCCAACCAACAACACCAATGGCTTCTCATACATGTTAGTCTTGTACGTGCTGTCAAACATAACTACATCCCCAAACCTTGAATAATCCTCTAACGATGCAGAGTCCCTCCATAAGATATTTGCTAAATGGTTCTCTTCATCAACCATAAATTTGCAAAAAAAACCGCGGTCAGTAGCTCCTTTCGCATTCATGTATGCTAATGCTGCTTCTGAATCGCCATCTACTAAAATCCCTCTTTGGCATGCATCCATCTTGTTGTATAAGTCCTTCAACGTAAATCCAACTTCATTATAACTACCTGCTTCTCCAATCATATACTCATATGTATGACAAGTCCTAACTGATGCATTCCGCAATGACATTGTAAAACTTAAGTCCCCTTTAGATACTTCTCAGTGTGATACCAAAAGACCAGCTTCAGTTGCGTTTGCCAACATATGAGAGTGATGAGTGCGAAATTGAGTGATTATATATTTTTCCTTCTTCTCCTCGTATACTATCGTAAAACTAGCTTTGGATCCACATCTAGTTTCACCTCTCTAATTCTTCTCCCTATCTAGTTTATTCTTCCATTAGGCAGCCTTCTCCCCTCTTTCCCACAAACCCATCTTCTCCTCTGAATTTCTCCACCTATACGTTGTGTTAATACATCCTTTCTGATGCTAAAACCAATTACTTTTGCATATCTTTTATAAAACTGGTCTGCATCTTCTACACTGTAGAAATAACCTCCCACAACATCTCCCTCAGTCAAGTCCACATATTTCTTACCCTCATACAACAATTCTGATGTCGCACATTCTTCAATAGAACACCCTATTCCCCTATTCTGTGTAGGAAGTTGAGATTCATTTGTAGCTACACTCACACCTCCTGAATTTCACAATCACAGTGAGTACCTTCAGTCATAGTCCTTCAAACAAAGTAGCTCCATTCCAATTATGGTCATTCCTAAGGCAGCACAAATAACTCAACTAGATAACTAGATCCTATAGACCTTAAATCTTACCAATGCATCAACATATCAGTTTTATATAAGAATGCGGAAAATAAGGATAAAGGAGAACAAACACCTCATCAGGTAAAGCAAACATAGGGACATGATGTAATGTAATGATATGCCATTTGTAAATAACAAAACAGAGTATACCTTGCATTTCTTCAGACCTTAGTAACCATTGGGAATCAACACCGCAAATCACTCAAAGTTAAGGCAGATTGACTTCTCACCTCATTTTCATGTTTGCACTGCATCAAATATCTCAAAACGCTCAACATAATACAAATTAAATTATGCTTTTTAGAAATAAATAAAGGCTAAAGAGTGAGCTAAATATCAAACTACCACCGAAATCAAAAGTAAATTTCATAAATGTAGCAAAAATGTGCAAAGTAAATTCTTTAAATAACTTACTTATAAACCTGTCAATTGATATCAGAGAGATTAAAAAGTTGAAACCATACCAATAAGGCAAAACGTTGATAAGAGAATTTTGATAAGAGAAATTTTAGAGATCCGGAGCCATACCAATAATTTACTCATCTGACTGCAACCCCAATTATTCCTCAAATATCTTCATAAAAGCTAAGCAATCCGAAGCCAATGACCAAAACCCAGAACCACTGTTTACGGGGTAAGCTCCCTTGATATGAAATGATGAATTTTTGAGTTGTATCACACTATCCTTCTTCCTCAATCTTTGTACTCTCACTCTCTCCACCACCTCTTCCTTCCTACCTTCAACTTCTCCTTACCTTTGCTTCTTCTGCATCTTCAGCGAAAATTTTCAAACCAGTTCCGCACAATTTCTCTTTTTCTAACCAACCCATTACTCATTCTCTCTTCGCTATTTTCATCTCACCAATTCGATCTTCTTCTCCGGAGCCTATTCTTCTCTCGATTTTTGGTTTTTGACATTACCTCTTCCTTTTCCCCTACCTGCTCACCTCTTCTCCAGGTTAATCGCCTTACCTTTTACATACTCTTTTTCTAACTTTTTTTTTCCAGTGCCATTAGATTAAGCCCATTTAAATCCAACAGTCACAATGCTCCTAAACCCATGAGGCACTTAGTCTAGTGCCGTGTGGTAGAATTTCCGCATATTATATTCAGGAGTTCAAGCTAATTTCAATCAACCAAGAAAAGATGGTGAAGATTTAAACAATACACACATGATTGAAAAAAAAAAAATCCTCTGTTCATTAAATTGAAAATTTGAACATATTGTTGTTGCAATTGAAGAATCAAGAGATTTGGATGTCATGACCATTGATAAATTGTCTGGTTCACTAAGAGCTCATGAAGAAAGAATTGTGAAGAAAAATTTGGTGTAACCAATAGAACAAGCTCTTCAAGAGAAGATGAGATCACATATGTTAAATCCCAAAAATTCAGAAATCATGCAGGAAATTCAAATCCTGGTCATGGAAAAGGCTAGAGATGCATTAAAGACACCAAAAGGCTAGAGAAATCCAAGATTTTCAAATTAAGGGGGGAGTGTTGAAAGTGTTGAAAGTTAATTTTGAAAATAAATTATGTTTTCTAGATTAATTGAGTTAATGCTTGTTATATTTTCTAGAGAAATAGATAGTAGTTGGAAGTTGTAATGACATTTAATTAATGTCTCTAGAGAGTTTTAAGAGTCCATATGTCTTCAAGTAAATAAATAAATACATAAAAGCTTAGATAAAGTAAAACCAGTTTGTAATTAGTATCCTCTATCAAATAAAAACAACGTTATTTTCTCTACTACTCTTCCGCTTCAAATACCCAACAAAAACTAATGACTCGTTTACATAGCTAAAATAGCGTGCATAACATCTCTTCTTTCTCCTTACATTTCATACATATCTCAGACTCCAAAATTCTCTTCTTGAATAAATTCACAGTATAGATTTCATTACATGCTCCCCAAACGAAAACCTTGACCTTATTAGGTACACACAAGAGCCAAATAGACTTCTAGAAATTCAATAATACACATGGGCTAGAAGCACCACTCTCAACACAATTGGCCAAATCTTGCAAGCATGATGCCACTCGGTATCCTATTTTGTGTGAGTATTTTTCATCCCTTGAATGAAACCAATACGAATCAACATCTAACCTTGCATAGGACCCAATGACACTTGTCAGATGGCTACCAGCCTACCACATCTTCATCACAGAAAACATAATCAAAGCAAATGTGTTTTCCACTGATCTGATGTCGAATCAAATATGAGAATTGAGCAATTAGCCTTAAAACTTTTTGTTTATAAAAGGTTTAAAAGCATATGGCTTTGGAACCCACCGATTAATAAGGTTCTTAGAATTTTTCCATCCTAAACACGTCTGATCAGAACATCTTGTAAGATACGTATGCTCCATAAAATGGTTCGCCACTCATTTAATGGTGACGACCCCAGCGCAACTCGTTGAAAGCTTCCTTCTTTGAAATAACAAGCTTTGAGAATTTGAGTCACAAGAGAGTTAGGCTTCTCCAATAATCACCATACTTGTTTAGCCACCATTGGTAGATTGAAAATCTCTAGGTTCTTAAAACCTAACCCACCAAGGCAATTAGCTTGCACAACTGTCTCCAATTGATCATGTTGAAGAGGTTGCACAACTGCCTTCTATTCCCATGGCCAATTATGCCAAAACCTAACAAAAGGTTCCTCCAGGCGCAACCAATATATATTTGATACCCTTAGAATTGAAGATGATTTTGACTTGAATAATGAATTAGGGAAACAACAATGTGGTTACAGTAGCTCTTTCAAACTCAGTGTACCTATGTCATGGTTATGATAAATCCATCACACATCTTGTCACCTTCATTGACCAAGATGATCCGGTTACCAGCGTCAAGTGGGCTTTTGATGGACAACGTGTTTTTGTTGGGTTGAATAAGTCATGTGTTCAATTGTGGGATTCTTGATCTCTTAAATTTTTAAGGACATTTAGAAGCGAACAATAGAAAAAAGTAGTTACTTTTGCATGGAACAAAGACATTCTTACTTCAGGAGGATCACATGGTAGAATCATTAATAGTGATGTAAGACTGAAATCTCACTTTGTTGGTTCTGATAAGGGTCACTAGAATGAAGTTTGTGGGGTGAAATCTCACATTATCAGGCCTATCGTTATAACCCAATCCGTAAATTATGTCTCAGTATTACAGAATTACAAAAATACCCCTAACTCACCTTATTAGTCCTTTTTGCTATAAAGTAAAAAGTAAACCCAACATTCACCCTTTCTATTTCACATTTTTGCGCACACACACGCACAAACTCTCTCTCTCTCTCTCTCTCTCTCTCTCTCATCGTTAACCAAAGTAGAAAGAAAAAATGATAACGAAAAGCATCATTGGAGCTAAAGACTTTCCGATAGTTTCTCCTCCAATCCAGGTAGAATCTTACCCAAAAAATTAGTCCATTATATTGCTAATGAGAAGTAGATGAAGATTCCCTACTGCATGTGTGTTTCGGCTAAGGAAAGAAGGAGAACGAGTTTTAGGGTCAATTTTCTAGCCATCCATTTTTTATCCCGCTTCGTGATATAAATTTTTTGGATTCCAAGCCTTCTTCTGAGTTCAATGGTGAAAAACTAGTCGAAAACTAAGCTCGGAATCAATTTTGCAGCAAGTTTGCCTAGAATTCTAATCAGCCACCTTTGAGCTTGATGGAATATGCTAATGGAGTTGGCACATTCCGTTAAGTCTATGTGGTCCACGGCGATGCTGTTAACAATCATTAACTTTCACTGATGTTGTTTAGTTCCTAAATTATCATTTTAGGATTATTTATATAAATAATTCAACAAAATTTGATCTTATTTATCCTTTCATATTTGTAATCAAAATAAATGGTTGATCGCAAGTGTTTGATTCTAAAATGGCCTGGTAAGATATGGCCTTACCAACTGCTAGTGTGTCTTCTTCTCGTTTGCCGATTGACCTGTCAGACAACAAGATGAGTACTTGACATTGACAAGGTGTTAGCCTAACAAACTCAGATGCTTAAGTTAGTAAGCGAGATGGAGGTCTACATGAAGTAGAAAGCATAGAGGCAAGGGGAATGTTTATTTGTTTGTGTTACCTTTATGAGGAAGCTTTAAGTTATATTTATAGTAGTAATGAATATGGTGGTTGAACCCTAATACTGTGGGGTTCAAGCCACCTCATGTGATTTTGCCACGTGTCTCGAAGATCCAGGATGAAGAGCAGGTGGCAGTAGACCTTCTGGTGTGTCATAGAGCTATTGCTATCATTTGGCTGATAGATGGACCGAGGTGTCAACTCCATACCCTTGGTTCCTTGTGGACTAGCTGTGAGGGACAATTGGCGAGTGGCCGACCAATGGGTAGCCAACTAGAGGATGTCCTACCAAGGTTTTCTTGATCGAGTATTGTGTTATGTCAATGGATGTGGTATTGTTGGCTGTCCTGTGTGTGATTAGTCGAGATGGTGTCAACTTAAGTCCCCCTGGTTGTTAACTAAGGTGGATTTCCTCGGTCAAAGACTCATAAATCTAAATGATACATGTCGACCGATCGGAAGGGTAAACCCCATATTCCCCCAGGTTCTTGACTGAGGTAGTGTTCCTTGGTAAGACAATACCCTAAGTGCTTCAAATTATGCTTCATATTGAATGCATTGTACTTGTTTGCCAATCGGAGCATTAATCTGAGAGAGTACCTCAAATAAATTTATCGATCGGCCATACTATTCTCGCTAGCTGATCGAACCTTGAATTAGAGAGAGTCCCTTGAATGAAGTTGTCGATCAATCACATTATTCTTGCTTGGCGATCAGAGCATGAATATACGAGAGTACCTTGAAAGAAACTGTCGATCAGTCTTATTATTCTTGCTTGCCAATCAGAGCTTGAATCTAAGAGAGTTCCTTAAATGGATCTTCCAATCAGTTGCATTATTCTTACTTGCAGACCAGAGCTTGAATACGATGAAGTACCTCAAAAGAAACTACCAATCGGTCGTATTGTTTTTTACTCAGAGCATGAATATGAGGGAGTACCTCGAATTAAGCTGAAAATCAGTTTCATTGTTCTTGTTTACCGATTGGAGATTGAATCTGGGAGAGTAACTTGAATGAAACTACCGATTAGTCACATTATTATTACTTTCTGATCGGAGCATGAATAGGAGAGAGTACCTCGAATGAAGCTACCAATACGTCGGATTGTTCTTGCTTTCCGATTGGAGGTTGAATCTGAGAAAGTACCTCGAATGAAGATGCTGATTGGTCACAATGTTCTTGCTTGCCAATTAGAGCTTGCATTTGAGCATGTTACCTAGAATGAAGCTGCCAATCGGTCACATTATTCTTGATTGGGGATCAAAGCATGAATCTAAATAAGTACATTGAATGAAGCTGTCGATCAGTCGCATTCTTCTTGATTGCGAATGGGAGCTTGTATCTGAGAGAGCACCTCAAATGAAGCAGTGGATCAGTTGCATTCTTCTTGTTTACCAATTTGAGCTTATACTTGTCATTCTCTATTTTGTTGTTTTTTGTTTTTATATGTATTCGAATTCATATCCTGCCTCCGATCTGACATATGGCATCATCTCTAAGTGCAGTGCACTGATCGAGGCATTTTTCGTTGCCTATATAAGGAGGAGAATTCGTTTGAGAGCATTTTTTTTTTTTTTGCAAAATTTGCAATGCTCTAAACTTCTACTGATCAGTTTCTTTAAAGTTTTTTTAGCTTCCTATTATAATTTTTTGAGGTATGTTTGGGTTCTCTTCCTTTTTCTTTTTGCTTTTCTGTTTTACAATAGGGTAGTGTGATTCTTAGTCATATTTTCCCTTTGTATTGTAGATGTTGGCATCTGAGTCAATGAGTGGATCTAGGGCGAAGTCCCGAAAAAATTTTAGTGGTGAATCACATTCTCACTCAACAAGTGTTATGTTGAGTGAGACGAGTAGTTCATCAGCCACTAATAGGTCCTTGTCGACCAATAGTGGCAGTGGTTTGTCTTCTTCTTCTCTTGATAGCTTAATCATAGCTTTAAAATTTCTGATGGTGAGATGTGCCAAACAGAGTAAACGACTGCCAGATGAGGGTGTTGAGAAAGTGAGAAGTGTCGAGTAGGAAAATGTTGGTGAAGCATCATCTTCTCGACCTCTGATCATTGATCTTGAGGAAGGGGAGGTCGAGGAAGTTGAGATGGTGGATCAGATCCCTATGGCGATTCCTATCAATAATTCTCCTTTTGTTGTTGAACATGAAGTCAATACCCTCATGGTCTTAGAAAATTATAGGATCTTGTATAATGTCCCCCCGAGATTGTTTTCACTTTGCCTCCTACTGGGTCGAGGCTGAGCGAGCCACTTAAGGGCACTATTCTTTTTTTATTGACTGTTTAGAACATGACGCTCGACATTGCTTGTATCCTTAGCTTCAAGACATACTGGCTCATTCCAGAATTTCCTTCAGCCAACTAAATGCGAATGGTTGGATTACCTTGATTAGTTTCTAGATTGGTTTTGATTGTGCGGTCAAGAGGAATCGAATTGGGGCAGTTATGCCATCTGCTAAGTTTAGGAAGTAGAAGTTTGGTCCTAGATTTTTGTAGGTGGAGCCTGTGGCTAAGAAGGTTAGGAGAGCTTTTATAAATGATATCCCCACATCTCAAAAGAGCTAGAGGCATCGTTTTTCGTTGGGTATCTGATCCTTGGAAGGGTGATGAGTCATCGTTTCTTAATAACAATTTTTTTACTTTTATTTGTGTTTTTTCGGTGGTTTATTTGATGTCTAGCTGATTATATATTTTTCCATATGTCTTCAAGGGTGGCTGTTCTACCAAGTAAGAGCAAGTGTGTGAGCTTATTTGGGAAAGGTTGTTTGATCTTGAAAAGGGTCAATGTTTTCTCTGATTTCTTGATAATCTCATTAAAGTTGGTCTCATATCAAGTCCAAGTGAATGCCAAAATTTTTGTTTTTATGCCGATTTGTTATATGTACTTGTATGCCAAATGATTTTAACTTGGCATATTTTCATTCTTGCAATTCATCCTGGCATTGAATTTGCAGGTGTAAAGAAGATGTAGGATATAGAAGTATCGATAGGCAACCGAGGTAGCGAAGAAGGCCAAGGAAGATAGTGGTAGTGTGAAGTTGACCAACAAGAAGGCTATTGCTTGAGGTCCCATACTCAAGCTAGTAAGGAGCGTCAACAAGAAGCTCATTAGGTGTCAATCATTGAGGTCACTGTCGGTGGGTTAGATGCCATGCAGTCACCAACTCCTACTTTCTAGTGGCTCAAAATGGTCTGCTGCCGATGATGGGATTGAAAAATTAGAGGCTCAACGAATTAAGATGATGGTAGTTGTTGAAGCAGAAATCGAACCAACCGCGAAAAGTCCTCAAAATTCCTACAAACAGCAAACAATTAGCTATCGTTGCCTCGATCGATTACCCTGGGGGTTGTTTGACCAAGAACACTCTGATGCCTAAGTTAGCTTCGAGAGAGGAAAAGGATATACTTCGAAGCGAAGAATCGACTTACTTTTATTGGGAAATGTATACCCCTTATATAGTGGTGAGTGGGATGTTCAGTTTCCATAGTTTCGATGTGGGATAAATGCTCCTTGATTTGCATGCTGACATGTGTTACACAGATCGAGGGTGGAAAGGCTTCCACATGTATCCCGGTTTGGGCCCAATATTGGGGCTATGTAAGCGTTGTGGATTTGAGCCATGTTCGGTGCTTTGGCTTCAAGTATTATTGCCAAGGGCAATTTGGTCATTCCAGAAATTATGGGCCACGTGGCAGCTCCACATTCTTTCGGTGATTTTGGGTTCCAAAAATGCCCCCACATTGCTTAGGAATTCAAGGAATCCTAAGGGATATAATTTTTATTGTTGTCCCGATAAATTATATATAGGAGTAGGGCTCCGCTTGATCTTCAATTTCATTTTACTGTTGCTCTTGTGTATAATAAATTCCGCTGAGTTCGAAATGTCACATCAAAATGACATAAATATGCTTTAGGCTTGGAGTCTGATATGTGTTGTACTGTACCTCCTAGCTTGGTCTTGGTTGATGGATCATTTGAGGTTAATTCTCCAACTAATATAGGAGTTTGTAACCTCCAATTAACTCTCCCATTTATGATGCGAAATTTACTCCCTCATTCAATTGTGGCACTTTGTAACTTCTATTACAGAATCAAAACTCTTCATTGGCGAGGAATAAATGTGGTGGTTGTTGGTGTGCTTTAGCCGAGAAGTGAATCCACGTGTTTGTTCTTGAGTGGTTGATCATGCAGAGGGAGCCTGCCATTGTCGGCGGCTCTGTTAGTGCCGCTATTACCCACCACATGTTAGGCACATATTGGCTTGAGAGGATGTCGGTTGACTGCTACAGAAGGTTTCGTGCGTCGGGCTTTAGTTGGAGGGTCAATAGTGGGCCAACGTTAATTAGCTTTTGCCCCAATCACCGAGGAAACATCTCCACATGTTCGCCACTGAGTAGGGCATCGGGCAGGCAGGGACCACCTTTGACGATGCCTATGTAAGTGCCAATGGAGATGCACCATACGTTGAGCTCAGATTGGAGGCTGAAGCTGGCAGTTCGGATTGGTCACATGTCATGCTGCGCTTTACCCTTGTCATGAGGTATTTTGCTCACATGCGGAGTGGGGAACGTGAATGGAAGTGATTATCAAAGATTGTGTCAATTGTGGATGCAATATATAAAATTTTATATATTGTTAGTCCTACATTTTTGGCATACTCATGATAGCTCTGGGCATCTGATTGTGGGAATGCAGTGGTTCGCGTAGCTAGAATCCATTTCGAGGGGAGGATATGCAATTTGCGGGACCTGAGGAATTGATGGCATGGAAAGTTTGCAATCAGATTTCCTTTCCAATGACATCTTTACCTTTCCAGCTAGTGGACAAGATAAAGACTTCCTCCTTTGGTCATCAGTTGAGGCTGAAACTTTTATTCTCAAAAATTTTGTACGGTGGAAGACCTTCCAAAAGCTTGGTCAAGGAGTAGTTGGGCGCTCAAGTGTATTTGACAATTGTCCTGAAGAAGAACATCAAACAGAGGTTCAGAGCTAGTGTATTTGACAATTGTCCAAGTCTGCTCGAGGCCATTTCCTAGTTGTTATGGATTATTAAGGTCATCCAGTAGGTTCAGACTTTCCATCAGTCCTTCCGAGCACTTGGTGATGTTTTTGGAAGTGGAAAACTCAACAAGGGTGGAAATCCTGCTATTTGAGGCTTGAATGGTTTTTGCTATCATATGCCCCCACAACTTTGCTCCGAAAAGAAAATAAGGAGCTAAAGTTGGGTATGATGAGTTGCAATGGAGTCCCTTTCAAAGAGCTGGAGCTAGAGTAAGAGTTTGAGGTCGGGAATGGTGGATCTCTTTCCCCCACCTTTCAGCTGAAGAATGGACCGAGTCTCAAAGGATGATAGGCATTGGTGCCTTGCCCCCAAAATTCTCTTAGAGTATTTGCTTCTTGTCCATGATTGTATTTTCATTTCTACATTGAATGCTTGGTGTGAGCAATCGACATGTGATTTACCAACCATTTTCCGAATGATGAAAAGAAAATTTTGAATTTTGAATTCATGTATGAAGTGAAGTTTCCTCTGCAAAAAATTTATTTGTTTGAATTAGCTTCCACACTTGTAGGTTTGTCAAATGCCACCATTGCAGCTATGAGTATCCACTAAGAGATTTTCCACTCCAATTGGTCTAGAGTGGTTCCCGGAAAGAGTCTTGGATTGCTTATAGGGTGAAGACTTGGATTGCTTCTGGAGAAAGGCTTTGATTGTTTGCTCAAGGAAAGGCTTGAGATGTTTCCTGGAGGAAGACCTTGATGCTTCGAAGGGCAATGTTTTGGATGTTTCGCAGGGGCAAAGGCTTTGGTGCTTCATAAGGTGAAGGCATAGGTGCTTCGCATGGCGAAGGCTTTAGTGCTTCGCGGGAGTGAAGGCTTTAGATGCTTCACAGGAGTGAAAGCTTTGGACGCTTCACGGGGGTGAAGAATTTGGTGTTTCGTGGAGGCGAAGGTTTTGATCCTTCGTAGGGGCGAAAACGTTGGCTGCTTTGCTGGGGCGAAGGCTTGAATGCTTCGCGGGGTAAAGGCATTGGGTGCTTCGTAGGAGCGAAGGCTTTGGTGCTTCACAAGGTGAAGGCCTAGGTGCTTCACATGGCAAAGTCTTTGGATGCTTCGCAAGGCGAAGGCTTTGGATGCTTCGCAAGGCGAAGGCTTAGGTGCTTCACCAGGTGAAGGCTTAGGTGCTTCATAGGGCGAATTCTTAGTTGCTTCGCATAGCGAAGTTTTGGTTGCTTCATATGGCGAAGGCTTGGACGCTTCGCAGGGCGAAGGCTTAGGTGCTTCGCATTGGCGAAGGCTTAGTTTCCTCGTAGGGAGAAGGCTTGGATGCTTTACAAGGCGAAGACTTTAGATGCTTCACAAGGCGAAGGCTTGGATGCTTCGCAGGGCGAAGGCTTGGATGCTTCGCAGGGCGAAGGCTTGGATGCTTCGCAGGGCGAAGGCTTGGATGCTTCGCATGGCGAAGGCTTGGATGCTTCTCAGGGCGAAGGCTTGGATGCTTCGCAGGGCGAAGGCTTGGATGCTTCGCAAGGCGAAGGCATGGATGCTTCGCAGGGCGAAGGCATAGGTGCTTCGCATGGCGAAGGCTTTAGTGCTTTGCAAGATCGAAGGCTTTGGATGCTTCGCAGGAGTGAAGGCTTCGATGCTTTGCAGGGAAAAGACTTGGATGCTTCGCAGGAGCGAAGGCTTCGATGCTTTGCAAGGCAAAGGCTTGGATGCTTCGCAAGGCGAAGACTTAGATGCTTCGCAGGGCGAAGGCATAGGTGCTTCGTAGGGCGAAGGCTTTAGTGCTTCGTAGGGCGAAGGCTTTAGTGCTTCGCAGGAGCGAAGGCTTTGGATGCTTCGCATGAGCGAAGACTTAGATACTTCGCAGGGCGAAGGATTGGATGCTTCGCAAGGCGAAGGCTTAGATGCTTTGCAGGGCGAAGGCTTAGATTGTAACACCCCGGAAATTTGGAAAATGTAATATTGTAAATTAATAAATAAAATGACATTTTTACCCCTGTGATTCGTATGGTCAATTTGTTGACTTTTTTATTGGAGGGTCGAACGGACGTTGACTGATGACCGTGACGTAGGTCGGGACGTTACGAGTTCATAGACAGGTGGCACGTCCGATTCGGACTCGAGGTGAAAGTTATGACGTTCGGAAGTTCAAGGGCATTTCTGTAATTTGGACGATTTGGGGGAAAATGTTGACTTTTTGAATTACAATTGATTTTCACACGAATCTAAGACCGTTAGGTTCGTCTCGAAGCCCCGAGTACAACGACAGGCGGCACGCGTGAAACGGACATCGGATGACCGAGTTACGGGTCAAGGAAGATGAGGGACAATTTGGTAAATTGTCAACTGAGGGGCAATTTGGTCTTTTTCACCACGGGTTACTGTAGCAGCCGTGGGAGACAGTTGCTGCACCACCGTGTGTGGTGGTTTTGCACGCTCCAATTGTTTAAACCGTAGTGGACTGAACGGTGGGAATAGTTTATGTAAATTGAGGTAGTGGGAGCATAACTGAATGGTGTGAGCAGGTTGCAGGCACGGGCTTGAGTTTTAAAATGGCCATGGTTTCTGTGATTGTGGGAAATAATTTTCAGAGACCTCAGTCGGTTCCCCACGGGTTGCTGGCCGCATTGATCGATTACCTGGGTGCTATTGGGTTGAGAGGATTCATTTGCATCATTGTGCCGTTGAGAGCTGGTGAGTTTGAGAGAAAAACAGACGGGGAAGGAAAACCAGAAAAATGGAGGGAAATTAAAAGGTCGAGTTTTGAGGTGAGTCGAGCCAAACCGTGAGTTGGATTAACCTTCTAAGATCATTTCAAACATCACCGTGCAAAAATCGAAGGAGTTTGATCACGGTTTGCCCAAGAACCTGAGTTCCAGTTTCAGAGAAAATACAGTGTTGAGGACGATCGTCTACAGGTGAGTTCTTGTTCAATTGACTGTGTTAAATTTTTCGTCTAGGTCCCCTTAAACTACTGTCTGAATTAATTTGGGAATGGGTTCGATCTGGGTGAGTTGTGGACTTTGACCCGATTTGAGGTTCGAGTTTGGATTGGTCGATTAGGTCCAAGTCAAGGTTAATAATCGACATAGAACTGAAATTAAAAGGTTATAGAAGAAGTTAGGATAAAAAACGAGAGCAATTGATTGAGAATTGAAGGCTAATTAGACGGGTTGGACTTGCGGGTTGAAGACCCGAATAGCAGGAGACGGGTGAAGATGGTGACACTGTATCAGTGTCACTGTAGCAGGCGCGTGGCATTCACGCGCAGCCACTTTGGGCGGCGCGTGACGGCGCGTGTGAGGTCACTTCCGATCACGGTCAACATGAAACTTAATCCTTTCAGTCTAATTAACATTTTATCTTTAGAGTTCGAGTCGATCGGGAGTCGTTCGGGATAATTTCGAGGGTTCGGAAGATTAGGTCCTTACGTTTAATTACGCGGAAAAATCCGGAAAAATCCGGAAAAATTAGGGAAAATATTACGAGTTATTTGGGGATGATTGTAACCCTCCTTGTACGTTTTTACAGGCCTGGACATTTCTGAAGCTACTGAGGAGCGCACGGGGCTCGATTAATGCGTCCAAAAACCGTGAGTGGACTTTTGGTTTCCAAATTGTGCATGCATGACCATTTTTACTCATTGATTACTGTTTTCATATATGATTTATGGTGATGATTATGATATTCGATTTTACGAAATTTCACGCTTTTCGAGATTATTATCGTATTTCACGCATTTCGAGGTTACGGTTTTCTCCTATGCATGAATGATGTTTTGATGAAGTATTTGGATATTATTATGCATGTTACGTATTTATGATGTTTTGATTATAATTTTGAAGTGATTTTCGGGAATTGCATGTTTTAGAATTTGCATGTGAATTCAGACATAAGTCCTATTATGACAAGATATGATTTCGGGATGATTTTTGGGAAACAGATCATGATGAATCCTGGTTTATTGTGTTTATAAATGGTTTTGGGTTTAAAGACCCGGTTGATTGTTGGATCTGGTTTTGGGTTTAAAGACCTGGTTAATTAATGACGGGGGCGGGCCCGAAAAATTGGGTTTAAAGACCCGGATTGAGTTTAAAGACTCGTGAGTTTAAAGACTCGGTTATTGTGATACCCCCGAGGCCTATTGATTATGTTTTGAGTTTAAAGACTCGTTGATATCCCGGGAAGGCCTGATATTGAGTTTAAAGACTCGGATGGATCCAACGGCTTATTTGTGATTATTGATTCAGTTTTTACTTGATTGTTTAATTGATGTTTCAAAATGACGATTTCTGGATTTTGGTTAATATTATATATTTTACATGAGTTATGACGGTTTTCTGTAACGTTTTACATCTGTTTCGGAAAAAGGGATTTCGAATGTAACGCCCCGGAAATTCGAAAAAGGAAAAGTTGGAAAGTTTGAAGGAAAATGACGATTTTGCCCCTGGAATTGGGCGAAAGGTTGACTTTTGGTTTGAGCGGTCAAACGGACTTTGACCGATGACCGTGACGTAGTTCGGGACGTCACGAGTTCATGGACGGGTGGCACGCCCGATTCCGACATTCGAGGAGAAAGTTATGATGTTCGAAAGTTAAAGGGTAATTCGGTAAATTGGTTAAAAATGGGCCAATTGTTGACTTTTTGATCGGGACCGTGTTTGGACTTTCTGTGAGTACCGTTAGGTAGGTCTCGAGACGCTGAATCCGTAGACAGGCGGCATGCGTCAGTCGGGGTTCGGATGAAAACGTTACGGGCCTGAGAACGTGAAGGGCAATTTGGTAATTTCGCAAAGAAGGGTATTTTGGTCTTTGTCCTTTTGTTATACTGATGAATCATTAAGTTGAATGTCTCATTTAGTTTGTTACGTGACATTTATCACTTTAAGATGATGATTCGTGGCTTAAATTAATGGTGTAGACTCATTTGGGCGATGAACGGTGGAATTGAAAATGTGTGTGTTTTATGAATAACAAAAACCAGAGCAGGAAATATACTTGATCTCCAATGAAACCCGAAATTCTAGGGCTGCGTTTACAGGGGATTTAATGAACGTCAAAGAGACAAATGAAAGGAGATTGAAAGAGACTTTGAACCCAGCGGAAATTAAAAAAAAAACCCGAAAATACCTTTAAGGGAGCTAGGATCGAATTTGATGTTGTGCGTGTTTTTGAGTGAAATTGATGTTGCAGTTAGCCTTCTGGGATTGAGACGAGTCGAACTACCTAAAGAACGAAGGAAATGGATGCTATTTTGGCTCTGAACGGACTTGGTGACAGCAAAGGAATTCGAGGATTGAGTCGTGCAATTGAAGAGTAAGAAGGATGAAATTGGGCTTGGAATTACGTTTCTATGGCTCCTGCGAAGCTTCTAAGTGGATCAATTGCACGAATTCGATGGAAATTGATGACATTCGAAGATGAATAGTCTTCGGTGTTCTTCGCAAAAAAATCGAGTTTGAGTCAGAGGGATTGAGGTAGTTATTGTTGTCATTGACCTTACAGAGCTCCAATTCAAGTTAAAAAGATCCTATTAGCTTCATCAATTGAAGAAATTGACTGAACATGGACAGGACCCAACCGGGTTGTATCGCGGGTAGCCGGACCCGTTTACCAAGTAAACGGGTCGAGAAGATGAACAATAACGGTGACTGTAGCAGGCGCGTAGCACCCACGCGCAGCCACTCCCTGCGGCGCGTGGGAGCGTGTGAGCGGGAATCTCGAGGTGAGTTCAATATGAGTTTTGTCCTATTTAATGTAACGAACATTTTGGCACTGGTTTCGAGGTAATCAGACACCGTTTCAATATTGTTTCGAGGGTCTGAAGGTTTATATTATGTTTAAAATACGTATTTAAATTCCGGAAAAATTGGGGAAAATTATGGGAAGTATATTGAGATGTTAGTGACCCGTAATAATGACTTTGGACCGGAATGATGACGTTCGGAATTTACGGAAAAACGTGCAGCTCGGAAAGCGAGCGATATGGACGGTGTGTGAGTGGGCTTTTGTTTTCTACCCTAAATGCATGCATTGCGTTTTAACTACTTTTAAATGCTTTATGATATGATTTAACTTGATTTGCTATGTTTGATATTGTGATGTGATGATTTCCGGATTTTGGGAATATTATATTATTTTATATTGTTTTGGGCACGATTTTCGAGAAAATCATAAAATTGTGATTTTGGGCGATGTCCTGAGATTTGAGATGGATTTTGACTCTGAATTTAAGTTACGAGATTTAATTGATGAAATTGATTTATAATTTGTGGAACTTACTTGTGCTTTGTAAAAGCTATGTTTTGGGCAGAGGCCCTAGTGAATTATTTAATTAATTTGAATTACGATTTAAATGGTTTTGAAATGAGATTATTGGCTATTGATGATTGTTCCACATGTACCATCCTCTGTGATTTGATGGTCTCCTCCAGACGTCGTAGATCCTGGAGTAGTCACGATCCATTACTTGGAGATGAGTAGCTCCGAGGGGAGGCTCAGTCTCAGGAGTGTGAGTTTATGATGATATCCTCCAGACGTCGTTGATCCTAGAGATGATATCACCCCAGACGTCGTTGATCCTAGGGAGGTACTCGGACATGAGACACCCGAGTTGCACGCGTTGCATTGATATCGTGACGGGTTATTGGATATTGATATTGGATGTTGAGGATGGTGGTATCATGATTGATTTGGAATTGTATTAGCTGTTTTATTTTACCTTTGATTATATGACTCATGTTTTATGAAATGCATGCATGTTTACAAAACTGGAGGGTAAGACTGTTATTTTTTATAAATGTATTTCTAAAACTTTCTTTTTGTCCACTCACACCTTTCTGTTTTATTGACCCTCCAGGTCGTTACGCGATGATCGAGGCTATTCATGAGGTGGAGGCATGAGTGGGCACATGTGCGGTTATCCCTTGTTTGGCAAGTGCTAAGGGTAATTTCGGAACTTCAGTTGACTTGTCAGACGGGAGCAGGATCGGGCACAGTTATCGATGTCCCTCGGGGACGGGTCCTGTCATCGAATGTTTGATATGAGTTTTTTTGAATATCTGGTTATGCATGCGTGTTATAAAACTGGAGGGCGAACCCCGATTTCCTTAAACTGTTTTCTGCAAACTTTTGTTTCGGTCCACTCACACTTTGTTGTTTTAATTACCCTCTAGGTCGTGGTACAAGTTCGGGGGCTAGCGCCGAGGCAGAGGCAGAGGTATAAAGTTTTCCGTTGCGGAGTAGTTAGTTCACAGAGTAGGATTTGTTCTTTAACTTGTTTTGTAATATTATGCTCTGTGAAACTATGGACTTGATGTCCAGTCGGTTGTATTTGCTTAATCTCCCTAGTCTGACAATGGGTGTGATGTAATGTTATTTGGTTTTCCGGTCTTTTGTGTGCGATTGTCAGACGGGAGCAGGATGCTTCCCGATTATCGAGGCGATAATCGGGGTGGGTCCTGTCAATTGGTATCAGAGCATAGGTTTATGGTTCGTGTCTGGCACTTGGGTGTGCCTCGATTATTGTACTAACTTATGCCTCTTTCAGAAAAGGACGATCGGCCATGCCTCCGCGACGTGAACCCCCTCCACGACCTAATGATGGCGTCGCTAGTGATGCCGATAGTGCTTCGATCGAGCGAGCCCAGCGTCTTGGGGCTATGGTGTTTAGTGGAGGGGCTGATCCCGAGGATGCCCACCGTTGGATTTCTCGGTTTGAGCGGATTTTTGGTGTGATGCACTGTCTTTCTGGGGAGCGAGTTGTGTTGGCCACCTTTTTACTTAATGGATCTGCTTATGAGTTTTGGTATACTCTGGAGTTGTCGGGTTGGGATGCCCGTACAGTGACTTGGGAGACCTTTCGTGAACGGTTTTTGGATCAGTACTATCCCCGTTCATTCCGTGATGCTAGGGAGACCGAGTTTCTGCAGCTTCAACAGGGGAGACTGTCCGTAGCAGAGTATGAGCAGAAATTTCAGATGCTAGCCCGTTTTGCTCCTACCTTTGTGTCTACTGAGGCTGAGAAATTTCGTAGGTTTGAGCTTGGCGTACGAGGTGAGATACGGGCCATTGTGACGGCCGAAAGTTTTACTACTCTCAGAGAGTTGTCTGATGCCGCAGTGCGGGTTGAGGCTAGTCTCCCGACACGTTCACAGTACTCTGGTGGTGGACAAAGTCGAAAGCGTTCATATCCTGGATCGTATGGTCAGAGAGCCTCGAAGATGGGACGTTATAGTGGAGCCTCATCTGCAGGCAATGATCGTTATGGCAGGCCTGGTAACTTTCAGAGTCCCGGATTCAGAGTGCCTAGGGCACAGACTGCTCCGCAGGCGAGCGCGACTTCGGTTGCTTCCACAGGATGGCAGAGTGGTTTTTTTTTCTCGAGATGCTTCCAGTGTTATCTGCTTCTTCTGTGGCGAGCTGGGCCACTATCAGAGGGAGTTTCCATCTTTGCTACAGGGTGGTGGCGCCGGTCGGGGTGCAGCAGAGCAGGGACAGAACACAGCTGCATTTTCTGGGACTAGGAGTACCAGAGGAGGTGGTGCTGGAGCGACTAGTGGACTGAGGGGCCGGGGCCGTGGGCGAGCAGCTGGACCACAGGCCCAAGTTTTTGCGGTTACGCAGCAGGAGGCCAGGGGAGCACCTGGTGTTGTGACAGGTACATTCACGATTTTGGACATGATGTTTGTGCTTTAATTGATCCTGGAGCTACTCATTCGTTTATATCGCGGGATTGCGAGTTGTTGGCGGGTAGAGAGGTGTCCGCATTGGACTGTGACATGGGTGTGAGTACGCCCACAAGAGATGTATTTGTGTTAAATCAAGTGTTGCCGAAGTGTCCCTTAATGGTAGGTGACTTTGGTTTGGTAGCTAACCTGATACTCTTGGACTTGCACGATTTTGATGTCATTTTGGGAATGGATTGGTTGACACTCCATCATGCTTCTATCGAGTGTGTCGATAAAAAGGTTACTTTTTGGAGCCCAGGGTTACCTGAAACCAACTTTCAGGGAATTCAGCGAGCAACTCCTGTCGAAATGATTTCAGCCCTGAAGACAAGTAAGTTGTTGAGGAAAGGGTGCCAGAGATACTTGGCTCACGTGTTGGACGCACGTGCTGCACCATTGAGAGTGGAGGATATACCGATAGTACGGGAGTTCCCGGATGTCTTTCCGGAGGATCTACCGGGATTGCCACCTCACCGAGATGTCGATTTCACCATCGATCTGGTTCCAGGTACGCAACCTATATCTCAGACTCCGTATCGTATGGCGCCAGCTGAGTTGAAAGAGCTGAAGGCGCAGTTGCAAGAGCTGCTTGAGATGGGGTTTATTAGACCGAGTGTATCCCCCTGGGGAGCCCCGGTGTTGTTTTTGAGGAAAAAGGATGGGAGTTTGAGACTCTGCATCGATTACAGGCAACTGAATAAAGTAATAGTTAGGAACAAATACTCGTTGCCTCGGATCGATGACTTGTTCGATCAGCTGCGAGGAGCACAGTACTTCTCCAAAATCGATCTTCATTCTGGGTATCATCAGTTGCGGGTTAAGGACGAGGATGTACCCAAGACAGCCTTTATAACCCGATATGGTCATTATGAGTTCCTTATGATGGCTTTCGGTTTGACCAATGCACCCGCAGCGTTTATGGACTTGATGAACCGAGTGTTGCAGCCATACTTGGATCACTTCGTCATCGTGTTCATCGACGATATTCTAGTTTAATCGAAGAGTGCGGGAGAGCACAAGGAGCACTTAAGGATGGTGCTGGGTACCTTGAGAGAAAACCAGTTGTATGCGAAGCTCAGCAAGTGTCAGTTTTGGTTGACGAGCGTGAGTTTCTTGGGGCATGTGATCTCAACTGACGGGATCAGTGTGGATTCTCAGAAAGTTGAAGCAGTGGCAAAGTGGGAACAACCGAAGACCGTCACTGAAGTCAGAAGTTTCTTGGATTTGGCTAGCTATTACAGGAGGTTTGTAGAGGGTTTCTCTACCATTGCTGCCCCGTTGACATGACTGACGAGGAAGGGAGTCAAATTTGTCTGGGATGACGATTATGAGCGTAGTTTTTGGGAGTTAAAGGAAAGGTTTACATCTACTCCTATACTGACCCTTCCAGACGATAGTGGGGAATTCGAGGTGTACAGTGATGCATCCTTACAGGGATTGGGATGTGTAATAATGCAGCATGGGAAAGTGATTGCCTATGCTTCGCGCCAGTTGAAGCCACATGAGCGCAATTATCCTACGCACGACTTGGAGTTAGCTGCTGTTGTGCATGTGCTGAAAATTTGGAGACATCACTTGTATGGTGCGACTTGCAGGCTGTTCATGGATCACAAAAGCCTGAAGTACTTGTTCACCCAGAAAGACTTGAATGTGAGGCAACGACGGTGGCTGGAGCTAATTAAGGATTATGATTGCATGATTGAGTACCACCCTGGAAAAGCCAATGTGGTGGCTGATGCTCTAAGCTGGAAGTCAACGCATTCTGTAGCACATCTACGGACGGTTCATTTGCCGCTATTGGTTGAACTTCGTAAGACTAGCATTGATTTGGGACTGGATAACCAAGGTGTTTTGCTGGCTAACTTTCATGTGAGACCACTCCTAATCGATCGGATCGTTGAGGCTCAATCTCAAAATCCTGTCTCGTGTGTACTTCGGATTGAAGTGGAAGCTGGTGAGCAGCAGGATTTCACAGTCAGAGAGGATGGAGCTTTGCTAAAAGAAGGACGGTTGTGTGTACCGGACGATGAGGCACTGAAGAAGAAGATCTTGGACGAGGCTCACAGTACGGCCTATGCGATGCATCCTGGTGGGACCAAGATGTATCGTACCTTGCGGGAACATTATTGGTGGCCGGGTATGAAACGAGAGATTGCTGAGTTTGTCAGCAGGTGTCTGATTTGTCAGCAAGTGAAGGCTGAGAGACAAAGACCTTATGGAGCCTTGCAACCACTACCTATCCGGGAATGGAAATGGGATCACATAACGATGGATTTTGTGTTTGGACTTCCTAGGACACCCAGAGGTCACGATGGAGTTTGGGTGATTGTGGACAGGCTTACGAAATCAGCTCATTTCTTGCCAGTGCGAGAGAAGTTCAGGATGACACAGTTGGCTCAGTTGTTTATCGATGAGATCATCCGTTTGCACGGTACTCCAGAATCAATAGTTTCTGACAGAGACCCGAGGTTTACCTCTCGGTTTTGGCAAAGTCTACAGGAAGCCTTTGGGACGAAACTTCGTTTCAGCACTGCATTTCATCCTCAGGCTGACGGCCAGTCTGAGCGGACCATCCAGATATTGGAGGATATGATGTGAGCCTGCGTTTTACAATTTCAAGGCACTTGGGGATCACACCTAGCCTTGATGGAATTTGCCTATAACAACAGCTATCAGGCGAGCATTGGGATGGCTCCTTACGAAGCCTTGTACGGACGGCAGTGCATGTAACGGCCCATCCCGGAATTCGGGATTAAGTTAGTAACTAATCATGATTAGCAGGGTTAATCGGTAATTAGTTGAGCAAAATCGGACGAACGTTGACTTTTTATTCGTACGGTCAAATGGAATTTGACCAATGACCGTGATGTAGTTTGGGACGTCACGAGTTCATAGACAGGTGGTACGTTCGATTCCGAAGTTCGTGGTGAAAGTTATGACATTCGGAAGCCCAAGGGCGTTTTCGTAATTTGGACGAAATAAGGGAAAGTGTTGACTTTTTGATTGGGAGGTCCGATAGGTGAGGGCCAAGGACCGTTAGGAAGGTCTCGATGCCCTGAATCCGTAGACTGGTGGCACGCATCAATCGGAATCCGAATGACCGAGTTACGGGCCTGGATGCGTGAGGGGCATTTTGGTAATTTTCTACACAAGGGCAGAAATCTAATTTCACAGGGCACTATTGAACGGTCACTGTAGCACCGTGAATGGGAAACATGATCTGTGCACGGGTGCATTGTTTATGCTTGGAATTGGAGTGGGGTATGGCTGAATGGTTATTCAATTGATAATTGGACTGTGAGTGGGAAGCAATGGCAGTGCACGGATGGGATTAAATATGGTTTTGGGCTGTTTACAGGAAGCATTTTTCCAGTGGGGCTGAGGGTGTCTCCCACGGATTGTCGTCCATTTTGAACGGTTAGTTGGGTGACTGGTGAGTGTTAGGATCATTCTGGGTCGAGTATGAAGTGAAGGACTGAGTGTTGTTGAGAGAAATTGAGTTCGGAGGAAAAATCGAGAATTTGAGGGAAAAATCGGAATTTAAATTATGTGAGGAATTGGACGAAACCAGGGACAGTAATTGTCTTCTGGGACCATTTGGAGAACAACCGTATCGATTGGCAAGGGAATCGATCACTGTTTGGCCATGATCACAGGTTCCTGTTTCAGAGTTGTGCAGGGACTGTGGACGATCACTTCCAGGTAATGTCTTGTCCAATTGATCGCGTATTTCAGTTCATTTTAGGCCTAGAATCCTTACTGTGTAGTTAATTAGAGTTTGATTGAGAAAACACAGAGTTTGGGTAATCGACCCGTTTGGTTGATCACCGGTCGTGGGTCTGATTTTGGGGCTGTTATGATGAATCAGGGACATAGAACCTTAATTGGATAGTTAACGAATGTTTTAGGATAAAAAATGGATGAAATCAAGGTCGAATTGAAGGTTATCTGACCGGGTTGGACTCGTGGGTCGCAGACCCGTTTTGCAGGGAAACGGGCAAGGACGATGATGAACAGTGCTGGGCACTGTAGCAGGCGCATGGTGTCACGCGCAGCCACTCACGGCGGCACGTGACGGCACGTGGGAATGAATCCCGAGGTACGTTCAACATGACTTTTGTCCTATACAATGTAACCAAATTTTAGCGTTGGTTTCGAATTTATCGGACACCGTTTCGATGTTGTTTCGAGGGTCCGAAGGTCGTTGTCACGTTTTTAATTAACGATTAATTCCCAGAAAATTATGGGAAATTAGTATGTTGTTATTTGAGACCTTAATGACCCTAGAATGTGAATTCGGATAGGATTCGGGGTTTCTGGAAAATGTCAGAAATTACAGGAATGCGTGTGGCACGAAAGCGAGCCTTAAGAACGATGTGTGAGTGGACGTTGCTTTCAAAATTTAATGCAAGCCTAAATATTCCTATGATTTCTATAATTAGGATTATGAACTGTGATGATTTCAATTCCCATATTTATACGTATTTTTGATATGCACACGAAATTGCACGTATCTTGAGACTATGGTTTCTTTTATGATTGATGATGGTTTAATGAATGATTTTATGTGATTTGTGCGTCTTATGTTTTTAAGATGTTGGATTTCGATTGTGAGTATGGTTTTCGATTTTGATCCAGATTTCAAGGTTTTTCACGGTTATGCACGTTTTACGAGATTTCGAGTATGTTGTGGTTTGACCTTGATTGTGGTTTTGCTGTCTTGACCTTGGGATTTGAATATGAGGTGTTTTCAAGGAATTGAAATGGATTTTGAAAAAGGTGATTTCGGGCTTGATGCTCGGGGCATAAAAGCAGTTTTGAATAACGAGATTTAGGTTTTCGGAAGTTTGAAAACGGACTCTTGGTTTGGGTTGGGGATGATGCTTCCGGATGCCGGCTTACAGAATCATTATTGCGAATTCAAATTCGGGAATGGAAAAGGATTTAATAAAGTGATTTGGTATGATTATACATGCCCCGTGCTTAATGATGATGTGATCATATTTGTGAAGTAAGATTTGGGGATTTGAATGTGGAAATTCGGACCATGAGTCATGTTGTGGAAAATGTGGATTCGGGATGGATTTCGCGTTGTTGTGATTGAAATTTGTTTTGGGTTTCAAGACCCGTTGAAAACTGTTTTGGGTTTAAAGACTCGGTGCTATTGCTGGAGCACGTTTTGAGTTTAAAGACTCGGTTAATTGATGACGGGGGCGGGGCCGAAATTGGTTTTAAGACCCGGATTGAGTTTAAAGACTCGTGAGTTTAAAGACTCGGTTATTGTGATACTCCCGAGGCCTATTGCTTATGTTTTGAGTTTAAAGACTCGTTGATATCCCGGGAAGGCCTGATTATGCGCATGGTTTTGGTTTAAAGACTCGGGCGCACTTGATATCCAGCAAAATGTTTGACTGTGATTTATTGTTATTTCTGATGTTTTGGATATGTGGGGATGTGGCCCGGTTTTCTGGTTGATGGTTTTGGATTATGTTGTGTTCTGGGGTTTGATTCGTGGTTGGGGCTGAGGCCCGGTGTTTATGATTGCGGGCTAAGACCCGATGGTTGAGAAAGGAAAAATGATTTTGAGTTTCATACGAGTTTTCCTTATGTTGGAATTTGATACACGTGTTTTCTTATGTTGAAAATGTTAACCGACTGCGAAATGATTTTTGTATGCATGCATTGGTTTTTACGCGGAAGGTAAAAACGTCTTTTGTAACTGTTTTTATAAACTGATTTATTTTTGTCCACTCACACCTTTTGGTTTTTATTGACCCTCCAGGTCATGGCCCGTTGATCGAGGTTGATCGAGAGGCGGAGGCATGAGTAAGTACATGTGTGGCTATCCCTGGTCTAGCAAGCACTGAGGGTGAGTTTGGGATTTTCAGCCGACTTGTCAGACGGGAGCAGGACAGGGCACGGTTATCCATGTCCCTTCGGGGGCGGTCCTGTCAATGCAGAACCCCGATGTGTTGGACGGGCGTGGGGGAAAGGAAGCTGACTAAGTCCGAGTTAGTGGAATTGACAACGGAGAAGGTCAAACTCATCAGAGATAGGCTCAAGGCAGCCCAAGACAGACAAAAGAGCTATGTGGACCATCGGATTAGAGATCTTGAGTTTGCGGTCGGAGATCGGGTATTTCTGAAACTGTCCCCTTGGAAAGGTGTAGTGAGGTTTGGCAGGCGAGGAAAGTTAAGCCCTTGTTATATCGGACCATATGAGATTACTGAGAGGATTGGCCAGGTGGCCTACAGGTTAGCACTACTGCCAGAACTTTCGAAAGTCCACGATGTTTTCCACGTGTCGATGCTACAAAAATATGTGTTTGATGCATCTCATGTACTGGAGGAACAACCTATTGAACTTTGAGAGGACTTGAGTTTTGAAGAACAGCCGGTACAAATTTTGGACCAAAAGGATAAGGTGCTACGTCGGAAGACTGTTCCTTTGATAAAGGTTCTCTGGAGGAACCAGAATGTGGAGGAAGCCACATGGGAACCCGAGGCGAAGATGCGAGAACAGTTCCCCTATTTGTTTCCTTGAAATTTCGGGACAAAATTTCTTAAGGGGGGGAGATGATTGAACCACGTCATGGCTTGACCTTGAAGAGAGGCTTGAAACACTTTGCACATGAGTGCATCATTATGTCTATGTGGAACCATGACTCCCCGGTAGTAATCTATGTGCTTCACCGGGTCGGAAGTTCCTTTGAACTGATTGAAGTTTGGCTTTGCAAATCTCTGTGGGAACGACTCCTCCTCAACATCTCTCACAAAGGGTGTGGATTGTTGAATTTGGAGGCATAGATCGTCTTCTAAGTCGCCATCACGCTGAGCATGAAGGTGCCAGTCCAACATCCTTTGAACATTATTAGCTCGTAGTGCACCTCGCTGAGGCGGTGAGTCATTACACGCTATCCGTCGGGAACCTCCTCAAGCCTCTCCCCTTGACCTCTGAGGTAGCGCAGGTGAGTAAGCCTCATCCTCCCTTTCTGCCATCAGCAGATCGTCTTGGGGTTTTATGTGGAATCTAATGTTAGCCCATGCTTCTTTGTGAGCGCTCCACCCGTGAAGTTTTCTCGATCTTACTTCCAAGCCGCTCAGGTACTGATGGCTTTGGGCATTGTGGGCTCTTTTATCTGAGGATGTGACTTTCCTCACTGGAGTCATCTAGCAATGTGTCCCGAGACATTGTTCGGCATCAGATCGTTTCCTTCCCCGCGCGCCTTGGAACATCCTCTTGTTTTCCACGCTAGGTGGAGTGTCTTTCTGGTTCTTAGGATGTTCCTTCTGCCAAGAGTCGCTGCAAGAGCTTTGACTGAAGTTGAACTTGGCTGCTCAACCTTTCTACTTGTTGTGCCTAGTTGTCCTGAAGAGGTTGGTGGTGACTCCTCCCTGAGATGTCGTGGCGCTCATCCAAGAAATTCCGTAGATCCATGCTTGCAGTGGGCTGACTCTGCCTTGATTCTCCTCCCACCATCCGCTCACTTTTTTGCTGTAAGGTTGAAATTTCTCCCCCCTAGCGCAAGCACCTGGGTTGTTGGAGAACGAAACGCTCTGAAACTGAAGGTTGGCATCCTTCCATGCGTCTCCATGGGCTCTTCTATGGACACTCATGGAGGACGAATTGGGCGTTCCTCCGAAGTCTCTTTGCGAGCTTCATTCCTTGTCTGAGCAGTTGAGGCAGAAACACCTTCTCCAGCTGAACGAACGGATTATCGAACCTTAGCCATGCTCGATCAGAGAAGCTTGAATGGAAAGTTGTTGTCTAACGATGAACACGTTCAAGATCTTCGAACAACGTTATGAATGATGAACAAAGTAAGATAAACGATGAACAATCGTGAGAGCTTCTTCTTGAATATCTTCAAGCTCTCAATGAAAGCACCAATTGTTGAAGCAGAAATCAAACCCGCCGCAAAAAGTCCTCACAATTCCTGCAAACAGCAAACAATTAGCTATCGTTGCCTCGATCGATTACCCGGGGGGTTGTTTGACCAAGAACACTCCGATGCCTAAGTTAGCTTTGAGAGAGGAAAATGATATACTTTGAAACGAAGAATCGACTTACTTTTATTGGGAAATGTGTACCCCTTATATAATGGTGAGTGGGATGCTCAATTTCCATAGTTTCGATGTGGGATAAATGCTCATTGATTTGCATGCTGACACGTGTTACACAAATCGAGGGTGGAAAGGCTTCCACATGTCATCTCGGCTTGGGCCCAATATTAGGGCTATGTAAGCGTTGTGGACTTAAGCCATGTTTGGTGCTTTGGCTTCAAGTATTATTGCCAAGGGCAATTTGGTCATTCCAGACATTATGGGCCACGTGGCAGCTCAACATTCTTTCGGTGATTTTGGGTTCCACAGCAGTCAAGGCTAAGATGACATCGAATGTGGTTGGCTTATCAGTTGCCAATAACACCAAGCAGCAAGTGTCCAAGTGTATGCACCCTACAGATGTGCCGGTCACTAACAAACTGGTGCTTGGCTTGCAAAGTGAGCTCTCGATAATAGGGGAAATGAGTTCAACCATCCTTCCAGATCGGCACTCCATGGTGATTTCTAAGGGCACCCACATAAATTTTCTACCTTATCTATTTCTTTTTTATTGAATTTGTTAATAATATGACTTGTCTATTTCCTTGTTATTGAATTTGTTAATAATATGACAAGGGTTTTATGTTCTAAAATTCTTTGGTGAGGGTTTTATCGCTCTTCAAAACCCTGCAAAGCAAGCTGAGTAGCTTAGGGATGAGAAGTATCCCTTAAAGCTGAGAGGTGAAGATTTGAAAAGCAAAGAGTATGAGGTTCAATTAGCTCTCAAGTGGTTATCTAATTTGACTCAGGATAATCGACGCTTACTAAAGAAGGTTGAGGCTGTCGAAAAGGCACTTTCCAACGATGCTGCACAGATGACCAAGCGAGATGAGTGCTTAAATAGGCTAAGTAACCTAGATGTTGAGGTTGGCCAAATTTGGATTGGTCTGATGACTACTCGTGTGGATGTTGTGACTTAGTACAAGGCGTCTGCCGAGTTGGAGGCCATGTAGATGCTTACTAACTAGGCCACTGATCGAGGGGAGGTGGAGTATGAGAAAATTAATGTTGAGGACTGATTTGTTCGATTGGCCTGTAGTAGGATTTTTGTTGTTTTAGTCTTCCGAGGATGCCCTATGCACTTGTCTTTTTTTTTGGACAAGTTCAGGTATGCCCTATGTACTTCTATTTTTTGGACAAGTTTACTCTTCCCCTTTTCTTATTGAACACTTTATATTTGAATCAAGGTTACATTTTCTCCAATTCTTGTATGGTTTGTCGTTGAATTCTTGAGTGATTGGATTCATGTATGTATGTTTGTGAATCTTGAATTGGTTCCAAGTGGCCAGTTTGTTGAGTAATCAAGTAAAGTGTATTGAGGGTTCCGACTAGCCTGTGTTCCGACCATTAAGGCTGACTAACTAAGACTTAGTTTATACAAAAAATGTTCAAAATGTTTTTTTTTTCATTCATGATAGCAATAAATCTAATCAACCTAAGCTTGATCTATTATAATGATTAGGTTGAAACTTGAATAAGATTGTGGAGGTACATGCTACCCTTGTAGTAGAGTTTGAGGTGGTCGGCATTCCATGGATGTTGCAACTGTCCCCTTGGAGTTTGAAGTTCGTATGTGTCGGGTCGGCATACTTTGGTGACTAGTTATGGTATTTACCACTTAGGGCCAAGCATGCCACCTTCTTGTTCTTTGGTTGCTACACTGATGTTTTGAAAGACCCAATCTCCTATCTTGAGGCTTCTAGATTTGACCCTTAAGTCAAAGTTCCTTGAGTTTATTTGCTTGTAGGCTATGTTTCCCGAGTTGCCTAGCTAGTAATATTTTCGATGACGTCTAGATTGAGAGTGAGTAGTTCGTTGTTCTCATTTGGGTCATAAGAAATTACTCGATATGAAGTTTTGCCGAGCTCTATTGGTAACACAGCCTCAGTGCCAAATGTTGTAGCGAATGGTGATTCCTTGGTTAAAGTTTTGTATGATGCTCGAAAGGACCAAAGAATGTATGATAAAACATCTATCCAGTTTCCATTGGAGTCCCCATCTAAATGAGTCTTGAGATTATACTCTATGATCTTTTTTATGGCTTCTACTTGGCCATTTTCTTGTAGGTGAGCCACATAAGTGAAGCATAGTGTGAACCCATATACTTCACAAAAAGATCGCAAGTGGCCACAACCGAATTATTTGCCATTGTCAGTCACAATGGTGTGTGGTATGCTAAAAGGAAAATGATGTTCTAGTAGACAAAGCTTTCAATTTGTGCAGTAGAGATTGTTACACCTGATTTTACTTCTGCCTATTTGGTGAAGTAGTTGACGAGTATGACAACATGTCTACTCCTCATTTTCCTTGTGGCATTATGATAGGACCCTTCATGCCATCCCCCTCGATTAGCATGGGAGGACCTGCGCTCGTCTGACACTTTATGCAACATCACTAAATTACCCTCTATATTTAAATATGTATACTTACCATGTGTCAGACAAGGGATAAGGTAACATTCTAAATAGAAAATCCAGAGTACGCAAAATTACATGATGCATCAGCCTTTATACAGCCCGCGTCCGCGATTAACCTAGAAGGTGCCAAAACCAATAAAAATTATGAGTGGACAAAAATAAAGGTTGTGAAAACACAGTTCAAAAATATACTAATTCCCTCCATTTAATAAAACAATGCTACAACAAATTTATCAGTAAAACAACAATCTCGAAATATGTGCAGTAATAAGAAAATCCAATAGTTCCAACAACTGTCAAATGTAAACCCACATCAACCAATGCACATTTGTTTAAGTTGAGCATAGGGATAACAATCACGGTGACTCAATTAATGCACAGCTACACCAATCACACAGAACCCTTCACACTGTACCAGCTGATCATACTAAACCAACCATCAAATCGACTAACCATCCTTGATGCCTACAAACAGAATCATCAAATCACAAAGCCACTCGGGGATACAACATTTGAGGGCCCACCTGGGGATACAATATCCAAGTGTCAATCCATCTATCATGTCTTGCACTATTAGTGGCCCAACATACCGCCTAACCACTCGGGGATACAGCATCTGAGTGGCGATCCAAGGATACATCGTCTAAGTGTCAACTATATAACCCAACCGCTCAAGACTACATCGTTTGAGTGGTCGTCCAGAGATACAACATCTGGGCATCAGTCACATACCATAACCATTCGGGGATACAGCATCCGAGTGGCCGCCTAGGGATACAGTATCTAGGCGTAATCCAGTAATCTGATCACACCACATGTATCCAGAATCACATAACCATATTCCACATCAATTCCATCTCCATAATCCAAACCACATTCATATACCTAAATCAAACAGCAAAACCCGGTCCTAAGCTCAATTCATAAAGTACGTCAACACCTCGTAAAATGAGCCAATTAAATCTTCCACAAAATCACGTAAAATCACAATCTACCAAACACCATCAAAATCATATAACCATGATATATCAGGTATAAACCATTTTCCAAAACTCAGTAAACATCGAGTGTATAAGAAACCCAATTTCCTCGCAAAATGTGTCATTATAATAAGATTACCAAATTCCACATAAATAGCATGTAAATAACCATCAAGCAATTCTCATTATAAATCATATAAAAACCATATAAAATTACATGCATAGAATTAGGAAAACAAAAATCCACTCACACATACCGCCACTTGCTCAAAAAACGAGCCGTAAGCCAATCTGAAGCCTCTAGGATGTTTGGGCCTATCAAAGTCATTCCCGAGGTGTAACGGCCCAAACCTCCGACAAATTGGAAAATGACTATTTTACCCCTGGTCAAAAAGTTGACTTTTTTGGTAAAAGTCCAAAGGATGACTTTTGTCCTATGAGACTTTTTTCATGTTGATCGAGGCCCATTGCGTGATAGCGGGTTTACGATTACGTAGAAAGGCCACACGTCGAATTTGGTCATCGTACAATGGAGTTACAGGTCTAGAATAGTTTAATCAGATTTTACAGTTGCACATTTTAGGAGAAGGGTTATTTTTAGTTGAGTGAGGAGTGTCACTCATCCTATAGGCTGGTCTATAGGATGAGCGAGAAGTGTCACTCATCCTATGGTCCATGCCTTTACAAACATCTCTCTTTTATTTGAACTTACCCGAAATCACCCCACCATTTTCATCACCCTTATCAATCTAGCTTCTGCGTAAGGGAGAGATAGTGAAGCTGAGAGGCTGTGAGAGGCTAGATGGACGATGGTGGACTACGGAGCCATGAAGGCTAATAAAAAACCCAGGTAAATCGTGAGCCAGCGTGTGCAAGTTTTGGGTTTTGGACTTTTTGGTTGATTGGGATGATAACTGACATCTTGGTTGTGTTTTATGGCCCTTGCGAGTGTGTAGAGCCAAGAAACAAGAGGTTTGGTGCTGGATTCGTCTTGGGGATGAGTTCGAAAGGAGCTCGTGAAGGATCAAGCTTGGCAGGTGAATTTCATGTACTTTATCTTAGTTTTAAGGCCATAAATCGATTCCTAGTTAGATTACGAGTCTGGTGGTGGAAAATTGGTGGAAACGGTCGAGAAACAAGGAAGTTTGGATCGGGCCATGATTCGGGCCGAATGACCCGTTATAGTAAATCGAGTCAACCCAACGGGAGGTTGACAATGATGACGTGGCAGTCCACGTCATCACTATCATGCCACATGGCAAATCAGGTGATTCCATTTGGCAACTTGTCTGGTGGTTGTCAGGCTAACGTGGCAATGATGATGTCAGTAGGTGACATCATCATGACGTTAGAAGCTACACATGGCACGTGTCAGAGAGCGACATGTGGCACGTGTTAGAGAGTGACATATAGAACCAATCAGAGGTTGCCACATGGTAGATGTCAAGAGTCGTAAGGTGGTCAAGATGACGTCAACAGTGACGTCAGCGTTGACCAAACTTTGAATAACGTATGTGGGCGCGTGGGCACAAATTTTGAGGTCAAACTGGTCTTATTCAAAAGGTTTTGACGTCTTGAATCTAATGGTCGTGGTTTCAGGTCGATTGGATCAGTTGGTTGGTGTTTTGGAGATTTTTCTCCTTAAGAAGCGTGTTTGGGACGAGTATTCTGTTCCAGGATTTTTTCGGGGTTTATTATATGAACTTGTGTAGATTGATAGTGACCCTTGGGTGTGATTTGGATAGACCCAGACATCCCGGAGGCTTCAGATTGGCTTATGGCTCGTGTTTTGAATGGGCGGTGGTACAATGAGTGGACTTTGGTTTTTCTAACTCTATGCATTTTCATTTGGTTTTTATATGATTTATAATGAGAATTTCTTGATGGTTCTTTACGTGCCATTTATGTGGATTTTGGGAGTTTTAAGAATGTTTAAGAAATATCTAAATAATGCATTTTGCGAAGAAATTTGGTATATTATACTCTGAACCTTTATTGAGTTTTGGGAGATGGTTTTACCCCCATTTTGACACGTTTATATGATTTTGACGGTGTTTGGTAAAATGGGATTGTACATGAATTTATAAATATTTTAATGACTTGTTTTACGAAGTCCTTGGATGTATTTGTGATTTGGGGCTTAGGCCCAAGTTTTGAGTCTGATCTTGAATGTTGAACTTGGTTTGAGTCATGGTTAGGTGACTATGGATACTTGTGATAAGACTAGTTATGAGTACATGATATATGATATGATGTGAGGTTAATAGGGATATGTGATTCCTCGGTATTGTGACCATTGAGATGTTGGTGATGATGTGTGATGATTATGATGATGTGAGAGGTGATGTGGAGACCCTCCTCAAGATGTCGATGGGTCGAACAGTCTCGGACGTTGAGGTCAAGCTCCGTAGTTCCTGAGACCGATATTTTGATGGGTAGTCTCGAATGTTGAGGTAAAGCTCCATAGTTCCCTAGGCTTGTAAGCAGCCCAGACGTCAAGGTAATACTCTGTAGTACCTGAAACTGGTCCACACTCGGACGTCGAGGTAAAACTCCATAGTTCGCGAGTGCTATTAGCCTACCGATAGTGGATTTTGGTATGATGACTCAGCAGTTGGTTCGGTATGTTGGGTATTTTGGTATGACTTGTGTTATGTGATTGGTATGCTTCTGCACTAATGTGGTCATGCACTATGCCATTTTTAGTGATAAATGACACTTATTAGATGATAGTTTTAATTAAAACTGTCATCTTATTCTAAAAGATGACAGTTTTGATTAAAACTGTCATCTATGCTCATGTAAAAAGTCTAAAAGCTAACAGTTTTTGTTAAACCTGTCATCTATGCGCATGTAAAAATATTGGCTACTTAGTTATTTCAATTTTTAGGGAACGAATAGATAACACTTTTCTAATTTAGTGTTGTCTATTAGTTTCCATAAAAAGAGAGGGAATGGAAAATTTGGCAAGTCTGTGAAAGCAGAAACCAAAATTTGGAAGAGGCAAAAACGTGCTTGTTACTGTTCACATTTTAAAAAAACAAATACCCACGAATTAATTAGGTCGATCGATCTCTTTGCTTGAACAAAAGGAGTAGCTTTCGAAACACCAAGAACAAGCCCAGTTGCTGAGAGGAACGACCATGGAGATTCACTGCTCGAGAAACAAACCATGGAGATTCATTGATCAAGAAACAAACCACAAAATGAAGGAACGGCCGTTGTCTTCAATCTGCGTTGTTGATTTCAACATTCAATAATCCTACCTCTTCACTGATCGAGAACGGTTGTCGTCTTCAATCTGCCATTTTCAACTTTCAATAATCCCGCCTCTTCACTGATGGTGGCTAGCTAAAGCGAAATTTTTCTAGCTGAGCGAAAAACATCGAGAACCAAAAAGAGATTCATCGATAGATCCAATAACTTACTTCAAACAGTAATTGTTGGATGAGATCTTATCTTTTAGAACACTGGAATTGCAGAACAAGAAAAAATGAAGAACAAAATACAACCAGATGGTGAAAGTTTTCAGTGGGAACTGGAAAGCAAGAAGAAATAAATTACTATAAGTTTTATTAATTTGAAGCAAGTTACATTGGCTAGAATTATATTGATTACGTTTAGGCTAGTTGTTACCTTCGCTAATTTTCTTTTTCCTTAGAATTCATCTCAGTTGGCAAAATTGATGTTTTTTTTTTGTACTGTGTGTTCCCACATGTTAATAATTTGAAGCAAACTAGTTGTCTTGTTGCATAGTGTTTAATTTGTAGGTTGGCCAAATTTATGTAAGAAACCAACCCACATAAAGCTAAACGGATCTTTCCAAACTAGAGATTAATTGGTCTGATTTTATTTATTAACACTCCAATCTAATTCATTATTCTTGTTTGAAAATTTAAGTAAGAATATTTAGATTAGTGGAACTAACCATGTAATCTGGTTTGCAAAACAGACCACTACTTATTCTTGTTTGAAAATTTAAGCAAAAATTTAAGTAAGAATATTTAGATTAGTGGAACTAACCATGTAATCTGGTTTGCAAAACAGACCACTTCAAGGCTATTGTCATTGGGGCTGTTTCCAGCTATGTGCCTAAAGTATGTGTCTTATTGCCTAATCCTCAATCATGATGTTTGTTTCATAGTTGTATATGTTGTGTCCTTCTGCCTATTGTTGCATCATTTTCTGATAAAATTCCCATCAGTTTATGAGGCTTGAAGACTAGAATTTTGCAGCATATAGCTAGCAAAGCAAAATAGGCACCTTCATTCCTCTTCTACCTGTTTCCCATTTTCTTTGTAAAATGATGTATAATTTTCTGATTAATACTCTAAACGCCTACGTAGTGCTCTCTTCTGCCAAATTTACAGTACACGTAATTAGATGACCTGTGGGACAGAGAATGAGTGATAGAGCACCGGTATATAGTATTGGATGCAATTTGTAGGTAATAATAGAAGGATTTACCTATAATTTTAGCAAGGTAAGGGTAATATGCCAGGTTACATTTTAAAGGAGAAATCTTTTTTTCTTTTATATTAATACATATGGAAGTTTATGAGTTGTACCCGGAGCATCCAAATGAATACTATGTTATGATTATGTATACTGAATTCCAGATGCTTGATTTAATTTAGTTAATTAGTTGTTTAATGTAAAAAAACATAAAAAAAGGAAGTATGAAGATTTTGACCGACAGTTTGTGTAGGAAGATGAGGAAATGTCTCTTTTCACATACAAATACATATAAATTAGCTGATAATTAAACAGAAATTCATATGTATATATATATAAGTGTTATTCAATTATTTCTCTTTTTGGAAGATTTTGGATTCTTTTATGTGTCTTTACAGAGATACATGGCGGAGAAGATTGAGGAGAGAAGAGGATTATTCATATTTCATTCATATTTCATGTTTCACACATGCCCTCCTATGCCTAGTGTTGTCCCGATAACTAAACAAGAACAGAGAAACGACAATGAAGAGGCAATTACAATTTCAGACACTTAAAATTTATGAACTGTGAAGAGGCAATTAAATAGGGAAGTGTTTTAACTATGTAGGCTCATCTCTAAAACACCATGACTTCCTTTGCTTAACTTCTTCACTATACATTTGTGATCATACTAGATCAAACCATATAAAACCCCAAGTGGTTCAATGACCTTAACATTTGTAAATTTGATTTATGATGATCTTGATATGTTGGGATTGTATAATGACCTTACCATTGATTGTCCTCTCATGTCTTCTGTTATATGTCATGTACTTATGATTTGGGAAAGGCATTTGTGAAGATTCGAAGCAAGAACAACTCCAATAAAACCAGCAAATGTACACTATGGGTTGGATTTCCATGCAGTTGAAATTTTGTCATAGGTTAACTGAAGACATACATTCAATTGTTGTGTAGTACTTATTAGTTATTTTCCTTACTGATAATCTCCTAAAGAGAATTCATGGGTAAAGATAGGGTAATGGAATCGATAGAGAAATTAATATACCTAGGTAGTAAATTAAGTATCATTAACCCTCATATGCACAAATGTTTTATTTTTATTTTTTTCTTCTAGTCAAATTCTACTTTAATTCATATTGTATGGTTGTATTGTTGGGCATTACAGGAGGGTAGAACAGCATAAGCCAAATAGCATACCTGTCGTTCTTCAATACTTCAGCAGATTTTCAAGTGATAGACATTAAGCTGCAACAATTTTGGAAGCAAAGGTAAGTTTCTTAAAACTTAAACTCTATCTTAAAGTGGTTGGTAATCTTCTCTACATATTTTATGAGATTTTGTGGAAATGAATTTATGATTATTGATGGTTAAGCCTATTGTAACTTAGCATCCAATGCCCAAGTTCGTTCTTGCTTGAATGTCGCCTCGTTTTACTTGCACATAATCTAATGGTAGAGACTTAGGGTCTAATTGGTAACCATTTTGTTTTTATCTTTTAGTTTTTGGCTTTTGTGTTAAAGATAGAGGGAAATACACGGAAAAATGAGGGATTGAGAAGGGTGAAGGAAGCATGGCTAGATGAATGTGAAAAAAAATTGTATATGGAAAGAGTGCACAAAGGAAATAAAACCCAAAACTGAAAACTATTAAAAGTTTTTTTCGCTTTTGCTTTGAATGATTCTGATTTTGAAATTTTAGAAATATATTGCACTCTTGTTGTTGAAACTATACTGCAGATTTTGTTGAGAATTGCTACTATTGATATTCATGATGTTAGTTATTATGTTTTGGTCATTAATTTTCCTGTTACAATGGGTAGATTGTAGGATGGATAAATCATGGATGTTAGCCGATAGAAGATAAAAAAACATATAAAGATGGGGTGGACGAGTTTTTGCAAGTTGCATTAGAGAATTGTAGAAAGTCAAGGTTCATTAGCTGTCCTTGTAGAAAATGTGGAAACATGAAACAATTCTCCGTAGGAGTTATAAAGGAGCATTTGTATTTTAATGGGATTGATAATAGTTATCAAAATTGGATATGACATGGGCAACCATCTAAATCAACAACAAATGAAAATGATGATGTTCAAAGAGCACATAGATTTGTCTCTGAGAGTGTAGAGATGGGAGGTAACTCATATAGGGAATTTCAGAGTGAGTCCAATGACTTTATGAATGTCATTGGGGATGGAGATAAACCATTATATCCTGGTTGTCAACGACACACCAAAATATCTACCCTTGTGAGATTGTACAATTTGAAAGCTAAGCATGCAATGATTGAGGCATGTTTCACTGATTTGTTGATTGAGGTAGGAGATATTCTTCCAGATGGTAATGAAATCCCCTCTTCTGTGAATGAAGCAAAAAATACTTTGAAGGTGCTTTGAATGGAGTACATTAAGATAGATGCATGCCCTAATGATTCTATCTTGTATAGGAAGGAGTTTGAGCATCTTAGTAGTTTCCCTAGATGTGGTCTTCCAAGGTGGAAGGTAGGGAAAAATCTATCTATAAAGAAGGGGGTGGCTGCAAAAGTTTTGTGGTACTTTCCACCAATACCAAGGTTTAGAACTTGGTTTCAATCCACCAAGACATCAAAAAAATTTCTTTGGCATGCTGAGAAAAGAGTGAAGGATGGTCTTATGCGTCATCCAGCTGACTCCCCTACTTGGAAGTTAGTCGATCATAGGTGACCAGAATTTTGTCAAGAACCAAGAAACCTTCGATTAGCACTTTCAACGGATGGGTTCAATCCCCACAACAATAGTACATACAGTTGTTGGCCAGTTATACTTGTGAATTACAACCTTCCTCCATCCTTGTTGATGAAAAGGAAGTTCATGATGTTAACCATGTTAATATCTTGTCCTAAAAAACCCGGAAACAATATTGATGTGTTCTTGGCTCCTTTGATTGACGAATTGAAAACTCTTTGGAATGGAGTCCCAGGCGTGTATGATGCCAATAAAGGAGAATACTTTACTCTCAAAGCTGTTCTACTCTGGACTATCAATGATTTTCCAGCCTATGATAACTTATCCGAATGTGTTGTCCATGGGTATAATGTCTGCCCATTATGTGGTGATGAGACCAAGCCTCATAGGTTGGTGCATGGTAAAAAGATGTCATACATAGGTCACCGGAGATTTTTGCCTCGTCATCATCCTTATAGGAGGCAAAAGGTTGCATTCAATAACCAGCCAGAATTTAGGATACCTCCAGTGCCACTAACTGGTGAGGAAGTATTGCAAAGGGTTGAAGATGTTGATTGTCAAATTGGAAAGATAGTTCCTCCTGCTAGAGAAAAAAATGGTCATGAGCGACCTTGTTGGAAAAAGAAATCGATATTCTTTGAACTTGAATATTGGAAATTTCACCATGTTCGACATTGTATTTATGTAATGCATGTTGAAAAGAATGTATTTGAAAGTATTATTGATACATTATTGGATATTCTAGGCAAGACCAAAGATGGGGTAGCAGCTCGCCTAGATCTCTTAAAAATGGGAATAAAGTGTGACTTGGCTCCTGAATATAGAGGAAAACGAGCACGATTGCCTATAGCTCCCTGGAATTTATTGAAAGAAGAAAAGAGAGATGTACATAAGTCTCTTAAAGGTGTGAAGGTTCCTGAAGGCTATTCATCTCAAATTAGTTGTCTTGTAAATATGGAAGAGCTAAAATTGAGTGGTCTTAAGTCACATGATTATCATACCTTGATGCAAAACTTGCTTCCGATTACCATTCGGTCTGTATTGGATAAGTCTGTGAGGTATGCAATAATTAGATTTTTCTCCTTCTTTAATGCCTTAAGCAAAAAAGTTATTGATGTATCAGTACTTACAAAACTGCAAGAAGATTTAGTGGTTAAACTTTGCTACCTTGAGAAGTATTTCTCCCCTTCATTTTTTGATATCATGGTTCATCTAACTGTGCACCTCACTAGAGAAGTTCAATTATGTGGACCTGTTTTTTCTAGATGGATGTATCCATTTGAAAGGTTCATGAAAGTGCTTAAAGGATATGTAAAGAGTCGTGTGTATCTCAAGGGTTGCATGGCTGAATGCTATATTGCAGAAGAAGCGATTGAAGTTTGCACTGAACACTTATCCAATATCAGTACAATAGGTATCTCATCAAGTCATAACTTTGAACATTCTAATAACTGGAAACCTTTATCTGGTGCTTCTATACAATCAGTTTCTCGTGACCAATTAGATGAGGCGCATCTCTATGTATTACGAAACACGAGTGACGTGGATCCTTATATCATGTAAGAACATTCCTTCCATTTGAAATTTTGTTCTACTTCATTGTTAAGCATTTTTTTGGCTTTACTAATAACTTTTTAAATTGGGCAGCCAACACATGACGTATTTGAAGGATGCCTATCCTAGAAACAAAAAGAATGAAAAATGGCTTCTTGTCAAGCACAATAAAAGTTTCATTGGATGGTTTCAAGAGCGGGTAAGTCATAGTGGTCATAGTTGATTGTATTGGTGGTATTGCTTACGTTTGTTTCAAAATCACTTTAATAGTCTATTTCTGCAGGTAGTAAATGAACTTACTTCTGACACTGCAAATGCTGTGTCAAAAACAATTAGGTGGCTTGCAGATGGCCCTTCTATGGAAGTTCCCAAGTATAAAGGATACCGAATTAATGGTATTTCTTTTAACACTAAGGAGAGGGATGATGCACGAACATGTCAGAGTAGTAGAGTTCATCTTTTGGAAAATACAATGCAAGTTGCAAGTGCAAAAGATAAAAACCCAGTAATGGGAGATATGGGGTTTTATGTGGTGATTCAAGAAATATGGGAGCTGGACTACACAAAAATTTTCCGTACTGTCTTCATGTGTGATTGGGTTAAGAACATCAATGGTATTAGAGTCGATAATGATGTCGGTGCAATTCTTGTTGATCTTAATAATATTGGTCATACGAAAGACTCATTTATGTTGGCTAGCCAAGTGAAATCAGTCTTTTATGTTGAGGACCCATCAAATCCTAGATGGTCTATAGTACTGCAAAATTCAGATAGAGATTACGTTGAAGATGAGTTAGGAGACACGATACTTAGCCATTAACCTATATGTGGAGTAATGCCAGCCATTGAGACCTTTGATGATGTTGTGGGTGACAACGAGAGAAGCTATGTGTGACCCGGGGGAAAGGCCATTTGGATTGAGAATTCATAGATTTGTTTAGTTTTTCTCCTTTCTAGTTTGGACTTATTTATTTATTGTTATTCTTTATGCTTTATTCATTAATGTGGTGTGTGGAGGGACAATATGTGGAATTGAATGAAATTAAAATGTGTTTAAATGCGTTCTAGTTGCTGCTTTCTTCATGTTGCTTTCTTGTTCTTCTTTAGCCGTTTTCTAGTTGCTGCTTTCTAGTTGCTGCTTTTATTTGCCACTATGAAACATTTTTAGTTTTTTTTTGTGATAAAGGGACAAAGAGAAGCTACGACAACATCAACAACAGCTATGAAGAGAGGGAAATAAACAAAGGTAATGTTATCAAAACAAAGGTAATGTTATCAAAACAAACAACTGAATCTGGTACATCTAAATCAAAGAAAGACAAAGAAATTGAGATTGAGGCTGTCATGAGTGGTAACAAAAGGAAGGAGCGTGGGATGGTTACAATGCATCGGATTGTTAGGCGTAAACTAATTGGAATAACAAAAGAGGTGGAGTACAATTCAGATAGGGAACCACATGGAGAAGCAGCAACAGAGATGCAATCCTACATTGGTGTTTGTGCACGTACAAAGGTTCCAAATACTATCGAGGATTGGCCTAATGTTCCCAAAGAGACTAAAAATAAAATCTGGGAATCTGTGAAGGTATGTAAGCAACCAACTACTGTAAATCTACTATTTTCTCTGGGTTATAGGATTGCTGGAAATCTGCTATGTACTTGAACATCTGCTATTTTTGTGATTTGAGCTTGCTGAAATTCTTCTATTTGCTTGAAAATCTGCTATCCTACTTGGAAATCATCTATTTTACTTGGAAATTTTCTATTTTCTGTGATTTAAACTTGCTGGAAATCTGTTATTTACTTGAAAATCTGCTATATATTCCTGTGATTTGAGTTTGCTGATTTGGAAATCTGCCTTGTTCTGTGATCTAAGCTTGCTAATTTGGGTGCATTTGATTTAAGTTTGCCTTGTTCTGTGATTTGAGCTTGCTAATTTGGGTGCTATTGCTGGAAATCTTTCATAATCTTCTGATTGTAGGAGGCATTTGATTTGGGTCCAGAAAGCAAACGTATCGTGTTACAATCAGCTGGAAAAAATGGAGATTTTTCAAGAGAATCCTCACCATAGATTTCATTCTTCCATTTAAGGATAAACCTCATCTCTTAACAGAACCCCCAAGTCTTTATAGCTTCATTAGCAAGCCAACATGGGATATCTTTGTACATAGTAGACTAACATAAGCGTGGGAGGTAATCGACATGATTTTTTGTGATTTTAAGTTCAATCATTGATTATTATATGTCTAACTTGTACATGCATTCTACTGATTTTTATTTTCTAGTTAATGCATAACATTCAATCAGAGTAACGGAAAACAAAATGAATATAATCATCTTATGTCTCGCAAGGGATATGTTGGTCTAAAGGATGAGTATGTAAGTGTCCATTTTCCTAAGACTTATAATGACATAAGCTAATGGTTATCAGGTAGAAACATAACTGATATCATACATGTTTAATTGGACTTATTGATAGAAAAAAGAAAATCCTGGTGAAGTACTCGATTGATCCAAATTATGGATACTTGCACGTCAAGATAAAAATGGGAATATACCAGATCCAAAAGTTGCAGAGAAGGCAAGTAAAATTGTAAGTATCACAACTACTATTTTCAATATTTTTCATACCATTATAGGTCACAAGGCTTTAACCATTTCTTTTATGAAACTTCATAGAAGGAGCTGAACATGCTTAGGGATGATGGCAAGTTGGAAACTTCAAGAAGTGATGATGTTCTTACACTTGCATTAGGGACTCCAGAGCATGGTGGACGAGTTAGAGGAATTGGTGGTTATGTGAAGCCTAGTTCATATTTCAACACCCCAAGATTTAAGGGAATAAACATGCAAGAAAGCATTAGAGAGGCTGTAAGAGCAATTCTTGAAGATGAAAGGCAGAAAATGATGCAAAAAATAGAGCAGCTTGAACCAGGCCAGAGCCCTATACTTCAACCTTCTCCCCGGACTGTATAATATGATTCTGATAAAGCCAGTTATACTGGTGGACAAGTTAGGGAGAATACAGATGAGGAGGAAAAAAAATTGTGTGCCTATTACCGAACTAGATGGTGAAACAAAATGTGGCAAGGTAATACAACATAATCAGAGTTTCCATGTTGCTTCTTACTGTGAATTTATATACTAAAACATTGCATGCAGATGAAGGCAGTAGAGTGTGAATTAGCATTAGGCTCAGTCAACAATATCGTTGCACTTGGAACAATCATTGAAATTAATGCTGCCAAGCCAACTATTCACTATGTTCCTTTAGGAAAAGGAAACTTTCGGGTATCAATATATGCTTCACTTGATAATGATGCTTTATTGCCATTCCCAATCAAAGATAAAATGGAGAAGGTTGGACATGCTGTTGCATCATTTGTATTGTGGCCGAAAGATCTTGTCTTATTATCGAAGAATGAAGTAATTTTGTAATTGTGTTGTTTCTTTATCATGTTTATTTTTAGGTAACCTTCAAAGTGATAATGGTCATAACATATTCTATTTCTATAACTTAGAAATCACAGAAAAATTGGGAAGGTGGGCAACCACGATCAAAAGCAATGGCAATTAAGCAAAAAATGCCAAAGTCTTTAAGACTATTATGTGCTTATGCAAGAGATGCATTAAATGAAGTATCGATCATGTTCAATATTAAGAAGGAAGTGTTTGGATATTTAAGAAAGGTTCATGTCTTGCAAGAAAATATTCTGAATTTTGGAGCCATGAAAGAAATTGGTGCCAACTGCATTGTGGTTTACATGAGGTAATTCATTATGTTCTCTTCATTCTTTTCGTTGCATATTGATTTTCCATTAGTTGATGAATTTCTGGTTTCTAAGTTAGGTGTGCATATAATAGGTACCTATACAATGTTCTTATAAAGTCCAAAATGTTAAGCATGCTTGGTTTCATTGATCCTAGTAAAACTGGTGCAAAGGGATGTGGGAGTTTGACTCAACGATCACGTTACATGGCAGAAGTAATGTCACAAGGTGGTGATGAACAAATCTATTTGGTGCCTACTACTAGTGGGTAAGAATGAATGTCGAAGAGGGGCTGGTACTTCATTTCCCATGTATATTATGACACATAATTCTGTTTTTTAATTTTTCCAGATTTCATTGGACTTTAACGGATGTCAATCCGAACAAAGGTATTGTCTATCATATGGATCCGCTACGGAAACCCTTAGTGGATAATGAGTGGAAAAATGTTGTTTATAAGTAAGCTTCTTTTCATTCAAATTCATTCACTTTGCTTATTATTATATTATTAGAATTCTAATTCAACTTTCTCGGCATATTGAAGTGCTATTCAAATCGTGAATGCGCAAAGGAATAGGCAAGGACGCAAACCCATACAATGGAAGAACTTGGTCGTATGTTCCATCACCTACATTTTATTTTAAAGATGGTTTTCTATTTCACAAGATAATGGTTGATAGTAAAATTTAATATATCCGTTAGGGCATTCCTCAACAACCAACTGATAAAGAATGTGGCTATTTAGTGATGCGGTATATGAAGGAAATTGTCGAAGATAAAAACTTGAGCTTTAATAAGGTACTGAAAATTTGCTATCGTTCAGCTTGCTGGAAAAATGCTATATGTTGCTATTTCTGCTTTATTCGTCTGTTTTATGCCCTGTTGGACCTTTGAACTTGTTGGAAATTTGCTATTCAATTTGTGAGGTGTGTCTGGAAATTTTACTGAATTTCTATATTCTTTGGATAGTATTTAATTAGAATGTAGCCCTTATCCTCACTCTTTTGCTTGCTAGAAATCTGCCCTTATCTTGGATATCTGCCCTTATTCTAGACACTTGACTGGATTTCTACATTTTATTTGACTAAAAAATGAGTTTGCTGGAAATATAGCTCTTATTCTCACTTCCTAGTTTGTTGGAAATGTCCTTACTCACTTCCTTGCTTGCTGGAAATTTATGAGGCCAAATATCTCTTGAAATGAATGTTTTCTCTAACTAGTGAGTTGTTCATGAATGGAGATTTGTGTAGGAAAAAAACCCAAAGTTGCATTTTGAAGTACTTTTGTGGTTTAATATATACATATTCCTTCAGCTTACTATTTGGAAATGTGAAATTCGAACTGTTTGTACTTCTACATTCTAAATTAATGTATATTGGATATTGTTGAGAATGAATAAGGTTTTTTTGGCAAAATGTGTTTAATACTTGCTAGTCACTACAAATGAGTTATAGGATATTTTGACAATGTTTAGGTTTTTTTCTTTATTCGACCTTATATATGGTTGATTGAATTTCTTTGTAATATTACAGTGGGAGAAGAGAACGAGTAGCACTTACACGCAAAAGGAGATAGATGAAGTGCGTGGTGAGTGAGCTGATTTTTTAGGAAATTATGTAAGTTAGGTTTAGGTAGCATATGAATGACTCGATACAATTCAATTGCACCACTTAAACAATGTACTTTTATGTTAATTTTGCCCCTTTGTTTTGATTATACTTTCGGGATTGCAATTTATGACTATCTTTCTAGTTGATTTAATATAAGAATGTTTGTTTAATGTATTTCCTACTATTGATTGAAAAAATTTATATAAAAACCAATAACAGGTGCCCGAGGAAGTGACACACAAATGTCATTTTAATAAAATTATAAGTTTCATACAACAGTAAATTACTGTTGTCTTATCAATATAAAATTGTTGTCTAAAAGTATATCACACAACATCTAAACAAAAAACTATTGTCTACATTCCAGAAAAACTATTGTCTATTAGGCTAATAGATGATATAGTTTTCAGAAAAACTGTTATCTGATACACCATCAGACAACAGTTTTTCACACACATAGACAACAGTTTTCAGAAAAACTGTTGTCTATTAGGCTCTCAGATGACAGTTTGTGTGAAAAACTGTTGTTTTATGGTGCATATGACAACAGTTTTTCTGAAAACTGTCATCTGAGAGCCTAATAAACAACAGTTAAAAAGTGTCATCTTATATGATTCAAATAGATGACACTCACATAGACAACACTTTTTTTTTTCAATCAAATGACAGTTTTTCACTGTCATCTAAGACCAAAAATGGCATAGTGATGCTATTGTTGAGATATTTATAGGGCTGACTATCTATTTTGTTGAGTATATGTTTAGTCTAGTCGTATATGCAGTGATGTTGGATATGGGTTTATATTGGTAAGGTTTATGACATTACTAGTTTTCTAGTTACTACATGTATCTTGAAATTGATGTTTTATTCGTAAACTGGATGCATGTATAACATTATTAAATGGAGGGTTTAATGTCTGATTTCGGAAAATAGTTTTTCCAAACCTTTGTTTTTGTCCACTCACACTTTTTATTGGTTTTGACACCCTTCAGGTTGATCCCATATGTGGGTTGTGTGAAGGATGAGGCATCACGTGGAGTTGCGTACTCTGAGTATCTAAGGTATGAAGTAGGTTTATCCCTTGTCTGACCCGTGGTTAGCATGTTTATTCGGTACCCAAGGGTAATTGGGTTAATTTCTCATGAACGTGTCAGATGGGAGCAGGTCCTCCCACGCTATTCGAGGGGAATTATGGGGAGTGTCCTATCACGAGGGTCATTAACAATCCATATAAGTCCATACAATAAACCCTTAAAAACCCCAGAACCAAAAATATGTCTCGAACATGCTTCCCGGGGAGAAAAACCTCCAAAATACCTACCAAGTGATCTCCGATCGACCTGAAACCACCACCATTGGACTCATAATGTCTAAACATTTCTAATAAGATTGGTTTGACCTCGAAATTTGTGCCCATGCACCCACACGGGCCGGTCTTAGTGTGGCCAACGCAAGTCAACACTAATGTCATCCTTGACATTTGACAATTCTGACAACCTACCACATGGAACCACCTAACAGGTGCCACATGTCACCACCTGCTAGGAGCCACATGTCACCACCTAACACATGCCACGTGTCACCAACTATGAGGACATGCTGACGTCAGCCTCATCCACGTCAACATTGACAACCACTTGAGTGTTGCCATGTGGCATCACCTGATTTTCCATGTGGCCTCACAGCGATGATGTGGATTACCACGTCAGCGTCTGCTACCTTCAGACGGGTTGACCTGAATCACTATAACGGGTCGTTCGACCCGGTTCCAAATCTGACTCGTTCTCCCTCGTTTCTTAACCATCTCTCCATTTTTTCATCAAACTTCTTTCAATTTACCCAGCAACTATTGTATGGGTTGAAAACACGAAAAATATACCTGCAAAGCCTCGAGCCAAACGCGACACCTATGATTGAGCTTCAAGCTTATCCATAGGCCAGTCCTCACGTCTGTTCTCCTTCATTTTTTTTCCCTTTAGACTCGCAAGAGCTCGAAGAACAAAAAGTTGGCCTCAGTTCTAAATCCCAATGCCTCAAACAAAATGTTGGCATCCTTCATGGCCGTTCTTCCTGTCCACAACCTTCTCTCACTCTCACCTCACTCTGGGATCCTCAAATCAGTGCAGAAAGAACATGATAATGTGGAGATGGTTTTGGGGTGGTGCATTCATGTTTGGAAAATGAGAGAGTAAGGGAGAGATATGGATGAAGTGTACATATCATAGGATGAGTAACACTTGTCACTCATCCTGTGGTCCCTACTAGACATTTTTGGGCCTTACAACAAACAAACAACAATCCATCATTCTCATAAAACTTGTATCGAATAATCCGATTAAACTGTTCTAAACCCGTTATTCCACCATACGACGTCCAAATTCGATGTGCTACCTGTCTACGTAATCACAAACCTGTGATCTGCGCAACAGACCTCGGTCAAAGTGCAAAATGTCTCCTAGGTCAAAAGTCAACATTTCCCCGCTTCAGGGGAAAATCGTCATTTCACGTCAAATCATCCCATAATCTTCGATCAATCCTCATTTAATATTGATAATCTCGTAATTATGGGGTGGGTCGTTACAATCTACCCTTAAAGAATTTCATCCCCGAAATTTACACTAGCCTAAGTCTACAACTGTGGAAAGTCAATACCGCCTCCAACTCGAGGCTCCCTTGTGCTGGTCCACGTCCAAAAATCCATCTACATTACAAAGGAGAACATAACGTCCCCCATGTCAGCTGTCAATTATAATCCAATGGTCAATGCCGAATTCCGGCTCATCCTTAGTGTTTGTACTCGATAAGTGAGGGGCTAAACCAATACTGGAACTCCAAAACTCAACTCCCATGACTCGGTCGAGGCATCGACACTCGTCGACCTCACCTACCACCATACAGGTTCAACTCAGAACTTAGTTTGACAACTCTGCTCCTACCGAGCAGTCATAAGTCTTCTTCCACTATGAAATTTCAACCGTCAACAATGCCCATGATGAACCGTCGTGACCAGCTGGTAACCCATCAACTTCACTATTTTTTGTTTGAGTTCTTTACCAAAATCCAACTTTCACTAAAGTCTTCTTTCGGTACTTCGACTCACTAAGAGACCAACTATGTGATCCTGACTCCTCTCACGTCCCAATTCGGAATTTCACTCATCTAGAGTGTATTTTGACCACATTGAATACTTGTTCTAGCCGAGATAATAGTAAACCAGTTTACCAGAGTTCCTTTGCCAACAACCATGGCTTAGAGCTCCAAGCTCGTACAACAAGTGAACCTTTTATAGCCTATTTCCTCTAGAGCACAATATTCGATGTCTAGTCCAAATATCTTAATGAACAATCAACCTCGAATTCAATCTGATTATCATATGGCTTCCATGCCAATCATGGCCCGACGCTGGACCCTGTCCATCCGGTCCCAGATCCGGAAAAATCGCATACTGAACTCAAAATCCTGTCTGATTTCTCCTTGTCACTCGACCAACACTCGAGACATGTCTAACACGTACTCCCCAAGAACTCCTAAAATAACCATCCAATTCACTAACCAATCTGAACTCTTGGTTAACTTCAAAGGTCAACAGACTTACTTCTACCAAGACGTAAAAATCCTGAGTGAATAGTATCCTCTGTTACTCACCTCGACCCTCATCCCGATGATGTGAAGGGTCAGATCCCAAAGCTATGCGGTAAACATCTAATCAAAAAATTTGCGTCTTACAGAGACACTGCCCAATAACACTCCACAATCATCTATCACCAGCACAACCCCTCCATCTGAAGCTCCAATATTGAAGGTAGATGAACAGTACACAAAATAGTTAACGAGCTTGTAACTCTTCTACTCAAGGCATCAGCTACTATATCCACCTATCTGAATGATACTCAAATGTATAGTCATAATCTTTAGCCCACTTCAGCTAACACCCTTTTCCTTGAGTTCAACTACCTCGAAGTACTGATACGTAAGGCTTGAGTGATCTATGAAGATCTCATACATCTTCCCGAGAGATAGTGAGTCCAACTCTTCTACATCTATGCCACCATGAAAAGCTCCCAATCATGGGTAAAATAATTCATCTCATGACATTTCAATTGCCTAACTGCATAAGCAAAAACCTTCACCTGTAGCACACATGCTCAAACTAAACCAATTTGACTCCCTTTCGAGTCAATTGCGTCAACGGGTTGCAATCATGGAGAAATCCTCTTAACGGATGTCCACCAAAACTAATACTCACTCAAATTGGTATTCCACAACTTCCCTTGAGGGTATTCAAGACTAGGCTTAGGTATTATTAATAACACAATTCCCAAAACAATCCAGACACTTTTGGAAGACTCGATGCAGTAAGTCCACCCAAATTTCTAGGCATTAGTCAACCCAAATGGTACGATCCAAGACTGGTTTTAGGAATATCCAATTCCTTGAACCTCAAATAAGGATATCCAAGTTCATCCGACGCAGATGTGAATACGAATCCAAGTTTCACCCATTAATGTCATGTAACATCAAGCATTTTCTACTCGTCAACTCATTTAATTTCGGCTCTCAGCCTAGGTGTTAAGTTCTTAAATGACCTTTGAAAACGAGAGAATTTACAACCATGTTGTAGGCATACCCAGAAGTCCTTGCCAAAGAAGCAAAAAATAAGAAGTCTCCTGCACCAACCAATAATATATGTTGATAGGTACTGTAGAGATCCACTTTAGTCCCTACCATCATAGCACTCTTCAACAAGTTCAATATCCTTAACAGCTATTCTGTAGTAACTTTCCGGTTTCCAAGCTGTAACTCCCTAAGGAAACATCTGATGATCCCCACGAAAGATAAATCGTGGCAAGTCAGGACTACCAAGGATAAATGGGCAACGGGTAGTCTACCAATCCCTCACTAGAATCTGTCCACATCATACATGTTTAGGGAAATCCAATCCGTCCCTAAGCCCAAACCTTATATCCAAACCGAATAATCTCAGACAAGCAACGAGCACAGTACTGGTCGGAGTACTAATACCAATATCCCAACCCAGTGGGATCCACGCACGGTCAATAAAAGTTTAAATCTTCTAGATTCAAAAGTGTGGGTCTGTAATCCACCAACAGTCGTACATTCCAACCAGGCTAGATAAGTAACACATGCATCCAGAAATACAACTGAATTGGGAGGATGACTGAAATCTCAACTGATCTTCTCGGGACTTGCTCCGTCCCGCTCGTTGACCACTGCGTTGCGCATGCCTGCCACCAGAAGAATCGGAGCTAGAAGTGTCCCTCGTCTAAGCTCCCTAGAAAATGCATCCTCTAGACACCTTCGATGTCAACCAAAATCATCCAATCGTTGTTGTGATCCCGTCAAACTCATCTCTCTCTAAGATGCCTCATTCGACAAAGTTCAAAATGTGGGAAATCCTCCAGCCAGCACCATTGCTCGAATCTTACTCCCAAGACCTGACGCAAACCGGTGAAGCCTCATTGCCTTAATCCACTCAGTATGAATCGAGCCAATCCCGAAATCTCTGCTCATATCGAACAAATAATCATATACCTCTGCATAAAAAGCAGGAACCCTACATCTCAGGTTTCTCGATAAAATTAGGGGTGAATATGATGTTTGAAACATTCCTTGGATGTGGCCTAAGTCTCGGTAGTCACATCTGTAAATAGCCATGTCTTCCATCAACCTAGTGCAAACCTATCCTAGAAGCACACTGTTATCAATACCATACGCTCATAAGGGCAACCCATCGCCCGTACAATCCGCTTTAAGCATATAATCCACTGATCGGTCACCACGGGATCCGATCCACAAGTTCCACTTTCCTGATAAGATCGTTCAACTGTTCTTGTACCAGGGCCATTAACAACCCATGCTGCTCCAAGAACCACACCCAACCTGACCGACCATCGGTCATAACTCCAAATAATCACTATCCTAGGATTCATTCAACTAGTAAGTCCAAGGTTCCAAGTCGTTGGGCCCATACCAAAATCGGCCCATCTCGTGGTCCAACCCCACTGAAACACAACATCCAAGGCCTAACAAGACCAATACAAGGTCTTTTCTTGTTAACTTTCTCGCTTTCTTATCCTTTTCCTTGCTACTAGGCTGATGACGGGGCTGTCATCGTGGAGGTATCACGTTCGTAAAAAAATTATCATACACACCTAATGTGTGATTCCCAAATAAAGCAACCTAGTGCTCTGATACCAAATTGACAGAACCTATGCCCATTTGGCACATCATGCAACATCACTAAAGTACCCTCTAGATTTAAATATGTATACTTACCACGTATCAGACAAGGGATAAGGTTATGTTCTAAACAAAAAACCCTGAGTATGCAAAACTACGTGATGCCTCAGCCTTTATACAGCCCGCATGCGCAATCAACTTGGAGGGTGCCAAAATCAATAAAAAGTGTGAGTGGACAAAAATAAAAGTTGTAAAAACATAGTTAAAAAATATATTAATTCCCTCCATTTAATAAAACTATGCGTGTAGTAAAATTATCAGTAAGACAACAATCTCGAAATACATGTAGTAATAAGAAAATCCAAAAGTTCAAACACTTGTCAAATGTAAACCCACATCAACCAATGTGTAAAGTTTTGAGCCCAAATATTTTTGTTTTTTGTAAAAAAAAAAAAAAGCAGCTAAGTTGTATTTTTAGCCCAAATGTTTTGCGGTTTGGTGGGAAAATTGCAGCCCACCGTTTGAAGTAAAACTGAGCCCATTGTGTGAGGAATAAAGAAAACGCAGGCCATGAGATGATGTTTTGGCCCAAACATTTTTTGTTCTCTTACTAGCCCAACCAAAATGTTTGTGGGTTTGAGTGAAAAAAAAATTCAGCTCAATTAACCTATTTTGTTTGTGTGAGCCCAAATAATGTAACCCAATGAAGATATTAATGTTACAATAGAAAATAAAGGGGCAAGGGGCTTATCTTCCATGATGGTTCCTTCGACAGAGAACAGAAAACCGCGAAGGGGGACAGCGGCAAAGGTGGACCGTCGTTCTTCCTCTCTAGACATCCTTCGTGTCCTCCCAAGGGGCTGTAGGTCCACGCCTCTCTGACTGCGACGGTGTGGGCGGTATCGTCGGAGAATGACCAGCAGACGTTGACCTGGAGGTGGGACCTACTCGTATGGTGGTTAGGTGACATCAATGGTAGCGCGGAGGTCGCAAGCGAGGGGCGAGGTGGTGGGTTGTCCATGGCATCCTAGGGATGGGCGAGGGTAGTGGACGAGAAGGAAAAGGCCATGAGGTCGGTGGATATTGCAACCATGGTTCCCGTGGAGTGGGGGTGGTGCATCGAAGCTTCCCTGGCTCAAGGGCGTGAGCGAGGTGGGGTGAAGGTCGCCGAGGGAGTAGTGAGCAGGTTATCGCCAGTCGGTGGTGCGTAGATGAACTCCCAAGTGGTCGGCGTGGAAGCTCGCATGGCCCAGACGACCTGGGCTTTCAATTTTTTTTTTTGTCGCTGTAGCGTCTCTGTTGTCGTTTGTCCGTTTTCCTTAATTTTTCTTTTTCTTTTTCTTTCTTCATATTATAGAGTGATGGGGGACGGATTAACAATGACGCTTCATATATTGGGCATTGACATCAAGATGACCAGTGATGAGGAATAAAAAACGGGACTAGTCCAAATTGGTGCCCAACCCGACAACCTGGTTGCTGAGGAACCCGGACAGCTTCCATGCCACCCAGGTCAAGACGTCGATCGGAGTGAACACGATCAGCAAGATCGTGTCGGAGGCATACTTGGCGAGCGGCGGGATGACATTTCGGAAGAGGACGACATGACGGTGGAGCAAATTGAGCCTGGCTGTATTGATAGTTTGGCAAGCCCTAGCGGTGACGATGCAGAGGTCTGGTCTGGCGGCGTAGTCGACGTCGGCGATGATCATGGTGCGGGGGAGGAAGGATGTAGTGTGTTGGAGGTCGAGCTTCACTCCGCGGAGTTTGTCGGGCTTGGTGTCGACGGGGATGATGCCGATGTTTCCAGCGGCGGTATGGTGGTAGAAGGAGATTCCCTGCCTTTCCAGTCCCTCTCTTCCAAAGGCTGATCCATCGAGCCAATGAAGAAAAAAGGTTGCCGGGTTGCCCCCCTTCGTGTTTTTGTTTTGGCAGATGCAAGACTTTATACCAAGAAATAGGGCAAGGCACATGAAACCAAAATAACGAGACCGTATCATTCCAGATCAAATTATACCGAAAAAAATTGAATAGTAAAATCGTTGTATGATTGGTACGGTACCGAAACCATACCGATATAATTCGGTACAGTTTTAGTATCGATATTTTGAAAAACCGTCTCGTACTAATACTGTACTGAATTAGAATTTTTTTAATAATTAAATTTATTTTTTATTGGTTAATTTGACCTTCTTCAAGAGTTGATATGACCATACATGTCTTAATTTAGCTTCTAAGAGTTGTTGTCTTCAACGTAGTGCAACTTCATCAACACATATATGAAAACTTAAGTCCTTCATAAATGTAGTTTTCCTTTTTTCTTTAGTCTTTCACTATGCTAGAGGATTATGGTTCACTAATGAATATAAGCTTCTGGAGTCCGCATTGTGCTAAATTAGTGTTAAAATTGTTAATTTATTGTTTTCTTTTCTTTATGCAATGTTGCCCTGCGCCCATTGTATTATTAGACAAGGTTTGTCATTATCTTTTGGCTGTCTTTGCTAATTAAAAAGAAAATTACATGGAGGACTCAGAAGCTTCTATTTGAATGTCTATTCTAAGCTACTAAAAGTTTTTAATTAACAAAGCTAGCCAATTGATCTTTTGGATTGGACATGAAGTGTGTAATATTTATTTATGTATGGTTTGATTTTGTTTTTGATTTTTGATTAGGGAACCAAAAACAAAATTATTGAGAATCTAAGCTCACACTTAACCATGCCTAAACCTAACCCTTACTTTATAATCACAAACAAAATTTTGGCTCAAAATCGAAATCATACCGAAACCGTACCGAACTTAATTGGTACGGTACGATTTGTTTTCACTTTCAAAATATGGAATATAGAACCATACCGTACCGATTAAAATTAAATGGTATGGTTATGATATCGATCAATTTTGTACCGTATCGAACTATACCTACCCTTACCAAGAAAGAAACATCCCATCATACATGAATTAATCTGGAAAAATAGTATTTTCTGGGGTATTTTGACAGAGGTATTTTCTAAGTTTTTTTTTGTGTGTTCTTGGCAGCTATGGTTTTTTAGCAGGTAATGAAATTGAGAAGAAAACCGACATAACTTGTTGTATCAATTCCCACAGAAGGCGCCAAACTATTGATGCATAAAAGGTACCAACGAGACTGTAAAGATACGCACACACACCATGGCATAAGAACGTACGTGGTTCACCCAAATCGGGTTACGTCCATGGTGTTACCTTACTCTCATTAATAATATGATATTATGTACAAGTACATGAGGCTATGAGCCTTTGAGAGATAGTGGTGTATGTAGAGAGAAGGGAGAGGGTGAGTCCCTTTGAATGAGGGAGGAGGCTCCCAATTTATAAGAGTTATCTAGGGTTAGGTCATATTTGTAGTATTTAGGCATGTTCCTTGTTGATGGACCTCCAAGATCGGCCTTGAAGATGGGCTTGATGTATTCTCCTGAGTCTTCTATACGGGATTATTGCTTGGTTAGATGCAGCGTCAACAGGGTCAGTGGATATCCCTGACATATCGGTAGACCATGAGAAGACTTCGTCATTCTCTAGTGGATTTGGATGAGTGCAGCCCTACTCCCCCCACTGAATCTTAGTTTCAATCTTGACATGTTAGGCTCGGGATCGATGTTGATCATGATTAACTCAGTCTCCTTAATTGGTTGAGGTTTTTCCATGGTGGAGTGGTCCATGAGGTCCTCTGGAGGACTAGATTGGATTTTCTAGGTAGTCTCTATGTCAATGGGGTCGGCCTCATATGTTGAATCTATGATGGTCATCGTTTCCTTACTAACACCAAGGTTGCACTTGGTGAAGGTTGATTGGTAGCATGTTCAGGTTGAGGACTGGTATCCCCTTACCTAGTCTGTCCCAATGACTGTTGAGAATTTCATAAAGAGTAGACGGGTGGAGCAAACCACATTGATTTTGATAGGACCCATCCCAATCCCCCCTGGGATTAACGCGGGATGACCCTGCTCCCGTCTAACACGAAGTGTCAGACAAGGGATATTTCCGACCTTTGCCCTCCGGGGCTATCAGAGTACGCTAGGATCCAGAGGAGGTATGTGATATCTCGGTCTCTGCTACAGTACACATCCGATGTCAACCTGAAGGGCAGTCAAAACATTAAAAGTTGTGAGTGGACAAAACAACTAGTTTATAAAAACATTTAATCGAAGACATTTGTACCCTTCACTAAAAAGTATGCATGCATTTGAAAACCATTTAACCAAATGGAACCATCTGTGGGAACTAAGCCCAAAACCATAATCAAATCAAATATACGGGCCACCGCCCAAATCCATAAGGGACTCAGCCCAAAACCATATCCATACTGAAACCAAGTACACGAGCCACTGCTCAAATCCTGTGCACATCACATATCATATACCATATATTTCATATATCATATATACATATAATTCACACAACCAATCCTGTCACGTTTTCCAAAGCTACGCGCGTGCTACCCGGGTCTCAATCCGAGTCTTCTCAAAGTCAAGGTCAATGTCTGCAGACCACTGACCCTACCCGAGGTTATAGTAACCAGCCTTCCTGAGAGTAAGGAACCCAACGGGGGCAACTCCCACTCAGTCGGTGCTCCGTGACTACTCCGGGGTCCACCCAGGCCAATGACCCTCCCCAGAGGAGATAATAGAAGTAAAGGAAGGTATATGAACATATATATACATAACATAAACATTCATGCCCGGTTCCCCTGAACCGTCATGATCCATAATAGCCATTATATTCATATACATATAGACAACATCCTCCATGCCCGGTTCCCATAAACCGTCATGTACCACAATGACCTGACAAAGGTTCATGCCGGTTCCCATAAACCGTCATGAACCCGGAAATCCATGTAGGGTCCCTGGCCCGAAATCACAACCGTAAAGTAACTGGGTCTCGTGCCCGAACATATGACATTAGATGGGCATCTTGCCCGATATCTCAGGGTCAGTCACGACTCCGATCATAGTGATGCGTGCAACCATCCATCCAGGACCGCCCTCAATCCTGGTATGTCGTCGTGAACGAATCAACCGACGCGACCACCACAAGATCATGGTGCATTCATCACCGATCGCTATCCTGAACCGTCAACACTCCAAAGTCGAGCCTCCCCAGGCTGCCCGACCACGAATTGTGCATCGTGACCTCTCCGGAAGGAACACATCCCAATTCGGAGGTGAGCGTCATGTTGTTCGTCGCCGTGCACCAAGCATCTGCTGCGACCACGACTCAGACCCGTAGGTCATCAATAGGATCATATGCCTGAGACAAAGCCAAATGGGTCTCATACCCGAGTTTAACCTTTTGAAATCCAATTCCAAATCATTTAGACCAATAAAGACATACAAACCCGTATTGGCACCGTATAGGGCCGAAACCTCTAAATACGTGCCAATACGTAACCACACATCCAAATGCACTCATGGCATCACAAACAAGTATTTAAAACATATAATAAACATTTATGCAAGCACCAATTTAGAAAACAAGGTCCACTCACAGACCGTCCGAGCTACCGCCTCGATTTGCGTGTCATACGACTCTCTCGAGCCAATCACTATCACCGGGACTCCCGAACCTGTCCAAATCGTAATAGAAGGTTAATAACTACTTAATTAGCCTCCCACTATCAATGGGGTCGGCCTCATATGTTGAATCTATGATGGTCATCGTTTCCTTACTAACACCAAGGTTGCACTTGGTGAAGGTTGATAGGTAGCATGTCCATGTTGAGAACTGGTATCCCCTTACGTAGTCTGTCCCCATGACTGTTGAGAATTTCATAAAGAGTAGGTGGGTGGAGAAAACTACATTGATTTGGTTGAGTAGTCTCCTGCCAAGGATGACATTGTATGTCTTGGAGTAGTCTACTATGAGGAAAGTGATTAGTGCCTTTGTTATGCATCGTGTGGTGCCAACTGAGATTGGTAAGAAAATGATTCTAATAGGCATCAGTGAGTCTCCTGAGAAACTTAAATTCCTAAATTGTTGAAAGCTTCCATGAAGATATCCTTGACTGAACTTCTAGTATCCACAAGGATCTGACCTACGTAAAAATTGGTGATTATTGCTCAGATGATCAAAGGGTCGTCAAGAAGGAAGACTACACCTCATTCTTCTTCTTAATCCTTATAATGACCTATTAACCCATTTAATGATCTATATATTAATCTGTTTAATAAATGTGTCAATTACTAACTTATATATTTACCCATTTATCTACCTATATACTTATTAAAATTTATAATTTAAATAAATTAAACATGTTAAACAGGTTAGATAGTTAAATGAGTCATAAGTTAATTGAGTTTCGAGTACGACCTGTTTACTAAATGAATTATACCGGGGTCATGAACGGTCGAGTTCGGGTTGGAAATCTTTGACACAATTATTAAATAGGTCAAGTTCAAGTTAGGCATAATTGGATAAAACAAAGTTTATGACACGACACAAACTGGACACGATACGAGTCATTACTAGGCTTACTTTGTAAACTATTAGGTTACATTAGTTATTTCATTTATGATCATCAAGGTTTTATATTAACTATGTAACGACCCATCCCAGAAATTAAGGTTAAGACAGTGATTAAGATGGGATTAGTGAGCTTAATCGGGGTTTAGTTGGTCCCGATAAGGTCATTAGCCTAGAATGACGATTTTGTCCCTAGTTCGGGCAAAATGTTGACTTTTAGTTCGGGCGGTCCATTAGGTTTGGATCGATGACTAGGACGTAGTTTAGGACGTCACGAATCCATAGACAGGTGGCACGCCCGATTCCGACATCCGAGGAGGACGTTATGACGTTCGGAAGATTGAGGGCATAACCGTAATTTGGGTAAAATAGGGGAAAAAGTTGACTTTTCGTACGATCGGGTTTTGACACGTTGACCTAGGGCTGTTAGATAGATCTTGTCGTCCTGAGTTCGATGACAGGCGGCACGTATTCATCGGACTTACGAGGTGTGAGTTACGGGTCTAGAAAGGTAGTGGCAAAATCGTAAATTTGATTTAAAAGGAAGGGCATTTTGGTCTTTTTGCACCTTGGGATTTGTGCAACAGAGAAGGAAGATGGAGAGCTGAGATTGAGCCACATGTGAGAAGGCTGAGGGGATGGTGACACGTGTATGAGGGCTAGAGGTTTCTAGCATTCACGGTTCAATTATTTGGGGTAATCGTGCACCCGTGTGTGTTTGTTTGTGTTCGAAGAACAGAAAACAGAGGGAGGAATTGAACGGAATTGAGGGGTGATCATGAGGGTTGGTGTGTTCTGGTGAGAGAGGAGTGACTTAGAGTTTGAGAGGAAGACAGTGAGGAGGTTTGGAGGTGCGGTGATGGTTTGTGTATGAGTTGAGAGCCACGGGAAATCAGAGAAAAATAGGGAGGACGTGAGTGTTTGTGGGTGGTGTTGTGGCCGTGATCAACCAATCGAGGCCAGTGGAAGTGTCCAGAGGAGGGAGGAGGACGGGAGGAACTACTGCCTCACGGTTGAGCTCACGACGGAGACAGGAAGACAGGTAATTCCTCATCCTCGTTTCTTTGCTCTGTTTTGTCGTCTGGGTTCAGGAGCTAAGTCGTAGGTTTATGGGTTGAATCGAGGAGTTCCGTGAGGTCTAGGGAGTTCAGTGGAGTCCTAGGAGTCTTCTGGTGGGGCAGCCATGACGGGGAGTGCACGGTGGAGGTTGGCACAACGGAGCATACAGATGTACTCTGTTTTTCCGTTTTGCTCAGATTGAAAGTCGTGAACTTAGGGAGTGAGTCGACGGTCTTGGTGAGTTGGGTGAGGTTTAGGATGGTCTTAGGAAGAGGTTGAGACTGCCACCGTGACGGGGGGTGACCTGGGTGGCCGGAGAAAGAAACAGGGGACTGAACGTGTCTGGTTTCGAGTTAGGGACGATGACTTAGAAGCTGTGTCGAGGTGGTTGAGTAAGAGGGATGAATAGCTAGGAATTGGACGATGCTGTGGGTGAAGAGAGGAGCAGTTTTGGTGCAGGTACGGCGGAGAACCGATGACGCCGGTTCGATGTGCAGGAACTGTGCTGAACCGGGTCTGCTCGAGGTTGAAGATGCACTGTAGCTGGCGCGTGAGGGCCACGCGCAGCCACTTTGGGCGGCGCGTTGGGGCGCGTGTGGCGGCGGTTAGGGAAGCTATCAACATGGTTTTTGGTCTGTGTTGTGACGAGTCTTTTAGCGTTGGTTTCGGGTTAATCGGACGTCGAATCGAAGTAGTTTCGCGAGGGTGAAGGTTTAGGGTTCCGGTTCGGTACGTTTAGGACCCGGGGATTTTCGGAGAAAATTAGGAGATTCCTGGTGGACGTGTTAGTAATGTACTTTGGTGGTTGTTGACAGGTTCGGGACTTCCCGAGGAAGCTGAGGAACGTACGAGACGTTCGGGACGCGATTGAGGGCTCGGTACTGTGAGTGGACCCTTTCCTTAAACTCGAGCATGCATAACTGTCTTTCTATAATTTTTTTATGGTTTTAATCGTGATTCTATGTTATCGAATATGTTTTATTGATTTTACATAATTGCACGTTTTTCGAGGAAGTTCGGCTTTTAGCACGATTTACGAGAAATGGTGATTTCCGAGTATAATGCCATGGTTTCGGAGTTTTCAAATGATAAATGGTTTTTAATGATTATAAAGGGCTTTTGGAACGTGATTTGATGATTAAGGTTTTCAGTTTTAGAATCGGATTTCGGAAAGCGGAATTTGGTTTTAAAGTTGGGAAGTGGAGTTCCGGATTTGGGTTCGAAATGACGGTTCGGGATGCCGGAAGGGCATCTGACCAGTGATTTCGGATTCGGGTTTGGATATGGATTTTGAAATGGCTTTCAAATGGTTTTGATTGGATTTGCTGGATTTGGATATTGGGTTTAAAGACCCGGATATTGATTGACGGGGGACGGGCCCGGATTGGGTTTAAAGACCCGGATTGAGTTTAAAAACTCGGATATATTGATATTTCCCTCGTAGGCCTGTTGAGTTTAAAGACTCGGGAGTTTAAAGACTCGGATATTATTGAGGCCTGGATTGAGTTTAAAGACTCGGGAGTTTAAAGACTCGGATAGGTCCAGCAGGTTTGATCGGAAAATGATGCTTATGATATGGTTTCTATAATTGTTTTATAGTGTTTCTGGTTCTTATGATGTTTTATGGCGATTGATTGATAACTGTTTTCATAACTGGGTTATGCATGTGGTTTCAAAACGGAGGGCTAAACCGGTTTTCTTATAAAATGGTTTTGGCAACTTTTCTTTCTTTCTGGTCCACTCACACCTTCTGTTTTAAATTGCCCTCCAGGTCGTGGAGCTAGCGCGGAGTTTCGGCATCGAGGCAGCGTCTGAGGCATAGAAGTCGCGAAAGAGATCCCGAAGTGTTTTAAACTTTTCCGTGTGCGTGTATTTAGTTTATCGCTTTTCTTTCTTTTGTATTCGGGACTATGCTCTCTAAACTTTTAACTTCGGGCTAGTTTAGTTCTCCTGCGTCTGGCTGTGCTTATTGGGTGTTTTTCTTTAGTTACGTGTCAGGGTGTCAGATGGGAGCAGAATTTACCTCGGTTTTCGGGGTGAAACCGGGGTGGGTCCTGACAAACTATACTCTGGAATTTCATGTCACAATCTCACTCTTACTTTTATTGTGTAACTTTGTTTCACACGACTTCCTATGAGACACACTATTTCGCTTATAATTTTCGTCATTTAGATGCATGCGTTTAGTCATCATTCAGAATGCCTCAATTTCGATGTCTATGTGGACTATTCGGATTGGGGAGCGTTACCTAAAGTTATGTTGTTAAATAAAATTATTAGTTTGCATAAGTTTTTCATTTTATATTTTATATATTTTTTAAAATATTTTTAAAGATTAATAATCATAAGCAGATCAACTATGGACAACAAAGACCATTTAAATGGTGAAGTAACTCTATCCCCCTAAATTCCTAGTTTAAAAGTTAATTTCAAATTTTTAGATTTCAATTTATGAAATCTTTATGCATGTCAATCAAATCCAAATCCAATTATAAAAATAAATAAATAAATTTATTCAAATATAACAATTTGGATTTCCAAATCCAAATAAATGGACATCTGAATGGACCATAATTCTTTTGGTAAGTTGTAGTACATGACGGTGGATCAAGATTCCACGCCCAAAGCAAAAGGCTTGAATGAGCCACAGATGGTTGGTTTTCCATAGACCCATTCAACAGCTCCACCATTTGAGGTTAATCGTTTTGTTGTTTCAACTTCAACTTCCATTTCCTCTTTCTTTTCTTTCCTTGGCATTGAAACTCAGGAGCCGATCCTCTGTGCGAATCAGAAGGTACACTTTTTCGTCTTTGGCCCCCAACTTTTTCTTCTTTGGCCCCTTACTTTCTCAACACTTGTAGTAAAAAAAATTTAGTTACACTGCGTTTGTCGACTCATGTATTTATCTTATTGTCTGCAGGAAATCTGAGAGCTTTTTGGTTCTGTTCAATGTGAGTCCTTGGGTTTATTTATCTGTGTGACCCTTTATTCTTCCTTTTTTAATGGATTTTTTATCTCGATTTATTAACATAATTATTCTTCTCCTATTGCTTTATGAATCTCTAGTACTGTAAGGAGGTTTTATATAAGTCCTTTGGCGGTATAATTAATGCTCTATTTTGTTCCATGGATGCCTGTTTTTTGTATGTTCAGATTGTATTATGGGTTGTGCCGCACACTCATTCGTAGGCAATCATATTAGCTGCTTGTTAGTAGATTAGAACACCATAGCTGAATATACAGAAATATGTTTAGTTATGCAAATTTTCTTCTTTTTTTATGCTTTATTTTTTTCCTACTGGATTAGTCTCCCTGGCTATGTAAATGATCCAAAACCATGAAAACCTAAATATGATCGTTTGATTATTTTCGGCTTTTCAGATATCATATGATATTAGTTTAAGAAAATGCCGTAAGTTTGTTTGACCAAGATACTTCATAACATAATTTTGAATAATCCCATAGATATTTTCTTTGGTTTGATACAATTGTTGTGTTCTTGTCTTTTTTAATGTAATGATTGTATTCCATATTTAGTCGGTCTTTCTGTAGTTGCAAAAATGAATTTTTATTGCTATCCATTGGAGTTATGATGATCATCTCTCTCTTATCTACACTTTTTTCTACTTTACTAAGGGCGGACGAGGAACTTGTTGATCAGAAGAAGCATCTAGAGGATTCTTGCCAGCCTAAATGCGTGAAGCCTCTGCTTGAATATCAGGTGATGTATTTCTGTATTAGTAGCTAAGGGGGGCACTCCAAAATATTTGTCTGTTGCACCCTGTAATTGGTATTGATATAACATACAACTGGGTCAAAGCCACCACATGTCTAGCTAATTACTGGCTAAATTAGCCATTTATAATTACCAAATATTGGCGTATCAACCTATTGGTATTGTGTTGTACACTTGTTCCCGTGTCTTGTCTTGTATCCACATTTATTCGTCCTGCTCTTCAAACGATGGCGCAAAATCTTCCAGCATGAAATTTTCTAAGGGAATAAAAAGAAGAAATAACTGGATGTGGCACAAACATGACGCAGGACAGATCTAAAGCCTACGATTTAACAAACTAGCGGAAGCAAACTTTAAGAAAACAAACATAAAACTTAAAAGATAGGTCTGGAATCACTCTGGGGGCTTCACACCAGAAATTGGCTTCACCCCAAAACTTGGTTTCACACCAAAATAATCTGAAATCGTTCTAGGGGCTTCGCACCCAAAATAATCCTTTCGCAGGAAAATATTCTCAAACTTTATTCATAAACTCATCTCCCTTCCATTGAATTACAATGGGATATTTATAGGGAATTAAACAACTAGAAGCCTAATTAAACTGAAATTAGAAAGAATATCCTAATCCTAGTAGAACATGGGAACATGCCTACTCCTAATTAAAACAGAAAACAAATAAACTAATCCTAATAGAACATGGAAACATGTCTATTCCTTATTAAAACATAAAACAGAAAATACTAAAACCCTAAAGACTAAATTGTCCTTGACCATTCCGCATCAAAACAATAAGATTCAGAAAGGTACACGGGATTGGCTGAGAAATGATGTCGTGAGTTGTAAAAGAGTGAGAATATAGACTATTGTATGTGATAAGAGTTGAATTTAGCTTCAATAATAGTTTGTTTCTGATCTAAGTAATAAATGAAAGGTACAGAATTGAAGTTATTCGTTGACAATCTGCATCATTGTCTCTCTTTTCATCCGCTAATGCTTAAGCCTGTCAGGAAAATGGCTGCAGAACATTTTTTTATTGTGTAATTGTGGAGTATTAGATTTTCTACTAAGAATTTAGAAAATTATGAAACATATACTTACTGGAGGAACCAAGTGTTACATGGATGATGAAGTCCCGATAAAATTTATAGCACTTGAGTCTGTTGACATTTGGACTTGCTATGGAAGTTGAATCTTACCTTGCAGGTACCTGTTATGGTCTATATAGCTCTATGAACATTTTAATGCCATTTTCAATACCACATTATGCAATGAGTACAGCAATTCAATTGCTGACATCGGATCTCTCTAGCTACTTTCATTGTTATGCATAAACTGTTCAAGTATTTTCTCACAAAATCTAGATGACTCGTTGGTTCTTTGTACTGAAATCACTCCATTATTTTCTTTATTGTAGGCATGTGTTAAGAAGGTTGAAGGTGATGACACAGGTAACAAGCATTGTACAGGGCAGTACTTTGATTACATATCTTGTGTTGACAAATGTGTAAGTCTTCATTTACTGTATAAAATTTTGTTCTGGCTCATATGCTGATTGTTGTTTTTTCGAATGTAGGTTGCGCCAAAGTTGTTTCAAAAGCTCAAATAGCTGAGTTAGAGTTTTAGGGTTTTGTCCTCCTTTAATGTTAATCTTTTGCCGTGGATATGATTTTTGAACTCGTGCTCCAATGTTGAGTGTGTTCTGTTTTCAGCAACATGGTTCAAATTTTATCGAGAGCTGTTGAATCATAATAAAAGGAAGATTTTTCAAAGCCATAAATCAGAACAAATGAAGGAAAAATCTTACCTTCTCCCATCATTATCATAATGATGATTTTGTTTCTTGTATTATTGACTGGTTTGCTCAAAGTATGTTCCTTAAATTGGAAGGATTGTAATTTTTGTTCCTTACAATTAGGGAATGGACACTAATCTGTTAAAATTACTAACTGATTTGTTTTAAATTGTTATTTATCTAATAATTTAGGTTTGATTGGATAAAAGTCAAATAGTTTGAGAATCCAAATCGCTCCATTAGTAACGGTTTGGTTTTATATTTTCATTTTGAAAATACGTTAAATCCAACATGAATTATTAAAGAATGTATTAATTTTTAAATATATTATTAATACAAAATAAAAATGATAAAAATAAGAGAATTGATAATTCTAAACTAAATCTTTTATGGGTAATGTAGGTTATCTAGATAGAACATGTATGCCGAGATAAATGATATATTCTTTTATTGGTATTTAGTTTGGTAATCTTTTATTGGTAATGTTTGTGCTTATCTGGTTAATCCTTGGTTTGGAATTTATTAAGTGATATGTACATGTAAATTCAGATAAAATATAATAAAAGATTATTATGTGGTAATGTTATTTGTTTGATAAATTTTAATATAGTGGTAATGTTTGTAATCTAAGCATCCGTAAACTTAATATACAAAATTTTGAGTACTGATTATTTTGCTATTTTTTGTATCTTTATTGTTTTTTTTATATCATTACTATTTTTTATATGTCTAAACGATTACAAATCGTATTGATCCAAACCAAACCGTTAGTAACGGTTATAATCGAAACAGTTTCATTTCTAATTTTAGAAAAATTCAAATCATATCAAATCGTTAAAATTTTAACGGTTTGGATTTTAATATTGCTAATAATTGTATTGAATCGCATTGTATTCACTCCTACTTACAATGAAAAGGCATCCCTGTAAGAACCTAGTACTTTGTTTCGAAAATAATTAAGATAAATGACTAGTTTGCCCTTGTATGTATTTTAATGCATGAAATTTGATTTTTGGCTCGGGGAACTTATTACACGTCTACTTAGGATTGTTATGTAGGCCTCGTATCTTTGTTTACATGGGAAAGTGGCATGTCAGATTAGTCTACCATATGGTAGACTTACAAGTCAAAAACAGTTTCTGGAGTAGGTTCGGTTATACAACATTTTTTGTGAGGGGTTCATAACTTATTCGTTTGTTAGTGTGATACAAATATCTCTCCAAGCTAGTTGGGTTGGGTGACAAGTTTCACCATCCCAACCACCCCAAGATTGATCGTTATCATCTGCATCTTCCCTTCCTTTGATCTTGGACCTGAAACCATACAAAGCCTCTCCCACTATTATTCTTCCTTCCTTGTACCTGCAAACCAGGAAGCCAAAAGAATAATTGAGTGAGACTGAGGGAAGGAACAAGAGGAGAGAGAAGGATGACAGATCTTGAGCCCAATATCCATAAATTAGGAAAAACTTGTGCACCCATGATTTTGGGTTTTCGATTTTCGATTGTTTAGCTACGAAACAAGGGTAGAATCATGTTCCCTGGGTTCTTGTGACCAAAACTATGTCTAAACACGAGGAAGAACAAGAAGGAGGCGACCCATAAAAAAGCTCGAGCTTGGTCTGAGTTTTCGATCGATTTTGCATGAAATCAAAGGGAGGTTTCTTATTTTTGAGTTCATAATATGATTTATGGGTTGAATTAGAGTAAATAGGTGGTTTTGGAAGAGTAATAGAGAAGAACTAGAATCGGGTCGCGAATTCAGGTCGAAACCTGAATGTAGTCAACCTGTCGAGAGGTAAGGCATGAGCTGACGTGGCAGCCACGTGGTAGTGTCGTGGAGGTGAGTGGCGTCTATGTAGCGTCTACATGTCAGCTAGTTGTAACCATGTGGATACCACGTGGCAACCACTTGTCAACCAAATGACGCCCATATCAACACTTGTCACTGATTGTGTAGTGAGTACGCGCGCATGGGAGCGCGTCTGGGCGTGTGGCAGTGTGTGGGTAGGCTGCCGGTGGTTTCTCGGTGCATGGTGACACACCTCCAACATTCTTGATGTGCTGAATTTTTTGGTGCAGGTTTCGAGGCGATTAGACGATGTCTTAAGGGATTTTGAGCGTCTAGATTTCCGATGCTTAGTTTTAGGACACGTATGATCATCTAGGATTTTAGGGGTTCGAATACGGGTTTTTCTATAACATTAGTGACCCTCGATTGTCACTTTTGATAGGAGTTACCGCTCCAAGGACCTTTGAGGAGTGCTTAGCTTAGGACCGAGCTTGATCGAACAAGTTGTGAATGGTCATTTATTTTTATTATTATGATGCATGCATATTTAACAGCTTTTAATGATTTTGTTATCTAATATGGATTAAGATGGTTTGAATAATTATTCCAAACGTGGTGGTCTATCATTTGAGGATTCATGGTTTTAGAATAATTATTGGCTTATTGTGGTCACATTTTGTTATTATAGATTTTTGTAAAAAAAAAATGTGTATAGGGCCAAGGCTCTGGTTTATATATTTTGACTTGGATTTTGAGTCAAGGATTTATTTCAAACAAAGTTTTAACTTTTCTACTTGGACTATTTTCTACTATTGATTATCGACGAGAGATACTGTGATTACCTTTTTCCCGAACTAGCATCAGAGCGTGTATCTCCAGTAGCTCCTAGGGCTATCTACGCGTTGTACGAATTTCCTAGCTAGATGGGCCATACAATGAGATATGGCTTGGGGTAAGTTCTCAATCCGTTGACTCAGATCACAAGTTGCAACTCGGGGGAATTGTGGATGACTCCAGAGTTGATTTGTGATGTTTGTGTCCTGGTTTTCAAGATGTTTTTATGAATGGAGATTTTAGGGAAAATGTGAGTCACATGTATTTTATATACATTTTATGTTTAGTATTTTGTGGGTCCAAGGTTTATGACTTGAATTTATATTTGAAATCCAGTTGTCTTATTATTTTAAATCTGAGTGTTTTTTTTTTGTATATGCAAGCATGTTTTATAAATGGATGGTAAATGTTGTTTTCCTCGGAACATGTGTTTTTAATATGACTTGTTACATCCCGTCCCGAAAATGTGAATCCAAAATTGGGAAATTTACCAAACTACCCTTAATTGTCCTTGCAAGGGGACCTCGTCTTCAAATTACTAGCTTGTTGAGCTCTGGTTGCCTCTTTGTTTTTGGATACTTCATGTGTGTGGTGAGTGTTTAACCTTAAAGCATCTAAGTGAGCCCATTTAATTTTTGTAAGCCCAAAAATTAAATGATTAGGAATTGTCCAATTAAGAATTGTAAACACTTGTGTTAGGCCCCAAGTTCTTAGTCCATAATATTCATCCCTGATCTCCCTCTCTCACACTTCACTTTGGCATAACAATGAGTCCAAATCTAGAACTATTACTAGCTAGATAACCACAACATTTGGGAGGGGAGACTCTATGTTTTCTCATCACGCTCGACCTTCCACTCTCTTGAAAAAAACACACACACACACACACACACACACACACACACACACACACATACACACACACACACACACACACACACATACACACACACACACACACACACACACACACACACACACACACACACACACACACACACACACACACACACACACACACACACACACACACACACACACACACACACACACACACACACACACACACACACACACACACACACACACACACACACACACACACACACACACACACACACACACACACACACACACACACACACACACACACACACACACACACACACACACACACACACACACACACACACACACACACACACACACACACACACACACACACACACACACACTCACCATGTATCTATAAAGCTAAGGACTAAACCTCATCTTGAACCCAACTCCACCGGCACTTCCCTGAGAACTCAGTGACCCAAAATGCGAGCCACAAAAGCTGTTGTGACGCCGGCAACGAAGCATACCCGAATTGGACCCGAAAACGACCATGATGTCCAAACTTGAAATAGCTACTAATCAAAACCTCTGAGTGTAAATTGTTAACCTACTCACTGACAACTTCAATCTGATGTAATTACATTTCGTTTTCATGCATGTTGGGGCGACGACAACCTCGCTTAAAGACGCAGACCTGTGGCCACATGGTGACCCATCCATCGGCTAAAGTAACCCCTCAAACCCTAACCTCCACAAATGGCTTTGTCTCATTGAGAGGAATCTAACCGTGTGTTTGGTTGTCAATTTTGAGCTGGCGATACGGTAGAGTTAACTGCAGTTGGTCACCGAAAATTAGAATTTCTCCGACAACACCGTGACCTTCGATGTGATTCCGAGTCACATAGGCATATTCTGGCCTTCTAACTTAGATAAAGGTAATCCTTATTTCACGATGATACTAACCATGCCTTTGCATGTAACATTCGAGCTCGTTTGGGCCTTGATTGGAGCATCATCGGAAGTTGCAAGGATTGTCGACCTTCCTGGCCTTTTTCCAGCATTTTCAAGTAGTTTTGTGATCTCAAAGGTAGATTTTTGTAATCTCCGAATCAAATAGATATGTTTTTATTAATTGCTTGTAAAAATTAGTTGAGTTTGGAAGATGTTGGACATCGCTGGAATCTAGAAATTTTCTGGCGAAATTTTTTGATTCCAGTCACTGTGGACGACGACACTTGTTGTGGCCCGATCACCGTCTCCAGTAAAGCTCCAGTGATGATGTTCACCGTTAGTCAACAGTTGGTCAACGTCAAAACTAACGGTCAAACTAACGGAACGTTAATGGAATATTCCATAGAATATTCGGGGAATATTCCAAGGATATTCCCACACGTCTATAGCGCATGTGTGGCGCGTGAGGTTATGGTAGCTACATGCACATGGGAGCGTGTCTGGGCATGTGGTAGTGTGTGGGAAGGCCATCGGTGGTTTCTTGATGCACGGTGGCACGCCTCCAACATTCTTGATGTGCTAAATCTGCTGGTGTAGGTTTCGAGGCGATTAGACGCTATCTTAAGGGATTTTGAGCGTCTAGATTTTCGATGTGCTGAATATGTTGGTACAAGTTTCGAGGCGATTAGACGTTGTCTTAAGTGATTTTGAGCGTCTTGATTACCTATCATTGGGATTACTTATGGTTGATTGATCAACATACTTACTTTATGTTATATGCGCGGATATGCTAGTATGTAACGACCCGTCCCGAAATCCATGATTAGATTAGTGACTAATCATGATTAGTGAGGTTAATCCGTGATTAGTTAGGCGAAATCGGACGAACGATGCGAAATGACCGTTTTGCCCCTAGGCGTGGGCAAAACGTTGACTTTTCATTCTGACTGTCAAACGGACTTTGACTGATGACCGTGACGTAGTTTAGGACGTCACGAGTTCATAGACAGGTGGCACGTTCAATTCCGACGTTCGAGGAGGAAGTTATGACGTTCGGAAGTTTAGGGGCATTTTGGTAATTTTGGTTAAAAGGGGTCAAATGTTGACTTTTTGACCGAGGGCCGAGGACTGTTACGTAGATTGGGATGTTACGAATCCATAGACAAGCGGCACGCTGAATTCGGACTTCGAACAGGGAAGTTATAGGTCACGGAAGTTCGATTTCACTATGCACGTACTTCGAGAAGGTGATGATTTGGCAAAATCTGATTGGGCTAGATATTTAGGTGGGTCCCATGGATGAGTGACACTTGTCACTCATCCTATTGGTCAATTCCCCTAAAAAGGGGAACTCACTTAATTAAATATTATTATATCTATTATTATATAATTAATATTTTCTTCACTCAATCCTAGCCATTCATTTCAATCAAACACTCAATCCTCACCACTCATCTAATCATCTATTCTCTCTTCTCTCATCAGCCATCATTATAATCATCATCTTCATTTCTTTGCATTTTCTCACAAACCCGAAAACCCCATAACCCCATATCCTTCATTCTTCATTTTTCTACAAACACACAACCCACACATACCACCATTCCTCATGTGAGCTGAGTGTAACCGTGTGAGAGTGTGAGGGAGGACTGAGAGGGCTGTGACGGCGGAGGATACGGCGAGGGAAAAACCCGAAACTCACGGGTAAATATTCAAAATCCAAACTTCGATTTTATTGGTTTTTGTTCAGTTTTAAGGATCAGGTTGTGTCCCTAGGACCTAGGGGAGTCGAATAGGATCAAAAGGAGCGGCTGAGGAAGGCGGTGCAGCCCGGACGGACGTGACATGGGAGCGTGACATGTGTCACTGTCAGTGATGACGTCAGTATGACGTCAGCATTGACCATCGCGTGGGCGCGTGTGTAAACAGTGTTTTGAGCATGCCCAGTGTCATTTTAAAGGTTTCGATGATCCGGATCCAATGGCGGTGGTTTCGGGTCGATCAGAGATCGTTAAGTTGGTCAAATTGAGGTTTTTCACTTCGGGAAATGTGTACGGAACACGTTGAATTTTCCGGGAAAGTTTAGGGTTGTATAGGTTAGTAGTAACCTCCTATTACGATTTGGATAGGTTCGGGAGTCCCGGTGATGGTGATTGGCTCGGGAGAGCCGTATGGCACGCAAATCGAGGCAGCAGCTCGGACGGTCTGTGAGTGGACCTTGTTTTCTAAATTGGTGCATGCATAAATGTTTATTATATGTTTTAAATACTTGTTTGTGATGCCATGAGTGCATTTGGATGTGTGGTTACGTATAGGCACATATTTCGAGGTTTCGACCCTATACGGTGCCTATATGGGTCTGTATTTCTTTATTGGTCTAAATGAAAAGGTTTTGGATTTCTAAAAGGATAAACTCGGGTATGAGACCCATTTGGTTTTGTCTCGGGCATATGACCTCAGATTTCGGGCACGGTGCCCAACTGATGTCCTATGTTCGGGCACGAGACCCAGGTTACTTTACGGTTTTGATTTCAAGTCAGGGAACCTTAAATGGATTTCCAGGTTCATGACAGTTTATGGGAACTAGCATGAAGCCTTGTTATGGTATCGTGGTTCATGACGGTTTATGGGAACCGGCATGAACCCTTGTTGGTCATTATGGTACATGACGGTTTATGGGAACCGACATGAACCCTAGTTATGTTATTATGGTACATGACGGTTTATGGGAACCGTACATGGATGATGGTTTATATGTATATGAACTGGATGGTATGGATCATGACGGTTCAGGGGAACCGAGCATGAATGTTTATGTTATGTATATATATATGTTCATATACCTTCCTTTACTTCTATTATCTCCTCCGGGGAGGGTCGTTGGCCTGGGTGGACCCCGGAGTAGTCACGGAGCACCGACTGAGTGGAGTCACCCCTCCAGTTGGGTTCCTTACTCTCAGGAAGGCTATGGTTACTATAACCTCGAGTAGGATCAGTGGTCTGCGGACATTGCCCTTGACTTTGAGATGACTCGGATTGAGACCCCTGGTAGGACGCGAGTAGCTTTGGAAACCGTGACAGGATTGGTTGTGTGAATTATATGTATATATGATATATATATGATTTATGATATGTGGATACAGGATTTGAGCAGGGACTCGTGTACTTGGTTTCTGTATGTTTATGGTTATGGGCTAAGTCCCTTATTGGTTTCTTATGTATTTGGGCAGTGGCCCGTATGGTCGATTTCATTGTGGTCCTTTCGACCTTGGTTTATTTCTGATTTGGGCTTAGTTCCCACATGTGGTCCATTTGGTTAAATGGTTTTCGAATGCATGCATGCTTTTTAGTGAAGGGTACAAATGTCTTCTTATAAAATGTTTTTATAAACTCTTGTTTTGTCCACTCACAGCTTTTAATGTTTTGACTGCCCTTCAGGTTAACATCGGATGTGGACTGTAGCAGAGACCGAGATATCACATACCTCCTCCGGATCCTGGCGTATTTTGATAGCTCGGGAGGGCAAAGGTCGAAAATATCCCTTGTCTGACACTTCGTGTCAGACGGGAGCAGGGTCATCCCGCGTTAATCCCGGGGGGATTGGGATGGGTCCTGTCATAGTATGTGCTTTGACATGTGATATGATATATTTGCCATGAGGTGAGATGTACTAATATGCATTGTGATGTTATTGTGCATACCTGATTATGTATGGTTATGTCATTCCCTACACCTGCATCGTTAGTTAGCTTTGCTTGGCATTGTGCATTTCGAGTCTCAAAATATTGTTGAGTTATAACCTTAGAACCACTTAGGAGTCGACGATATCTCTGTACCCTTCTGAGTAGCCACATAATAGCTTCCATGTGATTGTTCACCCGCCCAGCTCGTAATACTAGTTAAATATATGCCAGCTTATCACCGGCTCTAGAGGACATAAGGTGACTGTGCTTGTCACCCAGCTTTCACGTGATTGAAGTACACAAGGTTATAGTTACCCAGTATGGCATATACATATGCCTCGAGCGACTCATGAGCAATCAGATTCTGGTTCATGTATGTTATTTCATACTCCAGGTTGAGTACTGTGATTGATGGTTATTTGATTATTATTATTATTTCTCCTAGAATGTGCAAGCCTAAATTATTGTTTTGGTTTTTATGAAAACCGAGGGTTAAGATTCGTTTTACTTTGAATGGTTTTACACTGAAATAAAGTAGTGGGTCCACTCACCCTTTTTTTTAAAACCCCCTCAGGTATCGTTGGTGTTTTCGCATTTCGAGTAGGCTCGATTAGCTGCTCTGACACTCACTCTCGCGTTTGAGTGACACAGTGGACATTTCGGGAATTAAGGTAGTTAAGTTTTGTTATGATCATCAAATTAGTGTTCATGCTCTATACTTCCGCTATCAAGGTGAAATGTAATCGGTTTCATTGGTTATGTTGCACTTTACTCAATAAAATACATCGTTTTATTTAATTGGTTTTTCGTCATTTGGATATCACCATCCAAATTTTGGCCAACATCCCTTGATTTACATGACCTAAGTGGACATTTCGAGTTGGGGTGTATCAATTTGGTATCAAGGAGTTAGTTCTAGGACGTGTTGTTAGTTTCGGACACTTGATGATCATAAAACCCAGTTTCCCAAAAAACTCCTCGAATAGATAGAATCTCTTTTTTAACGTGAATCTTATTTCATTTATGAACAAATCATGAGTTTCCACAAGTAGAATTGGGGTTCGTATTAGTCTTCTGTATTCTTTAGTCATGAATAGTTAGATTTTCTTTCCGTGGAATTTCGCGTTTGGGTGGTGCTTGTGAACTTGCGGCTCGTATGGGTGGTATGAACGAGTTATTCGATGGTGCATGTGGCAAGCTCACCTCTTCACATCAGGGCCATTTGTGATTTATCTCCGGAGAAGAGATCTCCAAAACCGCCCTACAGATTTGGGTTGAATTCGTTCAATCAAAGCTTTGGGAAATGGTACGTTAGGATCATTTTTTAATTGGTCCTTTCGAGGGACTCTAGGATCTTCTTAAGGAATTTTACGAGGTTGTTACAAGTAATTTTATTCTCAAGTAAATGGTGCCTTGAGAATACTTCGAAGAATATTTCTAGCTTTGCGTGTTAGCTAAATTTCTTACCTTGGGATCGAGACCACGCAACCTACTGTAGTTTCTATATGGTTAAATCACTGTGTACCTCCTGACATTTTTCGAGAATGAACTACTTAACCATTCCTTTATTTGTCTTCAAGGATGTGTAGCTATTTGTTCTTTCAGTACAAGAACCATATCATTGTTCTGTAGCTTTATTACTCGAACCTTTCTTAAGCATGCTCTAGGAGCCATTCAAATCACGTATTCTTTATGTTGTTTATTTGACACATTTTTGTTTTACGTGTTGTTTTAAATATGGTTTACACCTGGCTTGGCACTAAAAATGAATTTATAACTCTCTGCAAACGATTTCACCTTACTACTGAGCTTTTTACGACTTTTATGTGATCTTGTGAATTCCCTTACTTACGATGATAAAACCTTTCTACACTAGACCAAGTTTTAGAGGTGTCAAAATTGCACTAAATATTATGACGTGATACATGTTGGTGCCAGTTACATTCATTTCACTAAACCTATTTGTTAAATCTTCTTTCATGACTTGGTTTTCTATCATATCAAATTGCGCATTTTCTATTTGTCACTTTTGTCTAACTATTTTAAAAAATGATTTTGGGAATCACTTTCATTTACTATTTGGACCCTTGAGTAAATTTCAGTTTTTATCTTCCTGTTGATTTAGTAAATGCTTTAAAGTCCCTTAACTTGATTTTACGTTTTGGCGAATTTGCATTGTCTCACGTACGCAAATTTATTTTTGCAAATTTTCCTCACCCCTTTTATGGTGTTTTACGTGTCCCCGAGGTTGGGACGAATTTGAAACTTATGCATTCTTTTTTAATATCAACTGCGCTTGCAAATAGAATTGTTGAACCGATGAGTTTTGACTTTTATTTTTAAAATAATTAATTTACAATTTGACGACATGACCTTTGGAGTCATTTGTGATCTTGTGCTTTAAATTACTAGTCATTGTTTGTGCTTTTGCACTCCTTACTGCGTTCAAATATTCTGATGATCTTTAACATTTTGTTATGCCTCGAGGTATTTTTCTGTTATTGATCCAACACCATTTTTACGCTCCATTGTACATTATATCTTATCTTTTAGTGATGCACTTCTCACCCTTTAGATATATCAAGCAAAGCATTTAACGATTTCGCCTGGCTCTCGGATTAGGCTTACTTGCGATGACTCGAAGTTATTTTCCAGTGAGATTACGAGGTTAATTACCAGTACTTCTTGCCGATCATTTTGATCTTTGCGAACTGTCCTTACTAGATTTTGGTGATCATTATTGTACTCTGATTTCCCACTAACAATTTTACCCTCGCATTTGAGTTTGACCGGTAACCCAAACTTGGATCTGAATCGCCTTTGTGGGAGCTAGATTCAATCACTATATGTCATCTGACTTCATGGTATCTACTATCTTTGTGTAGCCCATAGCTTATTCCCAAGTTCTACACATTTTAACTCTATTGATGCGTTGGCGTATTCACGCTCTAGACCCTCCTTACATTTGTGCATCTCAAAGCCTACGAATGGTAATGGTTGAGGATTCACGAGCCTATGAATGGTAGTGGTTGAAGATTCACGGGAACCACTCGTACGAAAATGACTGGATGATAGTTCTTTAATTAAGTCTTATTGTATATTATTTTATACTCTTTATACTTATCTTTTAATGTAAAAATACCAAACCATTGGAGAAAATAATTTATTTTGTGAGAAATTTGCAGAAATAAATAAAGCTTGGAATTTTGAGTATTTTAGAGAATGAATTTTCCCAATTGGAATTATAACGAAGAACTTGTGGTTGAAACAAGGATGGCCACCAAAAATTGCAAGCAAATTTGGTGGACTTCTACAGAATCCAAAAATCCAAACAGCAGCGTAGCACATTTGATGCAGCCAAATTCTCTCAGCCCAAATCCACTCGCGAGGTCCATCCCATTTTGAACCACGATCCAGGTCGTGAAGCCCAGCTTAGCCTAACGCGAGGGCATTAGAGAGCGTTGGCCGAATCTTCCTTTCCTACTTCGGTGCACGTGCGCCAAATGTACCCTGCCTCTGTCAGCGTCTAGCGCACGACTTCACCTGCCCTCTGTCAGCTAGGCCGTACCAAACCCATGCCCTGCTCCTCTGCACTTTCCCGCCAACTCCCATCACTACAACTCAGCCAGTTTCTGCCGAAATCATGCCCTGTCCACTAACTGCTCCACCTGCTCCAATTTGACAGTTTTTCGAGCACAATTTCAACCTAAATCCATCATTTCATCTTTATTTAATTTAATTAATTTAATTATTTTAATTTGTATTATTTTAATTTTTTTTGCACTTCCTCTATAAATAGGGATGTCATTTCATTGTTTAAGGGCCTCCTCTTCTAGTCCATTTTTCTCTCTTTGTAGATACATTTTCGGACTTATTTTTACCTTTCTTTTAGATTTTCTTCTTAGTTTTCTTTTAAATTTTTTTTAGACTTATTTTTAGGATTTTTTCTTAGATTTTCTTTGACTTTTCTTTGTACACAATTTTAAACTTTTCTTAAGAAAAACCTTAGGCTAGGTAATTCTAAGGTAATTCGAGAGTTTTAAGTCTGAATTCCTCGTATTTCTTCCTCCATTTTCACAAGTTTCCTGCCGCTGTTCGGTAATCTTTGTGAAAAAACATCTTTTTCTACTTAAACTCTTGTTATTATTATTCGTTTTACTTATAAGTCAATATATGTATTGGTATTTTCTTTCTAACATTTGTAAATATGAATACAATCTTCATGTGTTTTACTTTCTGAATTTCATTTGTTTCATATGTTTTAGTGCTTAACTTTCAATTCAATGCTAAGTCTTCATTCATTGTTTGATGCATTTAGACTAGGATTGAAGAGATTTAATGTTTAACTGCGATTTGACACATTAATCAACAACTTAAGGTGGATCATATTGTAAGTAATAATCCGTTATTTGGTATATTTATAATATGAAAAATGTATACTTGTAATTGAGATGATGAATGTAGAATTTCATGTTGGTTCAATATGTACAAAATGTTAGAGTGTTGGTACGTTCTTTAGTACGTTCTTAGGTTCAGACACGATTCTAGCCTCCAACTTTCTTTCTTTTGGACCTATTGTCGGGTAACTACTCTGGTACAGTCAAGTATCTCCCATTTATCTCCCAATTCTGGAATCAAGCAAGAACATTTCTATTCCGTTCTTATGTGAAGATTTCACCTCCGATTGACTTGAAATCAAGTGTTTGACTGGTGGCTTCCTTATTAGCGCCTTGGAGCCTATTTTGGATTACAACCTTGTAGTGGGCATGACCTTTCAACAGGTGTTGTTTTGGTCATTGGAACTTACTGTCAGACTGGTGAAACTAATTTATAAACATAAGAGAACTCTGAGGATATTTTGTGGATGAGATAATTCTAGTTGTCTTACTACTGCGACCGACTTACGCTATGAGTTAGAGCTGACCACTGGATGTAGGTTTATGACCGAATGCTAACCTCGAAAGAGGAAATTGGTTTAACCGACTGGGACCTATTCCCCAGTTACTGAAGATCCTAGTATAGAGAATTTTAGTTACTACCCATGCTTGTCGCTTAGATTGTTTTTTTTATGCACTTCCACTAGTCAAGCTGTGATGAATTTCATTTTTCGATTGAGTTCGTAATCTTCACTCGGGAGCTAGCCTAGGCATCCGACCTTAAAAAGTGTTTGACTTAAACTTTGACCTTGAGTCTTAGGATCCCACCTCATCACCTAACTCCATCCCCAGTCATTGTTTTAGAATTAATTTTGGATAGCTTCATTTCTATGTCCTCCTGATCCCACTCGAGTAGTGGAGTGGCGTCTCTACCCCTTTGATGATCTTTTACTTATTAGAATTTTATGGATTGAATCTTGGAAATTCTTGGACTGTATTGAACTTATATTTGGGTCTTTCGTGACGACCCGGAAGTTCAAAAAGGTAATTTGAGAATTTGGAAAGGAAATGGATGTTCTTGCCCTTGATTATTGCGGTCAAAAGTTAACTTTTTGCTCAGAATACAACATGAACTTTCCGTGGAGACCGTTGCGTAGGTCTCAAGATGCTGAATTCGTAGACAGGTGGCACGTCGAAATCGGAGCTCAGACGTGACCATTACGAGTGTAAAATGGCCAGCAGCATTTTTGTAATTTTTTAGCAAGGGGTAAAATAGTAAGTTGGGTCCATCTCGCTGAGTTACTGCCTGCAGGCTTATGACACATGTCACCACAACAAGGGGATTGTTGTCCTGCACGTGGCTTCATTTAAATTCAATCGAAGAACAAAACCATCAAAACCATTGTTGATGTTCATCAATTGGTAGCAATCTTTGAGAGAACTGAGAATCTGAGAACATTAGGGGAATTAAGAGTGAAAAAGGTGAAGGAAAAAGAAAGAAAAAGAGAGGAAAACACAGAAAAAACCCGAAACCAAACTAGGAGATACACAGAAAAATTAAAAGATTGGAACCTTGGATTTGGACTCGAATTGAAGCAATTGAACTGAGATTCTAATGTTTGGGATCCTTTTGAACAAAACCAGCTCAAAATCAAAGGAATTCGATGAAGAATAGACCAAGAACAGTACCTGCGATACCATGAAATTTTCAAGCTTGAGTTCGATCATTTTGAGGTAAGATTGAATCAAATTGGACTCATAATTATGTTTATAAGTATCCTATATTGGTTTTGGGTTGATTAGAATCGAGAAATCATGGACAATTAACTGGAATTGAAGTCGGGTCGAAAATCAGGTCGAACGGCTTGTTTTGCAGGAAAACAGGCGTGGGAGACGATGAATAGTGTCAGGCGCGTGGCCTTCACGTGCATCCAATTGCGGGGGCGCGTGAACACGTATCTTGAGGTATGGTTAACCTGAATTTTTATGTAATCGATGTAACAAACATTTTGGCACAGGTTTCGAGTCGATCGGACACCGTTTCGGTATAGTTTTGTGTGTCCGAAGCGTATGTCTACGTTTTTAATAAGTATTAAATCCCGAAAAATTAGGCGAATTTTAATGTGAGATTATTTGAGGTATTAGTGACCCTTAATAATAGTTTTTGACAGGATTGGAAATTCCTGGAAATACGGAGAAGCGTACGGCTCGGAATCGAACCGCTTGGACGATGTGTGAGTGGACTTTTGTTTTATAACTGTGATGCATGCATAGTAAATTTTTTCCATGAATTATTGCATGATTGAGTTGCAATTATTTGAATGACGATTTGATGGATTTAATTGTCGGTTTCTGAACGTAGTTTTATGGATTTGCATGAAAACGATATTTTGGGCTCGAATCGTGTTTTAAAGATGATTTTGACTTGGATTTGGAATCAAATGTGAATATATCATTAAATTGATGGTTTCAGATTTATGAAATGATTTTTGGACACGTTTTTACGATTATTTCAAGGAAATGATGTTTTGGGTTTTAGACCCTATTGTAAATGATGTTTTGGGTGTGAGACCCTGTTGGAAATGATATTTTGGCCTTGAGACCCTGTTGGAATCAAACATGTGTTTGTGGTATGGATTGTGTTTGTGATGTGGATATTGGTATGTGTCTAGACGATGCGAGTGCAGTCCCTGAACAAGACTTAGATGTGCGTGAGTGCAGTCTCCGAGTATGTGGTATGTCTAGATGTGCGCCTACAGTTCCCGGACATGGCTCAGAGTTGCGAGTGTAATCCCTAGACGTGACTCAGATGTTGTGTGAGTTCAATTCTCGAGTATGTGTTACGTCTAGATGTTCGGTCTGTAGTCCCCGAGATGGCCTACGCGTAGTAAACATGTGATTATGTGATTGATTGTACACTTGTGAGTAGTGCTGATGTAGTGATGTTGTGACTGATGTCTATGCACTTGTGAGTAGTGTTGATGTGATATTATGATTGATGCCTATGCACTTGTGAGTAGTGTTGTTGGATTATTGTGATTGATATTTGAGTACTGGTGACTAGTACTGTTGTTGATGATCTTTGTGACTGGTTGATGTTGATGGTTATGTCCAGATGTTTTACATGATTTGATGAAATAGATTTCGGGAAATGGAGGACACGAGTTTTTGATGAATTGTGGGTCCTACTGACAGGACCCGCCCCGATCCCCCTGGGACCACAAGGGGACGTGTCCTGCTCCCGTCTGACACCCGAACAAACAAACCAATTTTAACCTTTAAAGTTCAAATGCATAAATATCCAAAATAAAGTCATACATAAAATCCGAATTCAAAAGATGTCAGATAAGAGATAATGTCCAAAAATGCAAGTTCTGAGCACGACTCTAAGCTATCCTGCGGGTTAACCTACCCAACAGGAGGTTCAGGTGCGCAATGTAGATCTATGCCTCTACCTCAGCATCCTCTTCTACCTCAGTAGCACGGCCTGGAGGGGTCAACAAAACATTAAGGGTGAGTGGGCCGAAACTCAAAGTTTATAAAACAGTTCAACAAATAAAAACATAAACTTTTACCCCTCCGTTTTCCAAACATACATGCATTAGTATTTAAAACCATAACATCATATAAGATACCGCAAGCCATATAATAAAACCATAAACATAATCTCAACCACTGTACTATACACCCCAACCCTGACATCCCAGATGTCCGACGTCCCAGACGTCCAATAAGGTCACAGTCCTAAGGCTACGCGTGCCACTCGGGGTCTCAATCCCGAGTACAATCCCCGAACCCAGTCCGGGTACGGCATCCCAGATGCTTGACGTCCCAGACGTCAAATCAAAGCAATCCTGCTCCTGAGTCATCCTACGGTCCGGTCCCTCCGTAGAATGACCCATCGCAGGCATTTCACCTTGACCACTCCGGGGTACCCACATCTAGAGGAGACATTATCACACGGGTAGATCTATACAGTGCAGTACCAAAGATTGACATCCACATACATAAATATATATATATATATATATATATATATAAATAATCCAAAATAATACTTAAATTTCACCAGAAGGGTCTCAAGCCTAAACATCATAAATCGTGTCATAGCCATAACTCAAGATAATCGAAACCTTTGCTTGATTCACACACACACACACACACATATATATATATATATATATAGAAGTGAAAATAATTATGCATGCAAGGGTTTAATGAAATCAGGGCCCACTCACAGTACAATCCTACTGCAAAACTGAGCGTATAACCTCGTCCTGGTACTATTGTACGATTCCTGTAATGTCCAAATCACACGTAAGGGTCCCTACAAGTCCTTAACATTCAACCATGAAATCCTAGACTGAAACCAGCCTGGGAAAGCTGCCCGAACACGTTTCCCGAGGTAATAGACCCTATTTTGACCAACTTAACTATCTCCGATCGACTCGAAATTTAGCTCAAAATGTTCAATAAACTGAAAGGATTAAAACTCAAGTTGACCACAATCGGAGATAAGGCCTCACGCGCCCTCACGCGCCGCCCAAAGTGGCTGCTCGTGAAAGCCACGCGCCATGCACTGTAGCTACAGTGTCATCATCCTTGCTTGAATATCTGTTAAACGGGTCCCAAACCCGCGACTCAACCTGGCCAAATCCCCATCAATTCTTACTCGAATCTCTTCCTTATTCCACCTAAAACCTTTCTTAACCTTTTAATTTAAGTTCCCATTCATTAATTAACTTCAAAAAGTCCTAAATCGACCATTCGACCCGTGATCGACCAAACGGGTCAACCGTTGTCCTTCACTCAACTCAACTCCATTTCCAAATTAACTTAACCTGAAGCTTACGAGGACCTAAACGAACTCTAAAACACAACCAATTTCACAAATCCTCACCTGGAAGTCGTCGTCCTCAGGTCTGAAATTCCTTCGAAAATGGAACTTGAGTTCCTAGCCAAACCGTGGTCGATTCTCTTCAGGAGTGATACGGTTGAACTCCAAATGGTCCCAGAAAGCTGTTTCAATCCTTGGTTTTGTTCCTCTCGCCTCACAAATCAAAACTAGATTTTCCCTCCAATTTTTCCCACTTTTTCCGAATTCTGTTTTCTTTCAAGGTCTTAGTCTCTCCTAATCAGAAATGACTCTCTCAAACTCTTCTATCTCTCTGATAATCGAACCGTGCAGCCAGCAACTTGTGGGAATCCCTCTGGCCTCTCTGAAATTTGTTTCCCGCAACGGTCCCAAACCAGTTAAAAATGGTGCCCGTGCACTGGTTATCTGTCCCAGCCATACCAAAATGTTTCCATTACCTCAAAACCAATAAACTAATCTCCTGTGCAGCCACTAACACGTTTAAACAATTGCTTGATCAGAACAACCAAGCACGGTGGTGCAGGTCTTATTTCCACGGTTTTCAAACAGTACCCCCCTGCAAAATTACTATTTTGCCCTTCTGCACAAAATTACCAAAATCCCCTCTCTTTCTAGACCCGTAACTCATCCGTTCGATGGTTGTTTTCAGCGTGTCGCCTGTCTACGGACTCAGGGAATCGAGACCTACCTAACGGTCCTCGAATTGTGTGAAAACTAGTGGTCAATACAAAAGTCAAAATTTTCCCCCTTTTCGTCCGAATTACGAAAATGCCCATGAACTTCCGCATGTCATAACTTCTTCTCTGATCGTCGGAATTGGACGTGCCACCTGTCTATGGACTCGTGACGTCCCGAACTACGTCACAGTCATCGGTCAATGTCCGTTTGACCTACCAATCAAAAAGTCAACAATTTGACCATACTATTCACAGGAGTAAAAGCGTCATTTCATTTATTCTTTTACAAAATTACATTCTTCGAATTTCCGGGGCATTAAAACCTTCCCCCCTTAAGAAATTTCTTCCCGAAATTTTAAGGAAACAAGTATGGAAACTGCTCTCGCATCTGTGTCTCGGGTTCCCATGTGGCTTCCTCCACGTTCTGGTTTCTCCTAGCCTTCACCATTTGGCCCAAATGCCCATGGGCTTATGGGGGCCCGATAAGCCCGATGGAAAAAAGCCCGGCCTGACCCGCTATGGGCGGTAGGCCAACCTGGCCTGAGAGTTAGCGGGCTGGGCTTGGGCTTATGGTGTTCAAACCCGATAGGCCCGAGCCCGATAAAGTCCGATAAGCCCAGCCCGACTCGCCCGTAATAAACCCGGCCCATAAGCCCGAAAATATAAAATATTTATTATTTAAAAATTAATACTCAAACCATTCTTAATACTAATATTTCAACCCAAACTCAAATCTCAGCCCCAAGTCCACCTAATTTATTTTAAAAAGCCCAATACCCAATACTCAATACCTAATACAAACCCTAACCACTCCTCCACCTACTTAATAAGCCCAACGTTTTTGGACCCTTGAGTATTTTATTTTAACGAGGCCACATTTTTGCACCATTGTGTATTTTTTTTCATTATTAATATTTTTTTTGTAATTTTAAAATTTGAGACATAATTTATTGCAAAAGCCCACGTAAGCCCGATCCAAGTGGGCTTAATAGGCCCGACCCGAAAAGCCCGATATAAACCCGGCCCGATAAAAGCTCGTGGACTCTTTTTTATGTCATTAAGCCCGCCCGGCCCGGCCCGCAAATTTAAAAATTATTTAATAAGCCCGGCCCAACTCGGCCCAAGCCCAAAAAAATTGGGCCGGGCTTGCCCGACCCGGCTCAATGCCGAAGCCTAGTTTCTCCATAGAACCTTTACTAGGGGAATGGTCTTCTGGCGTAGCACCTTATCTTTCCGATCCAAAATCTGTACCGGCTGTTCCTCAAAACTTAAATCTTCTCGGAGTTCGATGGGTTGCTCATCCAGTACATGAGAGGCATCATACACATACTTCTGTAGCATCGACACGTGGAATACATCGTGGACTTTAGAAAGTTCAGGAGGTAGTGCTAATCTGTAAGCAACCTGGCCAATCCTCTCAACAATCTCATATGGTCCTATATAACGTGGACTCAGTTTCCCCCGTCGACCAAAACGGATAATCCCTTTCTAAGGAGATAGCTTCAGGAAAACAAAATCTCCAACCTCAAATTCCAAGTCTCGAATCCGTCGATTAGCATAACTCTTTTGGCAATCCTGCGCCACTTTCAATCTTTCTTTGATAATACAGACTGTTTCTTGGGTTATGTCCATCCAATCCGGCCCTACTGCCGCTCGTTCTCCTATCTCCATCCAACCGATAGGTGTTCTGCACTGCCGACCATACAGTACCTCATAGGGTGCCATCCCGATACTTGCCTGATAACTGTTGTTGTATGCGAATTCCATTAACGGCAAATGAGTATCCCACGAATCCTGAAACTGTAGCACACAAGACCTTATCATGTCCTCCAGGGTCTGAATGGTCCTCTCTGACTGTCCATCGGTCTGTGGATGGAAAGCAATACTGAAATGTAGATTTGTACCCAAGGTGGTTTGTAAACTCCGTCAGAACCTGGAAGTGAAACGCGGATCGCGATCAGATACTATCAACTCCTGCGTACCATGAAGTCGAATGATTTCTTTCACGAACAGCTGAGCCAGTCGGTTGGGTTTATAAGTCTCCTGTATCGGCAGAAAATGGGCTGACTTGGTTAACCGGTCTACAATCACCCACACTCCGTCGAATCCACTCTGGGTCCTTGGCAACTTAAAGACGAAGTCCATGGTGATATGATCCCACTTCCACTCGGGGATCAGAAGTGGCTGCATAGCCCCATAAGGTCTCTGCCGCTTCGCCTTAACCTGCTGGCAGGTCAAGCATCTGCTCACGAACTCTACAATGTCCTTTTTCATTCCTGACCACCAATAATGGCTCCGGAGGGAACGGTACATCTTTGTACCTCCCGGATGCATAGCATAAGCCGAACTATGGGCTTCCTCCAGAATCTCGGCCCATAATTCTGCCATTGCAGGTACACACAATCGGCCCAACTTCACTAGTGCTCCATCACCTTGGATGGTAAAATCCTGCCTTTCACCCACTTCGACCTCAATCCTGTAGATACAAAGTGTCGGATGCTGAAATTGTGCTTCGATGATCCGATCGATTAACACCGGTCGTACATAGAAAGTAGCTAACAAAGCTCCCTGCTCGTCTGTCCCCAGTATAACTCCAGCCTTCCGGAGTTCCACTAACCAAGGGAGATACACCATCCTCAAGTGTGCAACTGATCCCGCTGATTTCCTGCTGAGCGCATCTGCAACCACATTTTCCTTACCCGGATGGTACTCAATTGTACAGTCATAATCCTTTATTAGCTCCAACCATCTCCATTGCCTCATGTTAAGCTCCTTCTGGGTGAATAGATACTTTAGGCTTTGGTGGTCGGTGTATATCCTACACGTCGCACCGAATAGGTAATGTCTCCAGATTTTTAGAGCATGAACCATCGCTGCCAACTCCAAGTCATGGGTAGGGTAGTTCAATTCATGAGTCTTTAGCTGCCATGATGCGTAAGCGATGACCTTACCATTCTGCATTAACACGCAGCCAAACCTTGTAGCGATGCATCACTAATGACCACGAACTCCCCACTGTCATCTGGCAATGCAAGGACGGGTGCAGTGGTCAATCGATACTTCAATTCCTGGAAACTCTGTTCACACTGCTCGTCCCAAATGAACTTCACCACTTTTTCCTCTCTGAGAGTTTCATCTCCTTTCGAGTTGTTGCCGATAAAAGCTTTACACTATCTTTGGACATATGAGTTAAGATGAACCGTCACAAAAATCATTATCTCCTTGTCAAAATAACTATCCGGACTTTTTGAATATTAGGAGGAACCTGAGGAACCGTTAGTTATGAGCTATCGACTAGAGGCGTGTTACGCTACACATTTGTTTTCCTAAGAATAAAATCGAACCAGACTTTGTGCTTAGTTTTCCCGTGTTGAACCTCAGGAACTGGAGGGATCACACAATAAGGTTAGTTACTTGTTGAACCCGAATGACTAATGTTTGGGATGTGTTCCCATTATCCTGTTAACTAACAATTAGTTGAACTTACTTATTCTTGATCTCCACTTTGACCACTGCTTTAACAGAGATTTGTACTGGGTCACTAATCAAATCTTGAGGCCGTTTGAATTTAGCTATCTTATTACCCTATGTGCGCCTTAAACCTTTGACTAAGGAAACTGGTTTGTAGACTGTATCAGTTGCTGAGTGAGTTAAACCTTAATTGGTCTTTGGTGTCAAAGTTTATTATTGCCACCAGGGAGTACTAAGAGAAATTATATACATTTGGTCAGACTGAGTGCTTAAGATCATAAAGTTGATACTAGTAATGATCACCCCTTTTTACTTTCTTAGACGGATTGAAGGTGAAACAAGGGCACATGGTACGAGTTACTTTACGAGAAAATTAGAATGCAGATGCCTTGGGAGTTCCCTAACCTACGTGAATTTTGTTAGTGAAGAAGCCTTTACTTTTTAGGTTTTTAGTTTTCCTCTGAGAGGGACTTATCGCTGACCCAAAAACCTTTACAGGACATTTAGAAAACTACTCATGAAGCATATGATTTGTTGTACATTTGAGGGGTAAACATAATTGAAATGCTTGTTGTAACCAAGAAGATTGCTAGGAATTGTACCTTTGGCAAGCGTTGATCAAATTTCGGGGACAAAATTTCTTTAACGGGGTTAAAATGTTACATCTCATCCCGAAGATATGAAACTAAAATTGGGAAATTTACCAAACTACCCTTAATTGTCCCCGTAAGGGGGCTTCGTCTTCGAATTACTAGCTTGTTAGGCCCTGGTTACCTCTTTCTTTTTTGATACTTCCTATGTGTGGCGAGCGTTTTATCCTAAAGCATCTAAGTGAGCCCATTAATTTGGTAGGCCCAAAACATAAATGATTAGGAATTGACCAATTAGGGATTGTGAACACTCGTGTTAGGCCCAAAGTCCTTAGCCCATAATATTCATCCCTAATCTCCCTCTTTCACACTTCACTTTGGCCTAACAATGAGTCCAAACCCATAACTATTACCAGCTAGCGAAACGAAATGTTTGGGAGGGGAGGCTGTCTATTTTCTCACCATGCTCGACCTCCTACTTTCCCAAGGATGACACATATACACACGCATACTCACCATGTCTCTGGAAAGCTCAAGACTAAACCCCATCTTGAACCCAGCTCCACTTCCATCTCTGTAACGACCCGTCCCGAATTTCGGGATTAGATTAGTGACTAATCTTGATTAGTGAGGTTGATCGGTGGTTAGTAGGGCGAAATCGGACAAAATGTGCAAAATGACCGTTTTACTCTTGGTCGTGGGCAAAATGTTGACTTTTTGATCGGGCGGTCAAATGGACTTTTATCGATGACCATGACGTAGTTCGGGACGTCACGAGTTCATAGACAGGTGGCACATTCGATTCCGACATTCGAGGAAAAAGTTATGATGTTCAGAAGTTGAGGGGCATTTTGGTAATTTGGCATATTAGGAGCCAAATGTTGACTTTTTGACCGGGAGGTCCGATGGACGAGGGTCAAGGACCGTTACGTAGGTCTCATCGATACGAATCCAATGACAGGCGGCACGCCGAAATCGGAGATTCGACGACGAAGTTATGGTCACGGGAACGAATTAACGAACCGAGGCTTTGATTAAAATAATATTAAAATAATAAAATAATGAATAGTAACTGATGACTGTGCACACCTGGATGAGTGACAAATGTCACCCATCCCCTAATCTAAGCCCTAAAACCTGATCCATGTTTCCCTCCCAACACCATCATTACGGCATCATCGTCACCATTAGCCTAAAGTAAGCATCCATTAATCCTCTTTGTTCCTCTAAACCGTGAACAACTGCAAAACAGAGAGAGTGTGAGGGCTGGAGGAATTGTCTGCCTTCCCACGACAGAATTGAGAGAATTGAGAGACTAAGAAGACTGTGATAACTGGGAAACACGAGGGACAGTGAGGGAGAGCTGAAATCAAAATCAAAATTTTGGGAGTTTGAGAGGGAAAATTTGAAATTAAATCCTAAGGCCCTGAGGATCGAATTGGAGACTACTTTCAGCTTTCTGGGAATGCCACGATCAGAATCGTCGAAGGAATGAAGGAAATTGGTGCCCAATTCACTCTGAACGGACTTGGTAGAAGAGGAGGAAATTCGAAGTTGAGTCGAGGAATTGGAGGCTTTGATTGATGAAATTGAACTGGGGACTTTGTTCTTGAGGATCCCACGATGCTTCTGGAAGGATCAATTAAAGAAAATCGATGGCTTTTGGCTCTGAACAGACATGGTAACAGTAAGGAAAATTCGAAGTTGGGACGTGTTGATAGAGAGATCAAACGATGCAATTGAGTTGGGGAAACAGTTTCCCATGGTCCATTGACACTTCTGGATGAATCAATTGGAAGGAATCAGCAGCCATTGGCGGAATTCGATGAAGGAACAGTGACAGGTGTTCTTCATTGATCATCGTCGAATCGTGGAAATTTAGGTAAGTGATCGTGTAATTGAGTTTACGGATCTTCAATTGAACTTAAAACGAAACTAACTGAATGATCAATTGAAGGAATTAAGGATGAATTGATAGGAAACCAACTGGGTCATCTCGCGGGCAAAAGGACCCGTTTATCAGAGATACGGGTTAGGACGATGACAATGTAGCAAGCGCGTGGGTTTCACGCGCAGCCACTCACGGCGGCGCGTGATGGTGCGTGGGCACGAATCTCGAGGTAAGGTCAACATGACTTCTGTCCTATTTAATGTAACGGACATTTTGGGATTGGTTTCGTGTCGATCGGACACCATCTCGATATTGTTCGGGACGTCCGAAGGTTTTAAATCAAGTTTAAAAATATTTAAAAATTCGGGAAAATTACGGGACTTTAATAGGATGTTAATGAAGAGGTTAGTGACCCTCTAATGTGATTGGGACAGGATTGGGAGTCCCGGTGATAGTGGTGTGGCCCGGGAGGGCCTATGGCACGCGTATCGAGGTGTATCGTTAAACGGTCTGTTAGTGGACTTTGGTTTTATAAATTCTATGCATGCTTAATTGTTTTATATGGATTATGATTGTGTTTGTATGATTTTGATTTGGATATTGGTAAATTGTACGGTTTCACGTATTTCGAGGCGATTTACGTGCTTGCACGTAAATCGAGGTTTTTCCGGTTTTGCACGGATTTTCCATGTTTATGGTCTTGGATAAGATTTAAGGAAATGATTTTAAAATTAGAAAGATAAACTCGGGCTTAGGCCCACTTGTTTGGAAACCTCGGACTTGGAGTCCATTCGTAATCGGGCCGGGGGCCCAGTTGCTTTATGAAATCGGGTCAGGGGCCCAGTTGTTACGAAATCGGGCTGAGACCCATTTGAGTTATGTTATCGGGCCAGGGGCCCAGTTGATTTACGAATTCGGGCCGTGGGCCCAGTGGTTTATAAAATCGGGTCGTGGACCCAATGGTTATAAAATCGGGCATGAGGCCCAGTTGGGTTATAAATGTGATGTCGGGTCTGGGACCCTATGTTTAATAAATGTGATTTCGGGTCTGGGACCCTATGTTTAATAAATGTGGTTTCGGGTTAGGGACCCTAAATGGAATTGTGATATTTATGGAGATTTCGGGCAAGGGCCCATTGTAATGTTGTGAAATGATTTAATAAAACTGTTTTCCATATACCATCTGGATACGAGGATATATGATGGTCGCCTCCAGGTGTCTGGGACACTGGGGAAGTCACGGTGCATTGCCTGCGAGAGGTCATTGTACGGAGTTACCGAACCGTATAATGATTCAGAAGAAGGATTGCTATGATTGACGTCAGGGACGTCAGACATCTGTGATGTCAAAGATATTGACCCGGAGAGACCCCAGGCGGCACACATAGCTTATTATACCGTGAGATATGACGTTTGGGACGTCAAGCGTCTGGGACGCTAAGCATCTGAGATGCTGGTGATGGTAATGGTAAATATGGATTGATGAATCTATGAAATGGCTTTTCGGTTGGATTTGTGGTATGTAGTAAAAATGGATTATTAGTTATGTTATGATATTTCGGGTCGGGGACCCTAAATGGTTTTGGATTTATGGATTTATGTTTATGGCTTTGGGCGGTGGTCCACGTGGTTTTAATATGCCTGGTAGTGGTATTCCACAGTTTTGGGCTGAGTTCCCACACTTGGTTTTAAGTTAATGGTTTTTGGGCTAAGGCCCCAATGGCTTGGTTGAACAAACGTTTTGGTTACTGGTTTTCGTGGCATGCATACGTTTTTATTGGAGGGCATAAATGTCTTATAACTGTGTTTAATAAACTTAATGATTTTCGTCCACTCACAGCTTTTGGTTTTTAATGCCCTTCAGGTTGATCACGGATGCGACTGCAGCAGAGACTGGGACATTGCACGCCTCCTCCATCGATCCTTGCGCACTCTGGAAACCCCGTTTGGGCAGTGACTCTTGGTTATCCCTTGTCTGACACCCCTTGTTGGACGGGAGCAGGGCACATTCCACGGTAATCCCGGGGGGATTGGGATGGGTCCTGTCAACCTCCCTGCGAACTTAGTGACCCAAAATGGAAGCTAGAAAGGCTGTAATAGTGCGAGCAACAAAGCATACCAGAATTGGACCTGAAAACGACCCGCAACATCCAAGCTTGAAATAGGTACTAATCGAACCCTCTGAGTGTAGATTTTTAACCTACTGATAAGCACATAATTGACCATATTTATTTGTCAATTTCCCTTGAATTTTACTTTGTTATAGCCTTAATCATGTCATTTCTAATTAACTTTATGAATTTTAGGTGCTAATTGCAAAATAAGAAAATTTGAGGACAAAACATAGAAATTATGGGGAACCATGTCACTGGACCCAAGTGCGTGTCATCAAGACCCCAACCGTGTCACCAGAGCCCTATCGTTTTTATTGGACCTGCTCATTTCACTGGCCTTGTGCATGTGCCAAGGACCTACCTGTGTGCTTAGATGTGTGCCGGATTATGTACCAGTAGCGTGTCACTGGTGACATGTCATGTCACCAGAACAGGTCGCAGCCCATGTTCCAACTATCTGGTCTCAATTCCAGCACTTGTCCTATTTTCCAAATCGTTTCCCAGTGACATGTTCCTAGTTAAGGACCAGCTCATCTTCCATCATGTGCCCAACTAAGGACCAGTTCCTGTGCCAACCAAGTACCAAAACATGTCACTGGTGACATGTTTTAAGCCCGTGTTCCACCATGTCCCATCATTGTTCCATATTTTCAGTTTTGTTCCTAGCTGTGTACTGGGCCCAGGATCAGTCTCGTGTGCCTTATTTTTTCCTTCACATGTCCCAGTGACATGTCACCACGACTCTTGGCTAGGCCCAACAGCAAGTTCTTTTGTGATAAGGACTCAAGATCCTTCCTTTTAATGATAAAGGGTAAATGACACTCCTTTTGTGATTAGGACATCAAGACACGGTGTTGACTCCCTTTTCAACATGGAGTTGACCTGTGATTAAAGGCTTGAAGATTTTCCACCTTAAACTTGGATTTGATGCTGTGCAAGGAACAAATCTAATGTTCCTTGCAAAACAAGGAAAGAAGGAATGTGACTAGGGATTTTTTTTCTTCTAGAAATAGGACTCGTACTTCTTATTTTATTAGGAATTGAGATAGGGTTTTCCCTATGCCTATAAATACTTAGTTTTTCTTATTAGTTATGTTTTGTTGCTCATTCTTTATACCAAAATTCCACTCAATCCAATTTTTGCTTTTCAAAAAATTTGAGAGTTCTTGCGCAAAGTTAAATACACCATACCTCACTTTTCACACCTTCAACCAAGACATATAGGAGTTCCTCTGAGTGTCTCACCAAAGAGTGCCCAATCACATTGTATCCATAAGGTGCCCCAAAGAGAAAAAGTGTAACACGTCTCTTTACCTTGTAGTTATCTCTTGTATTTGAATTTCGTCTTTATGAATTGATTTCTAATATTATTATTGGTTTTATGATTTGTATTTATTTCAATATTCTATGTGTTATATGATTTTAGTTTTTTTTATGTTTGTATGTTTGTGCTTAATGCTTGATTAGATCATCGTGGTGCCCCCAAGTCCAGATCACTAAAAGTGTTGTCGGGTGTCCCCGGACACGTACTTAAGATAATATGCAAGTAACTCATAAAACTAAAGTTAAAGGATTTTGTAGATTGAAGCTAATATAATTCATGAATGAGTAAGATATAAAGATGAGTTAACCAATGTAAATAATAGATTATGTTAGATTAGGTTTAGTTTAATTCTAATTAATGCAGGACCTTAAAACCAACTTTCCTATCCCCAATTAAAACTCCAAAAGACAATCATGCTTAGGTACCCTTAATCTCTGGTTTAGAATGGTCCCTATTTTTTAGTGCTACAATCTAAAAAAAAAAAGAGGGGGGGGGGGGGGGGGGGGGGGGGGTTAAATTACATACATTTTCATTGAGTGTTGAGTGTGACTTTGTGTTTACTTTAATGCTTGATTTTAGTGTTATCACCTACTTATCGAGAACTTCATTATGATGTAATTGCATGTTATTTTCATGCATGTTGGGGTGGCAACAACCTCGCCGAAAAACGCAGACCCATGCCCTCAAGGTGACCTATCCACCGCCTCAAGTAACCCCTAAAACCCTAACCTCTACCAATGGCTTCGTCTCGTTAAGTGGAATCTAACTGTGTGTTTGAATTTCTATTTTGAGCTAGCGATGTGGCATAGTCGACGTCGGTGGGTCATTAGAAACTGGAATTTCATCGAGACCACCGTGATCTTCGATGCGAGTCCGAGCACACAGGTATATTCTAACCTTCTAACTTAGATAAAAGGACTCCTTACTTCATGGTGATACTAACCATACCCTTGCATGTAAAATTCAAGCCTATTTGGACCTTGATCGGAGCATCACCAGAAGCTGTGATGGCCATCAACATTCCTAGCCTTTTTTCGAGCGTTTCAGGTAGTTTTGTGACCTCAAAGTTAGATTACTGTAATCTCCGTGTCAAATAGATATTTTTTGGTTAATTTCTTGTAAAATTTGGTTAAGTTTGGGTAATGTTGGATCTAGCCAGAATCCGGAAATTTTCTAGCGAAAATTCTACATTCCGGTCACCGTGGATGGCGGCGCTAGAGGCAGCCCGATCACCCTTTACAACAAAGCTCCGATGACGGCGGTCATCGTTAGTCAACCATTAGTCAACACTTGGTCAACGTCAAAACTAAGGATCATAGTAATAAATCGTTAATAGAATATTCAGGGAATATTCCCACACGTGTATAGCGCATGTGTGGAGCGCGAGGTTACTGCAGCTGCACGCGCAGAAGCATGTGATGAGCATGTGGGGGCGCGTGAGGCCTCCTGTCGGCTCGTGGAGGAGCATTGAAAAAACAATATCATAATGAAATCATAATCACACAATCATAATCATAATCAAAAGGAGAAACTAACATATTAGTGCACTATAAAACCCAACCCAAATGATGTCACGGTTCTAAGGCTACGCGTTGCCACTCAGGGTCTCACACCCAAGACTCTCTAGGTACATCAGTGCCCGGTATCCCGGTCACTGCCCGAGGTATACGAACATGCCTTCCTGAGAGTAAGCAACCCAATGGGGGTCAACTCCACTCAGTTAGGGCCCCGTGACTGCTCTAGGTCCACCTGGGCCAACGACCCTCCCTGGAGGAGACAAGATAGACATGTAGGAAAGTACAGTACAATAACAGTATAGTTTACCCTATGTCCCTCGGACTTCCCAGAACACAATCCACATATAATCCAGGTGGGTCTCATGCCCAAAACATTATAATAAGAGATATAAACAGTTCATATAGTACTCATCTAAATCATAAGTGGAAATAGTAAAACAGTTTATGCATGCAAGCGTTTTATAAATCAAACAACCCACTCACACTCGGTCCTCGCTGCTCAACGACCGCTAAAACCTGTATTAACATATCTGAGAGTCACTAAAGGACCCTACAACTCCAATACTAAGACCCTAGAATAGATACGTCTCGAATACGCAACCCGGGCACTATTCCCGAGGCTTCAAACCCCATTTTGACTATCCTAACGATCTCCGATCGACACGAAACCACCACCATTGGATCCGTATCGTTGAAAACTTGAAAATGGTACTGGTCCCACCAAAAATACTGTTCACATGCACCCCCACGCGCTTGGTCAACGCGTGGGTCAACGTTGCTACAGTGCAGCATGACGTCAGCATGACTTCATCACTAACACTTGTCAGGTGACACGTGGCATGCTCTGGTTGGCTCATGATCTGACAATCTCTGACAGGATGACGTCATCATGACGTCAGCATGATGATGTCATCACTGCTACAGTATCGGGTCAACCCGTTTACTGGAACCGGGTCGTCATTGACCCGCGGCTTGAGCCGTTTCAACAGTCTGTTTTTGGCCACCATTTTTGACGAGGTTTGATCCTAATGAGTTGTCTAGGTCTGTTCTACGGTTCCATAACCTCAAAACTGGAAAAACAACGATAGAATTTTACCTGGGCTTCGATGAAGTTCACGGCCAAATTCCGGTCGTCCTCTCTAGCTATCCTCTCGGTCTCAGTCATCCAAACCGGTACCTATGAGCTCGTCACTGACCCTAGAGTATATCCCAAACCAAAGAGTCAAACCCTAAACGTTAAAATGCGTTGTTTCGAATCAGGGAAGGTAAACGGGTTTCTCGGGTTTTAGGAGTTACCTCCGCCGTGTCGCCGCTGTGGCCTTCGTCGTTCGTTCAGTCGTGTTCCTGGGATCCTCAAGACATCATCTGGAGCTCCGTTCAAGTCGAAAGGGTGAGGTGGTGTGGTTTTGCTTCCTGGATCCGATTCCTCTGTTTTTCGGGTCTGGGGCTTTTCAGGTTTGTTCAGGCCGGGAGGAAGGGAGATGAGCGTCGGTAGTGCATGGGGAAGCTGAAGGTGATGATGGTGGCAGTGATGGTCGTCGTCTGGTGGTGAGGGTTGCTCGGGTTAGGGCGTTTGGGTTGAAAGAAAATCGAAGGGGTTGGTTTGCACGGTGAAGAAAAATGGATGTGTGTTTGTGTTTTGTGAGAGAGAGAGATGATCGTGCATGAGAAGGAAAAAGCAGATAGGATGAAGGGATGGGATGGGTTTGATCAGAATTTAGATGGCTGGGATTCAATGATGGGAAATTAATTAATAAATAATGTGCCAATAGGCTCATAGGGTTGCTTTATTGGAATAGTGCACCCTAGGATGAGTGACACTTGTCACTCATCCGCTGGCTTGATTTAAATCTAGGGTTTGCACGGATTCCCATAATTAATTAATATTTTAATTGTTTACTCTCGGTTCGTAAATTTCGCTAAAACGCTTCCGTGACCATAATTTTTTCATACGAACTCCGATTTCGGCGTGCCGCCTGTCTACGGATTCGTGACGTCCCAATCTACGTCATAGTCATGGGTCAAAGTCTAAATTATTTCCCGGGTCAAAAGTCAAAGTTTTCCCCCCTCAGGGGCAAAATAATCATTTTACTTTAAAATATTAATAATCTCGATTCAGGTCGTTACAACCTACCCACCTTATAAAAATCTCGTCCTCGAAATTTACTCAAATAAATGTGGGTACTGCCCTCTCATCAAATCCTCGGGTTCCCGTGTCGCTTCCTCCAAATCGTGGTTCCGCCATAGCACTTTAACTAATGGAATCGTCTTGTTCCTTAAGACCTTTTCCTTCCAATCCAGAATCTGCACTGGTCGCTCCTCGAAGCTCAAATCTGTCATTAATTCTAGTGGTTGTTCCGGTAGTGCATGAGAGTCATCCCGAAGATATTTTCGTAGCATAGACACATGGAATACATCATGTACTCGGGAAAGCTCCGAAGGTAGTGCTAAACGATAAGCCACCAGACCAATCCTCTCAACAATCTCATAAGGTCCAATATAACGGGGACTCAACCTCCCACATCGTCCGAATCGGATGATCCCTTTCCATGGTGATAGCTTCAAGAAAACAAAGTCACCAACCTCAAACTCCAATTCTTGGATCCGTTGATCCGCATAACTCTTTTGGCGATCCTGGGCCGCCTTCAATCTTTCCCTGATAACCCGAACTGTCTCCTGGGTTAAATCCATCAAATCTGGACCCATTGCGATTCTTTCCCCGATTTCCATCCAGCATACCGGTGTTCTGCACTGTCGACCATACAGTGCCTCATAGGGAGCCATCCCAATACTCGCATGATAGCTGTTGTTGTAAGAAAATTCCATCAATGGTAACCGATCAGCCCATGAATCCTGGAATTACAACACACATGCTCTCATCATGTCCTCTAGAGTCTGTATCATCCTTTCAGACTGTCCGTCGGTCTGTGGGTGGAATGCCATACTGAAATGCAAGTTTGTACCCAATGCAGTCTGCAGGCTCCTCCAAAACCTAGAAGTAAAACGCGGGTCCCGATCTGACACTATAGACTCCGGGGTACCGTGTAGTCGGATGATCTCATTAATAAACAGTTGGGGCAAACAATTAGGCTTGTACATCTCACGTACAGGCAGAAAATGTGCCGATTTGGTCAACCGGTCCACAATTACCCAAATCCCATCAAATCCACTCCGTGTCTTCAGTAGCTTGAAGACAAAATCCATCGTAATATGATCCCATTTCCATTCCGGGATTGGGAGTGGCTGCATAGCCCCATACGGACGCTGTCGTTCTGCCTTGACCTGCTGGCAGATCAAACACTTGCTGACGAATTCAGCTATTTCCCTTTTCATCTCTGACCACCAATAGTGGTCCCGGAGAGTACGATCCATCTTTGTCCCCCCTGGATGCATGGCATATGCTAAACTGTGTGCCTCGTCTAAAATCTCTCTCCGCAACTCTGGTACCGCATGTACACACAACCGTCCAAGTTTCACTAATGCTCCATCGCCCCGGATGGAGAAATCCTGCCTCTGTCCAGTCTCAACCTCGTTTCTGTAGTCACAGAATATCCGGTCCTGTAGTTGAGCCTCAATGATCCTGTCGACCAACACCGGTCGCACATGAAAGCTAGCCAGCAAGGCTCCCTGCTCGTCCATCTCCAGCATAACTCCGCTCTTCCGGAGTTTCACTAACAAGGGAAGGTACACCAACCTCAGGTGTGTAACTGATCCCGCTGATTTCCTGCTAAGCGCATCTGCCACCACATTTACCTTTCCGGGATGGTACTCAATTGTACAGTCATAATCCTTCAACAGTTCTAACCATCTCTGCTGCCTCATGTTAAGTTCCTTCTGGGTGAATAGATGCTTAAGACTCTGGTGGTCGGTGTATATCCTGCATGTCACACCGAACAGGTAATGCCTCCATATTTTTAGGGCATGAACCACCACTGCCAACTCCAAATCATGAGTAGAGTAGTTCAATTCATGAGTCTTCAGCTTCCCAGATGCGTAGGCAATAACTCTCCCATTTTGCATCAACACGCAACCCAAACCTTGCAGCGATGCATCACTATAAACCACGAACTCCCCACTGATATCCGGTAATGCAAGGACAGGTGCAGTGGTTAAACGGTACTTCAGTTCCTAGAAACTCTGTTCACAGTGCTCGTCCCATACGAACTTCACCCCCTTCCGAGTTAATCGAGTCAAAGGTGCAGCAATCTGGGAGAAACCCTCCACGAATCTCCGATAGTAGCCCGCTAATCCAACAAAACTACGTACTTCCGTCACTGTTGTCGGTCTTGGCCAATTAGTCACTGCCTCCATTTTCTGGGGATCCACGCTAATCCCATCGGGTGATATGATGTGACCCAAGAATCCAATACTGTTCAGCTAAAATTGACATTTGCTCAATTTGGCATATAGTTGTTCTTGTCGTAGTTTACCCAAAACTAGCCGTAAATGTTTCTCATGAGCCCTGACACTCTAGGAATACACCAAGATGTCGTCGATAAACACAATCACGAATTTATCCAAGTACTCTCGAAAGACTCGGTTCATCAAGTCCATGAATGCAGCTGGTGCATTCGTCAGCCCGAAGGGCTTCACCAAGAACTCGTGATGCCCGTATCTCGTCCGAAAAGCTGTTTTCTGAACATCCCCCTCGGCTATTCTCAACTGATGATACCCTGACCGAAAATCTATCTCCGAGAAGTACCGTGCGCCTCGTAACTGATCGAACAAATCATCGATCCTGGGTAAGGGATACTGATTCCTTACCGTGGCCTTGTTTAACTGCCGATAATCCACACACAACCGCAAGCTACCCTTCTTCTTTTTCACAAATAAAACCGGCGCTCCCCAAGGTGATGTACTGGGTCAGATAAATCTTAGATCCACTAGTTCCTGGAGTTGGATTTTCAATTCCCGTAGCTCGGCCGGTGCCATACTATACTGTGCTTGTGAAATCGGTCGTGTCCCGGGGAGTAATTCGATCGTGAAGTCGATCTCCCGGGGTGGTGGTAATCCAGGTAAGTCCTCTGGAAATACATCAGGAAATTCCCGCACAATCGGGATATCCTCGATCCTCAAAGATTCATCTGTTGATTCTACTACATAAGCAAGATAACCCTGACACCCCTTCTGTAAAAGTTTTGTAGCTGTAAGTGCAGATACTACCTTGGGTGACGAGTCTCCACACTCTCCCTGGAATATCACCTCCAGTAAACCAGGACCCCTCAAAGTCACCTGCTTGTTGCAGCAGTCGATGATCGAATTGTATTCCGATAACCAATCAACTCCAAGTATCACATCAAAATCATGCAAATCCATAAGGATCAAATCTGCTGGAAACTCTACTCCTTCAATTTACACTGGACAAGTCCGCAACTCCTGGTTCACTGGATAGGTCACTCTCATCGGTGTACCCACACCCATCTCATACTCAAGTGCGGACACCTCATGGCCCAAAAGACTCGCACAACGCGGTGAAATAAAGGAATGAGTTGCTCCCGAATCCATTAATGCACGAACGACAATATCAGAAATGTTTATAGTACCTGTCACAACTCCCGAAATAGATCTGGCCTGCTGATGTGTGACAGCATAGACACGGGCCAAAGACTCGGTGGGTTGTCCTCGTCCCCTAGCTCCCCTGTCACGGCCACACACAACACCGCGTGCCCGGCTGCTGGCAGTCTGGGATGCTGAGCTCTGTCCTGGAATAGCGCTGCCCCGAACCATCGGACACTCAGATGCGTAGTGCCCCGACTCACCACAAGAAAAACATGTGACATCTCTCGGTTGACCTTAGTATCCTCCTGGTGAGGTGCTCATCGGTGAGTACTGCTGCTGCCAAGCACCAGATCGTTGTCCATACCACTGAGGACTCCTGAAACGACCGATACGTCCTTGACTGCCCGAAGATGAAGATCCACTAGAATGTCCTCCCTTCGAGCCCCGACGGCCTGAGAATCCCAAGTTTTGGCGATCACATCGCCGTGGCTCCCCCTCAGCTCGCTGTCGTGCCAGAAGACTGTTCTCAACTCTGGTTGCAGCATCAGTCAGATCCCTTATGGTAGCAAAGGGAGTCGCAGTCACCATCGCTTGTATCTCAGGTCACAGTCCCCATTCGAATCTGCGACAACGGTCATCCTCGGTGATCACGAAGCTCTCGTCAAAGCGAGATAACATCAGGAAGGTCTCCTCATACTCTGCCACAGTCTGATCTCCTTGTCGGAGCTGTAAGAACTCTGCCTCCCGGGCGTTACGAAACGACCTCGGATATAACTGATTGAGAAATCGCTCCCGGAAGGTCTCCCAAGGAATGGTGTGAACGGTCCAACCGGCCAAGACAAGGTTGTGCCACCATCAGTAGGAGTTCCTATCCAGTAAGAATGTCGCCAATACTACACGCTCCTCCGGTGGGAAGTGCATGACCTCAAAGATCCTCTCCCAGCGGTCGATCCACTGGTGTGCTTCCTTGTGGTCGGTCCCCCCGCTAAAGATCGTGGTACCCAGGCGCTAGGCCCGCTCAATGCTTACAGTGTCCCCATTCCCTCCAGTTTCCTCGTCAGCACGTGCACGGTGATCACGTCGGGGAGGCATATCAAAACTGTTAAGAGGCAAACAGGTTAAAAGACGTCGAAAGCGACCATGTACAAAGTAAAAATCGCTAACCTAGTACACTAACTGCTAATCCTAGTGCTCTGATACCAAGCTGATAGGACCCGTCTCAATCCCACTGTGACCACCCGGGGACGTGCCCCGCTCTCGTCTGACAACGACTCCAAACATACCAAAATTAACCTTAAATAAAAACTAAATACTCAAATAGATAAATAACGTGCAACAACATTATTCAGAGTGATAGCTGTCAGACAAGGGATAGTAAAATAACAAAACGTGAGCACAATAGTTAGAGTACATTATTTGGTGCTCAACCTACCCACAAGGGGGTGTACAAGTGCACAGAGAATAAACTAAGCCTCTTCCTCCTCCTCCAGATCCTCCTCTAGTTCCGTGTCACGACCTGGAGGGTTCAGTAAAACATTTAAAGAGTGAGTGGGCAAAAAATAAACAGTTTATAAATCAATTTCATAATAAAGTAAATCATAAGGTTTTACCCCTCCGTTTTCCAAACCTTGCATGCATTGAAAACACAATATCATAATGAAATCATAATCAAAAAATCATAATCATAATCGAAAGGAGAAACTAACATATTAGTGCACTGTAAAACCCAACCCAAATGATGTCACGGTTCTAAGGCTACGCGTTGCCACTCAGGGTCTTACACCCAAGACTCTCTAGGTACATCAGTGCTCGGTATCCCGGTCACTGCCCGAGGTATACGAACAAGACTTCCTGAGAGTAAGCAACCCAACGAGGGTCAACCCCACTCAGTCAGGGCCCCGTGACTACTCTAGGGTCCACCCAAGCCAACGACCCTCCCTGGAGGAGACAAGATAGACAGGTAGGAAAGTACAATACAATAACAGTATAGTTTTCCCTATGTCCCCCGGACATCCCAGAACACAATCCACATATAATCCAGATGGGTCACATACCCAAAACATTATAATAAGAGATATAAACAGTTCATATAGTACTCATCTAAATCATAAGTGGAAATAGTAAAATAGTTTATGCATGCAAGCCTTTTATAAATCAAACCGCCCACTCACACTCGGTCCTCGCTGCTCAACGACCGCTAAAACCTGTATTAACATATCTGAGAGTCACTAAAGGACCCTACAACTCCAATACTAAGACCCTAGAACATATCCGTCTCGAATACGCAACCCAGGCACTATTCCTGAGGCTTCAAACCCCATTTTGACTATCCTAACGATCTCCGATCGACACGAAACCACCACCATTGGATCCGTATCGTCGAAACCTTGAAAATGGTACTGGTCCCACCAAAAATACTATTCACATACGCCCCCACACGTCTGGTCAATGCGTGGGTCAACGCTGCTACAGTGTTGCTGACGTCACTGTTGACGTTAGCATGATGTCATCACTGACACTTGTCAGGTGACACGTGACATGCTCTGGTTGGCCCCTAATCTGACAATCTCTAACAGGATGACGTCATCATGATGACATCATCACTGCTACAGTATCGGGTCAACCCATTTACTGGAACCGGGTCGCCGTTGACCCGCGGCTTGACCCGTTTCCACAGTCCATTTTCGGCCACCATTTTCAACGGGGTTCGATCCTAATGAGTCATCTAGGTCTGTCTACGGTTCCATAACCTCAAAACTAGAAAAACAACGATAGAATTTTACCTGGGCTTCAATGAAATTCACGGCCAAATTCCGATCGTCCTCTCCGGCTATCCTCTCCATCTTAGTCGTCCAAACCGGTCCCTATGAGCTCGTCACTGACCCTAGAGTATATCCCAAAACAAAGAGTCAAACCGTAAACGTTAAAATGTGTTGTTTCAAAACAAGGAAGGTAAACGGGTTTCTCGGGTTTTGGGAGTTACCTCCGACGTGTCGCCGTCGTGGCCTTCTTCGTTTATTCAGTCATGTTCCTGGGATCCTCAAGACGTCATCTGGAGCTCCGTTCAAGTCGAGAGGGTGAGGAGGTGTGGTTTTTCTTCCTGGATCCGATTCCTCTGCTTTTCGGGTCTGGTGCTTTTCGGGTTTGTTCAGGCCGGGAGGAAGGGAGATGAGGGTCGGTGGTGCACGAGGAAGCTGAAGGTGATGATGGTGGCAGTGATGGTCGTCGTCTGGTGGTGAGGGTTTCTCGGGTTAGGGCGTTTGGGTTGAGAGAAAATCGAAGGGGTTGGTTTGCACGGTGAAGGAAAATGGATGTGTGTTTGTGTTTTGTGAGAGAGAGATGATCGTGCATGAGAAGGAAAAAGCAGATAGGATGAAGGGCTGGGATGGGTTTGATCAGAATTTAGATGGTTAGGATTCAATGATGGGAAATTAATTAATAAATAATGGGCCAATAGGCTCATAGGGTTGCTTTATTGGAATAGTGCACCCTTGGATGAGTGACACTTGTCACTCATCCGCTGGCTTGATTTAAATCTAGGGTTTGTACGGATTCCCATAATTAATTAAAATTTTAATCGTTTGCTCTCAATTCGTACATTCTGCTAAAACGCTTCCGTGTCCATAACTTTTTCATACGAACTCCGATTTCGTCGTGCCGCCTGTCTACGGATTCGTGACGTCCCGATCTACGTCATAGTCATGGTTCAAAGTCTAAATTATTTCCCGGGTCAAAAATCAAAGTTTTTCCCCCTCAGGGGCAAAATAGTCATTTTACATTAAAATATTAATAATCTCGGTTCGGGTCGTTACAATACATGTTAGATTTCTTGGTTGGAGCGAGTCCTCGTTGTGTTATGGTGCTGTCTAGAGGATATGGTGCTGTCTAGAGGATATGGTGCACTTAGTCGTGTTTTGATTGGGCAGTTTTATAGCAACCCAAAAATTGGAAATGGTAATTCTGGGAATTTAAAAAGGAAATTGATTATTTTTCCCTTATAGGTCAAAAGTTAGCTTTTTACTCTGCGTATCATTTGGACTTTTCGTGACGACCATCGTGTAGGTCTTCGAGTCCTCAATGTAACGACCTGAACCTCCGAGGGAAGCAAATTTGGAAAAATTAGGCAAAAAGACGATTTTGCCCTTGGAAAAGTCAAAATGTTGACTTTTTTCTCGGCACTTCCTTTAGGAGATCTGAGAAGATTGTTATGAAGGTCTCAAGACCCTATGTTTGTAGACAAGCGCCACGGAAAAATCAGGGAACGTATGAGGTTATCCCAAGTCAAAAACCCTTGGCTGTATTTTGGTAATTTAAGTTGGAATGGTATTTTGGTCATTTACATTATAAACCTCGGGTATGCTGCCACGTATCAATTCTGGAAGGGCCTGATATTTTGGCCCTCAACCAACTTGTTCCTCTACATATAATTGTGTGTGTGTGTGTGTGTGTGTGTGTGTGTGTGTGTGTGTGTGTGTGTTGTGTGTGTGTGTGTGTGTGTGTGTGTGTGTGTGTGTGTGTGTGTGTGTGTGTGTGTGTGTGTGTTACGTGTGTGTGCGTGTTGGTGTGTGTTCGATGTGCATAGGCCAAAACCATTAAAACCGTACAAACTTTCCAAACCGTGAAGGAAGAAACCAGAGAGTGAGAGGAATGAAGGAGAGAAGCAGAGAAAGGAAGGGCTGAAGAAGATGAGGAATAGACCTAAGAAAGGAGGGAGGAGCTGCTCAAACACGAGAACCCACAAAGAAACCAGTGAGGGTTCCGAGTTGTCGTGAAGGACCAGATGGGTTCCAAGTGTGGTCGAGACCCTAGTTGATGACAGCGAACAGTGCAGCACGTGGGGGCGCGTGCAACACTTTTTGGGGGTGTTTCCTACATGAAAGTTGTAGTAGTTGATATTTTGAATCCAAAGGTACAACTTTCGAGGCGATCAGACATCGTCTCAGGGCAGTTTTGATTGTCCAAATGTTTAGGCATTTTTTTAATTCGTTTAAAAATCATAAAAAAATCATGGGATTAAAGTGTGAGTCAATTGGGATGGTTAGTGACCCCTAGAAGTTCGACTGCGAGTACAGACGTGTGAGTGGACTTTCTTTTCCGTAAATCCTATACATGCATTTTTATATGGTTTTACATGATTTATTATGTGTATTGATTGAAGGTTATTTGCATACAATTTTTATGAATTTTTTAGAGATTTTTTGATAATTATAACTTTGTACGTTTTATGAAGATTTTCTATATTGTGTTCTGGTTTATCACTAAATTTTGGAAAATGGCTTTATCCTTGATATGTCATGTTTATATGATTTTGGGTGGTGTTTGATGGATTGGGATTTTATCTGATTTTCTAAATATTTTAGTGGCTCATTTTTACGAGGTTTTTGGTGAACTCATGATTTGGGCTTAGGCTCGGGTTTTGAGTTTGGGTTTTAATTTTTGAATTTGAATCTAGATACGGAATGGTTATATGGTATAGTATGAGACTATGGTGATATGACCTTAGTGTGTATGTGATGGTGCCTCTTGGTTAGTGGTCTCATACGTCGAGCTTGGGGCTCCAGATCTTAAGACTAGTGTTATATATGATTGTGGATTTTGGATATATGTGTGACTGTGATTTGATTGGATGGCCCTCCTCAGGATTCTAGATTGAATTGTGTTAAATACCGTCCCAAAAATGCGAAATTTGAAAGTGGGAAATCTACCAAACCACTCTTATTCACCCTACATGGGGAACTCGTCTTCGAAATGCTAGCTTTCGGGCCCTGGCTACCTTTACCTATGTAGATGCCCTCTAAGTATAGTGAGCATTTTAGCCTATAACATTTAAGTGAGAGAGAGAGAGAGAGAGAGAGCTCATTTAATTCTTATAGGCCGAAAACTCAACAGATTGTGAATTGTTCAATTGGGTGCGGGTACACTTCTTTTTAGACTAGGCCCATAAACCTGAGTGGCAATTTGTTAGCTGTAAATACCTTAAGCCTATTTGTGTGACGCCCAAATCCAATTGTCTTGTGGGGATCCCACTTGGATGTTAGAATTGTTTTAAGTTAGGTTAGTGTTGTGAGTAATTTGAGGTGTTAGAAGGCCCAAATGACCTAAGACCAAGTAACTAACCCCAATCCTCTGTTTTTATCTAAACAAAAGGCCCCAAGCCGGGGATAATTTGAACACACACAACCATTCTTCAAACATTTCGACAGAGAGCCCCTCGACCAGTAGTATTCTTTAAACGTCCCAGCCGCGAGTCCTCCCTTATACAACGTCGTTGCAGACTAGATTAGGAACTCAGGACCACGCTTCTCTCCTTCTTACCCCTCGTGACACCCTCACGAACCCACCACGAACCAAGAGATCCACAATGGCCAACTGTGAATGCCATCTCCATCAAATAAGTACGACTACCACCTAGACGATGCCAATGACTTCGCCTTGCCCTCACGAGGCCATAGCAACCAACCCCGAACCCCGAGGGCCATCGTGGAACAAAGGGAACACAGACCCGACTTGGAACTGAATCGGACCCGACTCTGACCCTGTTTCAATTCATCGAATTCATGGTAATTTGAGATAAGGATGAGCTATTGCACTTAGTTAACATCACTAATTGGTTTTTTGGCATTCTTCTGATGTCATTTGTTTTCACGTTTTGGTATAAGAGCTACGACGGTGAGGCGTGATGTGAACCAAAGGTTCCTCAACTTAACCCTTTTTGTAGTTGTACTAGTTTGTAAATAAGGGATCGTTCAAGCCGGGGATTAAGGGTACCTTTCTTTAGTTTGTTTGAATACTTAATTAAAAGATGGTTAGAAGGGAGTTTGAAAACGTTAAGTTGTTAAAAAGTAGAAAGCTAGATTGATTTTGAGTTAATTGGGAGAGAACTTCAGTTAAGAGCACGTTTATCTTTCACTAAGTCCTTTACCTTATCCAATTACCTTTCCATCTTATTTCTTTTACTTGGTCATGTTACCTTCAACCGAGAATAGACCATGAACGCATGAATATATCCTAACACCTTACTAATCTACCTTAGTTCAATAGTGCATAAAAACTAAGGAATTCTTTAACTTTGAGAAAATGTTTTTCAAGAAAGATTAAAGATCATTAATAGTTTTAAGATTTATTGAGGAATAAGTCTCAAGTAACTCTCATTGACATACATTGACGTGATTAGGATCCAGAAAATCCCTTGCCACTTACAAACATAAGATCAAATATGTCATATGCTTTGCTTTATATTTTAGCAATACTTTCACATTTATCATAGTATGTGTGCATCCATAAATGAACCACATAAAAGATAGGTTACAAACAAATCACGACAATCATACATGAACAACGTAGGAAGTAAGATTTAAGATAACTTTCAAAGACTCATGTCTTGGGGCTTCAAAAATGGCCCCAAACTAAAAGGGTGTTTAGCTATGCATAATTGAATGAAACATGATAAAAAAATATGAAGTAGAGTTAAGAATAAACAACAAATCTACTAAGATGAAGAAGAAGCTACATCCAATCTTCATGAACAACAAAAACAATCTTCAAAAGTAACTTGAATCTTGAATTGAACATACACGACAAAAGGAAAGTTCAATGCTCTTGAAATAAAAATAGATCTAAACTATGATGGCACACATAATTACATTGATTATGAAGCTATTTGTAAGAGAAATCTTGACTGAACACTTGTTGAATTCAGAGTAGAACACTTGGATTCCTTCTTGCATAAGGATTAGGCTTTTGACAACGTCTTGGTTTCCTTGAGTGGCAAGGAATTTACTTTCCTAACCTCACTTGGCCTTATCATGTTATATTCTAGGTTGAAAATACGGCGTGATAGCTTATCACACCCCACTTATCTTGGATTTGTACAGCTGGCCACGTGTTGGCATAATTCTGATTGGCCCCTATGTGTGAACACACTTCTAAGTTGGCTAAGAACCAATAAGGAACCTTCTTGATCAATCTTGAGCACTTTAATTGCATTGATGACATGGAAATGACAGCTGAATGAGATCAAGGTGGCCTGATCACTTTCTTGATGTTGGGAGCAACCAAAACAAAGCACAACCCGAGAGGGCCTGAAATTTGGTCTAGAACTAAGGTCATTTTTTAAGTACCTTAGAACTTGGCCCTGATGAGGGAACTGAATAAATTATGAAAATTATGGAAGGAATGCATCAAGAGGGCCCAAAAGTACCATCGTTGAAAAGTCCAAATCAAGATAAAACGTTAGCCCTAGGACCGGTCCTGGATCTGAAATGTGGCTCCACGAGCAAAAAATTGGAAGTGCGCAAAAATAGGCCCTGCTAAGGCACTTGAGTAGTTCATGTTATGTAGATTTCGAATCCCCACTGAGGGCCTGAAAATTCGTATTAGAGGATATGGAACAGAGGTGGCCAAAAGTAGGAATCGATGGCACAAAATAAGGAACAAGGGCCTGGTCCTGGCTCTGGTACTCGGCTGGGTCTAGAACTGGAAATGGGGAACATGGTGGAACACAATGGAATAAGCCCTCGAAACATGTCACCCGTGACAAGTTTTGGTACTTAGTTGGTTCAGGACCTGGTCCTCATTTGGGTATTTTCTAGAACACGAGCTGGTCCTTAGCTGCGAACATGTCACTAGTGACATGTCACTGGGACCTGACTTGGAACACGAGATAGGTGCTGGAATTAGGACCCGATTGCTTGAACATGGCCTGGGAGTGGTCCTGGTGACATTCTAGGGACTCGATGGAGGGTTTTGTGTGGTACCACGTACCAGGTCTTCGACTGGGACAAGTTTGAGAGTCCTAGGACCCCGTTCCTCATTGTTTTCACCATTTTTTAACTTTGTACCTAAGTTTTCATATTTTCTGCACATTATCTCACAAAACACATTATTTTATACTATTGGTCATAAATTGTATTAACAACATGTAAATCAAACATGAAATGTCATTAAGAACATGCATAGAAATGAAGCTATCAGGGCGTCGTCGAAAAATGAAATTGTGAGCTTCCCTGCATTCCAGGTAAGACTAGACTGCAAACTCAGCTAATCTAACTTCCATAGGACGTTTAGGGATTGACTGATGAATTTCATGTTGGTTTTGTACATGAAACAGCGTCAACCTCGTAGAAGAGCTCAGACCAGCGGATTCCTATCTCAGTTCTGATCGCAGGAAATAGTATTTTGAACTCTTAGCTTGATTTTTGAGTTGCTGGCGCCGAGTACTGTAGAATGGACTATTTTCATGTGAAATATGGACAAGAGGGAGGAAAATATACCGCGTCGAAAAACTGAGTTTTCCGGCGAGTTTTCCAAAAATCGGTCACTGTACAAAGTGGCGCTGGCTGCACTCCAGCCGTTGTCTCCAGCTAAGCTCCTGTAACTAGCACTCAATGGTCAACACCATTAGTCAGCCGTTAGTCAATGTTAAAACTAACGGTTAAACTAACGATCGTTAATGGAATATTCCAGCTCATGTGGGCCAGTGGTCGCGTGTAGCCGGCACGTGTGGGCTCCTGTTAGCCAAGGTGGCACGTGGGCCACCTTCTCGAGCCTAGATCATCACGTGGCGGTGCGTGGGGTCTTTTACGACCCACAATGGCACGTGCATAATGATTTAAACCGTTTTAGTCCATTTTAGATGGTTTTCCAACCCTAAAAAGGCATGTGGAGTCTATTTTCCATGCCCGCAGCGTGTGGTTGCTGTTTTCTAGGGTCCCGGGCATTCTTAGACATGTTTAGGACTTTGTGGAGTATTTCTAAGGACCATTTTACTCTACCCTTAAGAAGTTTTGACGAATAGAGTTAACTTTGAGTTGTGTAATGGGCTTGTTAATAATTACGAACTTTGTGGATCATTTCCTAAGGAAAAATGGATTTGGGAGCTTGAGACTTGTTTATTTGTCGGGTGATCCGACTCCCAAACCAGGGTGAGTGGATCCTCTTTACTAAAACTCATTTTATATTATTTATAATCGCACATTTTACGATGCCTACATACTTGATAATTGTTGAGTATGCATATCTTGCCATCTACTATTTGTGGTATATGATTATGATGGTGATATATGATTTATTATGCTTATCAAGTCATGCTGAGATACGGTAACACGATACGGGGAGTATGCATAGTTGTTATTGAGTCACATATTGCATTGCATATGAGTTCCCGGGGCATTGATGAGATTGAGATGTTTAGGACCCACTTAGAAGTTGCTAGTATCTTGTACCTGTCTGTATGGCCACATACTAGCTTGCACATGATTTTTCACCTGCCCCGCTCGTAATACTAGTTAAAGTGTGTCATCTTGTTCCCCGAGCTCTAGGGGACATGTGTTGATCGTGCTAGTGACCCAGCTTTCACGTGGTCGTGGTACCGAGCAAGGATACTCAATGTATGTTCCGAGTATGAGACTCGAGGTGACTCATGAGCATTTACGATGTGGTTTGATTTGTGACTTACTTATGGTTTCTGCATGGCTCTTCTGTTTTCATTGTTTAAATTATTAATAAGTGATTGATATTATATTTCTCATTTTACGTGCAATTATGTTCAAACTGTATTTGGGTTTTTACTTTAAAATGAGAGGTTAAAATATGCTTATTTTAAATATGGTTTTACACTATAATAGAATCTCGGTCCACTCATCCTTGATTTTGAACCCCTCAGGTACCGTTGGTGTACACGTATCCCAAGGAGATTTAGTAGCTGCTCTAACACTCGCTCCTGAGTCATGCGATTAATTTGACACCGACCGGGGTACCTTAGGTAGTAAGTGAAAAAGTATGATCATCAAGGTAGACCCTGCTCTATGCTTGCACTAATATGTGAAGTGTGGTCATTTTGGACCCACTACGTTTCTCACTGCTCGTGAAATGACATTATTTTATTCATTTGGTTTCATCATCTGGACGTCATCATCCAGATGCCGGCCAGCACGCCTCGACCTCTGTTTCTTAAATGGACTTTCCGAGTCGGGTGTGTCAATTTGATATCAAAGCAGGGGTTCTTGGACCGTGTCATTAATTCTGGACACTTGATGATCATACAACCTAGTACTCGATGTCAGAGCCACTCGTCGAGTAATTGTTCACGCCTTTTGATGTTAGTCATAGTTGATCACAGTTCTATCGTTAGATCCCATGAGAAAATTTGGGATTCAACTTAGTGTTGGTCACCCATAAGTACTAGATTAGTAAGGTTTGTTTTCCGCCGAATTTTGTTTTCAGGTGGTGCTTATGAGCTTGGGGCTTGTAATGGGTGGTGTGAATGAGTTATTCAACATTGATTGTGTCGAATTCGTAGTTGTCAGTTGAATTCGTGTAATGGTTTTCCTGGCGGAAAAACCTCTTGCATCGTTTTACGTGTTTAAGTTGACTATGCTGACCAAGCTTTTGAGAGCTGTGATGTTTTGAATGATTAATGAGGTCATCCTTTTCGGATATGGAAACCTCCTTTAGGAATTTCTGTGAAGGTGTTCGTAATTGTTGTCTTCTTGATTTTGTGATGCCTTTGGGGTGATGCAACAAAATATTTCTTGATTGTCGTGTACGAGAGACGTTTATCTCGGATTGAGAGCACGTAACCATCGTGGGTTTCCTTGTTGTGAATTTTCCAGTAGTTTGGGAATCTTATCATTATTTTGTTGTTACGCAACCTAAACTTCTGTAGTATGAATCCTAGAAACTTTTTGACTTCTTGGTTCCAAAAGTTCTTTGCTTATTACACCTTTACTTTGAGGAACGTTATCTTAACCAAGTCATTGTTCCCTCAGACATTTTAAAACGAGGATAATAGATTTTTCTTCCTAAAGAAAAAAGTTTTTACTTAGCTTTGTCCTTATCATTAGATTACTAGAGACGGTTACTTTTTCATGTAAAGTTATTATTATGGCGTCTTATTTTCAACTAACTTGAGTTTACTCAACGAATTCGTGGTATCGAGATGGTACCACATGTCATGATGTGATACATCTTAACGCCATATGGATTCACCGGACTTGTGCTAAGTCTCTTTTACCCATCTTACTAAACATAAATGTTTACAACCAAGGATCACTTTCCCCTATTCGTTGCCTTGCATTTGTTTGTTTTTAAACCTCAATTTGGGAGTTATTTTCGATAACCGCTTATGAATTTTGAGGATGGTTTAGTTATGGGGAATTTTATTCCCCGACGGATTTAGTAGACACTTTTAAGCTTCTTAGCTTACTTTCATGTTTTGGCATTTGTGCCCCATCTCACAAACCCGATTTGTATTTACGGCTCCTTTTCATCCTTCCAAAAAAAAATTCACGTGATCTTGTAAATTAGAAAAAGTTGGGTTTCATTTCCTTTTTTTTAGTTGAACGTTTTTGGGCAAGAATTTTGAAACCCTTGAGTTTTAACTTGTATTTTTGGGAGCAATGTTATCTGTATGGGGCAACATGAATTTTTGGGGGAAAAGCTTTTGTGTTGTGAGCATTTCGACTGTGAGTTATTTTAATCCTAGTTTTGGATGCCTTTTTTTACGGACTTTAGCACCCACTCTGTTTGAGTATTAAACTACTAGACGTATTCGGGAGCTAGTCCTTTGACCCAAAATGACGTCATTAAATTGGAGAGCTTGTGTGGTGATGTAAGTGCTCCGGCAGCGTTGATGCTGTTATGATCATTGTTTCAAATGATGGTTTAGGAGATAATTGGAATGAAATCACAATGCAATTAGAAGCTAACATGGATGATGTCGGATATGTTTATCGCATTTGTGAACATTAGACTCTTCAGTCATATTTAAAAACCATTCATTCCTCGTCACACCGTTTCTACTTCGGTCCCTGTGTGTTGGGAAGTCATGGGGTTAGTTACCCACACTTACCGACGACCACCGAGATTGTGACAAGTTCCTCACTTCTCAGATACTAGCTTCCTTTTCCATGTGGTCATTTGAAGACTTTAACATTTGGTATTTTGAATCAAGGATCCCGAGTTTGGAATTGAGGCAACCCCAAACTAGGATGGATCACTAAATTTTATCCTACCTTGTTAGTTTTCCGTCTTCAGACCTTAGGTCACTTCTAAATAGTAAACCCTTTACCCTTTTGGTGCTTTCGTCACACTAATGTCTGGAGCTTACGTTTGAGACACCTGCGAACACTTGATGCTAAGAATAGGATTTCACTGTGAACTAGGGGTATATGTACAATGGGACTTTCTTGCCTCAACCTTGTCTTGGAATTTGATGCTTCATCTTGAACACATTTGACTAAGTGGGTTAGATCCAAATTATATCCACTGATGTACACTCTAGTCGAATAAGTTACGGTGACATACTTAACCTTGCTTTATTTTAGAGTAAAATTATGGTGTTCCTATTCCACAATCATCAGTAATAACTCTACCATAGCCTGGAGAGTATTCATTGGTAGGACACTATTGAATCGAAGGTTGAACAATGACTTCCAGCTCGTGGTGGAGGAACCTACGTGGACTTGTACCTTCTTCGTGGAAGGTGACTTTTGATCGGTGTTTGGTGATGACGAAGTTTACTTCCGGACCGGTCAAATTAATCTTTGGCATGAGAATTCCCTTTGACCACGCTCCAGAGACTTTTGCGAGATTAGTAAACGAATGAATAGACTTGGTGACCCTACTGCAGTGTTAAGCTTGCATGTAAGGCATGTGCGGACTTTGTTGCAGATTTACAACTAGACATTACTTAAGTCATGGTCGTGTTATTAGGACCCTGTTGGGAAGTTGAACTAACTGATCGGAGTCATTTTATAGCAAAGGTGGACTCTATTATGTAGAATCTTAAGCACCGCTCGCGCCTCTAATTGGACTTGTTACAGGCGTATCGTTATTAGTTCGTTAGAGGTGAATGTGGTTTCCCCTGTTTAAGCTAGTAATCGCTACTCGGAAGAGTTTCACCACACTTTGACTTTGAGTCGTAGGGTATCATGTCGTCACCCTATTCATTTTTCAGAAATTTTCATAAGCCCCTCTCAGATTATCCCACCCTTGTATGCTAATTCTAGAATGCCACTCGAGTTATGGAGTGACATATTTATCCCTCAGTATGTCCTTTCCCTTCTGCATGGACTTAATGGAAAAGAATCTTGGTAAGTATTGAACGAAGATTTAGACACATTCGCAACAGAGGTCATCACATTTTACGTGGTAAAGTAAAGGCTTCTTTTTCACGTTATTGATCTGTTTAATCTCTTCTGAGGAGTTTCCACGTTACAAGTGGCGATCAGTTAGGAGCTCTACATCAATACGAACTCATAAGATCAAAAGAACTCACACAGTAATTGATACCTCCTTGTTGAGGTGAGAATTCAGGTTTGTTGGCTGTCGAGAGAAATAAGAGGGATAGTTAGCTCCAAATTTCAACATGAGGTTTATGCATTACTTATTGCTCTCCTAAAGATCAAGTCAAATAAGACGTGCACTTAATATCTTCTGTGTCCATGTGCGGAACCATTAGACCAGAAGGACCTTTTAGCTAAGTTAGCTATCCGAAGTACACATGAACACGTATGTGTTGAGTTTCCACTACCATTCACGTTAGAAACTGATTGGGTTCACTTATTCCTATCCCCAACTTAGACCACTATTTTAACAACGAATTGTACCAGGTTGCCTTTGAACCTTGAGGTCGTTCGAGATTAGCTATCCTAATACTAGAAGTACACCCTAAACCATAGTCTGAAAGAACCGTTACAAGGATCATATAGGATTGGTTTAGACCCCTTCGGACCCTTAGTGTTGCGAATCACCACTGCCATCAGGAAGTTAGGGAAGAATTGTTGACCACTTTTCGGTTAGAATGTCGAGATCGTTAAATATGATTGATACGAAACGAGTTTCATTGTGGAACAATTGGGACGTCGAGGGCTTTCTCGTACTTGACCCACTTTGGTTGATGGTGACAGGAAAATCGACCTACTCTAGCATGTTGGCATCCCTCTGAGAAAAGACTAATCGTTGACTGAAGAATCCACACACAATATTAAGGAAACCATTCAGGAAGCATTTGATTTGTTGTATCATTTGAGACAATTAAAAACACGAAAGTGCTAAGAGCCCCTTAAGCCGCTTTGGAGTATTGGTGAAGAATACTTTATTTATTAAGGGTTTTGGTATTCATTTAGGGAAGATTATTCGTTAATCAAGGAACCTATACATGACATTTAGAAGGCTCTTCAGGGAACATATGATTTTCTATATCTTTGAGGGATGTTGAATTGCTTGTTGCAATCGAGGAGACACACTAGTAGTTGTGGTCAGTTGACTGACAATTTTCTCGGGTGAGAAATTGATCTACTAGACCTTATGAGGTAGTTGACTTGTGGTCGTGATAACACAGATGTTTTCTAGTAGCTATTGTGAGTCCTACATTGGACTGATGCTGACCAAAATTCGGGGAAAAAATTTCTATAAAGGGGTTAGACCATTACATCCTGTCCCAAAAATGTGAAATTTGGAAGTGGTAAATCTACCAAACCACTCTGATTCACCCCTCAAGGGAGCCTCGTTTTCGAATTGCTAGCTTTCCGGCCCTAGCTCACTCTTCCAATGTGGATGCCTTTTAAGTATGGTGAGTGTTTTAGCCTAGAACATTTAAGAGAGAGGGAGAGAGCCCATTTTAATTCTTATAGGCCAAATACTCAACGGATTACAAATTGTTCAATTGGGTGTGGGTACACGTCTTTTTAGACTAGGCACATGAGCCTGAGTGGGAATTTGTTAGGTGTAAATACCTTAAGCCTATTTGTGTGAGGCCCAAATCCAATTGTCTTGTGGGGGTCGTTAAGTGTCACTAGAAGGACCTCAAAACAGACTTGAAACTATTTGTTGAAGCCCACTTGAATGTTAGAAAACGTTTTAAGTTAGGTTAGTGTTGTGAGTATTTTGAGATGTTAGAAGGTCCAAGAGGCCCAAGACCAAGTAATTAACCCCAATTCTCAGTTCTTATCTGAACAGAAGGCCCCAAGCCGGCAATAATTCGAACACACACAACCATTCCTCAAACACTTCGACCAAGAGCCCCTCAACTAGTAGCACCCTTTAAACGTCTAAGTCGCAAGTCCTCCCTTATAAGAAGTTGCTAGCAACTAGACTAGGAACTCAGGACCACGCCTCACCCCTTCTGATAGGACGTTAAATAAGCATTATTTTATATTATTTTATACCCTTTATACTTGACTTTTAATATTAAAATATTAAATAAATTGATAAAATAAATTATTTTGTGATTTTTATGTTTAGAAAAATAAAGGTTGTAATTTGGAGTATTTTTGGCGAAAGAATCGTTTCGATCGGAATTATAACGAATAAAATATGGACGAAATTCGGTGGAATAATTAATTTATTTATATTTTAATTAAATTAATTAATACAGCCCAAACCCAATTTCTTTTGCAGCCCAGCCCGTCGCCAAGTGGCCTGGCCCAGCGCCTCAGCCCAATCCGGGCCGTGCAGCCCGGCCCGCCAGCCCAGCCCGTGCGGCCCAGAAGCAAGCCGCCGGCCCAGCGCGTCAGCCCATCTGGTTTCAGCCCTGCAGAAAGCTTCGGAGCGCGCCTACCGACGCCCCGTCCAGTACTTCGGCGCGCGTGTCCCGACTGCAGGCTTTCTCCTCAGCGAGAGCCTGCCGAAGTCTTGCACTCCATTTCAGCAGCCACCTGCCGAGCTGCAGATCTCCAATTCAGCAGCCTGCCACCGAAAATTCCTGCCCTATTTTCCAGCAGACTCCACTCATTTCCCAGCCACCTTCCAACAACTTTCCAACCCAATTTTACAACTTTACAACTCAAACCACCTCTAAACATCATCACAAATCTTTATTACTCATCATTCCATTATTCCATTTTTTTATTGTATTTTTATATTATTTTTGGTAGCTTTCTCCACCTATAAATAGGAGTTGATTTCACTTGTTGAAATCACTTCCAAGTAGCACAAAATTGAGCTTCTTATAGGAGAAATCTTGGCAAAATAGTTCCAATACAATTTTGAGAGTTCAAGTCCGAATTTCCTTGTTTAATCTTCTTCCATCTTCATAAGGTTCCAGCCGCTGTTCGGTGTTCCTTGTGAAAAACAATCCATTGTTCTCATCCAATCTGAAAAGTGTAACATTTGCTCTCCATTCTCTTAAACTCTTTTATTTGTTATTGTTTCTAATTATAATGCAATATATGTATTGGTTTCTTCTTCCTATCTTTTGTGAAAATTGAGTATAATCTCCATGTGTTTTACTTTCTAAAAATCATTTACTTCTTACATTTTAGAGCTTAAACTTCATTTCGAAACTAAATGTTGATCCGCTGTTCGGGGCATTTAGAGTAGATTTGGAGAGATTTAATGTATGACCGCTGTTCGGCGCATTAAATCACAAACTTAAGGTAATTATATTATAAGTAAAAATCCGCTGTTCGGTGCATTTATAATATGATTATTGTATGAAGAAATATGAGTTTGTGAAGGTATAATTTCGTGATTAATTCAAATATTTGCAATTGTAGTATGTGGTTGAAGTTTGTGTTTACGGGAAGTCTACTTTGTGCATAAGTTAGAATAGAAATAGAATGAGTTTATCTATGCTTTTACTTATTTACATAATTACAAATCTCTTCAAAACCCCCCTTGTTTATTCTTTATTCTTTTATTCTTTATTCTTTCATTCTTTGATGCTTTTATTCTTTCATTCCTTTATTATTTAATTTATTGATTCTTTGATTAATTAATTCCTTTGTTCTTTGATTAACTAAGTCCTTTATTCTTCTATTATTTCATTCTTTAATTCGTTAATTTATTAATTCTTTGTAATTCATTAATTTATTATTATCTTGTTCATCTATTCTTTAATTTATTAATTCTTTGATTGTTTAATTCTTTTATTATTTAATTCTCTAATTCATTATTCTTTTATTCATAATCCACTAACATATTATTAATGTTCCCTAATTTCCCCGGTTAAGAACGATCCCTATTTATCAATACTACATCTACACAAAAAGGGTTTAAATTGCATAACACTCGAATTACATGTTTAATTTAATGCGTAGTTTGGGCATAGTCAATTTTTGGCGCCGTTGCCGGGGAAATTGAAAATCATTTTAATTTGTTAGTGTATGTATATAAATTGTGCATATTATACTTGTTTATAAATTTTATTTTTGTTAATATTATATTTGTTTATAACATTTACTTACTTGTTTATATTTTATTTATCCATCTTATTATTGTTCTTATTATGTTTGTTTATAATGCTCATACTTTACTTTTTCTTAATTTCTAATTTATACTTGTTCATAAATGTTCATAACTTTTTTTTATATATATATTTGTTCATAATAAATTTGATACTTGTTCATAAATGCATATTTTATATGTTCACTTTTCTTTACTTTTACTTTTATTTATTCCATTATACTTTATTCCATTAACTTAATATTCACACTTTTTCTTTATTCCCTTAACTTAATATTCACACTTTTTCTTTATTCCCTTAACTTTAATTATATTACATTAACTTTATTCCATTAACTTTCTTTTAATTTTATTACATAACCTTTATGTTCCACTAACTTTATGTTTACACTTATTTTATTTTTATGTAATCAATTATTTGTTTATGTCTTGTTAAACTTTAAATCTGAAATGAAAAAAAGAAAATTCGGAATAAATAAAAAAAAAATTAAAAAAAAATTAAAAAAAAAATTAAAAAAAAAATTAAAAAAAAAAATTTAAATTTTTTTATGAAACTTTATTCATCTTTGAATTTCCTAAAGTGTAAGTATTGTTTCCTATTAATTGTTTTAGAGTTGCATGAATCTCTTAGTCCCTTTTTCTTCAAAATCTTACTTTCGGGAACAGGTAGTGCCCCTCTTATTTACTTTCTCCTTAACCCTTCATGATGTGTGGATTTCATCACCACATACCATAGACTCGAATCTATGGACATGAGGTTGGGGCGGAGTTTGTAAACACTAGGGTTTGGTAATTCTCTACGTCATCATTTGGATTAATTATGGTGTCTAGGAGAGTTATGACTGGTGACAAGTTTTGGATTAAGAAAGGGAACACCAATGGAGTATATGCCAAGCTAGCCTCGGGGTGCTCTTAAAATTATCCTTGCTTCTCGCGTTACATCTATCTCAACTGGCCATGATTAATGTTGAATGGTGGAATGGTGGTTATCAGTACGCGCAGGCCGTACGCCCAGGAAAGTACTATGAGAAGCAGAAGGAGAAAGTTATTCATGACACTCTAAAACTCTATTTATTGCATTATTAGTTTGAATTTGGAACTTGTGCATTTTCTTTCCATTAACGTAACTTTTTGTTAATCCTGGTTTCCATTTATGTGATACTTTATGAAATCTCTACTATCTTACTCTTATTATCTCTTCTTGTGTATACTTGCCTTCTAACTTAGAGTTTTGTTTTCATAGAGGTACGAACTTATGAATGCGTGCTCATCAATCTAAGCTTGATCGGCTGAGAAGACAACTTGACATCTCACCAAGCAACGCCACATTCAGAGACGCACTTAAGCAAACCAGTTCGTTCGAACCTCCATCCCCAATATTCGGTGAGTCCAAAAGCGAGAAGAGTAATTCAGAAGAAGAACAGATTTTCGGAACACCGATAACCATGGCACGAAACCTGAGTATCCGGGAGCAGACATGTGCAAACACAAATGGCACTACAGACTTCTGCATCCAGTATCCCGAGCCTCGAACCAACAAGAAAGATATTGAGCTTAAGAGTGGAGTTCTTCATCAACTACCCAAGTTCCGTGGAATCAGAAATGAAGATCCACACAAACACTTAACGGAGTTCCAATTCATCATTAGTAGTATGTGTCCGGATGATGCGGACTTGGAAATCATGAAGCTGAAAGCTTTCCCATTGTCCTTGGAAGAAAGAGCACGGGTATGGCTTTTAAGTCTCCCACCCAATCATATTGACTCTTGGGAGAAGTTGGTTCAGGAGTTTCTTACCAAGTACTTCCCTGCCTCAAAGATTACGGTCTTAAGAAAAGAGATCACTGGAATCAAGCAGAAAGAACATGATGAGAATTTCAGCCAGTACTATGAGAGGTTTAAGGAACTTTGTGCTTCATGCCCTACTCACGGGATCACAGAAGGCTATCTTTTAACCTACTTTTATGAAGGACTCAAAGGTTGGGATAGAGGACTGCTCGATGCTGCAGCTAATGGAAGTTTCTTAGCTCGGAGCCTAGTAGATGGTCGTGCACTACTTGAAAGCCGTGCACTCAATGATGCACAATACGAAGGTGCCGATCCCATTTCTAGAAAGGTACATGAGGTAAGTTCCCATGCTATAAATGATTCAAAGTTAGATAAAATCACCTCTATGCTTTCGAATATGCTTGAGCTAAAGAAACAGGTAGCTCCAGTTTGTTCCATATGCTCTCAAGGCCATCTTGAGGAACAATGTCCCTACACTGCAAGGGAAGAAGACTCCGGAACTGAAATGGCACACGCCATTGGAGGCTATCAAGGAGGGCCAAGGACCCAAGGTTACAGTTGGAGAGATCCGAACAATGTCCTAAACCCTCAGCACATGTCGACCGGGCCAAACCGTGTCCCAGACCAGTTCCCAAGGCCCACATGGCAACCAAGGCCCACATGGCAACCAAGGCCCCCGGTCCCATTTTCTAACTTTTCTCATAATCATGCAAATAATCACACTTCTTCATCTTCTAATCCTGATTATGATAAAATGCTGGCTGCTCTTTCCCAAGGGCAGCAAACACTAATGGCGTCAACTCAGGCTCTTGTCACAGGTCAGCAAAATCAACAAAAAGACATCGCTGATCTCAAGGACCAAATGGGTAAGGTCGTGGACTTCATGGGTAAGATCCAAGCTAGCGGGGTGCTTCCACCTCAACCTACGCCCAACCCAAATGTAAGACCTGAAGCCAATGCAATCACCACTCGAAGTGGTAAAGTGCTCGGAGAAATAGAACCAGATCCAGCCGTTTCTGAGGCTGAAAAGCACAAGGTGGCAACTAAGACCACCACGACACAACCGCCAGTTCAACCTACCCACACACAAGGTAATAACCCAATCCCTTCAAGTTCGGTTGTTACTAATTCCCCGTTTGTGCATGCACCATTTCCAAGTAGGCTTGCCAAATCTAAGAAGAATGAATCCGATGAGGAAATCTTGGAGATCTCAAAAGGGTGCAAATCAACATGCCCTTGATCGAGTGCATCAAACAAGTGCCGAAATACGCAAAATTTCTGAAAGAGTTATGCACTCCAAGGCGCCAGACGAGGGAGAAGGAGGTTGTGATGGTGAGTGAAACAGTTTCTGCTGTAATCCAGCGTCGGCTACCCCCAAAGTTGAAGGATCCAGGGAGTTTTTCTGTTCCCTGCGTGATTGGTAACAAGTCATTTGATAAAGTCATGCTAGACTTAGGAGCATCCATTAATGTTATGCCATATTCACTATATGTTGCCCTAGGTCTAGGTAAATTACAGCATGACGATATTATCATTCAGTTAGCCGATCGCTCTAATGTGTATCCTAAGGGATACGTAGAAGATGTTCTTGTGCAGGTTAACCAGCTCATCTTCCCAGCTGACTTTTATGTCCTAGACATGGAGGATTCCCCTACGAATCAAGCTCCACTAATGCTGTTGGGAAGACCATTCATGAGAACTGCCAAGACAAAGATTGATGTGTTCAATGGAACATTAACTATGGAAGTAGACGGAGAGGAGATTGGCTTCAACATTTTTGATGCCATGAGGTACCCTAGTTCCGCAACTCATACTACTTTTTCTGTTGACGTGTGCACTTCTCTCGCAGAGAAACATTTTGATTCAATTCGAGAAGACACACTCAACATGATAATCCAGAAAGGAGTTGGCCTAACGCAATCAGGAGACGCCTTGGTTGAGGATACAGATTACGAACTAGAACCTCGAATTTGTGATGAAGTCATGACCCTAAATGAGACCCCCAGAATGGTGAATCATCAGGTACCCTCGTCATTTCCAATTAGTATTAATGCCACTCCTCCTTCAGTGATTCAGGCCCCAGTTCTTGAGCTCAAAGTTTTGCCTGACCACCTGAAGTATGCCTATCTTGGCTCGGACGACACTCTGCCCGTCATAGTGTCTTCTGCACTAACCGAGTCACAGGAAGATAGACTGGTACAGGTCTTGACAAAGTACAAGACAGCCATTGGATGGACTCTGTCAGATATCAAGGGAATCAGCCCTACAACTTGTGTGCATCGAATCTTACTGGAAGATGATGCAAAACCCTCTCGCGAAGCCCAACGTCGCCTCCATCCTCCGATGATGGAAGTTGTGAAACAAGAGGTCATCAAACTCTTGGACTGTGGTGTCATCTACCCAATTTCAGACAGTAAATGGGTCTCACCAGTCCAAGTAGTCCCAAAGAAAAGTGGAGTCACAGTTGTTGCGAACAGTGAAGGAGAACTAGTGCCCCAGCGAACAGTGACCGGATACAGAGTCTGCATCGACTATCGACGCCTGAACAAAGCAACTAGGAAGGATCACTTTCCTTTGCCCTTCATTGATCAAATGCTTGAAAGGTTAGCAGGTCACTCCTATTATTGCTTTCTTGATGGTTATTCCGGGTACAATCAAATCTGTATCGCTCAAAATGACCAAGATAAAACGACTTTCACTTGTCCTTTTGGCACTTTTGCCTACCGAAGAATGCCTTTCGGTTTATGTAACGCCCCAGGTACTTTCCAAAGATGCATGCTTTCTATTTTCTCTGAATACGTCGAAAAAATAATTGAAGTATTTATGGACGACTTTAGTGTCTTTGGGGATAGTTTTGATGCATGCTTAGAACACTTAGCACTTATCTTACAAAGGTGTGTCGAAACTAATCTGGTACTTAACTGGGAGAAATGCCATTTCATGGTTAGACAAGGGATAGTCTTGGGCCATATTGTCTCTGAAAGAGGAATTGAAGTCGATAAATCTAAAGTTGATACTGTGCGCCACTTACCCTCTCCCACTTCGGTGAGAGGAATCCGTTCATTTCTTGGTCACGCAGGATTTTACAGAAGATTTATCCAAGACTTCTCCCACATTGCAAGGCCCTTGTGCCGACTGCTTCAGAAAGAGACACCCTTCGTCTTTGATGCAGACTGTCAGGAAGCTTTTGAGAAGCTTAAAAATCTCTTAACCACTGCCCCCATTCTTTGTGCCCCTGATTGGTCCTTACCCTTTGAACTAATGTGCGATGCCTCTGATTATGCAGTTGGAGCCGTACTCGGACAAAGGCGGGATAAGAAGCCCTACGCCATCTACTATGCATCTAGAACCTTAAATGATGCCCAGATGAACTACACCACTACAGAAAAGGAGTTGCTTGCTGTTGTATTTGCTTTAGTTAAATTTCGTTCTTATCTACTTCGAACTAAAGTCATTATTTACACTGATCATGCAGCACTGAAGTATCTCCTAGCCAAGAAGGAAGCGAAAACAAGACTGATCCGATGGATTCTTCTTCTTCAAGAGTTTGACATCGAGATTAAAGATAAGAAAGGCGTAGAGAACGTGGTGGCGGATCATTTGAGTCGCATTGCACATGAGCGAGATCCTGTGGCGATTCAAGAGATGTTTCCAGACGAACAACTCTTCAGAATCGAGGGAGGTACTCCTTGGTATGCTGATATTGTCAATTATTTAGTCACCAAGCAGTTGCCCACCACCCTCTCCCGTGCACAAAAAGATAAACTTAAGAAGCATGCTAGGCACTATATTTGGGATGAACCTTATTTGTGGAAACACTGTGCAGATTTATTGATTAGGAGATGTGTCCCTGATATTGAACATAGGTCAGTCCTAGAGTTCTGCCATAGCCATGCTTGTGGAGGCCACTTTGGATCTAGAAAAACTGCACTCAAAATCTTAGAATCTGGACTATATTGGCCCACACTTTTTAAAGATGCACATTCATTTTCCTTAGCCTGTGATAAATGTCAGAGATCAGGAAACTTAGGACGCAGGGATGAAATGCCACAACATTATGTTCTTACTGTTGAAATATTTGATGTTTGGGGTATCGATTTTATGGGTCCGTTTCCTCAATCTAATGGCTATCTCTATATCTTACTTGCCGTTGATTATGTATCAAAATGGGTGGAAGCTAAGGCCACCAGGACTAATGACTCTAAAACTGTTGCAGATTTCCTCAGAACTAACATTCTTTCCAGGTTTGGGATCCCGCGGGTCCTAATAAGTGATGGAGGAAGTCATTTCTGCAACAAGACCATTGAAGCTTTACTGAAACGGTATGGTGTCACTCATCAAGTATCTACACCTTACCATCCTCAAACGAGTGGAATGGCGGAAGTCAGTAATAGAGAGATCAAGAAGATACTAGAGCGAACTGTGGGTCCTAATCGAAAGGATTGGAGCCAACGGTTGGATGATGCACTTTGGGCATACAGGACGGCCTACAAAACACCTATAGGAATGTCTCCCTATAGGTTGGTGTACGGAAAAGCATGTCACCTTCCGGTGGAACTAGAGCATAAAGCATGGTGGGCCGTCAAAACGTTCAACATCAAGCTAGATGACGCCGGTCTGCATCGAAAGCTCCAGCTGAGTGAGCTTGAGGAAATAAGAAATGATGCATTTGAAAGCACTCTGATCTACAAGGAAAAGGCAAAGGCATTTCATGACAAACAGATCAGGAGTAAAGCATTTGACATTGGCCAGAAAGTTTTGCTTTTCAACTCTTGGCTCAGACTCTTTCCTGGTAAGTTATGTTCTAGATGGGTAGGACCTTTTGTTATCACTAATATTTTTGCCCATGGAGCCATACAGATAAAACACGTTGGAACTGGAAAAGAGTTCAAGGTCAATGGCCATAGATTGAAGCCTTATATCGAGGCAATTGGCGAACACGATGTGGAGTCAGAAAGAGTGCTACGACGTCCCATCAGATGAACTAAATTTGGTCTAGGCTGGATGGACGTTAAACTTCAAGCGCTTGTTGGGAGGCAACCCAATGTGTTCGCGAGTGTGAAGGAGTCATCAACACAGATTTGCTTTCTTTCAACCCTTCACTCTCTTTTATGTTTTTCTTTCTTATTTCATTTTCTTAAATCATCTTCCTTACTTTGATTCTATGTTTAAATTACTTCGTATTTTCCTACATTGAGGACAATGTAGAATTTAAGTATGGGGGAATGGTTTACAAATTTATTTGTGCATTTGAAATTGATTTATTAAGTCTTTCTTAATTTGCAATTGTTTTATTTCCATTTGCAATTGTTTTATTTCTTTCTCAAAAAAAAAAAAAAATTATTATTGCTTTCTTGAGTCTTTTTGTTTTAACGTAGTGTTTTTACGAGTCATCAAGTTGCCCTTTAACTTGTCAATGATATAAGTGAATGGAAATGATTATGTTATGGCCATAAAGATAATCACTACAACTTGAATTTGTTTGTTAATATTTTGTAATTAAGTGTTATAACTTAAAGATAATGCATGTAAATTGGTACATAAATAAGCATGATATGATAAGTATGAATCATTTGAACCTTATGTGAGCTTTAGAACTTATATACATCTTTGATGAGTGATTCATAAGTTCTTTGTTTAAATTGATATACATATGCCTCATAACTGCTTGCCATAGCTTTTAATGAACTCTAGAGCACTAGAACTTATTCTATGTGATTTTCAAAGCTTTTAAGTCAATAAATTCTCTGATTTTGGAAATGATTAAGGCATTAGGGTTAACACCACAACTTCAAACATCCATGTTCCCTATTTTGTGCGCACAAGTTGCGACCCCCTTAGTTTTACCCCTTTTGAGCCCACATTAAGCCTTTCTTTCCTCACCATGATTATCTAAAACACTTGAGCTTAGTATAGACATCTTTTACCTTTGTTCCAAGGACTCGGTTGAAGACATAATGATTATGTAAAGAGAAAATGATGATATTGAAAGACTTTTATGTGTATTTTGTGGATTTACTTACTCAAACATTGTTGTATTTTTGACACATGTTATTACCTTGATATATGAAAAAAAAAAAAAAAAAATTGAAAAAAAAAGAAAGAAAGATATATTGAAGTTTTTATCAAGGTAATAAGGTTTGATTATGAATGTTTGAGTTAAGTCCTTTACATTTGTAAATCCGGCACAAAGAATGAATTCGAGGCCCAACAAGATGAAATTAGGCCTATGTTCGAAGGGATGGATTACTGACATCATTGCACTAAGGTTGGGAAGTTATGATACGTTTTGGGAGTCTATTGAGTCTTGGAACGAATTTGAGCACCACTTGTCCTATATATTCCTTGCCTCTAAACTTAGCCCCATTACAACCTTCGTAAAGACCTTATGATCCTTAAGATGGTAAATTTTGATTAGTTGAGTCAATCACTTGAGTAAGCTTATGGTTTTGGTTCATTTGTGCAAGTATGTTTTGTTTTTATCTTGAGGTGTTTGTTTGAAATTTTGCAAAAGTACTTCATTTCGATTATGTGAGTATTTCTCACATACTTTGAGTGCAAACACAAACCCTCACAATTTGAGTGAATTTATGAGTGCATATCCTTGTGAGTTGATTCATACTTGTCTTATTCGTGCAGAACTCCATTTCACCATATTTACTCATTATCTTACTTGTTGAACATTTTGTTACCATATATTAACTTTTGAATTCCATTTGCTTAAATGTTTTAAGTGAAAATCTTTTATGCCATGATTATAAGAATGAAATTTGAGACAAATGGTTAAGGGTCTACTTGTTTTGAATTCGTAGTTTGATTTTAGTATTTGCTAGGGACTAGCAAAGTTTAAGTGTGGGGGTATTTGATAGGACGTTAAATAAGCATTATTTTATATTATTTTATACCCTTTATACTTGACTTTTAATATTAAAATATTAAATAAATTGATAAAATAAATTATTTTGTGATTTTTATGTTTAGAAAAATAAAGGTTGTAATTTGGAGTATTTTTGGCGAAAGAATCGTTTCGATCGGAATTATAACGAATAAAATATGGACGAAATTCGGTGGAATAATTAATTTATTTATATTTTAATTAAATTAATTAATACAGCCCAAACCCAATTTCTTTTGCAGCCCAGCCCGTCGCCAAGTGGCCTGGCCCAGCGCCTCAGCCCAATCCGGGCCGTGCAGCCCGGCCCGCCAGCCCAGCCCGTGCGGCCCAGAAGCAAGCCGCCGGCCCAGCGCGTCAGCCCATCTGGTTTCAGCCCTGCAGAAAGCTTCGGAGCGCGCCTACCGACGCCCCGTCCAGTACTTCGGCGCGCGTGTCCCGACTGCAGGCTTTCTCCTCAGCGAGAGCCTGCCGAAGTCTTGCACTCCATTTCAGCAGCCACCTGCCGAGCTGCAGATCTCCAATTCAGCAGCCTGCCACCGAAAATTCCTGCCCTATTTTCCAGCAGACTCCACTCATTTCCCAGCCACCTTCCAACAACTTTCCAACCCAATTTTACAACTTTACAACTCAAACCACCTCTAAACATCATCACAAATCTTTATTACTCATCATTCCATTATTCCATTTTTTTATTGTATTTTTATATTATTTTTGGTAGCTTTCTCCACCTATAAATAGGAGTTGATTTCACTTGTTGAAATCACTTCCAAGTAGCACAAAATTGAGCTTCTTATAGGAGAAATCTTGGCAAAATAGTTCCAATACAATTTTGAGAGTTCAAGTCCGAATTTCCTTGTTTAATCTTCTTCCATCTTCATAAGGTTCCAGCCGCTGTTTGGTGTTCCTTGTGAAAAACAATCCATTGTTCTCATCCAATCTGAAAAGTGTAACATTTGCTCTCCATTCTCTTAAACTCTTTTATTTGTTATTGTTTCTAATTATAATGCAATATATGTATTGGTTTCTCCTTCCTATCTTTTGTGAAAATTGAGTATAATCTCCATGTGTTTTACTTTCTAAAAATCATTTACTTCTTACATTTTAGAGCTTAAACTTCATTTCGAAACTAAATGTTGATCCGCTGTTCGGGGCATTTAGAGTAGATTTGGAGAGATTTAATGTATGACCGCTGTTCGGCGCATTAAATCACAAACTTAAGGTAATTATATTATAAGTAAAAATCCGCTGTTCGGTGCATTTATAATATGATTATTGTATGAAGAAATATGAGTTTGTGAAGGTATAATTTCGTGATTAATTCAAATATTTGCAATTGTAGTATGTGGTTGAAGTTTGTGTTTACGGGAAGTCTACTTTGTGCATAAGTTAGAATAGAAATAGAATGAGTTTATCTATGCTTTTACTTATTTACATAATTACAAATCTCTTCAAAACCCCCCTTGTTTATTCTTTATTCTTTTATTCTTTATTCTTTCATTCTTTGATGCTTTTATTCTTTCATTCCTTTATTATTTAATTTATTGATTCTTTGATTAATTAATTCCTTTGTTCTTTGATTAACTAAGTCCTTTATTCTTCTATTATTTCATTCTTTAATTCGTTAATTTATTAATTCTTTGTAATTCATTAATTTATTATTATCTTGTTCATCTATTCTTTAATTTATTAATTCTTTGATTGTTTAATTCTTTTATTATTTAATTCTCTAATTCATTATTCTTTTATTCATAATCCACTAACATATTATTAATGTTCCCTAATTTCCCCGGTTAAGAACGATCCCTATTTATCAATACTACATCTACACAAAAAGGGTTTAAATTGCATAACACTCGAATTACATGTTTAATTTAATGCGTAGTTTGGGCATAGTCACCTTCCTACCCCTCGTGACACCCTCACGAACCTACCAAGAACCAGAAGACCCACGAAGGCCAACCGTGAATGCCATCTCCACCAAAGAAGTACGATCACCACCCAGATGATGCTAATGACTTTGCCTTGCCCTCACGAAGCCATAGTAACCAACTCCAAACCCCGAAGGTCATCCTGGAATGACGGGGAACACAAACCCGACTTGGAACTAAATCAGACCCGACTCTGACCCGCTTTCAATTTGAGATAAGGAAAACCTATTGTGCTTAGTTAACATCACTAATTGGTTTTTGGGCATTCTTCTGATGTCATTTGTTTGCACGTTTTGGTAGGAGGGCCACGACGGCAGGGCATTGTTGAAAAATGAAACTGTGAGCTTCCCTTCATTCTAGGTAAGGCTAGACTACGAATTCAACTCATCTAACTTCCATAGAACGTTTAGGGATTAATTGATTGCATGTTTATTTTGTGCAAGAAACGGAGGCGTCAACCTTGTAGAAGAACTCAGACCCGCGGATTCCCATCTCAATGTTGATCACATGAGGTAGTATTTCGAACTCTAAGCTTGATTTTCGAGTTGTTGGCTTCGAGTAGTGTAGAATGGACTAATTTCATGTGAAATTTGGACAAGAATTGATGAAAAATAGACCTTGCTGGAAAACTCAATTTTCTGGAGAGTTTTCTAGAAACCAACCGTCATGCACAGTAATGTTGAAGGCGGTATGGCCTCCTTTTCCAGTGAAGCTTCGATAACAAGCAGTCAACGACTAGTCAACATCAAAACTAACGGTCAAACTAATAGTTGTAATGGAATATTCTTGGAATATTCTAGGGAATATTCCCGCGCCTGTAGCACTGTAGTCGCGCACGCGCAACACGTGTGACTTGAAACCTTGATCAAAGAACGAAGCAAGAAGACTCTCGTATTGATTCGAGGGTTTGATATTTATTATTATTTGATTCTATTATTGTCATTTTTTTGGGAGAGAAATTACTTGTCTGTGATAATTTGGGAATTTCTTGTGTACTGGAAAAGCTATTATTGCTTAGTGCTTAAGGATGTTAGTTATTTTCAAAAGTTATTCCCTGTTGGAAAATTGTGAGTCGACCCCAACTAGTGATTTGAAATTTCAAGGATGAAATTTATTTAAGGGGATAAGTTGTAACGACTCAGACCTCTGAGGGAAGCAAATTTGGCAAAATTAGGTAACAAGGCGGTTTTGCCTTGGGAAATGTCAAAATGTTAAATTTTGACTAAAAGTTAAGACTTGGTTAGGACTTCTTTTAGGAGACTTAATAAGACCGTTACGAAGGTCTCGAGACCGTGAGTCCGAAGACAGGTAGCACGCTGAAATCGAAGAACATATGAGGCTGTCCCGAGTCCAAAACCCTTAGGGGTATTTTGGTAATTGAAGTTGGAAAGGTATTTTGGTCATTTGCATTATGAACCTATGGTATGCTGCCACGTGTCAATTCTAGAAGGTCCTGGTATTTTGGCCCTCAACCGACTTGTTCCTCTACATATAAAGAGTGAGAGGCATGAAGAAGAGAACCAGAGAAAGGAAAAGCTGTAGAAGATGAGGAAGAGACTCGGGAAATGAGGGAGGAGCTGCTCCGACCTGAGAACCCACATAGAAACCCGTGAGGGTTACAAGTGTGGTCGTCAAGGATCGGATGGGTTCCAGATCGTGTAGTTCAAAACTGAGGGGCTCAAAAGGTCTGGTGAGTTCGTGGGGTTGTTCCGAGTTCAAAATGATTGAGGTTTGGTTACTGGATCGTCGTGGGCAGAAACTGGTAGCCATGGCCGAAACTTGTGTTATAGATTCCAGACTTTTAGTATGTTTTAATTAGTTTAGATGCCCTAGGCATATTTCTGGGATTGAGACAATGAATATTGGCGAAGTAATCTTAAAGAATTCACGTAAAAGGAAGAAGTTTTACATGGGTTCAAGTCGCAGGTCAAGACGAACCAGTTGCAGAAAACCGGGTCAAGACCCTAGTTGAAGACAGTGAATAGTGCGCGCGTGGCCACCATGTGCAACGGCTATGAGCGGCGTGTGAGGGCATGTGCCACACTTTTTAGGGGTGCTTCAACCATGAAAGTTGTAATGGTTGATATTACGAATCCAACAATACAATTTTTGAGGCGATCAGACATCGTCTCGGGGCAGTTTTGATTGTCCAAATGTTTAGCCATTATTTTAATCAGTTTAAAAGTCCCAAAAAAATTATGGGATTAAAGTGTGAGTCAATTGGGATGGTTAGTGACCCTTAGAAGTGATTTTTGATAGGAGATGATGTTCACGAATTTTACGGGGAAGCATGAAATACGGTCTAACTGCGCGTACGGTACGTGTGAGTGGACTTTATTTTCCCTAAATCCTATGCATGCATTTTTATATGGTATTACAGATTTATTAGGTGAATTTATTGAAGGTTATTTACGTATTATTTTTATGGATTTTGTAGTGATTGTACGGTAATTATAACTTTGCACGTTTTATGAGGATTTGCTATATTGTGTTCTGGTTTATCACTGAATTTTGGAAAATGGTTTTATCCTCGATATGTCATGTTTATATGATTTTGGGTGGTCTTTGATGGATTGGATTTTATATGATTTTCTATAATATTTTAGTGGCTCGTTTTACGAGATTTTTGGTGTACTCGTGATTTGGGCTTAGGCCCGGGTTTTGAGTTTGGGTTTTAATTTTTGAATTTGAATCTGGATATGGAATGTTTATATGGTATAGTATGAGACTATGAAGTTTATGTGTGATATGACCTGAGTGTATATGTGATGGTGCATGTTGGTTAGTAGTTACAAATGTTGAGCCGGGGGCTCCGTATCTTGAGACTAGTATTATGTACGATTGTGGATTCTTGATATGTGTGACTGTGATGTGATTGGATGACCTCCTCGGGATGCCGGATTGACTGGGTGGTCTCAAATGTCGAGATAATGCTCCGTAGTTCGCGAGACCAATATTGTGATGGATAGTCTTAGAGGTAGAGGTAATGCTCCGTAATTTCTAAGACTTGTGAGCACCCTCAGACTTTGAGGTAATGCTCTGTAGTTACTGAGACTAGGACCGTGACATAGACATCGAGGTAATGCTCCGTAATTCTAGAGCCGGTCCACACGCAGACGTTGAGATGGGCCCCGTAGTTCCCAAATGTTATTAGCCTACAGGTTTGATATGATGATTCAGCTTGCAGACATCGAGGATGGGTCAGTCAATATGATGGCTTGGCTCAGTATGATCAGCTATTACAGTGTGGTTGGTTCTATATGAGTGGTATAGTTATGCGTTGGTTGATTCACTATGGTTGTTGTGTTTATGCTTTGGCTTAAACGTATGTGCATTGGTACTAGAGGCTCAATTAGTACACTCGGTCCATGCTCCCGTCTGACATAAACCTTGTCAGACAAGGGATAAATGCAAACCCCATTAGTTCATGCCTCCGCATCTCGAGCCTCGATTCCGGTGCAGCAACCCTGGACGGTTACAAAACCAAGAAAACGTGTGAGTAGATAAAAAGAAATAGTTTTAAAAAATAATTTGATAACATCCATCTTTTGTCCTCCGTTTTCCAAAACCATACATAAGAAAATCATCTCAAGAACCATTTTACTTCGATTAAAATAAAACACGTTTTATATTCTCGAAATACGTGAAAATATCTGTATATCACAAAGCAACTCAACCATGAAATACTAACACGTCATAACATAACAGTCAATCACATCAATCCATACATATCACAGTCAACCCTTTCTCGACTCATAATATCAACATTAAACCACTGCCCTACTAGCAGGCACACCACAATTCACTCGAGAATCAGAGCCCAGCTCGATGTCTGAGTCACCACAACACAGTGTCGAGGAAGGTTACTCATAAAAAAACACGTCAGTAATACACAATCAATCCATATCCATCATTTACCACAAAACTCACATATAGTCAACTCATCGCCAATGCACAAGCATCACATCAATCATCATATGCACCATATCAATCATCATATCAATCATCATATCATAAGACTACTGGTAGGCCGATACTCACTCGGGATACAGAGCTTTGCTCGACGTCCAAGTGAAAACCGACTCAGGATACAGAGCCCAGTACAACGTTTGAGTCGCTATCATACACTAGTCTTAGGATATAGAGCCATGATGGATGTCTGAGACTACTCATCACAATGCCAGAATATATCCAAAAATATCCACATCACACCCATAGTCATAACCACACATAATACATGTCTTAGGTTTCGGAGCCCAGGTTTAACATTTGAGACGAATCAATCAACAGTCATCACAACATCAATACCAAGAACACATACTCATATCACGTTTCAAACCACAGAATCAAATCACAAATAAGAAGTTCAGGCCTAAGCCCCAAACACAGCTTAAACATCAATTCTCGTAAAACGTGCCATTATGGCTACTTTCGTAAAAACCTTCCAAAATCATAGAAAATACTAATTCTAGAAAACTGCACAATAAAATAGTAATAAAATATGCATAAATCACCAAAAATCTAATACAATTACCACTCACTCAATTATCATAAAAACACGTAGAAACACATTTAAATCATATAAGTATAACAATTTAAGGAAAGAAAGTCCACTCACACACCGCCCATAGAACCGAATTCCACCTTGCACGTATTTCGTAATTTCTAGGAACCTTAAGACCTATCAAAAATCACATCTTAATGTAACGACCCGTTCCAGAAATCAGTATTTGATTAGTGATTAATGACATATTAGTGAGGTTAATTAGTAATTAGTTGGACGATTTTGGACGGACGGTGCAAAATGACGATTTTGCCCCTAGAATGGGCCAAAATGTTGACTTTTTGATTGGCCGGTCAAAAGGACTTTGATCAATGACCGTGACGTAGTTTGGGACGTCACGAGTTCATAGACAGGTGGCACGTCCGATTCCGACATTCGAGGAGAAAGTCATGATGTTGGGAAGGTCGAGGGTACTTTGGTAATTTTTTTGAATAGGGGCATTTTGTTGACTTTTCAAACGACTTGGAAGTTTTACGCATTTCGAGGACCAATAGGAAGGTCTTAATGCCCTGAATATAACGACATGTGGCACGTGTCGATTAGAGTTCGGATGACGAAGTTACTGGTCAAGGAAATTGAAGGGTAAAATGGTAATTTGTCCTTGAGGGGGCATTCTGGACATTTTTTGCATTGGAATCTGTGCCCACTTAGAGAAGGACACTTGGCTGCTGATTGCAGGTGGTGACATAGGATTGTTGATGCGTGGCTGGGTCTGGATGGTGGTGGAAACTGCTTGCAATCTCTCAATTTTGCCACACACGATTCAAATATTAGTTGCACTATTTGGGGGTTAAAAACAGAGATACATAGACAGTGAGAAATTCAAATCCCCAGCTATCCCCAATTGAAGGTGCTATGTGAACAAAAACAAAAGAATAAGCGACGTGGAACAAGGTGGTGAAGTCGTGGATGCCCGCTGTGCACGGTGGCGGTTGGAGGAGGACCAAACCCGTGAACGTCCCTGTTGAGGTCCAAGTGGCTCGCGACTATTTCTTTGTTCTGGATTGATTTGGGGTATTGAACGAGGTCTCGGAGGTTGAAATGAGTTGAGAGAGCTTAGTATCGAAACCTACCATGGCTGGTAGTCCTGAAACCCGTGACTGGTAAGTCAAGAACTCGAACATGGCAATTTACATTTGGATGCTTAAGACTCAAATTAGTGGTTACAGTGAGGTTTTGGACGTTGATAGGAAACTTTTGGACATGGAAGGGACGACTGAGGTGACTGGAACAGTGAGAACAGAGCAAACAAAAGTGAAGGATTGAAGGTTGATCGAGGAGGTACATTTCAGTTCTTATTTCACAACTTTGAAATTGGAAATCAGGTAGAAAGGAAGGGACGAAACTGATAGGGTCAAAAAGAGTTAAAATTGGACTAAAATTGATGGAAAATCGCCCACGCTGGCTTGGTCGAACCGGACCAGTTCAAACCGGTCTGAACTAGGTCGATGAGAGGAAGATGATGACACTGTTCACGTGCGTGGGATTCACGCGTAGGAAGTCCTAGGCGCACGTGGGGGCGCGTGAATGGTAGTTTTGGGAATCTTCCAACACGACTTTTAAAGTATTCGATGTAACGAACATTTGGCACTGGTTTCGAGTCGATCAGACATCGTCTCGATAAATTTCGGGATGTCCGAAAGTTTTAGGGCTCGTTTAAAAATAGTTAAAAATTCGGAAAAATTACGGGGCTTAAGTATGATCATTGTGAAGTAGTTAGTAACGTTATTATGGAATTTGGACAAGTTCAGGGAAGCCGGTGATAGTGGATTGACCGGGAACGGCATAGGTGCACTCGTATCCAAGCGACGACGCTATGGTTTGTGAGTGGACTTTGCTTTCAAACTTATGATGCATGCATATATGGTTTTATATGTTTCTATACGTGAATCTATGATACCCCGCTGGATCTGGTTTTGAGTTTAAAGACTCGGACTGATTGACCGGAGGGGGGGGGGGCCTGGATTGATATGTTTTGAGTTTAAAGACTCGGTATATGTTTTGAGTTTAAAGACTCGGTTATGATACCCCCTAAGGCCTGTGATTGTGTTTTGAGTTTAAAGACTCGTTGATATCCCATGAAGGCCTGGTTATTGCGCATGGTTTTGAGTTTAAAGACTCGGACGCACTTGAGATCCAGTAAACTTGTATGATTGATGTTTTTCACAGGTTTTTCACTGGTTTTCCGATGTTTTGGACAGTGGCCCAGATGAATTGGATTTGATGAGTTTTGGGACTGAGTTCCCGTATTTGAGTTTGACTTATGATTTGAGGCTGAGGCTTGGATTTGGATAGCGAATGTGATTCAAGTTTTCAAATGGTTTTCATTAATGGTTTTTATATGAACGGTTTCATAACATGTATTGATATGCATGCATTGGCTTGTAAATGGAGGGTATAAAGGTAAATGCGTGTTTTCTAATAAACTGTTTTTGAATTTATACTTTATTTTGGTCCACTCACAGTCTTTTCATGTTTTCGATACCCTCCAGGTTGTTGCGGTACAGGCTGTTGGTCGAGAGAGACCGAGACATCACACCCGTAATCCATAGTAGTTCGGTGCACTCGGGGAAGTCCGGTTACTTTTGGGATGGTTGGATCGAGAATCCCTTGTCCGACTTACGTGTCAGATGAAGGTTGGACGTCAGTTTAGCCTTCGTGTCATGCGTAAGTTAGACGGGAGCAGGATTTAGCCCTTAATCCCAGGGGATTAGGGGTGGGTCCTGACACTTAAGGTCATTAACCATCCCAAATAACTTCCATTTTGATCGACTTGAAACCTGCACCCCAATATTTGTAACATCAAAAGGATAAAAAATCATGTTGATTGTACCCCCAAAACTGCCAGCTACAGTAAATAGATACAATGTCATCTCCTTCATTGTGCCGGGTCTGCAACTCGAGTCCTTACCCGGTTCCATTTCCCTCAATTGCAGTCTATTTTCCCCAATTCAAATCATCATTCTACTCGAAATTATCCCACGAATATGTTTTCAAGTTCAATTTGAAAATCAAACTTACCTTGATTCACAACTTTGAACCAACCTCACGGCCCCAAGTTTCGAACCTTATTCTAGGTTCATTTCTGCACGATTTCCAACGAGATTTTGACTAACCAACTTGTAACCAACCCAGAAAGAGGTGTATAACCTCAATTCAAGTCATACACAAGCAAATCAACAAAACCCGAAATCAAGACCCATGGGTTCAACTTTCAAATTTCGTAATCTCTCAGTTATCATGTAACGACCCGCCCCAAATTTTCAAGATGCGAGGCTAATCGGGGATTAGTCAAGGATTATCGGACGTTCAGGGTGAAATTACAATTTTACCCCTAAACGAGGGTAAAAAGTTAACTTTTTACCTGGGAGGTCCAATGCGCTTGAACCGAGGACCGTTATGTAGATCGAGTCGATACAAGTTCGTAAATAGGTGGCACGTCGAAATTGGACATTTAACGGGAAAGTTACGGGTCACGGAATGTTCGGGGTACTATTGCACGAAGTACGAGACTAGTGGACTTTTGTCTTGAGTGGGGCTAGATATTTGTTTCAGGCCCAATGGATGAGTGGCAAGTGTTACTCTTCCATTCCTTCCTTCTCACACATACATGCATCCCATCACCCATCACCCATCACCCTTCATCTTCATTGTTTCTTAACTCGAAACCCCCCAAACCCGTGCAACCCAAAACACCACCCCACATGTTCCTTTGTACTTTGGGTTTTGAGAGACTAAGAGTGAAAGAAGGAGTTAGACGGAGAGACGGAACGGCTGAGCACGGCGGAGGTACGAAACCCGATAACCCGTTTGTGTTCAAAATTTGATTTTTGAGTTTTGTACGTTTTGGGTGATTTCTAATGATTGGATGACGTTTGTGGAGTTTATACTGGGCGACTGTCCATCCCATATAGGAAGCTGGAAAACTGGACGACGGAGGCTGAGGACGGCAGAGCATCCCATATAGGAAGCTGGAAAACTGGGCGACTGTTCATCAAATTAAAAGTAAGATTCCAGGTTTGAAGCCATAGATCGATTGCATAGGACTGGACGATCACACAGGAAGCAACGGCTTTGAAAATGGTGGTCGGAGGAGTGTGTTCCGGCCGGGTCGAGTCGCGGGTCTACGTGACCCGGTTACAGAGATCCTAGTCGACCCTAATACAGGACAGGATTGATGACATCATCAATGATGTCATCATGTCAGATCTAACATGTCAGCTGGCACATGTCAGATGTCAGATGTCAGTGATGACGTCACTACTGACGTCAACATTGATTTTGACCGTTGATCGTTGACCTCAGCGTTAAATTTTTAGCCAACGTTGACCGGAGCATGGAGGGCATGAGCACGTATTTCAATGTGGGATAAAAACCCTTTTAAAGGTTTCGACGATACGAATCCAATGGTGGTGGTTTCGAGTCGATTGAAGATCGTTAGATTGGTCAAATTGAGGTTTAAAGCCTAGGGAAGCGTGTCCGGGATAGGTTGACTTTTTCGGGAATGTTGGGGGTTCTTGAATGGACTTGTCTAGGTTGGTAATAACCTTTGAGTATGTTTTGGACAGATCCGGATGACCTCGAGAGGTCGGATTTGCCCGGAGAGGCTTATAGCACAAGTATCAAGGCGCAGCTTGGACGGTCTGTGAGTGGACTTTGTTCTATGACTATGATGCATGCATAAATGTTTTATAAGGAATTAGAACATGATTTGAGATGACATGAGTGCATGTGTTTTAAATATGAATTATTTGGCATTTTCAGAGGAAAATGCATTATTGCACGTAGTTCGAGATTTCTGTTTTATATGATGTTTGGGCTTCGGCTGAGTGTACTACGTGCTTGTATTTTATGAGATTCTGAAGGTTTCACTGAAAGGTTTGAAATCGAGGAACTGATTTATGGTTTTGAGGATTTCACGGAGATGCGTGAAATCGAGATTTGGGCACGAGTCCTAGTTGAACGATAATTTGAAAGTTTTTTGGAAATGAGAAAGGGTTTTTGGATTTGGAAATATCTTTCGGGAATATGACCCAGTTGATTTGAGGTTTAACTTAGAGTATAGTTAAACGTGAGATAAGTCAGACAGTGACCTAGTTATGAGTTTTAGGAAAGATATTTCGGGCATGAGATCTAGTTGTGGATTTTATAGGATTCGAGAAATCCTGGGATATGAAGTGTCGTTGGACACTGGATTTTCGGGCTGTGACCCATTTGGTGATGTTCCGTGCTTTAGGCCCTATTGATGATGGTATTTAGGTGAGTCCCGGATGATATGACGCTCGCCTCCGGACTGCGGATGTGTTCCTTCCGGAGAGGTCACGATGCACTTCCTGTTGTCAAGCAACCACATGAGGCAATGACCGAGGAAGGCTCGACGTAGGAGTGCTGATGTTATCCTTTGAGATCGATCGACAATGTGTTCGCGATGATCTAGAGACGGTCGCGGAGAGTGATGTGTTCATGACGACATGCTAGGACTGTGAGCGGTCCTCAGCTATATGCACATGTGCTAGTGACTGACATTGATAAGGATGGGATGTGTTCCCATGTGTTCTATGATTTGGGCTGAGGTTCCGTTCTGGTTTTCTTTGATTTGGTTTTGGGATGAGGCCCTGTCTGATTTGGTTTTGGGCTGAGACCCCACTGAGGTACTCGCTTCGATTGAGAAGCATTTTTCACTGTGTTTTGATTTGGGAAGCAATACGCCTTCCTTTTGAGGAAGTATTTGAAATAATTGTTTTATTATGCATGCTTGAGTTTTACGTGAAGGGTATAAATGTATATTTTCTATTAAATGATTTTATAAAATGTTGTGTTGTCCACTCATAGCTTTTATGGTTTTAATACCCTTCAGGTAGATCGCGGATGTGGGTTGTAGCAGAGATAGAGACATCACATGCCACCGCCGATCCTGCCGTACTCTGATGGACCCCGAGCGGGTGACAAGTTTATCCCTGTTCTGACACGCAATGTCAGACGGGGGCAGGCACGTCGTACGATAATCCAAGGGGATTGGGATAGGTCCTGTCATCTCATGTTTACCTTCACCCATTCCTTCACTCTACTCTCTAATCCCCTCTTTCAAAGAATCTCTCATGGCTAAGTTACCAAAATACCCCTAGGACGATATTACGAAAATGCCCCTATCCTTTAGAGACACATAGTAAACTCATCTGAACTTCAATTTTGGTGTGCCGCCTATTCATAAACTCAGGATTCTGAGATCTTTCTAACGACATTTTCGGAATCGCCAAAAACCATTCTGGTTAAAAAATTAACCACATCTACTTTGACCAAATAAGTCAACTTTTTTACTTAGGGGCAAAACCATCCTTTCCTCTTTAAATTTTCCAATTTCATATTTCCTTGAGATCCGGGTCGTTACAACCTACTCTCCTTATTGAAATTTCGAGACGAAATTTCAAAACTAAAGCAAAGTCATATTTCGGGACTTCCTTACTACTATGTAACTTAACCAAATATCAACCCAATCACAAACTCCGTAACCAACATATATATAAACGTACCAATGCGAATAGCTTAGACTTAATTCACCTCACAATGCATGAGTACCGGGGAATCATTCACATCAATAGTCAATCACATTGAATCATTTCATCTAAAACACAAAATCAACAAGCACCCTAAAATTTACACATTTTCCCACACACACAAATACCTATAAACATATAAAATTCACGATTTGACCCCATAATCTAGAACTACTAATAGCCCTAGAACTATCCAGGGGTCGTCAAATCGTCTCATCACCAGGCCATGCATAGGGCTCGTAAGGGAGCGTGCCACTGTGTCTCATTTTCCGATCAACAAACTTTTGATGTTTTCGATGTTACCAAACCAATGGCATAGGTTTCGAGATAATCAAACACCGTCTTGGGGGTAGTTTTATGTGTCTGAAATGCGTATTTAATTTTAAAAATTATTCTTGAGAGTTAGAGATCGTACTAGGAGGAGGCTTCGTGGGATTTTAGTAGCCCCAAATTATAATTTTGACAGGAGACATAGCCCCCGGAGTCAATGAAGAATGTTTGAAACGAGAATAAACAGCGAAATTTGACTATAAGTGGACTCTTATTTTCCTTAAATTATTATGCATTCATATTTACGTCATTTAACTCCTTTATTATGTGATTTTGGTGTTCTTTGATTGATTATGATTTTATGTGATTTTTGTTGATTTTACGAAAATCACTTTAAAGGTACATTTTACGAGATTTTCTTAAATTGCGTTTTTGGGCTTAGGCTTGGATTTTGAATTGTGAATTTAGCTTGAATGTATTATAAAAGTATGTATCCTTTATCTTTGTGATTTGGACAACCCTCCTCGGGATTCTAGTTGGTTGGTTAGTCTCAAACGTCGAGTTAGGCTCTGTATCCTTAGACGGGTGTTGTTATAGCGACTCAAACGCCGAACTGGGCTCTATATCCTGAATCAATTTCTAGGCTATGTATCCCAAGTGGCTTGCCTACTAATAGAGCATCAGATATGATGATTGATGTTGAGCATTGAGGATGGGTTGGCTATATGTGACTATTGTGTTGACTTACTGATGTTATTCGTTTTCATACATTTTGAGGTGATGAGTTGTGTTCTGTTTTTACTGAGACTTAACAGTTTTCATATGCATGCATCGTTTTGTAAAACATAAGGTATAAACGTATATTTTTTTACACTATGGTTTTTCAAATGTTATTTTTGTCCACTCATTTTTATGGATTTTTATTTGCCCTCTAGGTCGTGGCACGAAGAGAGGGACCTGCTGAGGAGCGGAGGCATAAACGAGATTTTGTGTACTTGTTGAATTTTAAGGTAAAATTTTGCATTTGAGTGATGTTGTAAAACTTATGCTCTGTGTATGGTGATATAAATGAATGTATATTTATCCCTGCTCTGACAGTTAGATGATTTTATTGCTATTGTATTATCTTTTGAGGCTACTTTCAACATTTTGGGTATCAACTATCAGATAGAAGTAGGATCCCTCATGACTATCTAGATATTTCGGGGCGGGGCTCCTGTTAATGAGTCCACAATTCTTGGCTCTATTTATCTAGTTTTGAGACTATAGAATTGTTTTTGAGATGAAATAGAAGAGAGTGGATATTGGATGGATGAAAAATAATGGAAAATTAAATATTTGGGATGGGGTCAAGTCGCTCGGGGTCAGGCCCTTTGTACAAACCTGCATGTTGACATATCTGGAGGTTGAAACCCACACACAGAGGTTGTCGAAGGCGCATGGGGGGCACGTGCGGCTGCCCTCTGTTGTCCAGTTAACATGAAACTTTATGTTTTCGACATTACGAGTTCAAGGGTGTAGTTTTCGAGACGATCAAATATCATCTCAGGGTAGTTTTGACTATTCGAAGTGTTATACACATTGTAAAATTAGTATTTTAATTGCGGAAATTAAGGAATTTATAAATAAGAATAATTTAGCCAAATAAGTTGTAAGTTAAAATAAATGAAACATGCACAAAGTTATAAAAAGTATGTGCAGCTAGAGATTTGACCATGTGTACGGTATAAACAAATGAACTTTTATTTTAAAGAAAATGTTCTATATATATCTATATTGTCTTAATTATTTATGATATAATTTCATTGTAACAGTTAAATATAATATTCAATAACTACTTAATGAGTTAAGGCTTGGAAGGAGTTGAACTGTCAGATTCCACCACTTGATGGGGCTAGTGGGTTGGATGTAGGCAGTGACCCTAGAGGGAAAGACTTTATTTAGTTAACCCATCAAGACATGGATACGAATAAAATTAGGAGTATCCCTTGTCTGATACTAATTAAGGGTAATCTTGATAATTTCAAGACTATTTGTCAGACGAGACAGCACCGCGTGCGTAAAGCAAGGTAATTTAGAAATGGGTCCTATCATATTTTTCTTGTTGGGACCTTCAGAGGGACTGTTTGTACATACTATATAGTGGTGATACAATGCATGATGCTGTAGATCTGAGACTGAGGGTAGCATCGACATCCGTTGTGGGTGGAGGAGGAAATGGTCAATCCTCAGGATGGATTGTTTGACTACTTATTGGTACCAATGTCGAGTGTTTCGAGAAGAAGGATATCTTCTGGAGTCCAGATTTCTAGAGCTCTTGTTTTAGGGGATCAGAGAGTACTCACTCTGAGTGTGAATTTCGATTAAGTAGTGTTGGATTTCTTGTCATGCAAAATCTACTAAGGGGATTTATGTGGATCCGCAAAGGATTGAAGTAGTAGGAAATTGAGAACAATCAAAGACAATATATGATCCTCGTAATTTCATGAGTTTAACAGGGTCCTATAGACGATTCATGGATGGTTTTCCTGATGGTTGTTGCTTTAACTCGGTTGACTAGAAAGGGAGTCAAGTTGATTAGGACGATAGTTATGAGTAGGGCTTTCAGGAACTTAATTGGAAGTTGATTTCTGTTCCAATTTTGTGCCTTCTAGGTGGTAAGGGGAGTTTGAGGTTCTTAGTGGTGCATCCTTGTAGGTATTAGGGTATGTTTTTGGGTTGCATGGATAGAACTATCCCACCCATGATTTGAAGTTAACAGCACTAGTTTGTACCTGTTGAGTTAGATACACTATCACTACAGGGAGACATGTAGGATTTTCATCGACCACCAAAGATTGAAGTCGTTCTGTACTCATAAGGATTTGAATCTGAGACCAATATGGTGGTTAGAGTTAATTAAGGATTACGAATTCACTTTTGAGTACTTTTCGTGGAAAACTAGTGTAGCTATAGATGCATTGAGCATGAAGTATCACGGTTCCGTAGGCCATCTACACACTACTCATTTACCATTACTGGTGGAACTCCGGGGCGCATGAGTTGTGCTTGGAATAGATAGCTAGGGAGCCATAGTAGCTAGTTTTCCTTGTGAGGTCTATTTGTGTGATTGGGTTATTGTGGCTCAACTCTAGAATCCTATGTTGTGCATTATTAGGTTGGAGTGGGAGGCTAGGGACAAGTAGGATTACATGATCAGAGTTGACATGACATTGATTAGAAAAGTTGATCGTGTGTAGTAGATGATACATAGTAGAAAAAGGAAATCCTTGAGGTGATGCATAGTTATGCTTATGCCATGTATCCTTATGGGACCAAGATGTACTGTACGCTAGATTATTATTGAGGGGTTGGCTTGGAAAAGGAGCTAGTCGAGTTTGACATTAGATATTTAGTGTTAATGGGTAAGGCTGAGTAACAGAGACCAAATGGAGCACCACAACCATTTCCTATCTCAAATTGGAAGTAGGAAGATATTACCTTGAATTATTAGTTTAAGTTCTCCTAAGACCCGGGGAGGTCATGTTGGAGTCTCGGTTACTGGGGATGGACTCACGGGATTAGTACAGTTCTTGCCGTTGCAAGAGGATTTCAGATTGAAGTATGCTAGTTGATTGCAGATAAGAGCATCTATTTGCATGGGAATCTAGAGTTCGTAGTATAAGATAGGAATTTAAGGTTTACTTCGAGGTTTTTGTAAAGTTTACAAAGATCTTTTGGGGATGAGTTTGATTTTTAGCATAGCTTTCCATCCTTAGATAGATAGTCGAAGATGACCATTTTGATTAGGGAGGCTGTGATGTGAGCTTTTGTGTTGCAGTTTAGGGGTGACCAGGATTCGCTTAAAACAATATTTTTTTCATCTAGTGGTGAGATGGCTTCATTTGAGGCATTGTGGTGGGTGGTGGTGCATGATACTTATTTGTTGGACTGAGGTGAGAGAGAGGAAATTACAGACATCTGAGGTTGTGAACATAAAGAGGAAAGATCATGAATACCCGAGAACGGTTAAGGCATCTCAAAATAGTGAGAAAGTTATCTAGACTGCCGGATTGGAGATCTTAAGCTTCAGATTGGTGATTGAGTTTTCTTGAATTTATCCCTTTTGGAAAGGCACTGTATGGGTTGGTAGATGTGGGAAGTTGGGACCCGGTATATTGGGCCTTATGAATTTACGGTGAAGATAGGCCCTATGGTGTATATGCTGGCTTTGTCCCTCAGGTTGTTTGGAGTTTGTGTGGTGTTTCAGGTCTCCATGCTCCAAAAGTATTTTATTTAACGAGTCTCACGTGTTAGAGGAACAACCAATTGAACTCATATAAATTTTTGAGCTTTGGCGAGCTTTCTATTCAAATCTTGGATCGGACAGACAAGGTGTTACGTCGGATGACTATTTCCCCTATTACTTGTTCAGTGGAGGGCTCATAACATGGACGAGGCCACGTGGAAGCCCGAGGCACTGTTATGGGCACAGTACCTACATCTGTTCGAGGGACAAGTTCGCATTTCAGAGACAAAATTCTTTAATGGAGTAGATTATAACAACCTGAAACTTTGTTTCAAAAATAATTAAGGTAAAAAGACAAATTTTCCCTTATCTATCTTTTGATGCATGGAATTTGACTTCTGGTTCGGGGTACTTGTTACAAGTCCTCCTAGGATCATTATGTAGATATCAGAATTGTGTTTATGTGAACAGGTGGCATGTCGAATTTGGATACTGTATGGTAGACTTACGGGTCAAAAATAGTTTCTCGAGCAAGTTTGGTTATACAGCATTTTTTGTGACGGGCCCAAAACTTGTTCATTAGTTAGAGGGATACAAATATCTCTCCAAAGCTAGCTAAGATGAGTGAAAAGTGTCACCGTCTCCACCACCCCAAGATTGATCCTTATCTCCCTTCATCTTCCCTTCCTTTGATCTTAGACATGAAACCATACAACCCCACAACGACCATTATTCTTCCTTCCTTATACTTGCAAACCAACAGGCTAAAACACACTTGAGTGAGAGTAAGGGAAGGAAAAATAGGAGAGAGAAAGAGGACTGATCCATGTCTCAGACAATTTAGCTTCAAAATAAGGCCATAATCATGTTCCCTAGGTTCTTGCAACCAAAACCATGCCGAAACTCCAGGAAGAACACGAAAGAGGCTACCCAGAAACAAGCTCAAACTTGGTCTGAATTTTCGATCGATTTTCCATAAAATCTAGGGGAGGTTTCTTTGTTTTGAGTTCATAGTACGATTTATGGGTTGAATTAGAGCAAGTAGGAGGTTTTGGTCATGATTTTGGACGATAAATGGAGAAGAACTAGAAGCGAGTCGCGAATTTGGGATAAAACCAGGTTATAGACCCACAGATTGACCCGTCGAGAGGTAGGGGACATGCTAACGTGGCAACACGTGGCAGTGACATAGCAACCACATTGTAGAGACATGGAAATGATATGGCACTGATGTGGAGGTGATGTGGTGCCCACATGGTGTCTACGTGGCAACCAACTGGCAACCATGTATCGTCCACGTCAGCACCTATTAGGTTGACTGTGCAGAGTGTACACAAATGTGTCGGGGTGCGTTGGGTGAGTGACAGCACATAAAGAGGCCGCCGAGCTTCCATCAGTACATGGCAGTGCGTGCAGTGGTTTCTTAATGCATGGTGGCACGTTACTAATAGTTCTCGATATCCTGAAGTCGTTGGTACAGGTTTCTAGGTGATCAGATGTCATCTTAATGGGTTTTGAGCATCCAGATTGTCGATGCTTAGTTTTAGGACGCGTTTGATAACCTAGGATTTTGAGGTTTGAATACAAGTTTATGTATAACATTAGTGACCCTCGATTGTCACTTTTGAAACGAGTTACTACTCCAAGGACCTTGGAGGGACGCTCAACTTGGGACTGAGCTCGATCAGACAAACTGCGAGTGGACATTTGTTTTTGTAACTGTAATGCATTCATATGTAACTGTTTTTAACTATTTTATTATCAAATATAGAATGAGATGATATGAATATTATTCCAAATATGGTGGTTTGTTATCTGATGATTTATGGTTTTAGAATAATTATTCGGCTTATTGTTCTAGACACATGTTTTTTTTATTTGTATGGAAACAGTGTTTGGGACGGATCCTGTCAATTCATCTCGTTGGAAGCACCTATAATGTCATAATCACGTTGCTTTACCTCATTTTTCTTATAGTATTACCTTGCTAGCCATGTGTAAATTAGTTAGCACAACGTATTTGCTTCCAAATCTAATTGAAAAGACAAGGATGTAATGCAAAGTAAAGGTTAAGTGGCCGTGTACAATCATAAAACCAACAAACGCTAAGATGCAAATAAATAATATGGTAGCTAAATAGTTGTATGTGGCTAAATTTTTATCTCTTAAAATAAAGGGCTAGTGAGTGGCGAGTCATCAACAGTTAGCCTTCCGAGGGCCAGAAAGACTAGTATAGATGGGGCGGCATAATTAGAAGATTTAGCACATGTGGGAATCAAACCTATGACAAGCTAGTGGTTACCAGAATTAGAAGGTTGACTACTATAGAGAATCGAACACATGACGCTAGAGGCCATCACAATTAGAACTCACCACAATTATGAGACGAGGGTCACCAAAAACGCCACAAGACGAGATGGTCGCTGCCACAATCAAAAGATCGAATCCAGGATGAGTCGTGAGCTCCATAATCAGAAGATTCACCACTAGTAGGCCTGCACAATTAGAAGATTAAAAATAAGACGAGTTAGGGCCGCCACAATTAGAGCACTACAAACCTAGGATGAATTAGAGGCGGCAAAATCAAGCGAAAAGATTCACCTTTAGCAGGAGTCGAACCTACGACAATTCGGGGGCCACCATAATTCCCACAATCAGAAGATTCATCACTAGTGAGAATTGAACCCAAGATGAGCATGTGGCCGCCACAATCAGAAGATCGAACCTCATACGAGACTGAAGCCACCACAATAAGAATATTTAATACTGGTAGTAATTGAACCCAAGATGAGTGGGAAGCTGCCACAATCAAAAGATCGAATCTCGGAAGAGTCGTGAGTTGCCACATTCAAAAGATTCACCATTAGCGGGAATCGTATCCAGAACAACCAGAAGCGTACCAAGCTGCGAATGCCACAATCACTATGTCAACCTATTGAAATTGTATATTTATAACTATGTATGGCTATTTTGATTAAGCCTGACTTTGTATGGTATGGTTTAGTATATAGCAGAATCGTATCATTTAATTTCAATCGATATGGTTCGTTATTCTATATCGTGGAATTGATATCGAATCGAATTATACTGTACCAATTGTGTTGAGTATTGTTTTGATTATGTTTTGGTTTTGAGTCAAAATTTTGGGTTAATTTCATACCTAAAATAAGGTAGAAGAGATTGGGGCCGAAATTTGTGGGAGCAGCTAGAGGAATTCAGCTACACACGCACTAGCAATCCCGCCGGCGTTTAATGATGACATGGCGGGGAGACATGGTGGACACGAAGGTTATACGTGCAGCCGGTCTTCTTGTGGTGAGACAATTAATATTAATTCAGCTCATCATCTTGAGGTTTCTGATGATGATGATGTTCATAGTAATTCTATTGGTTATTATCAATCTCATGAAGATGTTGATCTTGAAAAGCTTCATGGTAGCCCTAGGCCTAGTGCTTTGATTCATTCAATCATGCAAATGTTAGGTTTTGGCCTTTCTTCATCAATAGTACACCCAGATTTCAACCAAGCATTGCTCCTGTAAGTTCATTCATTCATTTGAGTTTCATTTCTACTTAACAAGTGAACACTCGATCAAGAATTCTCTTTTGACAACTAATATATTCAAAGAAGCTCATCTTCCTTTCAGCAATTAGTTCATATGGCTTTCCCCCAACAATCACTTTTCAATAATAGTAATAATGGTATTCACTTCTCAAACCAACTATTGTCACCACCTTCTCCCCGAAATTCCAGCCTCAATCTCCTCTCCTATAAAAAAAATAGAAATGTCAATTTGGCTTGACATCGCTACGAGACGATTTTCAAAACTTCATGATAAAAATCATGCTGATTTGAACTAGTACCGATTCGATACCGTACTAATCATCATATCAATTTTACTATTTAGTATTTTTTTTTATGTGATCTAAAGCAGTATGATTTCGATTTTTTTGATTCTATATATGCCGAGCTCTAATTTAGATAAAAAAAATTGAAAGAAAACAAAAATAGCAAATGTGAAGTGTACCATAGTATGGTATGTGGAGAGCATCAATAATAATAATAATAAGACTTGGAAAGTGTGGACTACTTCTGCTTGCCAAGTTTTATCCAACGGGAAACGCCTTTGTTCCCACGAACGGAAAGGTATCACCTTCACCTCACTGGCCACTCCATTGTGACCTCCATTTGTGTCCAATCCCCAATTCACCAAACCCATCTCCCTCCCTCGCTTATATATCTCCAAAATTACTTCTTTTCCTTTGGGGTTGATTCTGGTTGGTAAAATATTTTGATTTTGTACGAGATGGATGGACCCACGGTGGTTGTCTTTTACGCCCCGTTTGGTATCGTATAGTATAGTAATTCGTAAAGCAGCCTGGATGTTTGTCGTCTCATAATTTCTTTTCCGTTCTTCTTTCCATTCTCAACTTTTTAAACTTTAATAACCCCTCTCGAGGGTTTTGAATTCTCTTTCTCGTTCTTTCTTGACAGTTCATATTCCCCAAATTCCCCATTTCTTTATCCTTATACGAATCCGAATCGGAACCCTAATTCTTGGGGCTTTGGATCGGGGTTTCGAATGGCGGATCACGAGGAGGATGACCTGCGAATGGCACTACGGATGAGCATGCAGAATTCACCTCCGGAACCCAAGCGTAGTAAGCCTAGGGATGTTCCAGCCGGAGCTCCGGTCGCCTTGCCTGAGGAGTCGTCGGAAGTGAAGACCCGGAGACGTCAGCGAGAGCTCATGGCTGCTGCAGCTGAGAAGAGAATGTTGGACGCCAAAAAGGTCTCGCCTTCTCCTTCGCCGTCACCTAGGAGGGTCTCGGGGTCGACGGCCTCAGGTTTGGCGTCAAAGGTCGTGACGAAAGATAAGGAATTGAGCTTGGAGGAAGTGAATTTGGGAAAAGGTTTGAGCGTAGAGGATGCCAGACAATTGTTTTCGATGGTCTTTGGGCCTGAAGTTTCCAAGGGCATTCTTGCACAGTGGAGTAATCAGGGTATAAGGTGTGTATAACACAACTTTTTCTTATGGCCTAATTTTCATGTCTGAAGTTCTTGTTTTGATTGAAATTTTTTGAAGTTTAGTGTGTTAGTCCAACAGCTCAGTTGGGATGGGTTTCGAAATTTGAAAAAAAATTTATTCTGTAGGGAATTGGGTTCGCATACGCTAATTGATTATCTTGCAATCGATAGCATTTGAGAGATCAATGACTTTGCACCTGGCTTTTCTATGTTAAAAAGTGCTCATTTGTAATTGCTCACTTGTTTTTCATATGCTGTTATGTGAAAAAGTTGACGACTTTAGTGGTGTTCAGTCCGTATGTTGCTTAACTCCGTTCTTATAATTAGTAGTTACGAGTTAGGGATTATTAAATTTTGTACATATCCTTCAACTCTCACTCTCAATTGATCAATCTTATAGCATGGAGAATAGCAAGAGAGATGGGTTATTCTTTCTCTATTATATATTATAACAAAACAACTCCATAAAACTTCCTTTTTCCAGCACCAAGCACTTTGTGCCTCCAAAAAAGAGGGAAAAGAAAACGGCTAGAGTCACCTCAACCAAAACTTTAAGGTTTTAGTAATGAAGAAACAAATAGTCCACATTAGGTTGAGGTGACTCTAGCTGTGTTCTTTTCTATTTTTGTGAATTAGAGTACAGGTGTTGGCCATTGCATCACTGATGTATATGATTGGACTCTCGTAAAATGGGCGGATCTAGTAACTTAGGAGCAAGCATATTGAAACATCTTCCTTATAAAATGTTTTGTGAATTTGACAATAGTTTTAGAGGGACATGTAACAATCTAAACTTGATGCATTCTGGATTTTTTTTTTCATTTTTACTTTAACTTAACTTTATACTTCTTGGGAAGTTAGAAGGCTAAGCTATGGAATTAATGGAAACTTTAATTCTTTGTTTGCATGTTTAAAAAACTCCAACACAATTCATTGTAGATCATGGGATTGGAAAAGGGAGGAAATGAAACACGAACAAAAAGAGAAAGTAAATTATGATTATCTCTCAGGTTAGGAAGATAAAAAATACTTCCATATCTGGCCATTCCCTATTTTGCTACATATGGTGCTCCCATCGGTTTGCAATATAATTCATCGATCTGAAGACAATTCGATCTATGTTTGCTTTGAGAACTCAGAAGTTCTTTATATTTGTAGTTCTATGGTTCTCTATTAAAAAAAATAGCTGTTTCTTTACTCATCATCCTATTGTAAAAATATTGAAATTACTTTTTGAGTTCATTACAATTGTTGCCTCTACAATGAAAAAAAAAAAAACCCTGCATTTCAGTTTGAACTTCATCAAATCCTCTATATGATTTGAATTCTCGGCTATGATTGTATGGCTGAATAATAAACTTTGTGGTTGTTTCATGTACTTGTCCTTTTGTTGGCTAATATAAAAACTTTTCTTATAGGTTTAGCCCTGATCCAGAAACATCTATGGGCCTAGTGCAGCATGAAGGTGGGCCCTGTGGTGTTTTAGCAGCCATTCAAGTAATTTCCTGATTTCTCAACATAATGTGATAAGATTTTCTTGTAATATTCAGTGTTGACTCAAATTGTGTTTATTTTAGTTCCTTAGTGCTGTCAACATGTGCCTTTCTGCAATTTCAAAACCTAATTTTGTGTTTTGAAGGGGCTAACTTTCTGCTGAAAATTTTACTAGTCTTTGTTAGGTCTCTCATACTAGTTTCAATATTTAGATTTGGAAGTTTGAATGATAATCATTTAGGATTTAAATTCTGGTTGCAAATGTTAAACTTTTTTGGAATCTGAACTTATATTTTCTTGTACCATTCTTTGCTTATGGTACTGTGCATTAGAAACTTATTGTAGTAGTTGTTCTTTTTTCTCGTACTTTTTTCATGCTATTCTTATATATAAGATTTTTTCTGTTCAAAGATGTGAGTGGAGCTACAATGAGATGGGAGGAAAGAAAAAGTTGTATAGTGCCTTTTATTTCGTTTTTTGTGAAATATCTATGTTCGCATGTAGACTCAAGTTTACCATTTGTGATGCCATAGATATTGTACTAGATAATGGGATTGATATCATCATATGAAATTTTGTTGCCATAATGAAACATGTTTCATTGCCCTCACACCTAGTTATAGTTGATCTTTATTATTATTATTATTATTATTGTTAATGTTATTGTCAATTTTATTATTATTGTTATCATTCCCTAATATTATTATTATTTATATTTATTATTATTAATAATAATTATGTTATTTATCTTCTTTTGGTGCTATTTTTGAAATCTGCTATTGACTTGTGCATGCATGATTCTTTGTTTCAAACTTTTTTGTTTTTGTTTGGTTGTGCAGGCATTTGTTCTCAAATACCTCCTTTTCCACCCAGCTGATTTAGGTAAAGTTGCACCAAACATGCATCACCATATGGGTTCAAGGGCACTGTCTAATAGTCAGTGTGTTGCATCGAGTAATTTTGCCTTTCATACTGAAGATGCAAAATCAAGGTGATTACTCATTGCATGGTAAATTATAAGATTTCCATGGGCTTACTTTAAGTCTAATACTTTATCATGTGCCTATAGTAATCGCTTTTGTTCAGTTTCTCTAGAGTTTCAAAAACCTTACATGTTGTGGTATAGATTTTACACTTTTTTTGGGGCTTCATTGTCTAGGCATTTGAATTTTGCTCCTTTCAGTTTAATCTTTCTGGATTCGTGTCACTTTGTGGGCTAAGGAAGGGTTGTGTTGGTTTTGTCCTAGTTTAGTTTTGTGGGACTTTTGTTATGGTGATGGACCACTTCCCTTACATAAATGAATTTCAATTCTTAGTGACCAAAGGTCTTCTTGAAGGATTAGAGAACATACAGTTTATTAACTCTGTTACTCTCAAACTAGTCTATGAGCTTCTCCAACTGAGGAGTTAAATCCACAGTGCAATGCCAGCTAGGTTAGTTTGGAGGCACAGAACTGGAACTTTCAACTGTATGTGGATTTGATGCTGAGGTGTCAATCTTGACAGTAGCGTCCTCTGCTTTCTTTATTTATTACTTAGCTTATTTTCGTATTTTTATTATGTGGGTCTTGTGAAAGAGTCAACCACAAAGCATTAAAAATATTTTGAATTGTTTTCTTTTCAAATATGTGTCCTGCAGACATTACTGAAATAATAATAATAATAATAATAATAATAATAATAGTAATAATAGTAATAATAGTAATAATAGTAATAATAGTAATAATAATAATAATAATAATAAAATTCAACATTTCCACATAGGCCATCAATTTGATATTTGACATTTATCTTCTGACATCTCCATTATAGATGATCTAAGATGGTATCTTATGAAAAGGAAAAAGAAAAATGAACCAGCCTGTAACTTAGCAGTGATATCTTCTGTTGTATTCACATCTCTGATTATAATCTGAATGATTTTGCTTCATGTTGGTAAAATGATGATTGATTTAATCATTGGTTGAGATTTTGACACGTTGAAATGATTTTTGCAACATACACTTTCTTTTTTTGACAGAGCGCTGATTAGAAGTATGTGTGAAATATTGTTCTTATGTGGAAGTAATCAAAGGACTGTGATTGCGACTTTGAGTGTTATTGGAGATGACATTGAGAGGGCTGAAGAAAGCCTGAATGATGATGTAAGTGAGCTTGAGCTAATGGTTAATGCATTTTTGCTCAAAGGAAATAATGTATAACACATTTACACATAAATTACATTTTTGCATGTTGCTGACCAACATAAACTTCATTTGGCAGTTAATAACAAAAGCACTTGAGGGTCTTTCAATTGAATCAGCTGTCGATTTGCATAAGGTGCTAAGGGTGAACACATACACAACCCAAGAAAGTGCATTTCGGAGGCTACAAGAAGTGATTCCTGTTTTCCAAAGTCGCATGGGGGCATTGCTGTTCCTTATCTCTGCTTTACTTTCTCGAGGACTGGTGTGTTTTTCCCATTTATTCATTGGTATACTCAATCATTAGTCAATAACATCTTTTCCTAAATGTTATGGTCTGGCTAAGCTTCTGACCCCTCCTTTGGGGAGAGTCTCAAAGCTCATACTTCTTTGAACTTGACTTGTCCTTTTTATCCTAAAGGTAATCCAAGAAGTTTTAAGTGGAAGTATTTGAAGAAAAATCTATTTCTGTTTGGCATTTGCATTTAAACATTAAGTAAGAGATAACGTATGCGGTCTGTATTAATGGTTCAAGCAAGAAAAGCCATCTAAAGTATTAAACCAATTTTACAACCCTAGGTTTAGATGCAAAATTATCTCCAGGTAAGGAAGAAAAATTTGTTTCAAATTGCTAACATATCACGAGTATCATAATTTAGATTTGAAAGTGCATATGAAGCACATCACCACCTATAAGCGGAAGAAAAAGATATCATCTTAGTTTCATTCAATACCCAGCCAAGATAAAGAAGCTCTGAAAGCCGACAGAACTTATCCTTTCCCAAATCATGATTCATCCTGCTTTTTCTTATTAAGAAGAAAATAGTGGAATCACAACTCCTTTTTTATTTCCTGGAAATTCATCTCAACTTAGCATTAAACCCCATGGATCAGTTGAGTCTACAGAAAACTATCAATATCTCGCTTGTTCTCGCTTCCTATACCAGATGAACAATTCTCCATTTTTTGTGTGAGATGCTCATGTCAGTGTTTTTTAAGTTACTAAGCATTCTTTTCTGCAGGACTTAGTTCAAGCTGACAGGGATGATCCTAGCCTACCTCTTGTCACTGCTCCATTTGGGCATGCCTCGCAGGTAAAATTACACATAAATGAGCTTCTACTTTGGTCCAGTGCTTTAGTTGATCGATTTTCTTCCCTTTGTATGAATTTTGTGTAATGATTTTATTTTTCCTCCCTTGTATGGGACAGGAAATTGTGAACTTACTTCTCTGTGGGCAGGCAGTCCCCAATGTTTTTGATGGAAAGATGGATTTAGGTGGTGGCATGTCTTTGAAGGGCATATCCAGAATTGTGGAAGTTGGTTTCCTCACTCTATTAGAATCTCTGAATTTCTGTAAAGTTGGCCAGTATTTGAAATGCCCAAAATGGCCAATATGGGTAGTTGGTAGTGAGTCTCATTATACAGTCCTTTTTGCTCTTGATACCACTGTTCAAGATGAGAATGAACTGGAAGGAAGGGAATCGCAGATTCGGAAAGCTTTTGATGCACAAGATCAGAGTGGAGGTGGTGGTTTTATTGGCGTGGAAGGCTTTCATCAAGTCCTTAGAGAAACTGATATAAAAATTCCAACTGAAAAGGTTGACCTTCTTTGCAGCACAGGATTTATTGTGTGGAGCGAGTTCTGGCAGGTCATTTTGGATTTGGACAAGAGCTTAGGAGGCCTGAAGGATTCAACTGGACTGATGGGTAAGAAGGTGTTTGATCTTTACCATTTTAATGGAATTGCAAAATCGGATCTGAATGGAAGCCAGGTATGTTCTGGTGGTGAGACTCCAGTTCAAAGACCTAGGCTCACAAAATTGAAGGTGTCGGTTCCTCCAAGATGGACTCCTGAAGAATATATGACAGATGTGGCAATGTCCTCTGGTTCTACTGGTAATGAACCTGGTGCGAAAGTCACAGAAATTGCTAAGCCAGAGCCCTCTCAACATGCACCCCTCGTGGACTGCATAAGAACGCGCTGGCCACGTGCTGTCTGCAATTGGGTTGGGGATCCGCCTAGCATAGTCTGAATTTGGGATCACATGTTGTAGTTTTATTGTTGGATGCATGAAGAGCTCATTATGTTTGAAAGCTAAAATGATGAGCATGTGCAGTTTGAAGTGCCACCATTAAGATATGGAGAGGGTTCATCTAATTCTAATGCTTTCATCAGTCTCAAATATATGTGGACAGTGTCGATGATATTCCCTATGTGCATGCTGCAGCTTCAACGGTCAAATTCGATTTTGATTTGTCAGCATATTGAAGTGGGGGGAAAAAATCTTGTGAAGTTTATTGTCAATCCAAATTGTAAAATTCATTCATAATAACCTTTCTTGTTGATTAGAGGCGTTATTAGTTCTTGGGGAGGTCTCAATAAACGGACATCGAGTCTACTCTGTATCCTCGTCGAAATTGTTGTAATCATTTTTCCTGCATTACAGTTGTTACATTAGGAAGATTCCCAGGTCTTGATGTGTGTCGCATGTGTGCTTTCCTCAACGTTACTACAATTTTAGAACTATTTGCTTTTTTTTTTTGGTGTGTGATTACTTCGTAGTTGCGGAGCTGTGGTGTATTATATATATATATTTTTTTGAAAATCAAGATATCCCTCGCACGTAAGCTAAGACTAATACTCGAGTAGCGTAGGATCCTGATACGGAGGTAGTAGCTCTTCCTAATATTAGCTATTGCATTTACAAGACTCGAACACAAAATTTTGCTCAAGAGAAATAAAAGTTTATTTCATTTGAACCATCAACCATTGTTGTGTATTACTATTCTTTGAGTTATTGGTTTTTGCATAACTATGATCCTCACAAATCACAATGGTTGGACGGTTGGCGCACTCAATTTTATTTTCGGGTATCGATGTTGGTTCTTTACATGAGCAAGGGCGGTGGACTTAGCATAGAAAATGTGCTTCGCCTGAAAACTAAGCGGACTAAACATAACAATTTTACTGATGAAAGTAAAATCTGTACTTCCATGTATTTTCTGGTTTCTCCTATTCTAACTTGAAGGGTAAAGTGGGAGTTGTAAGCAACTCTCTCCTATACACTTTCAAATTCCCCTTCTAATAATTTATGTTAATTGAAAGTAAGATATCACTTATGCGAAAAGAAAAAAGTGGGAAAATGTGTAGGATAAACAGAACATTTGTTAGTCATTAGACTCTGATAGCAGTTTGTGGAGATTCTTCTTGGTCTTCGTTCCTCCCCTGTTGTTTTTCTCGCCACTCTCTCCTTTTTTATTTTTATTTTTATTTCTATTTTTTTTAAAGGCTTCTTACTTACAAGCCAAGAAAAGCACAGCACACACGGTTTTAACTTAAATCATCTCTCAAACACATCGTCTTCTCCTTTTCTTCCCTCTTCTATGAAGCTCTTTCATGCAATGCAGCACACAAGGTTTTAACTTAATCATTTCTCAAACAGATCGCCTTCTCCTCTTCTCCCCTCTTCCATGAAACTCTTTCATGCAATGCTCTAAAGTCTAAACAACATAGGAATGAGAAAGTGTCAGAGATGAAGTCAGGAAAGATAAACCAAGTACGAATTTGATAAATAAATTTACCAATGTTGGTATTTGTATTACAAGTATACCTCAAAGCAAATATGAGGGAAGTTTGTATTCCTTCAGACTGTTTGCAGAGAGGTTTCTGGTGCTGCTGTTGACAGCCAATCTAATAAAGCAGCATTGACAAGGTCTGGAACTTCATCATGTGGACAATGCCCGGCCTGTAGATTTACCAATTTTGTATTTGGATAAAACTCTTTGATTCTGCTAGCCTTGGCAGGACCTACCCATGGATCCAAATCACCCCAAACCAACAATAGTGGGCAAGACATCTTGCTTAAGACACTATCTAGTGTGTACTTAGTCTGATTTGTCATGAATCCGGTCATCAATCTGTGCGTAACAAACAACAAGACATCACATATAGAAACAACACAAGCACCAATGTGCCATAACGCTTTCAAGATCTCACAAATCTGCACCATTAATTTAAGTACCTGTAATAGACTTCTCCGGCATTGGGGTCAGCTGCTGGCTGTGTTATGGATTGCACCAGATAGTCATCTACATTGGCGGTATTCTTATACACCTGTGTTGGCCAAAAATAAGGTATATAAAACGTTAGTCATAAAATAAAATTTGTCATAGGACTATTGTATAACATTACAAGATGCATTGGTCCTTTCAGTAAGATAAATTTTAAGAATAGTCAACGTTCCACCCATTTATCGCTTATACCAATCCTCACCCATTTATCGCTTATGCCAATCCTCACATTATACCAAACTCGAAGGAGAAGCCTAGAAAGTAACGTACACTCTTTAAGACGGATTCAACTCGAGCTGGTTGCTTTGCTTGCCAGAACAAAAATCCAAGCACTACTCGCTGGAAAATTTCTTTCAGTGGCTTTAGAATGAACTTCTGTAAGCCTGTTTTCTCATCAGACTTTTCAGTTTCACTATTAGGGTTTCCAAACTGTCCTGCAGAATTCAGGAGTGCAACTCCAACAACTTGCGCTGGTAACCCAGCTGCTGCAACCAAAGCAGTAAAACCTCCAAGGCTGAAAATTTACAGCGAGCCGGATACTCATTATTTCAAATGTCATCTCAAAAGAAAATTTGATGAGTTCAAACATATTTTCCTCTTAAGACTGATGTCAGGGTACAGTTCTAAATTGGAAAAGTTCAGGAAACCCTCAACTTAGGTTTAAGCCCTGTAAAGTTATGAAACTTAGACAGAGATGGATATCGTAAAGTCAACATTACCTGTTTCCAACCAAAATCGTCGGTTCTTTCACAATCTCCTTCAAGAAATCCACCACTTGGTCTCTCCAAACCATGGCATCATATTCAACGAGTGCTTTCTCACTCCACCCGAATCCAAGCAAGTCTATAGCATAAACCTTGTACTTTTTAGCCAACTCTGGTATATTGTACCTGTAAAGTGGGAGAAATTGAAACTTATCAGCTTTGAATTATACTAAACCTACAGTCAACACAAGCATGAGATTTAACTAGTACTAAATTGACAAAAGAAAATTTGAAATCAAAGAGTCAAAAAAATCCGAACCTCCCCATATGGTGGTTGGAGCTGAAAGAGTTTGCATACAAGCATGCTAATGCATATATGCCGGTGTTTATACATAAACATGTAAAACTGAAGGGAAATCATATAAAGGTGATGGGCATGAAGCAGCAAACCTCCAGTGAAAAGCAGAAGCACCAAACCCGTGAATAAGAACAACTGGAGGACCTTCTCCTTGTACCACGTAATGAATTTTGTGACCCCTCCATGTCCAAAAATTGTACCCCTCATGTTTGAATGGTAGTCTTTCAACACCTAGAGTAATAAAAGGAAAAAAAAAAAAAAAAAGAGAATAAGTTTGCAGACAAACAAAAAGAATTACATGAGAAGGTGAAGAAATATTTAACCTTGAGCAGGCTGGGTAGCCAAAGAAGACCCCACAACCGAGAGCCCCGAAGCTGCAATTCCTTTGAAAGCAAAACCCCTCCTGCTCATCCCACATTTGCTTCCTTCAAGTAGAGCAAATAAAGTCATCATCAACAACCCAAAACACAAAATTGAAACTTTACTTTCTTTTTATTTTTATTTTTTTTATTATTTTTTTCTTTTGAAAATAAAAATATAAGTGAATGAGCTTACTTTGGTACTGAAATGGCCTTGTAGGGGCAATAAGCCCGCTTTCATGAATTGGACTGAAGAGCTCTGTTCTTGCTGAAGGAAATACGGTACATGTGGACGCCATTAATTGGAATGGCTGCGACGGCTCCCAAAACGATTGTTAATTAAGGAAGGAGGACCGAAGAGGGAAGTTTTGAGCTTTCCGTGGTTGGTGTACGTTTTGAGTTGTGGAGGGCACTAAACCGTTAACCAGGAGAGGCCAAATAGTTAAACGGCATGTCGTTCAGCTCTATAGTCGGCCACTTTATGTTAATGGCAAAATGGCGTCGTTTCTTCGATACTCTGCAGGGAATCCCGGATCTCCAGGCGTCGTCTATAACTATGAACTAGAACCCAGCAGTCTACGAATGGCTTTAACAAAATCCGATTCATAATTTTGCGCCATGGAAACGCCGGCGACAATTCTCAGTCGGAATCGGCAGCTCCTCACCAAAACGGCTCCTTCGGTGCTGACTTTCTCTTCCAAACTTCAGCGTCCCACAAAGCCCTCACATCCATTTCACACTCTCGCTCCAAACGGCGTCGTCAGAAGAACCCCCGTTTCTCTTTCTCTTGCGCACTCACCTTCACATTCCTCTTTCAGCTTCTCCACCTATCCAAAACCCTTAAAATCCCTCCTATTCTCTTTCTCTTCCCTACTTCCGGTCAACGACTTCAACCACCCACTTTCCCACTCAAACGACGGCGTTTTCACGTGGAACCGAGGTTTCCAGAGTGGCATTAACGGAAATGTGGCTTCTTTCGTGACCCAAAAACGTGAATTGACGGTGGTGTTGCTGGGTTGGCTTGGGGCCAAGACCAAGCACCTGAAGAAGTACGTGGAATGGTACAACTCCAGAGGCATTCACACCGTGACTTTTGTTGTTGATGCGAGGGAAATGCTCGGGTTTGATTTGGGCAACCGGGTCGAAAAACGGATCTCGAATTTGACCCACGAGCTTATTTCGTGGGTCGAGCAGAAGGTGGAGGATGGGAGAAAAAGGTGTTTACTTTTTCACACTTTCAGCAATACGGGTTGGTTTGTGTAGGTACACTTTGTTTATGCCTTTGCTGTACGTGAAAATGATTGCTTTCTTTCCGTTCATACTTCGTTCTGAATCTGATGCCGGCCAATTTTTCTTAGAATTTGTTTGTATTTCTTGCAGATATGGTGCCATTCTTGAAATTCTGCAGGGTAAACCAAACCTGATTGAGAAAATTAAAGGGTGTGTTGTGGATTCAGGAGCAGCCGAACCTTTTAATCCTAAGGTTTTCTTAATAACGGTTCTATTAGATTTGATATATGTGACTGATTGCTGTATAGTAAAATATGAACATTAAAGTTCTGAAAATTGGATGAATTTTTTCTTTGCTTAGATAAAGTATATGATGTGCTTTTGATTGGATTTAATTATTTTACCAAATTGAGTTATTTTGTGGATTCTGAAATGGCTTACTGAGTAGCACAGCATCTTGCAATCTACTTTTTCTTTGGCTCCTCAATTGTATACTGCGTTTTGAAATTCCTTTTTTATATTATTTAATCTAATTTTCCAAATATACTTTGCTTATATAAACAGTGTTTAGTTTGTATGGATATACATCAACGTGAGTTCAACTTGAGCTATCTCTCCAATTAAGAAGGTGTTTGTTTGTTTTTCCATATATGATTCTGCGTTCTAATCTGATGACCTTCGTGAACCTTGACAGGTATGGGCAGCGGGATTTTCTGCTGCGATTTTGAAGAAGCGCAGCTCATTAACAATCCCCATGGCTGATGATAGAGAGTCGAATGAGTCTGGAGGTGTAGTGAGCTTATCAAAGATGCAAGAAGGGAAACCTCCAGTATCTGAAACAATGGTTTTGTTGGCATTAGAGATGCTGTTCGCGGTTCTTTTGAAGTTGCCTGATGTGGATAGGTAAGTAAGAAGAGGCTTTAATATCTCAATTAACCTGTAAACAATTCATTGCAGTGACTTTGTATTGTTTTTCTTTTTCAGGAGATTAATGAAGGTCGTTTCTACCCTCTCAGAAAACACTCCTTATTGCCCACAGCTTTACCTGTATAGTACTGCTGATAAAGTCGTTCCTCACCAGTCAATTGAGTTGTTCATTGATGAGCAAAGGAAGATCGGTAAAATGGTGAGGTCCTTCAATTTCGGGTCATCGCCCCATGTGGATCACTTCAGGAATTTCCCCAGCGTATACTCTTCAGAGCTCGAATATTTCTTGGAAGATTGTTTAGCTAGAGAGGCTACGGCTAAGACCATGTAAATTCTGCAAATGCAGATTATTGTGGAGAATAGTGGATCGACAACTCATGGTGTCTTACAATGGGAACATGCTCGAGGTTTTGAATGAGCTGATTTCAATTCCAGGTGCAACAAAGTATCAATAAATTTGTTCTTTGATCTTCATCAAAGTTTCAGAATTCAACGTCCATGTGACATGGGAAACAAAGTTCACCTGAAATTTGCTTAATAGTATAATTTTTTTCTACATTGGAATACACTTCGGATGGCTTGAAATTAGGCTCTTTACTTGAAATGCATCTTATTTTCGGACGAAGGTGACATTTTACGCCTTATTCTCATTATAGGTGTTAAGTTCACCTTATTCTCAGCGAGTTGTTGCACGTATGCTTCGCTACGAAGCACTACAACCCTTCGCCATGCGAAGCACTCTAAGCCTTCGCCCCGCGAAGCACTCCAAGCCTTCTCCATGCGAAGCATTCTAAGTCTTTGCCACGCAAAGCACCCAAGTCTTCGCCACGCGAAGCACTCCAAGCCTTCGCCACACGAAGCACTCTAAGCCTTCGACACATGAAGCACTCAAAGTCTTCACCTCCCAAAGCACTCCAAGCCTTCGCATGGCAAAAGCTTAGTATGCTTCGCATGGCGAAGACTTGGAGTGCTTTCACGTGGCGAAGGCTTGGAGTGCTTCGCATGACGAAGGTTGGGAGTGCTTTGCGAGGCGAAGGCTTTGAGTGCTTCATGTGTCGAAGGCTTAGAGTGCTTCGTGTGGCGAAGGCTTGGAGTGCTTCGCGTGGCGAAGGCTTGGAGTGCTTCGCGTGGCGAAGACTTGGGTGCTTTGCGTGGCAAAGGCTTAGAATGCTTCGCATGGCGAAGGCTTAGAGTGCTTCGCATGGCGAAGGCTTAGAGTGCTTCGCGGGGCGAAGGCTTAGAGTGCTTCAGGTGGCGAAGGGTTGTAGTGCTTCGCATGACGAACACTCGGGTGCTTTACGTGGCAAAGGCTTAGAGTGCTTCGCCTGACGAAGGCTTAGAGTGCTTCGCATGGTGAAGGCTTAGAGTGCTTCGCATGGTGAAGGCTTAGAGTATTTCACAGGGCGAAGGCTTCAAGTTCTTTGGACGGCGAAGGCTTCAAGTGCTACGCACAACGAAGGCTTCGAGTGCTTTCGACGGTGAAGGCTTCGAGTGCTTTGCATGACGAAGGATTTGAGTACCTCACGTGACAAAGGCTTCGAGTGCTTCGCGTGACAAAGGCTTTGTGTGCTTCGCAGGGCGAAGGCTTGGAGCACTTCACATGGTGAAGGCTTCGTGTGCTTCACGTGGCATGCGAAGGCCTCGAGTGCTTCGCATGGCGAAGGCCCCGAGTGCTTCGTATGGCGAAGGCCCCGAGTGCTTCGCATGGCGAAGGCCCCGAGTGCTTCGCATGGCGAAGGCCCCGAGTTCTTCGCATGGCGAAGGCCTCGAGTGCTACATGTGGCGAAGGCTTAAAGTACTTCACGTGGCGAAGGCTTAAAGTACTTCAAGTGGCGAAGGTTTCAAGTGCTTCACACGGCGAAGTCTTCGAGTGTTTCGCACGGCAAAGGCGAAGGCTTCGAGTGCTTTGCGCGGTGAAGGCTTTGAGTGCTTCGCGTGGCGAGGGTATGGAGTGTTTTGCATTGCGAAGGCATCGAGTGCTTCGCGTGGCGAAAGCTTCTAGTGCTTCGAGTGGCGAAGGCTTCGAGTGCTTCGCGTGACGAAGGCTTCGAGTGCTTCGCGTGATGAAGGCTTCAAGTGTTTCACGTGGCGAAGGCATCTAATGCTTTGAGTGGCGAAGGCATCGAGTGCTTCAGGCGGTGAAGGCTTCGAGTGCTTCGCGTGGCGAATGCTTTATGTCTAAGCTACACTTTTACTCCAAGTGTACAACTTTCTTTTTCGAAGTCGCTTGGAGGTGTGTCATGGGACATGGTCCAACACTTGAATTTGATGATGTATGGTTGAATCTAGTGCCGAAAGTCGTCTCCCAGACCATCGTCGTATTGGGGTAGTGTCGACTTCCCGGGATCTCCATTGTCGAAGTGTGTAAGCATGCTAGTGAGTATGTCCCATCCTTCTCTCTGTGGTGGCCAGAACATCTCAAACCTTCATTGACTTGTCCACTTGAGCAGGCGTTTGCAATCTGGGACGTCACATCATGTCGTTGACTCCTTACTCAGTGGCTGTGTCTTTTTTCTCCAAAATTGCTTAGAGACACGTCTCGGGACATTGTTCGGCAATTGACGTGCTCCTTGCTAGTGCATTTTAGGAGGTTCCGTTGCAATTCGTGAGATGTGCTGCGTCTCTTAGCAGCTACTGACATTCCGAGGCCTTCTTTGTAACGACCCGTCCCGGAGCTCGGGATTAGATTAGTGATTAATGACAGATTAGTAAGTTTAATTGGTGATTAGTTGGGTAATTACGAACGGACGTTGCAAAATTACGCTTTTACCCTTGCAAAGTTTAATTGACTTTTAGTTCGGACGTTCGAACGGATGTTGGCCTATGATAGGGGATTAGCCGAGAAGGCGTAATTGCACACGTATCGAGGCAGCAGTGGGAATGGTCTGAGTGGACTTTGCTTTCTAACTCATGATGAATGCATAATTGTTTATTATGTTTTCTATACGTGATTTCTATGTTTATGCTTATGCTCTTTATGATTTACGATTTTGCACGTATTTCGAGATACGTATGTAATTGCACGTTTTATCAGATATACTTTTATGCGGTGATTTGATAATGGTTTTGATACGATGATTTTAGGATTTGAATTATGATTTGATTTCAAGGATTTGTAATGAATTTTGAAAAGTGAATTCGATAAACGTGATCTCGGTTTTGGAATCGGATTTCGGAAATATGATTCGGGATTTGATTTTGGAACTTGAAAAGTGGATTTCTGGATTTGGAGTGATGATTCCGGATGCAGACTTGGCTTCAAAATGATGATTTCGGATTCGAATTTGGAAATAGATTATGGACTTGATAAAATGATTTTTAATTGGATTTGCTGGATCTGGTTATTGGGTTTAAAGACCCGGATATAATATGTGATAGGGGCGGGCCCGGATATGTGATTGGGTTTAAAGACCCGAATTGAGTTTAAAGACTTGAATATTGTGATTTCCCCCGTAGGCCTATTGAGTTTAAAGACTCGGGAGTTTAAAGACTCGGATTATTGAGGCCTGGATTGAGTTTAAAGACTCGGATTGATATTGAGTTTAAAGACTTGGATAGATCCAGCAGGTTCGATTGATTGAAATGGGTTTCAAAAGTGTTTTCAAATATGTTTGGATTTCTGTGATAACGTGATGGTTTTCAGTAATAAAGTTTTTCAAATGGTTTCCAGATGATTTGGGTCGAGGCCCGGGATTTGAGAAAATGAAATGATTTCTGGCTTTTGGTTTCATACATGGTTATATTAGCTTGAATATGAAATGGTTTTATGAAATGGGTTTTATATTCATGCATTGGTTTTTTAAATGGAGGGTATAAATGTCTTTTCTTATAAATGTTTTTTTAAACTTATTATTTATTTTTATCCACTCACAGTCTTTTGGTTTTTTGATACCCTCCAGGTTGTTGTTGCGGTGCGCGCTGTTGTTAGGAGACGGAGACATCACACACGCGATCCACAGTGATGCTGCGAACTCTGGTTAATAGAAGTTGGTTTTGGTACGTTGACCTGGGTATCCCTTGTCTGGCTGTCGTGTTCCACGGGGGTTGAACGGGTGTTTGGCCTTCGTGTCACACGTGAGTTAGACGGGAGCATGACTTATCCCTTAATCCCGGGGGATTGGGGGTGGGTCGTGTCAATTGGTAGCATAGCCAGGTTTGATCGCTCTACGCGAGATTATGGCTTCCAGAGTCGTTGGTTCGTCGATTGGCATGTTGTTATGCTGCTGTGGATGTGATGTCTCGACGCGAAACGACCCGGCATTAACCTGGAAGCGCGAGTGATAGCAAGTGATAGTACGTTAGTTAGTGGCTTAGTTAGTGGCGAGAGCATGAGTGTGTGGGTGTTGTGTTGCCCGATATGCGGTGTATGGTGAGATGTATGCTGGCTTAGGGCCAGAGTGGATAGCGTGTTTGGCACTAGCTATGACCAGACGGAGTAGATACGATAGATAGTCGGCTGTGTGCTAGAGTGAGTCACCCGGATGGCAACCAGTGAGATACGATTGATGGTTGGCTGGTAGATATGTGGGGCTAGTTGACGGTGGCCTGTTGGACCGGATGGCGATTAGATGACGAGTTTGATAGGACTTGTGCGGCTACGAGTAGCCAGGTGCCTAGAGTTGCAGGTGTAACGCCCCAAAAAATCCAAAAATTGTAAAATATTAAAATAATGTGAAAATGACGTTTTTACCCTTCATGGAATATGGCTAAAAGTTGACTTTTTGTTTAAAATAGTTTTTGCACATCTTTCGAGGACCGTTGTGTAGGTCTCGGAATGATGAATCCATAGACAGGTGGCACGTCGAAAACGGAGCTCGTATGAGAAAGTTATGGGTCTGCGAAGTCCAGGGGTAAAATGGTCATTTGTGACCACAAGGGTAAAATGGTAATTTTAGGGGGGTTATAAGTAAACGGTGGGAGATAATTATCATCTCACTCTAACTTTGCTGATTCAATCCTTAGGTGAGTCATGTCTTTTATCAAGTGACAAGTGTCACTTGTTGCCAAAGATTAGTGGCACTTAAGGAGTTAAATTAATTAGTTAATTAAAGTTAACAAATAAATGGGATTGTTAACTGATGAACAGTAATCGACTAAGCACAAACACTGAACAGAGAACCTTCCTGCTTCTCCTTCACCTTAATCGATTTCTGTGGCAACAAGGGAACTTGAACAATAAATTAGCTTAAGAGAGGAGTGAAAAACCGAAGAGGAATCAAACAAACCCGGATTTGAACCTTGCTGAACTTACCCGAAAATTTACTCAAACCTTCATTTTCGAATTTGAAATTTTAGACGGTTTCGTTCTAATTGGACGTGATATTAAGCTTGCTGGGAGCTGAACGACTCGAACCCAATCAATTGGAACAAAAATTGGAGCTGAATTGGGGAAGAACAGACCCTGCAACTATTTTGAAAAATCGAGCTTGAGTCGAGTTACTTAGAGGTAAAATTTCATGAAATTGATTTTGAATTCGTGTTTATAATAGTCCCCTATGATGCTTCTGGTATGAAAAATTGAAGGAAACAGGTCGATTTGAGGTCAAACCCGAATTAGGATCTGATGAGTGTTCTTCGTGAGTCGAGGAGTTTTAGAGCTTAATTGTTTAAATTGACGTTACAGAACCGTAAGTTAGATTGAACTGATAGTAATGAATGGAAGAACGGAAGAAATTGAGTTGGAATTGAAGGAAATCAAGTCGGGTCTGATCGCGGGTCGCAGACCCGAATACCAGAGAAACGGGCGAGAGAGAGACACTGTAGCAGGCACTGTTCACGGCGCGTGGCTGTCACGCGCCGCCGCTTGTGGTGCGCGTGAGGGCGCGGGGCCGCTTGTGGCGGCGCGTGAGGGCGCGTGGCCGCTTGTGGCGGCGTGTGAGGGCGCGTGGCCGGGAATCTGAGGAAGGGTCCAACAGCAATTTTGATACTCTCGATGATACGGACCTATTAGCGTTGGTTTCGGGTCAATCAGATATGAACTGAGAGTAGTTTTGTGTACCCGAAGCGTATAGATTACGTTTAAAATAATATTATTTTATTCCGACGATTAAGAAATTCGTACAGGAGATTATGTAACGAGTTAGTAATCTTATATTACTTGTTTGACAGGCCCGAATACTTTCAGGACGTCGGAAGAATACGAACAGCTCAAAACGGAACAATCTGGACGGTGTGTGAGTGGACTTTTGTTTTCTACCCTGAATGCATGCATATATGTTTTAAATGCTTTATAATATGATTGGAAATGATTTGGTATGGTTGATACTTCGATATGGTGATTTCCGGATTTTTGGGAATATTATATTATTTTATATGCTTTTGGGCACAATTTTCGAGAAAATTGTGAAACTGGTATTTCGAGCTAAGGCTCGGGGTTTGAACTTGATTTTGACTCGGATTATGAGTCTGGTGTTGGATTTGATGGATTTATGTCATGAATGAGATTGTGATTGCGCAGGTTTGCGTGGATTGGTTTATGGATTTGAGAAAAGTGTTTTTGGGCTTAAAGCCTAGTTCAAAAATGGTTTTGATATTACATGCAACTGTTTTCACTGGTTTTCATGATGATGATATATGAGGGCTTTCGGTGTGGAATATGTTTCCCCCGAAATAGACCTTGGAGATAGCGCTCGCCTTCGGGATGGAAGTGTTTACCCCGAAGAGGTCACGTAGCACGATCTTTGTCGAGCAGCCGAGGGAGGCTTGACTCAGATCAGATGTGCTGGATTATATATGGATCGGTAAGTGATGTGTTCACGAGATCCGGATTGCCGGCTGGTGATGTGTTCACAGCGGCGGATGCTCGGGATTTGAGCGGTCCTTGAGCCTATTGATTTGCACGCGTTGCAGGGATAACGTGACTCTATATTGGACCTGGATTCTATGTTTTTATTGATGTTTGAGATTTATATTCATATCTTAATTATTTGATTTATGAGTTATGATATGCATGCATGTTTGTGAAAACTGGAGGGTAAGACTATATTTTGATAAATGTATTTCTAAACTTGATTTTTGTCCACTTACACCTTTGATGTTTTATTTGCCCTCCAGGCCAGTGCACAGGTACTGAGGCTAATATCGATGCTGAGGAATAAACAGACCGTTGCGTACTCAGACACTTTGTAGCGTAGGATTTTGATCCCTACTTGTAAATATTTCCTATGCTCTGTAAACCTGTTGACTAGGTCAACGGTCTCGGAATACTGAACTATCCCTTGTCTGACAATGTTTATCGTTTGTATGTTCTATATGTATATATTTAAAATTACTTTTGGTATTTTCGAGTTATTGTCAGACGGGAGCAGGATCTTTCACGATTATCGAGGGATAAGCGGGATGGGTCTTGTCAGTAGGGGTAATGGAACCTACTTTTAGGAGTTGAGGGATTTCCCCCTAGCGATGGTTACTATTTGACGTTTTTGTAGCTTTTACGTTAAGAGATGTTCTTAGCCAGGTGTGACGACCCGAGTGGTGAGGTTGTTGTGAGCTAGTGGATGTCGTGGGTTTTGATAACCCGAGTGAGGATGATGATTTGAGGAACCCCGTTGGGATGGCTAGTTTGGTAAATGTGAGTACCGTAGTGAGAAACCCCCAGTATAAGTGCTTAGTTTGGAAAACGTGAGTTGGGGTCTGTGGTTAGTTAGTAGTTGTGGTTTGGGCCGACTTTCGGCTAGATTGGAGATGGTGCTGCTGGGCGCAGCTGAGGTATTAGATGATTTGGTGGATGACTCTGATCGAGTCTAGTGAGATTCAGGGTTTTGGCTCGGTATGAGCGGAAATTCGGGAGTAGTGTGCTGTGAGCCCTAGATCGGAGATGATGTACCACGAGTTGGGATGCTTGTGAATGGTAGGATAGGCACATCGTGAGTAGAGGTTATGACCAATTGTGAGGTGCTGGTGTCTGGTAGGAACCACTAACCGAGCTGCGATATACGATGACCATTGGCAGGTCATGTTTCGGGACGAACGGTCAGGATGCCTATAGTTTAATCAGAGTAGCGCAGCGGAAGCACGGTGGACTAAGACTTCGGTTCGGAGCGGGCTAGGTTGGTATGGTCGGGTTGACCATGAGTGATTTTGGTTTTCGTGGATACTGCAGGATGTGACTAATGAGTCGGTAGATGTTGGCTATGTCGGAGGTTGGCATTTAGTGATGCTGTGGATGGTACTTGGTGATTCCTCGAGACTAGGGATTGACGACTCCGAGGGTAGTGACTGAGGAGTTCGAGGTGAGTGATTGTTGATTGTGATCTTGAGAGTTAGTGACTCGTACATGAGTGCTACTCGGAGTTGAATCTTGAAAAAGTTGAGACGCGATAAGCAGAAGGAGTGATGATTGACATCCTTTGGATGTACATAAACGGTGTTAACCGACAGGTGAGTTGGTCGGTAAGTTGGATTGCTTATAGACGAGAAGGTTGTCCGGATGAGTTGTGGATTTTCCTACGTCCCCAAGTCCCGTAGATGAGTTGACGTTTGGACGGTCAGTCCGGTGGTGGTATACTTGTTGGGGATGAAATCTCATGGTTGGAAATGATGGATACACCTCCAACATGGTTGGAAAAGATGGATACACTTCCAACATGTTGGAATCTTGGAATGAGGAGATGTTGTGGTTGAGTGATGAGATGTTGTGTTGATTCTAAGTTGGTGTTAGATGTTGGGTGGTGAATACTCTGGAGTCGGTGAGGGAGACTCATGGTGGTGTATGATGGGACTTCAGGAGTTGTGAAACCCCCTTAATTGTGGACACGTGTGGATGTGTGCAGGAGTAAGAGAGTACTTGGTGACGCTATGTTTTGGCGTGTGTGCCAAGTGTCATAGGATTGTGTTACGTTGGATTAAGGTAAGATGACTTGTGATGTCATGGTTGTGCACCATTGTGAGTTCCATTGTAGGATGACGGAAGGAAGATGGGAATGAGTGACTATAATTGATCGATATGAGGTAATTAAAGAGAACCCACAATCTAGACGCGTCTCGAGACGTGTGAAATGCTTTATCGATTTGATTTGATGCGATGGTCTGATCATTTATGGGACTTGAAGGCAAAGTAGTGAGACAGTAAGTGGGATCCACTTAGGACTGAGTGGATCGGGATTGGATCACTTCTGGCTCAGGATTGAGTTATTGTGGATCAAGAGAATTGTATGCAAGACAGAGCTTGGACATGTTAGTAGGATGACAAGATAGAGGTTGAAGATGTTGGGCATGAAGATGAGGAGATTGCTCAGTCCTGTAGGAGTGAACGTGGTTGGATATCGAAAGTGATATGATGTGGATATAGTGATGGGCAGGTTGGATCTCTTGAATATGTTGGATTTGTGCAGGACGAGTGTGGTCTATCTTGTATACGTACGGGTAAATGGACTTGGATCTAGTGCTGGTTCTACCTTGTACATGCAAGTGAGCTGTGATTAGGTTGGTCGGGAGACCCAGGAGACCGGGAGACTTGGAATGCACTTGAGATGGTTTTCCTCGGAAAACACGTAGATCGGCTTAGTGTTAGGATTAGGCCGATGGACTTTAACAGGGAAGCGTGATTGACTGGTAGTCAGGTGGTAATCAGTATGGATACGAGGATGTTTTATGCACCCCGGAGATGCACGATGATGTTATTGGAAGTAATTGAGGCATATTGTGACGTTTTGGTGGTATGCACCGTGACGCTTGTTGGTCGGGATTGGTGCATCTACTTGAGATGTGTGCGTGTTGGTTGTATTAGTAATCGGAACCATTCCGATGTGATTGGACGTGCATCGTGATATTCGGGTAGAGCTGTTGGTGATCGGCTAAGTGTCGAGGTATGTTGTTGGGTGTCTTGCTGAATCAGAGTAGTTCCGATGTGGTTGACTGGTTGAGAAGTGGACTGGATCAGGGTGATCCCAAGTGATCTGATTGGTTGTGGCAAGATTCAGTGTTGATGTGAGCTGGATGCACAGAGCCATGAGTGGCTGGTGGGACCCTGACGCTGAGATGTGTGATCACGATTTAACAGGTATGTGATAGGGTCCAATTGCAGACAGGTAGAGTAGGACGTGGATGGTGTTCCCATAGGTTGATTGTGTTGGTGGTTAGTGGAACCATCGGTGAGATGATTGGTTGAGTTGTTGGTGTAAGCAAGTACGTTGTGACTCTGGTGAGGTCGGCGCGGATCGCTGACGAAAGTAGTACGGACCGTTGAACAGATATTGATGTATAGGAGTACCGAGGCCGGTAGATGCCGTCTCGAGAATTGGTTTGTGAGGTGAGATTTGTGCTTGTTGACGGCAGACTCGCATGATATACTGAGGCGTTGGTACGAGGTACGCATGACTCAAGAAGGAGTCGAGATTGATGAGATTGGTAGCTATAGCGATTCGATTGTTAATAACTGAGCCGTGAGAGTTGACTGGTGCAATGTTAGAGGTACCGCGGGTACGAGTTGGAAATGTGGCGACCTTAGTGCGAACGGGACGATCGCCAGCTGGACAGAGATTGGTATAAGATGGTTCGCTTGGCAGTGTTGTGGTGATAGTTAGAGAACTGTCAGGATAAGCAGGATTGGCAGGTGATGTACACTGGGTAGGAGACCTAGGTGTGAGGTCAATTGGATTCCCCCAGTGAGTTACGGACGTACGAGATTCAGAATTTCAGGGAAGAAATTATTTTAAAGGGGGGAGATTGTAACGACCCGTCCCGGAGCTCGGGGTTAGATTAGTGAATAATGACAGATTAGTAAGTTTAATTGGTGATTAGTTGGGTAATTACGGACGGACGGTGCGAAATGACAGTTTTACCCTTGGAATGGGAAAAGTGTTGACTTTTAGTTCAGACGGTCAGACGGATGTTGGCCTATGACTGTGACGTAGTTCGTGACGTCACGAGTTTGTAGACAAGTGGCACGTCCGATTCCGACATTCGAGGAGGAAGGTATGACGTTCGGAAGTTATGGGCAAAATGATAATTTGGGCATTAAGGGCAAAATGATAATTTGGGCATTAAGGGCAAAATGATAATTTGGGCATTAAGGGCAAAATGGTCTTTTGGCTACTTTTGAAATGTGTGAGCAATTGGATGGGGACACGTGTCCCTACATTGTTGGATATTTTTCACCTGAGATACTTAGATGGGGACACGTGGATACCTTCTGGTTGGTTCCAGCCTATTCTCACAAGTGATCAATAAAACAAGGGAAGGTTATTTGTTGTCTGTGCTCTGTGTCCAGGTGAGTGAGAAGACCAGGGAGAATAAACACAAGTGAGGTGTGTATGTGTATGTCTGAGCTAGAGTGAGTCGAGTGGGTTGTGTGTGAGAGTGAGAAAAACAGAGACAGGGGAGGAGGAACCGTGACCACCATAACAACTGTAAACAAAACAGTCAAACCCTTGTGAACCTGTCTGTCAGTGGTGTTCAGTGAATGATCAGATGACGACGGTGGAGGATAGAAGGCAGGTAAGCCGTCTCGAATGCCCTGTTTCTCTATTTTGTTCAAAATAAAAAATGTAAGTTTTGATGAGTTGTTGAGTGACTGTGATGCTCATTTTAGTCGTTGAAGGTTACTACTGGACTTAGAAACGCAAACTTGTGGCCGGGAATAGAGAGGTGGAATTTTGGGTTTTTCTTCTTTGAATTGAGAGGTAAGAAACTGACGTCCATTTCATGTTTTAGCTAGTAGAAACAATTAGAAATGAAGGGAAGAAAGAAATAGGAATAAAAAAGAGGGAAAATGGTTGAGAAACAGGCAAAAACCGCCATCGCCGACTCAGTTGGACGGGACCGATCTGGACCGGTTTGGCTGCAGGTTAACGATGATGAACAGTGGGCGCGTGGGGCTTCCTTAGGGGAAGTGTTCAACATGACTTTTAAAGAATTCGATGTAACGAACATCTTGGGACTGGTTTCGAGTCAATCGGACATCGTCTCGATATGTTTCGAGATGTCCGTAGGTTTTAGGACAAGTTTAAAAATAGTTAAAATTCGGAAAAAATACGAGGCATTAGTAGAAGCTTTATGAAGTCTTTAGTGACCTTAGTATGTGATATGGACAAGTTCGAGAAAATCGGTGATAGGGGATTAGCCGGGGAAGGCTTAATTGCACGCGAATCGAGGCAGCAGCGGGAATGGCCTGAGTGGACTTTGCTTTCTAACTCATGATGCATGCATAATTATTTATTATTTTTTCTATACGTGATTTCTATGTTTATGCATATGCTCTTTATGATTTACGGTTTTGCATGTATTTCGAGATATTTACGTAATTGCACGTTTTACCATATATGCTTTTATGTGGTGATTTGATAATGGTTTTGATACGATAATTTTGGGATTTGAATTATGATTTGATTTCAAGGATTTGTAATGGATTTTGAAAAGTGAATTCGATAAACGTGATCTCGGTTTTGGAATCGGATTTCAGAAATATGATTCGGGATTCGGTTTTGGAACTTGAAAAGTGGATTTCTGGATTTGGATTCGGAATGATGATTCCGGATGTAGACTTGGCTTCGGAATGATCATTTTGGATTCGGATTTGGAAATGGATTATGGATTTGATAAAATGGTTTTTAATTGGATTTGCTGGATCTGGTTATTAGATTTAAAGACCCGGATATGATATGTGACGGGGGCGGGCCCGGATGTGTGATTGGGTTTAAAGACCCAGATTGAGTTTAAAGACTTGGATATTGTGATTTCCTCTGTAGACCTATTGAGTTTAAAGACTCGGGATTTTAAAGACTCAGATTATATTGAGGCCTGGATTGAGTTTAAAGACTCGGATTGAAATTGAGTTTAAAGACTCGGATAGATCCAGCAGGTTCGATTGATTGAAATGGGTTTCAAAAGTGTTTTCAAATATGTTTGGATTTTTGTGATAACGTGATGGTTTTCAATAATAAAGTTTTTCAAATGGTTTCCAGATGATTTGGGCCGAGGCCCGGGATTTGAAAAAATGAAATGATTTCTGGCTTTTGGTTTCATACATGGTTATATTAGCTTGAATATGAAATGGTTTTATGAAATGGGTTTTATATCCATGCATTGGTTTTTAAATGGAGGGTATAAATGTATTTTCTTATAAATGTTTTTTTGAACTTATTATTTATTTTTGTCCACTCACAGTCTTTTGGTTTTTCAATACCCTCCAGGTAGTGTGCGGTGCGGGCTGTTGTTAGGAGACGGAGACATCACACACGCGATCCACAGTGATGCTGCGAACTCTAGTTAACAGAAGTTGGTTTTGGTACATTGACCTGATCATCCCTTGTCTGGCTGGCGTGTTCCACGGGGGTTGAACCGGTGTTTGGCCTTCGTGTCGCACGTGAGTTAGACGGGAGCATGACTTATCCCTTAATCTCGGGGGATTGGGGTGGGTCGTGTCATTGTTAAAGTTATTGTAGGAGCTCTGATTGAACTTGGTCTTAGTTGTTTAGATGTTCGACTTGCTGGGATGAGTCATGTTATGGGTGTGAATGTTGTAGCACCTACGTATGTCATGTAAGGTGTCGGGACTTATGCATTGAGCTCTGGTGGTTAGTTGTCATGTCTCGCTCTACGTGGGCTCGGGTGCATCCTCGTGCATGGTGTGCAGAGCGTTAGGACTCAGGTCTTGAGCTCTGGTGACAAGGTGTCACGCCTTATATTTCATGGACTTGAGCGCATCCTCATGCAGTGCATGTCATGCAGAGCATTGGGACTTATGTCTCCAGCTTTAGTGGCAAGGTGTCAGGCCATGTCCTTCATGGGTTGGAGCGCATCCTTATGCATGGTGTCGGTTGTTTATAAGCCTCCGAAGTTCCGCGTCAATATGAAGCCAATTTGGGGCTTGTTGTGACGCATTTCTAGTTAGTCACCCATCCGTAAGTAAGAAGGTTGTCATCATGCGAAATACGGGAAGTGGATTGATGTCGGCGAATACGCCGGTATCGAATGGCTTCGACATGTCATGGACGTCATATCCACGGGCTGGCACCCTTTTTTGCATCATGGAAAATTCCGATTGCATAACAGATCGCTGTTCCTATTAAGGGTGATTTAGTTGAACCTCTAGGATTCCGTTGAGCAGGTTGCTCTTATCATAAGTCGTTGTGAAGAAGGAGGTAAGCCTGTCAGATCGTTTCATTCTTCAAGTTCTTGCCATAGACGAAGAACGATGAATAATGAACAATGAATGATGAACAATAATGAATTTTGACTTGAAAAAATTAGAGAGCATGCATTGAGTATTTCTCAATGAAAGCACCAGTTTTTGATGTAGAAATCGTCCGGTTCTGTGAAATTCCTTCTTAATCCCTACACACAATAACGAAAAGCAAACGAGGTTAAGGTTGAATCTCGGGGGGTGGTTCAACCGTAAACACTCCGATGCTTAAGTTAGTTTTCTGAGAGAATAAACCGACAGAGTGTTTGCAGAAGTTTTTTATTTCCTTTAAAAGTGAGATGAGGCTTTCTATTTATAGTGAAGCCTTGAGAGTCACCGGAGCATCTGATTGGTTGAAGGAGAAAGTGTTAAATAAGTTATTGTACCGAGTGTAATCACTTATTTATTAATCATTAAATAATTCACTGGGAAGTTATTTATTATCAGCATTGATCTAATTAATTCATATATTTAGCTGGTAAATATATTGAATTAATGCAGAGGTCATGTGATGTCGTCATCGTATTTACCATGGGTGATATCGGCATTATGAGCGACATGAGCCACATGGCAGCTGCATAATTTTTCTGGTGATTTATGGTTCCAAAGATTTGCTACGAGGAGATCGATAACCGGCGATGGAACTATGTCGCCGAGCCTGATTCCTTCCCTGGAACCTTCAACAAGGGATCTTTTGGTGCTCTTGGCTTGCACAGTCCCCAATCTCCTCTCGACGTTAGTAATTTTACTATATTTCACTCTCTTTCTTTCCTTTTCCTGGTGATTTAGCTGCCTCTACTTGCTGCTGTACCTTTCTGAAAATCACAAATTTGAAATTACAACTGCAGAAGAAAAAAGAAGGCCCAGAGAGAGAGAAAGAGTGGGGAAGTCAGTACATGGGGATGAAATTAAATGGGTGATGAATTTCCATTTCTGTATTCTTACAGTTCTTCTTCTCTAGTCCCAAACTCAGTTTTTCTTAGTATGTGTTTGATTCTCTTTCCCAGATGGACATGATGACAGAGGAGAAGAAGTTTGAGCATGAAGTTATTATTGTGCCCTTTTTTTATTATTGTTTAAGCTAGATAGGTGTTGCGTCAATTTTTTGGCGTCCATTTGACATAAATGACGGAAAAACATCGATTTGCAACAACTCGATGAGAATAGGTTGAACTTAACATCTATAATGAGAATCGGGTGCAAAGTGTCACATTCGTTCGAGAATAGAGTGCATTTGAAGTAAAAAGACTTAAAATTATAATTTCAAATAAAGTTATAGAGTTACGTAAGTGTCGATAGTGACGAACACAACATGTTCTTATTGTGCAACTTCTCTTGGCTGAACAACTCTCTCTCCCAATCCTCTGTGGCCACGGTAGCCCATTCCACTAGTGCTCGCACTAGCATTAGTTGGCCTCGAGGGCTGTTATGCATCTCTATCCTAAAACTAGATCCTACAGTGATCTCTATACCATAGCTAGTAGTAGATTTACAATGATCTCTATACCATAGCTAGTGGTATATTTTAAGGATAGAGATGCATAAAAGCCCTAGATATATATATATATATATATATAAGGGAGAGATGTTCATTCAAGGCAACTTGGTCAGTTCGGACATGTTGCGCTGGTATGCAGAAACAAAGCGAGATTGTCTACTAGAACATTGACTCTCGATCAAGGTAGTTGGAGATGGAGAGATGAAGTGGGGTAACGATAGTTGGACCTATGGTAAGCAAAATGGGGACATGTGGGAGAGGCAGAAGGTGTGTCAACTGTCAACTGAGGGCTTGGAAGGGATGGAGGAGACCAGTGAGATATGGATCGAGGAGAGCCTTTGGTTTCAGACAATAGTGGTTTACATACTTTATCATATCACGTCGTTACCCATTTCATTATGCCTAAATCTGATAAATTTCAGGCTTTTTCTAATATTTCATTTTGGTATAGTGGATGGACTAGGACATTCAAAACGTGTTCTTCTCATTTGTTGTATAATGAGACTTTGAATCTTCATTTTCTAAAATTATTTGCACGATAACTAGGATGCACCATCGAGGCTTCATATCTAAATTCCGAAAATCATTTTAAATTCTTTATTTAGTTACAGGTCTACTGTCAGGACCCACCCCGGTTTCACCCCGAAAACCGAGGTAAATCCTGCTCCCGTCTGACACCCCGCCCGAAACCAAAGTAAACTCACATAAAATCACCAACACACACAGTCAGACGCAGGACAAAGTTTAATACAACCCAGAGTCAAACGATATAGAGCATAGTACCAATTACACAGAAAAGAAAACCGATAAACAACGTACACGCACAACGGAAAATCTAAAGCTCTCCGGGGTCACTCTATGCCTCTGACAATGCCTCGACGTCGAAAACCGCGCTAGCTCCACGACCTGGAGGGCAATTTAAAACAGAAGGTGTGAGTGGACCATAAATAATAAAATACTTTCCGAAAACCATTTCATAATAAAACCAGGGTTTTAGCCCTCCGTTTTGAAATCACATGCATAACCCAGTTACTAAAAACAATTATAAATCACGTAAAGATCATCATAAAACATTTGCAGAATCATTATAAAAACAGTTATAGAAATCATATCATAAGCATCATAAAACCATATCAAAAACATCAGTTTCAACCAATCATTATACGATCAAACCTGCTGGACCTATCCGAGTCATTAAACTCCCGAGTCTTTAAACTCAATCCAGGCCTCAATAATATCCGAGTCTTTAAATTCTCGAGTCTTTAAGCTCAATCCGGGTCTTTAAACCCAATCCGGGCCCGTCCCCCGTCAATCACAATATCCGGGTCTTTAAACCCAATAATCAGATCCAGAAAATCCAATCCAAAACCATTTGAAAACCATTTCTAAATCCGTATCCAAACCTGAATCCGAAATCACTGGTCTGATGCCCTTCCAGCATCCAGAACCGTCATTCCGAACCCAAATCCGGAATTCCACTTTTCAACTTTAAAGCCAAATCTCGATTCTCGAAATCCGATTCTAAAACCGAAAACCTTGATCTTCAAATCATGTATCAAAATCCACTTATAATCATTGAAAACCCTTTATAGATTTAAGTCCCAAAACCATGGTATCATACTCAGAAATCAAGTCTTTCTCGTAAAACGTGTTGAAAACCGTACTTTCTCAAAAAACGTGCAATTAAGCAAAATCAACATCACATATTCAATAATCATGGAATCTCATGTAAAACCATAAAACAAGTAATTAAAAGCAGTTATGCATGCTCGAGTTTAGAGAAAGGGTCCACTCACAGTACCGAGCCCTTAATCGCGTCCGAACGTCCTGTAAGTTCCGCAGCTTCCTCGGGAAGTCCCGATCCTGTCACAAGTCACCAAAGTACGTCACTAACACGTCTACAAAGACTCTCCCAACTTTCCCTAACATTCCCCGAGTCCTAAACATAACGAACCAGAACCCTAAACCTTCAACCTCGCGAAATTACTTCGAATCGACGTCCGAATAACCCGAAACTATTTCCAATAGACTCGTCACAAAACCTAGACCAAAAACCTAGTTGACACCTTCCTCAGAAACCACCGCATGCGCCCCCACGCGCCGCCCAAAGTGGCTGCGTGTGGGCCTCACGTGCCTGTTCACAGAGCACTGTTCACCGTTGTCTACCTCGAGTGAACCGGTCTGAACCGGCGCACCCGGTTCTCCATCGTCCCGTCTCCGTTTTCCTCCCTTTCTTCACCATCTTCATTGTCTAATCCTCAGCAATTCATTCCCCACACTCAAACACCTCGACACCGTCCCTAACCTGTCGACTCAAGCTAGAAACAAAAACCCGAACAACCCCTGTTTTCCAATTCAACCAACCAAGTAACCCCCCGTCACGATAACCACCCTAGACGGTTCCTAGAGCCTCACTGATGCTCACCCAACTCATCAAGTCCCTCGAATCGCACTCCAAACCCACGATTATCGGTTTGAAACTCGACGGCAAAACAGAGCAAGTGAAAGAAGATAAAGAATTACATGTACACCGACCACCACCGTGAGCTCAGTCGTGAAGACACGACTCCTCCAGTCCACCTCCAGCCTCTGGACACCTCCACCAGCTTCAATTGGCCCCTTACTCGGCAACACCACCACTCAACTCCTCTCTGTTTTCTGGTTTCCCCGCGAGCTCACACCTCGCACACACACTAACACCTCACCTTCCAACCTTCTCACTGTCTCCCTCTCAATCTCTGGTCACTCCTCACTCACCAATTCGCACAAACACACACACGGTCACCGTCCAATTCTCCCCATCTTTCAGTCTCTGTTCTCTCTTCTTCGAACACACACACACGGGTACACACGATCACAAAGCCCAAATAATTGGACCGTGTTCCCTAGAACCAACCAGACCCCTAACACTTGTCACCATCCTAAAACCCCTCTCACATGTAATGACCCGTCCCGAATATCGTGATTGAATATTAATTACTTATGATTTAGAATGACTAATCGGGGATTAGTTGAGTGAAATCGGACGAAACGTGCAAAATGACCGTTTTGCCCCTAGCGTGGGCAAAATGTTGACTTTTAGTTCGGGCGGTCAAATGGACTTTGACCGATGATTGTGACGTAGTTCGGGACGTCACGAGTTCATAGACAGGTGGCACGTTCGATTCCGACATTCGAGGAAAAAGTTATGGCATTCGAAAGTTGAGGGGTATTTTGGTAATTTGGCATATTAGGGGCCAAATGTTGACTTTTGATCGGGAGGTCCGATGGACGAGGGCCAAGGACCGTTAGGTAGGTCTCGTCGATACGAATCCAACGACAGGCGGCATGCCAAAATCGGAGATTCGACGACGAAGTTATGGTCACGGGAACGGACACGATTAACCGAACGAATCGGGATTAAAATAATATTTTAATATGAACAGTACCCGGTGACTGAACACACTCCAATATTCAGGCCTAAAACACAGATCCAAGTTTTTAGGGAGACCTCATGATGATGTTTTATTAATTTTTAATTAATTAATTAATCTTAATTTCCATTAAACCTTCCTATTTTCTTAACCGTGTACAACCAAATTCAGAATTCTCCCACCCTTGATCTTCTCCCTAGCAACTGAACGTGAGAATGAAAAATTGAGTGAATTCAGAGACTGAATTAGTGAGGAAAAACGAGGGATTGAATGAGAGGTGAGGGCTGGGAATTCGGATTTTAGGAAATTTGGGGGGAAATTTGAAATGAATGATTTGAGCCGTGATGATCGAATTGGAGCTTAGAAGTAGCTTCCTGAGGTCTGTACGAGTTGAACCACATCAAGAACGGAAGAAATCGAGGCCCAATTGGCTCTGAACACACTTGGTGACAGAGATGGAGTTTGAAGGTTGAGTCGTGATCATTGAGTGATCAAACGACGAAATTGAAGTGGGGAAACTACTTCTCATGGTCCATTGATGCTTTTGGGTTCATCAATTGGATGAAATCAGTGGCCATTGTGGAAGTTCCATGATTGCACAGTAACCGGGTGTTCTTGGTGTTCATCATCGAATCGTGAGGTTTGAAGTAAGTAATCGTGTAATTGAGTTTACAGACCTTTATTTTAAGTTAAAACGAAGCTAACTGAATGATCAATTGGAAGATTTAAGGCTGAATTGATAGGATTGGAATCGGGTCATCTCGCGGGCTGATTGGACCCGTTTACCAGACAAACGGGCGAAGGGGACGACTGTGCTGGTTACTGTAGCTGGCGCGTGGGTTTCACGCGCATCCACTCACGGCGGCGCGTGAGGGCGCGTCTGGCCTATTCTCAAGGTGAGGTCAACATGACTTTTGATCCTCTCAGTGTATCGAACATTTTAACGTTGGTTTCGAGGAAATCGGATATTGTTTCGATAATGTTCCGCGTATCCGAAGTTTCGCTTTACGAGTTAAATACGTATTTAAATTCCGGAAAAATTGGGGAAAATTATATGATGTATTTTGAGATGTTAGTAACGCTTTATAATGATTTTGGACAAGAGTTGTGATTTCCAGAATTTGCGGGAAAACGTGCAGCTCGGAAACGGACCGTTTTGGACGGTGTGTGTGAGTGGACTTTGTTTTCTAACCGTGATGCATGCATATATGATTTAAATGCCTTATTATATGATTTTATATGCTTGGGCATGATTTATGTTTCAATCCGGTAATTTCTCAATTTTATGATTATTATATTATTATTTTTGGGCGATTTTCGAGAAATTACGAAATTTGGTAAAAATGATGTTTGGACTTGGTTTATGAGTCCGGGATTGAAATTGATTGAAAATAATGGTTGGACTCGGATTATTGAGTCATGGATTGAAAAAGGATGTGTTGACTCGGGAATGAGTCAATGGTCAATTTCGTGGATTTACGTGAAAATGGCAACGGAGGTTGCAACGCATGGATTTGCGTGATAATGTTATTTTGGGCATTAGAACCCAAGTGAATAGTGATTTTGACTTGAATTTGGAGTCACTTGTGAATTTGTGAAATTAATGATTTATTGTGATTTATGATTATTTTAATCAGTCTTTCGGGCATGTTTTACGAGGAACGTGCAAATGATGTTTTGGGCTAGGCCCGAAGTTTAAATGATTTCTAAAATGATATTTTGACTTTGTTGGTGAGTCAATGATGATTTTCGGATTATTTTATTGATTTAAAAGGTGATTTTAAAGAAGTACGTGTAAATGGTATTTTGGGCTTTGAGACCCGGTCGGGAATGATCTTGACTTTGTATGAAGACAAGATTTGATTGAAATGTTTTGGGATGTAATTCCCGAGATGGTTTTCATTGTGATTATGATATTCCCAGACGGTCGGAGCTTGGGGGGATTACCTAGACGACCGAAGCTTGGGGGATGTGATTGTAGGATCATGAGTTGATCCTATGGTAGTCAGCTTCTCGGATGAGACTGAGCTTGGATGTACCACTCGGATGGGTCTGAGCCTGGGGATGTGTTCGCCCAGAGGTGACTGAGCCCGAGGGGGTTGAGCCCAGAGGTGTCTGTTCCCGAGAGAGTGACTGGATATTGGCCTACACGTAGTGCAGCACTTGTGAGTAGTGCAGTTGATGGTTTGATTGTGCACTTGTGAGTAGTGCAGATGTGATTGTGATAGTTTATGCACTTGTGAGTAGTACGAATTGATTGGATTGATATATTTATTGTGCACTTGTGATTAGCGCTGATTGATGTTATTTGTGATGACGTACTGGTATTGAGTACGGGTTCTTGGTTTTTGTGGCTAGGTGATTATGTTTTCACATGTTTTGGCCTGAGAGCCGGGATTTGATGTTTTATAACATGAACTGATTTGATGAACATGAGTTTTTATGGACCATGGGAAAACGTGTTTTGATTTTATCGGTCCACTGTTCATACTTGAATGATTTCATACTATTACTCATGTTTTACGATATGCATGCAAGTTTGTGAAAACTGGAGGGTAAGAATGTAATTTTGGCAAATATTTTTATAAGAGGCCATTTTTGTCCACTCACACCTTTTCTGTTTTGTGACCCTCCAGGTCGTGGTACGACGTTCGGGACTGATCGTGAGGCAGTGGCAGCAGCAGAAATCCGCGCAAACATCCCTTGTCTGGCAAGCACTGAAGGGTAGTTTTAGACCTTTAGTTGACTTGTCAGACGGGAGCAGGACCGGGCACGGTTTTTGACGTCCAGTTGGGACGGGTCCTGTCATCACAAGTGCCCCAATCTCAGCCATCCACTTGTACCTCTCTGTTGCACAAATCCCAACGTGCAAAAGACCAAAATGCCCTTCCTTTTAAGCCAAAATTACCATTTTGCCACTACCTTCCTAGACCCTTAACTCACGCATCCTAACTCCGATAACTACGTGCCGCCTATCGTTGAACTCAGAACGACGAGATCTACTTAACTGTCCTCGGTCAACGTGTCAAAACCCGATCGTATGAAAAGTCAACTTTTCCCCTATTTTACCCAAATCACGGTAATGCCCTCAACCTTCCGAACATCATAACTTCCTCCTCGGATGTCGGAATCGGGCGTGCCACCTGTCTACGGATTCGTGACGTCCCAAACTACGTTACGGTCATCGGTCAAAGTCCATTTGACCACCCGAACTAAAAGTCAACTTTTTGCCCAACCTAGGGGCAAAATCATCATTTACCCACTAATCACCGATTACACTCACTTATCCCATCTTAATCACAGTCTTAATCCTAACTTCCGGGACGGGTCTTTACTACCTACCCACCTAAAAAGAATTTCGTCCCCGAAATTCCACAACTCATTCCCTACGGGATCTCTGACACGACCCATCCCAATCCCCCCGGGATTACCATGGAATGTGGCGTGCTCCCGTCTGACAAGAGGCGCCAGACAAGGGATAACCGATTGCCATTGCCCAAACGGGCTTCCAGAGTGCGTAAGGATCGATGGAGGAGGTGTGCGATGCTCAAGTCTCTGCTGCAGTCGTATCCGGAATCAACCTGAAGGGCATTGAAAACCAAAGCTGTGAGTGGACGAAAATAAACAAGTCTGTTTAAAACATTTATAAGACATTTATGCCCCTCAGTAAAATCATATGCATGCACCAAAACCAATAATCCCATATTTATTTAGAAATAACCATTAGGGCCTTAGCCCGGAAACCAAAGCATAGTTTCAATTTCCAAAAGTAAATCCAAGAGTTATTTCATAATTCCAGTAATATGAACCATAAGGCATATAATATAAACCATAACCATTATTTTAGCCACTGCACTATACACTCCAATCCGACATCCCTGATGTCTGACGTCCCTGACGTCAATAAGGTCACAATCACAAGGCTACGCGTGCCACTCGGGTCTCAATTTCCGAGTTCAATCCCCGAACCCCGTTCGGGTACAGCATCCCCGATGCTTAGCGTCATAGACGCTGGACGTACTAGACGTCCGTGACCTCTCCGGGGTACCTCATCCGGAGGAGACAATATCATATGGAAGGATCTATACAGTGCAGTACCAAATACATTTTATAGATATCCACATGCAAAACATATAGGTATACATAGATAAAATCCGAACCATTCGTTACGTTTCATCAAACGGGTCTCATGCCCAAATACCGTGAAACGTGCCATAACCGAAATATCATCAAAACCATTTATAGATTCCAGCATGTGAACATATATAAAATGTAAACTAGAAAACATTTATTCAATTCCATTTTAGGGTCCCCGACCCGCAATCACATGTAGAAATCAACTGGGCCCCTGGCCCGATTTCACAAGTTAACTGGGCCCCTGGCCCGACCCACATGTTAACTGGGCCCCTGGCCCGATTTCATAGTTCAACTGGGCCCCTGTCCCGATTTTACATTATTCAAGTTCGTAACCGTTTCATGAAATCATATCTAACCACATTTATGGAAATCGGTGCAAATCCAGAAAACCTCGGTTTTCGTGCAAATACGTAATTCACCTCGAAATACGTGAAATCATTTTAAATTCACCGAGATCCAAAGTAAATCATTTAATCATAATTATAACAATCATAAAACAGTTATGCATGCATCGAATTTATGAAACCAATGTCCACTCACAGACCGTTTAACCGAGCGCCTCGATACGCGTGCCTTAGGCCTTCCCGGGCCACCTCACTATCACCGGGACTCCCAATCCTGTTCAAATCAATTTAGAGGATCACTCACCTCATCATTAACATCCTATTCAAGTCCCGTAATTTTCCCGAATTTTTAAGTATTTTTAAATTGGATTTAAAACCTTCGGACATCCCGAACAATAACGAAACGGTGTCCGATCGACACGAAACCAATTCCAAAATGTTCGTTACAATGTATAGGGTAAAAGTCATGTTGATCATACCTCGGGATTCGCACTCAGCGCCCCCACGCGCCACCGCAAGCGGCTGCGCGTGGAAGCCACGCGCCTGCTACAGTAACCCGCACAGTCATCCCTCTCACCCGTTTGTCTGTAAAACGGGTCGTTTAACCCGCGAGCAGACCCGGTTCAAATCCTACCAATTCGACGTTAAATCCTTCAATTGAACATTCACACGGCTTAGTTACAAGTCTAATTAGAGGTCTATGGACTTAATTACAAACGACATTACCTATAACCCCACGATCACAGTTGATCAATCGAAGGAGCTCCGGCCATTGTTCATCCTTCGAAAATCATCAAACCTTCACGATTTCGTTCAATTGATCCACCAGTAAGCTTCAATGAACTAAGAGAAACATTTCCCCTCCATCAATTGCGTCGTTTGATCACTCATTGATCACGACTCAACCTCGACTCAAGCTCTCTGTTACCAGACCCGTTCAGAGCCAATTCGGCCTCGATTCTTCTCGTTTTTGATCTGGTTCCACTCGTCTCCACCTCAGGAAGCTGTTTCCAAGCTTCAAATCGATCATCACGGCTCAATTCTTCCAATTTGATTTTCCCTCCCAATTTTCTAAAACCCGAATTCCAGTTCTACAGCCAACCACAATCCCTCGTGTTTCCCTCGCTGAATTCGTCTCTGAATTCTCTCCAATTCGCACTCACGAGTTCAGCTGATGGAGAGGAGATTAAGGTGGAAAGAATTTGTGTTTTGGGTTGTACACGGTTAAGGAAAACAGAAGAGAATTAATGGGAAATAAAAGGATAATTAAATAAAATAATATTAAAACATCATCATTTGGTCTCCCCCAAAATCATGGATCCATGTTTGTGCCTGATTTTAAGGGATGAGTGACACTTGTCACTCATCCAAGTGTGTCCAGTCACCGGGTACTGTTCATATTAAAATATCATTTAATTCCCGGTTCGTTCGGTTAACCGAGCCCGATTCCGTGACCATAACTTCGTCGTACGAAGTCCGATTTCGGCGTGCCGCCTGTCGTTGGATTCGCATCGACGAAACCTACGTAACGGTCCTTGGCCCTCGGCCATCGGACATCCCGGTCAAAAAGTCAACATTTCCCTTTATATCGTCCAAATTACGAAAATGCCCCTGGACTTCCGTACATCATAACTTTCACCACGAACGTCGAAATCGAACGTGCCACCAGTCTATGAACTCGTGACGTCCCGAACTACGTCACGGTCATCGGTCAAAGTCCATTTGACCATCCGAATTAAAAGTCAACGTTTTGCCCACACTCAGGGGCAAAACGGTCATTTTGCACAATTCGTCCGAAATCCCCCAACTAATCCCAGATTAGTAAATCACAATTAAATATTATTAAATCCCGATATTCGGGACGGGTCGTTACAACCTTCCTTCCTTAAAGAATTTCGTCCTCGAAATTACCAATCACCTTATTCCACAACCACCTTGTGGAAAACTATTCGACCACACATCTGTGTACCCTTGTACACCCACATACTGGGACAACACCAGTCACGTTTGTACCCAGACATCCCATCACAGTCATACGTCATAATCAACAACACTCGACCACCTCGAGTGGACATAATCACCTGATTCGCGATAAAATTGCTCAACCATTAAGCTGACTCCTTCAGCTAGATGGTTCCTTCCTTTACCAATATATCCTTACCTTTGCTCCCATTGGGAGTCCCCAAATCTCATTTGTCAGTCCATGCTGACACCAACAGTCAAACTGTCACCACTAAGCTTTACCACCCTAGTAAAGCCCCAACCGATCGGTTAATCAATGACAACACCATGTACTACATCGCCCTTGATGTAGCGTAAGATCAACCACATGATCTCAATTCGCAGGGCAAGCCCATTCCTGCGACACAAAATAATCTCAATGTCCATAATCGCCGACTCCCTCAGCGAACCAAGACGCTGGAAAATCACGGTGTGATCAAGTCACACAAGGCTACTCGTGGTTACTCAGACCACCAATTCACTCATCCAGAGTGTACGTATACCGTCAATTAACCCAATCAAGTGGCGTAACTGGAACACATTGGATACCAGCCCAGCAGTGAACACACATCTCAAAACTAGGGTTCCACAAGCCAACCACGGCTAAGAGCACCTGCTCATAAAATCACTGAACCCGACAAGATCAATCTGCCCAGCGCACAGTATCCAATGTCCAGTCCACAATATAGCCAAACAAATGGTATCAGAACCAAGCCGATTACCAACACATTTAATTACACACCACTGGTACATCCCATGTACCGCCATTAGGCACCACTCAGCCTAACCCGTAACAATCCTCGTATAACGTACCCTGTACGTATCACAATCCATCAATTTGACTATAGCCACCCAGGTCATAGCCAAACACGTACTAGTAATGAAGTACCTTTGTCCAACCCAACATGAGACAAAGCGAACTCCACCCGTCATCTCGTTCCAATTCTGAATCCGAATCCGCAATTTCGTAAGAAATCCCGAATCCGAACCCAACAACACATTTTTAATCCATGTCCAAATCCGAATTCGAAATCATTATTCCGTAAGCTAGCATTGGAATAATCATTCCGCACCCAAATCCGGTAATCCATTTTCGAGCTTTGTAATCGAATCCTGAATCGTCACCCAGAAATTCGGTTCCAAAACCCAAAACCTCGTTTACGTTCATCAAGACGTAACGTAACCGAACCTATCGGTTGCCTCTCCAAAACACTCGATTGACTTCATAGGGAAGCCAATCCCAATATTCACACGTCAAAGGTTGACAAAATCCGATCACATCGGAAACCTACTCAACCGAGTAACAAGCCATATGGACTTCACTCTGAAAAGAAGTTCAGTCCCGTCATCTACGACTCACATACCAAGGTAGGAGTGATAAACTCTCCACCCATCTGGATCATCAAGATCACAATCCATATCCATCGCTACGTCACCCGACAAGTAATATCACGATCCTAGATCGTCACATCGACCAAAGTCGACAACATCGCAAATCAGATCCACCTAGGATCCACACATGCCCACGTAGTTAACAATCCATCTGAAAGCTGATCGTAGGGTCTTACACCCTCAATTGAATCCTTCGCCAAATTCTCTTGGTGGAAAGATGACCACGCATAACACCACCAAATCCAAAATCATACAAAACTTCTTGTGTCCAATGACCCAAGGCCAAACCTGGGTCCACCTACCAATACACGCTCAACGTACTGGTAGCAACAATCATCATCTGCCACGGCAGGAAAATATGAAGTCAACCCCAATGACTTCGGAACACCAATCACCGATGCGGAAACGAGCACCCCTCTCGTCTCCCAATCACAACTCTCCCCGGATCGAGAGTTCCAACCATGTTGGAAACAGACATGCTCCCAATGAGATGTCAAGTCCAACCACTGGACTGCCCATGTCCATACCTTACTTGGACCACCACGTGTCCAAGATCGATTCATTACTCGGACCTCACGTCCGTCAATAATCATGTATGCACACACCCCGATTCCGAACGGAATATCCACAAATTTGCCTGAATGTGCATACCACACTGCTTCCGTCTCACATCTCAACCTAAACAGGTTCAATCCTCAGGTTCCAAGTGATTCACAATCACAAAATCCCACATCAATACCACGAATGGTTTCCCCGACTTTTCCAATTCCAATAATTTCCTTGTACTCTCAGGGGATATAAGCAGTACACAAACTTACCAATCTCGGAGTTGACCACAACTCCCCAAATCCACCAACTCGCATGACATAGGGAACATCGTCCCTAGATTCCCCAAGTTTCAATCATACCATTTTATCCGTTCATCACTTGTCGTCATATATCTGTTAGGACTTATCCCAACACGACACAACCTCCACTGGATCCCATCCAGTCCAAGACTCAACCACCACTGAGTCGCAGATACCAATCATCTGTTCATCATGACAGAGTCACACCCCAACTGGTGGCTCATCGTCATCACAATTACTGTCACCAGCACCAACGCACCATCATCAACACTAGTATCAGCACACTGGCACCCATACTAGTATTGGCATAAAAGCACCAACATACCAACATCCATACATAGCACACAAAGTGCAAAGTTGTTACCCTGGATCTCCGTTCATTCCGAACGATGATCCCGTAACACCACTCGTACCCCACGACTATGGGTACCTCCAATTTTTGCCATCGGCACATCAGGATAATGAACGTTCCCTGAACGTCCCCAAGTATTAAAACCACACTAACTACCCTCGATAGCCAGTTATCTCGACACAACTGTCGACCAACAGTCATCGTTGTCAAGATCCGTATCCACACATCACACTACTATTCGATCCAACACGGGATTCCATATTTTATCACATAACCGCATTCGTGGATCGAACCCCATAAGACTCATTAGAGTCATCCACATGGTCATCCATGACCTCAGCCGCTCGTCGCAGCACAAGTTCTCACTTAAGGTTCACCTTTCGGTCCAACAATTACAAGTTAGGGTTCCAAAATCACACCCTAGGGTTCCACCGAACCCAACTGCCCTCCGCAGTAAAATCCACAACCTGACCGACCCCCGCGGTCCTGACATCGCATAGACGTCCAATCCAATCCAATCGTCAACTCAACGTGGGTTCCATCGTAGGTTCCACCACGAAGGTCATCGGCTAACTCCGATGCACCAACCCCCGTACACTAGCCAACACTACTAGGGTCCAAAACTTAGACCAATACTCAACTGAGTTCACATTTCCATAACATTATTCAAATGGGGTTCCCTGAACCCGGCTGTGCCCAGTGGCACAACAATCCATAATCACATGACCGAACCGACGGTCCCACCTTACCAGTTAATCGTATACAACCCCACCTGGGTTGAATCGCAACAATGCACGGCGTACCGGGCCAAACACACCCAATTCACCATACAAACCCAAAACTATCTATCAGGTTGACAACGGAACAGCAGCCCAAAGAGACATCACACCCTCGTCCTTCGCGCACAAAAGAGCAAAACCTGCTCTGATACCACTTGACACGACCCATCCCAATCCCCCCGGGATTACCATGGAATGTGACGTGCTCCCGTCTGACAAGAGGCGCCAGACAAGGGATAACCGATTGCCATTGCCCAAACGGGCTTCCAGAGTGCGTAAGGATCGATGGAGGAGGTGTGCGATGCTCAAGTCTCTGCTGCAGTCGTATCCGGAATCAACCTGAAGGGCATTGAAAACCAAAGCTGTGAGTGGACGAAAATAAACAAGTCTGTTTAAAACATTTATAAGACATTTATGCCCCTCAGTAAAATCATATGCATGCACCAAAACCAATAATCCCATATTTATTTAGAAATAACCATTAGGGCCTTAGCCCGGAAACCAAAGCATAGTTTCAATTTCCAAAAGTAAATCCAAGAGTTATTTCATAATTCCAGTAATATGAACCATAAGGCATATAATATAAACCATAACCATTATTTTAGCCACTGCACTATACACTCCAATCCGACATCCCTGATGTCTGACGTCCCTGACGTCAATAAGGTCACAATCACAAGGCTACGCGTGCCACTCGGGTCTCAATTTCCGAGTTCAATCCCCGAACCCCGTTCGGGTACAGCATCCCCGATGCTTAGCGTCATAGACGCTGGACGTACTAGACGTCTGTGACCTCTCCGGGGTACCTCATCCGGAGGAGACAATATCATATGGAAGGATCTATACAGTGCAGTACCAAATACATTTTATAGATATCCACATGCAAAACATATAGGTATACATAGATAAAATCCGAACCATTCGTTACGTTTCATCAAACGGGTCTCATGCCCAAATACCGTGAAACGTGCCATAACCGAAATATCATCAAAACCATTTATAGATTCCAGCATGTGAACATATATAAAATGTAAACCAGAAAACATTTATTCAATTCCATTTTAGGGTCCCCGACCCGCAATCACATGTAGAAATCAACTGGGCCCCTGGCCCGATTTCACAAGTTAACTGGGCCCCTGGCCCGACCCACATGTTAACTGGGCCCCTGGCCCGATTTCATAGTTCAACTGGGCCCCTGTCCCGATTTTACATTATTCAAGTTCGTAACCGTTTCATGAAATCATATCTAACCACATTTATGGAAATCGGTGCAAATCCAGAAAACCTCGGTTTTCGTGCAAATACGTAATTCACCTCGAAATACGTGAAATCATTTTAAATTCACCGAGATCCAAAGTAAATCATTTAATCATAATTATAACAATCATAAAACAGTTATGCATGCATCGAATTTATGAAACCAATGTCCACTCACAGACCGTTTAACCGAGCGCCTCGATACGCGTGCCTTAGGCCTTCCCGGGCCACCTCACTATCACCGGGACTCCCAATCCTGTTCAAATCAATTTAGAGGATCACTCACCTCATCATTAACATCCTATTCAAGTCCCGTAATTTTCCCGAATTTTTAAGTATTTTTAAATTGGATTTAAAACCTTCGGACATCCCGAACAATAACGAAACGGTGTCCGATCGACACGAAACCAATTCCAAAATGTTCGTTACAATGTATAGGGTAAAAGTCATGTTGATCATACCTCGGGATTCGCACTCAGCGCCCCCACGCGCCACCGCAAGCGGCTGCGCGTGGAAGCCACGCGCCTGCTACAGTAACCCGCACAGTCATCCCTCTCACCCGTTTGTCTGTAAAACGGGTCGTTTAACCCGCGAGCAGACCCGGTTCAAATCCTACCAATTCGACGTTAAATCCTTCAATTGAACATTCACACGGCTTAGTTACAAGTCTAATTAGAGGTCTATGGACTTAATTACAAACGACATTACCTATAACCCCACGATCACAGTTGATCAATCGAAGGAGCTCCGGCCATTGTTCATCCTTCGAAAATCATCAAACCTTCACGATTTCGTTCAATTGATCCACCAGTAAGCTTCAATGAACTAAGAGAAACATTTCCCCTCCATCAATTGCGTCGTTTGATCACTCATTGATCACGACTCAACCTCGACTCAAGCTCTCTGTTACCAGACCCGTTCAGAGCCAATTCGGCCTCGATTCTTCTCGTTTTTGATCTGGTTCCACTCGTCTCCACCTCAGGAAGCTGTTTCCAAGCTTCAAATCGATCATCACGGCTCAATTCTTCCAATTTGATTTTCCCTCCCAATTTTCTAAAACCCGAATTCCAGTTCTACAGCCAACCACAATCCCTCGTGTTTCCCTCGCTGAATTCGTCTCTGAATTCTCTCCAATTCGCACTCACGAGTTCAGCTGATGGAGAGGAGATTAAGGTGGAAAGAATTTGTGTTTTGGGTTGTACACGGTTAAGGAAAACAGAAGAGAATTAATGGGAAATAAAAGGATAATTAAATAAAATAATATTAAAACATCATCATTTGGTCTCCCCCAAAATCATGGATCCATGTTTGTGCCTGATTTTAAGGGATGAGTGACACTTGTCACTCATCCAAGTGTGTCCAGTCACCGGGTACTGTTCATATTAAAATATCATTTAATTCCCGGTTCGTTCGGTTAACCGAGCCCGATTCCGTGACCATAACTTCGTCGTACGAAGTCCGATTTCGGCGTGCCGCCTGTCGTTGGATTCGCATCGACGAAACCTACGTAACGGTCCTTGGCCCTCGGCCATCGGACATCCCGGTCAAAAAGTCAACATTTCCCTTTATATCGTCCAAATTACGAAAATGCCCCTGGACTTCCGTACATCATAACTTTCACCACGAACGTCGAAATCGAACGTGCCACCAGTCTATGAACTCGTGACGTCCCGAACTACGTCACGGTCATCGGTCAAAGTCCATTTGACCATCCGAATTAAAAGTCAACGTTTTGCCCACACTCAGGGGCAAAACGGTCATTTTGCACAATTCGTCCGAAATCCCCCAACTAATCCCAGATTAGTAAATCACAATTAAATATTATTAAATCCCGATATTCGGGACGGGTCGTTACAATCTCCTACCCGGACCGCACTAACTCAACAACAACTACTCTTGTGTTTCCGATCTATCATCTCCACCTTGGGTATTTCACAACACCCACACTCCTACTACTTCCTCAAAACAACAGACCGTAACCCCACATAAGCAACTAAACTTTATGGTGTACACAAGGGAAACTCTACAAACTAAAGAAACAAAGGTATTTTAGAATACCTCATTTTAGAGTACCCAAACAAAGTTTATAGAGTACATCCTCATGTACTACCACCTCACTTTCTAGAATCCAACTCAAATACTTTGCCTTCAGCTCCCTCAACTGCTGCTCCAATCACCTGTCGGTAGAACTGTACAAAGTCCTAAAGGCAAATCCTAGATTGTGGGTTCTCTTCTCTTCAATAACCTCATATCGATCAATAACCTCATATCGATCGATAATCTCACTCCAAGTCGTCTAAAGGAAAGCTTAGACTCTACCTTGAAACCAAACAACACTGCGTAATTCAACCAAGAGAAGTAAAAGTATCTGTCTCCTCCCCCGGTGCCGACTGAACCTCCTGCTGAGTCATCGAAAACACTCGGGCCTGAGGTCCTGACACTCTACCACGTCCTCTCGAACTACTAGTGGCACCACCATCTCTTCTAGTGCCGGCTGTCCCTTACGCTGACGCTGTACTCCGTCCAGGCTCCGCCACTCCTCGGCCTACACCACCCTCTTGCGGTAACAGTGGACAGTCACGTCGGAAGTGACCTCGCTCTCCGCATTAGAAACAAACATCCCAACCAGAAGGACTCGGTATCCCTGTCGACGCAACAGACGTCGCACTGGCTTGCGGAGTCGGCTGTGCTCGATAACCACGGAATCCTGAACTCTGGAAACTACCAGGTCTACCAAAATGATTATCGCCCGACGATGATGCTCCACTGAAATTACCCCTCTTCGATACCCTCTGACTCGAAGATCCAGGAAAAAGTGGCTCCCGGCGTCGCACCGGCAAGCTAGCCTCAACCCTCACCGCAGCGTCCGACAGCTCTCGGAGGGTAGCAAACGATCCAGTCGTCACTATGGCTCGAATCTCACCTTGCAGGCCCAACTCAAACCTACGGCACTTCTCAGCTTTAGTGGCCACAAATGCAGGAGCAAAACGGGACAACATCTGGAATTTCTGTTCGTACTCAACCACGCTCATACTCCCCTGCTGGAGTTGCAGAAACTCAGCCTCCTTGGCATCTCAAAAAGAATGAGGGTAATACTGATCTAAGAACCTCTCCCGAAACGTCTCCCAGGTCACTGTGTGGGCGTCCCAACCAGACAACTCGAGGGTATACCACCACTCGTACACCGGACCGTCCAGTAAAAACATAGCCAGTAACACTCGGTCCTCCAGTGGACAATGCATCACTGAAAAGATCCGCTCAAGTCTCGTGATCCACCTCAGGGCTTCCTCAGGATCAGCCCCACCACTAAAAGTCGTAGCTCCGAGCTGCTGGGCTCGCTCAATCGTAGTACTCTCGGTTCCTCTCGCCGCTTCTTCTTCAGGCCGTGGAGAGGGTCCACGTCTCGGAGGCATAGTCAGCCGCTCACTGAAAGAGGCATAGAAACAGTCAAACAACCGAAACACAACCTCACAAACCGACAAACCCGACAAACTCGACAAACTTATGCTCTGATACCAATTTGTCAGGACCCACCCCAGTTTCACCCCGAAAACCGAGGTAAATCCTGCTCCCGTCTGACACCCCGCCCGAAACCAAAGTAAACTCACATAAAATCACCAACACACACACAGTCAGACGCAGGAGAAAGTTTAATACAACCCAAAGTCAAACGATACAGAGCATAGTACCAATTACACAGAAAAGAAAACCGATAAACAACGTACACGCATAATGAAAAATCAAAAGCTCTCCGGGGTCACTCTATGCCTCTGACAATGCCTCGATGTCGAAACCCGTGCTAGCTCCACGACCTGGAGGGCAATTTAAAACAGAAAGTGTGAGTGGACCATAAATAATAAAATACTTTTCGAAAACCATTTCATAATAAAACGAGGGTTTTAGCCCTCCGTTTTGAAATCACATGCATAACCCAGTTACTAAAAACAATTATAAATCACGTAAAGATCATCATAAAACATTTGCAGAATCATTATAAAACAGTTATAGAAATCATATCATAAGCATCATAAAACCATATCAAAAACATCAGTTTCAACCAATCATTATACGATCAAACCTACTGGACCTATCCGAGTCTTTAAACTCAATCCAGGCCTCAATAATATCCGAGTCTTTAAATTCCCGAGTCTTTAAACTCAATCCGGGTCTTTAAACCCAATCCGGGCCCGTCCCTCGTCAATCACAATATCCGGGTCTTTAAACCCAATAATCAGATCCAGCAAATCCAATCCAAAACCATTTGAAAACCATTTCTAAATCCGTATCCAAACCCGAATCCGAAATCACTGGTCTGATGCCCTTCCGGCATCTAGAACCGTCATTCCGAACCCAAATCCGGAATTCCACTTTTCAACTTTAAAACTAAATCTCGATTCTCGAAATCCGATTCTAAAACCGAAAACCTTGATGTAACACCCCGGAAATTTGTAGATTGTAAAATTGTAAAATATGGAATGAAATGACATTTTTACCCTTGTGAATGGTTGGGTCAAATTGTTGAATTTTTGGTTGGTGGGTTAACCGGACCTTGACTAATGGTTGTGACGTAGTTCAGGACGTAACGAGTCCATTGACAGGCGGCACGTCCAATTCGGACGAATAGGGGAGAAGTTGTGACGTTCGGAAGTTCAGGGGCATTACCGTAATTTGGACGAAATAAGGGAGAAAGTTGACTTTTTGAAAGACCGTGAATTTTCACACGACCCGAAGACCGTTGGATTCGTCTCGATGCCCTGAGTATAACGACAGGCGGCACGCGTGAAACGGATATCGGATGACCGAGTTGCGGGTCACGGAAGTTGGAGGGCATTTTGGTAATTTCTGCCCTGAGGGCATTTTGGTCTTTTTGCACGGTTACTATAGCACAACCGTGAAAAAAAAAACAGAGTACACGGCCGTGCCGTGGTGTTGTTGGGCGTGCAATTGTTTAAAACACTAGTGGACTGATTTGTGAGCATTTTTTATGTAGTTTGAGATATTGGGAGTGTGGTTTGAGGCTGTTCAGAGCACGGGTAGGAATTAAAATGTGGTTATGGGCTCTATGTGCGGGAGGCAGGGTTCAGTGAGGTCTGAGGGTGTCTCCCATGGGTGCTGGCCTTCTTGATCGCTTAACCGAGTAGGGGAGTGAGAGAAGAGTTCAGTTGGCATCAGTTTGAGGTTGAGAGACTGTGAGAGACAGAGAGAAAGCCGTGAAGAACGTTTTCGGATTTTGGGGGGGAAATTTCGGAGCTCAATTTCTACGGGTTTTGGGACCAATCTATGCACTGTGGAAGCCTTCTGGGAGTGATAGAAACATGAACGTGCAATAATTGAAGGGGAATGATCATTGTGTGCCCAGGAACCCAAGTTCCAGTTCAGAGAAAACCAATTTGGAGGGAAAAATCTGAGTTGGATTTCTACGGCCTATTGGACAAAACTAATCACTGAGTGAGCCTTCTGGGAGCATTTGGAACTCGTCCATATCGGAATCGACGGCAACCAGCCACGGAGGAGCTGGGACGGTGACCGCCGTGGGCAGAGGAAATCGCAGTGTTTGGACGGCTACTTCCAGGTAATGTTTCGTTCAATTGGTGGTGCTATTTTGTTAGTCTAGGTCCTATTATGCTCCTGTATGGGTTAATTGGACAATGGAACTAGTTTGGGGGAGTTCTGGGAATTGACCCGCGTGGCTGTTCGGGTTTGGATAGGACGGTTGATGGCTTGTCGAGATGATTAGAGGACTAAGAACTGTAATTGAATGATGTTAGAACATGTTAGAATCAGGAATGAATGAAATTAAGTAGAAATGGAAGGTTAATTAATCGGGTCACACCGCGGGTTGAAGACCCAAATATCAGTGATTCGAGCAGGAACGACGACACTGTAGCAGTGTCACTGTAGCAGCGCGTGACTTTCACGCGCAGCCACTTTGGACGGCGCGTGAGGGCGCGTTGAGCACTATCTCGGTTCACGGTCAACATGACTTTTAATCCTTTCATCATTTTGAACATTTTCTGTGAGATACCCATGTTGATCTGAGATAGTGAGGAAGGTCAGTTTAGGGCCGGATGTCTCGGGAAGTGTGTTCGCCGGCTTTCCCGAACCGGTTTCTGTTTTGGACTTTTTGAGGGTATATTAAGGACCTATAATGACACTTGCGTGTGATTTGAAATGACAGGAAACTTACGTTAATTCCGGAGACAAGTTCGTACGCGCGTTATTCGCAGCGGGAGCGTACAGTGAGTGGGCCCGTTTTTATTAACACTTGCATGCATAACCGTTTTCATTTTCGTATATCTATATGTGTGCGTGAATCAATAATGGATTTTGATTATCTCGATTTACGGTTGTGACACGTTTTACGGTGTTGGGCTGAGACCCGTTTTACAGAAATTGAATATTGTTTTATATGATATATATATATATATATATATATTTATGTATGCATGTGGATATGATGACTATCTTAGGTACTGCACTGTATAATCCACCGTGTAATACTGTCTCCTCCGGATGTGGTACCCCGGAGCGGTCACGGGGCATTGCCTGCGAGGAGTCATGCTACGGAGATGCCGGACCGTAGGATGACTCAGGAGCAGGATTGCTATGATTGGACGTCTGGGACGTCGAGCATCTGGGACGCTAGGCATCTGGGATGCCGTAACCGAACTGGGTTCGGAGTTTGGACTCGGGACTTGAGACCCCGGGTGGCACGGGTAGCCTTGGGACTGTGACCATTATTGGACGTCAGGGACGTCGGACATCTGGGATGTCAATATCGGAGTGTATAGTGCAGTAGCTAGGTTTATATTAAATTTCTGGCTTAATATGATGCTTGTGATGTATTACATGTATTTATGGTTTTGAAATACCGATGCATGCATGTTTGGAAAACGGAGGGGTATATTATACATTTTACTTATTATACTGTTTTTACAACCCTGAGTTCGGCCCACTCACCTTTCATGTTTTGGTAACCCCTCCAAGTCGTGCTGCTGAGGTTGGTGAGGACCCCGAGGCAGAGGCATAGATTTCGTACTGCACACCTGAACCCCTGTCGGGTCGGATCACCCGCAGGACTTTTCTTTCTAGTGTCGTGCTCGGATTTTGTATTTTGGATTGTATCCCTGGTCTGACATCTGTTAAATTTGGGTTATGTATGACTTTATAATTCGGGCATTTATGAATTTAGGTTTTTAAGGCTAAAATTGGAATTTTCGGTTCGGGTGTCAGACGGGAGCAGGGCACGTCCCCTTGTGGTCCCCGGGGGATCGGGGCGGGTCCCTGTCAGCTTGGTATCAGAGCACTAGGTTGTGGTCAACATGTTAGACTAGCGGTTAGTACTAGGTACTTTTCGAGTCTAAGAATTGTGTTAACTAATCTATGCCTCTTAACATCTGGTTATGCCTCCGAGGAGAATCCCTCCAGCACGGACCGCCGAGGAACTTGAGAGAGAGATGGAATGCGCCAGTATTGAGCGGGCTCAACGGTTGGGAGCCACACCTTTCAACGGGGGATCTGACCCCGAGGATGCCTACGAGTGGATTGATAAATGGGAAAGAATCTTTACAGTGATGCATTGCCCACCCGGCGAGCGGGTGACTTTGGCGGCCTTCTTACTGGAAGGCGGAGCTTACCGATGGTGGCAGGGTCTGGAGATGTCAGGGTGGTCTGTCCACACCACCACATGGGAGGTCTTTCGTGCTCGGTTCTTAGATCAGTACTACCCGCGATCTTTTCGCGCGGCACGAGAGGCAGAGTTCCTGTGACTGGAGCAGGGGGATATGTCTGTGGCAGACTATGAGCAGGCTTTCGGGAAGCTTTCCCATTTTGCGGCAGCTTTTGTGAGTACGGAGGAGGACAAATGTCAGAGGTTTGGGTTGGGGCTCCGAGGAGAGATACGGGCAAGTGTGACGGCTGCCACTTATGCGACTCTAAGGGACATGGTCGACGCTGCAGTTCATGTCGAGGCTAGTCTGGCGGCACACCAGGCGCGACAATCATCAGGCGAGGGGCGGCGCCGGGATCGTCCCCATCCGGGACCAACCGGCCGGAAGATCTCTAAGGGGGGAAGTTATCGAGGAGCACCCTCATCATCGCGGGTTCGTGGCTGGTCGGGTCGATCAGGGGGCTCTCCGAGGAGCGGGTCGAGATCTAGTGCTGGGCAGCATCAGTCTTGGAGTGGTGTATCAGGAGGGTCGTGGGATGGACCGAGGACAGTTAATTGTTTTGCTTGTGGAGGAGCGGGCCACTATGCCCGAGATTGCCCATTGTTGTCGAGGAACAACGATACTAGAGGTGCTAGTGTTGCACAGAGTTCAGCTTCCAACACTGCCGGAGGCCGAGGACATGGTGCTGAGCGTGGCGCGCGTGGGCGCGGACAAACTGCGGGGCCCAGGGCTCATGTTTTTGCAGTGACTCAGCAGCAGGCGAGGACAGCCCCAGACGTGATTACAGGTACACTTCATATCTCGAACCTTATTGTACGAGTATTGATGGATGCGGGGGCTACACATTCTTTTATTTCGAGGACTTGTGCTGGTATGTTAGATTGTGAGGTATCAGCCTTAGATAGCGAGTTGGGTGTTGGCACACCTATGGGCATCGTGTACTTAGTGAATCAGGTGATCCGGAGGTGCCCGGTGAGAATTGAGGATGTGGATCTGCCAGCAGACTTGATTATTATGGGCATCCATGACTTCGATGTGATTCTAGGAATGGATTGGTTATCGGAGCATGGGTCGCTTATTGATTGCTGTAGTCGGCAAGTGTTTCTGCGGAGTCCGAGTTTGCCGGAAATTACCTTCCAGGGGGAGCAGGATGGTTCGCTGCCTGAAGTGATTTCTTCACTTGCTGCTACTAAACTTCTACGGAAGGGATGCCAGGGCTATCTGGCGCATGTTGTGTCGGAGCGAGTTGATACTCCGAGCATCGAGGAGATACCAGTGGTGTGGGAATTTCCGGATGTGTTCCCCGAAGATCTGCCTAGATTACCACTGTCAGGACCCGTCCCAAATATCACCTCGATACTCGGAATGGACCCTGCTCCCGTCTGATAATCACACTTACAACACCAAAAAGAAACTTAATACAACTATAAGCATAACCATCAGACGAAGGAGTAAATATATACAACAGTAAGCCAGAGCATAGTTCTACAAAATGGGCACCAAAAGTCCTACAAGTCTAAGTCCGCAACGGAAGAACGTCGGAAGCCCTATGCCTCGATATCTGCCTCAACGTTCACCCCAGCGCTATCACCACGACCTGGAGGGAAATTAAAAACCAAAGGTGTGAGTGGACCGAAAAGAATGAAAGTTTTAAAACCGTTTACCAGCAAATCAAAGTAAGGAAATAAAATCATTTGTTCCCTCCGATTTAAAACCAGGCATGCCAAGGAAGTATTAGAAAAGTCTTAATATGAAACATCATAAGAAACAGAAACACTATAAATACCATAAGAAACAGATACACTATAAAACTGATATAGAAACCAGAGCATAAACATCAAATCACTTTCCTCGATCAAACCTGCTGGACCTATCCGAGTCTTTAAACTCAACCAGGCCTCACATATAAATCCGAGTCTTTAAACTCCCGAGTCTTTAAACTCAATAGGCCTATGGGGGTAATATCGTAATATCCGAGTCTTTAAACTCCCGAGTCTTTAAACTCAATCCGGGCCCGTCCCCCATCAATATCAATCCGGGTCTTTAAACCCATATCCAGATCCAGCAAATCCAATCCACATCCAGTGTAAAACCAATTCAAAATCCATCGCCAGATTCGAATTCGAAATCCCCGGTTCGAAGCCCTTCCGGCGTTCAGAACCGACATTCCGAACCCAAATCCGGAAAACCATAGGAAAATCCCAAATCATATTCCACAACCTATTTACCATCATCAGAAAACGTTTTTAGGTTAAATTTCTGAATGATAACATCAAACTCTGAAAACCCGCTTTTTCTCGAAAAACGTGCAAAATCCCAAAACGTCTCGAAAAACGTGCAAACATCTCAATCACATATAAACACATATAAAAGCATAAAATATTAATAAAAACAGTTAGGCATGCTCGGAAGTAAGAAAAAATCCACTCACAGTTTACAACACGTCACTCGCGCTCCGTGCGCTCCTCAACCGTCTCTGGTGTCTCCCGTCCTGTCAATAGATACCAAATAGGGTCACAATAACATCAAGGATATCTTCCCTATTTTCCCCAATTTTTCGGGAATTTAATAATATTTTAATCCTAAACCCTAAACCGTACGGATTCCCGAACCATTCCGTAACACCGTCCGATTAACCCGAAAACTGTACCATTGGATTCCTTAGGACATTTAGGGCTAAACTCATGTTGGACGCTTGACCGGATTCCTCCCCACGCGCCCCCACGCGCCGCCCAAAGTGGCTGCGCGTGGGCCTCACGCGCCTGCTACAGTGTATCTTCAACCTCGAGTCACCCGGTTCAACTGTGTTGAACCGGCGTGACCGGTTCTCCTCCGTTCCTCCACCATTCTTCCCCATTTCAATACCCTTAGCTTCGTCCAGTCCCCTGCAACCAAACCCAGTCCTAAAATCCAGAAATCACGGCCTAAAACCCCTCGTCTTCATCCTCGAAAAACACCGCCCGTGAGCCCTGTTTTCCTTCCCGGCCGTCCACTGCTTCCCCCTTCACGGTGTTGATACCAGCACCTTCCTAGGACCCTACTTAGTCCTACCCAACTCACAGAATCCGTCGATTCATCCCCGAAGTCCACGACTTCAAGTTTGAAACTCACGGCTAAAACAGGGTACAAAGGACCCGCCGTCGAACCACCACCCACCGTGAACCTCCCGTCACAGAAACCACCACAAACGACTCCTAGGACCTCCCTGAACAACACCCTGACCTCCTAATCCCTCGACTCTAAGCCCAACGTCACGACTTTGCAAATGAAAATCCACGAAAAACAGGGTAAAAGAAATTACCTTTCGATTCCGGCGCCGCCGTGAGAACCGTCACCCACCACGGTGCTCGTGGGACTCCCCTCAACCTCCTGAGTCTCCTAGTACCCTGAATCCGTCCACCACACAACACAACAGCCACCACCGTCCACGGCTTCCTCTGTTTCTTCCAAGTATCCAACCAGCCACCATGTCGCCTCCGCGCACGGTTGCACCACCAGACCACGATCACCAGCTCCTCCTTGTCTCTATGTCACTCTCTCAACTCACTCTTCACTCTCCCTAGCATCCAAATCGATCACCGCCTCACCCCAATCTTCTCTCTGTTTTCTGTTTCCTTCGAACTTGTGCACGGTTCAAAAATGACCAAGTGTGGCCGTGCACACTTAAGTTTCTCCCAGAACCATCTAGTGTCCCCCACGTGTCCATCAGCTATTGGCCAGCCCAAAAATATCTGCCACTTGCCCTTATCTGATTGGGCTGAGGGAAAATGACCAAAATGCCCCTCCTGCACAAAATTACCATTTTACCCTCAGACTTTCCAGACCCGTATCTTTTCCGTCCGACGTCCGATGACAGCGTGCCGCCTGTCGTTGAACTCAGGACGTCGAGACCTATCCAACGGTCCTCGGTCTACGTGAAAATCACAAATCCTCCAAAAAGTCAACATTTCCCCTCTTAACTCAAAATTACGGTAACGCCCCCAACCTTCCGTACATCATAACTTTTCCTCCGGTTGTCCGAATCGAACCTGCCGCCTGTCTACGGAGTCGTGACGTCCTAACCTACGTCACGGTCAAGGGCTAACACTCATCCAATCGATAGTACAAAAAGTCAACTTTTCGTTACTATTCACAAGGGCAAAATCGTCCTTTTTACAAAACTTCACAAAAGTACATTTTTACCCTTCCCGTAGGTACGGGTTGTTACAACCACCACCGCGGGAGATTGAGTTTACCATTGAACTACTCCCCGGTACCCGACCTATATCCCAGGCACCGTACCGGATGACACCGGCAGAATTACGGGAACTCAAAACACAGTTGCAGGAGTTGGTCGAGTTGGGATTCATCCGACCGAGTAACTCACCGTGGGGAGCACCGGTGTTGTTTGTGAAGAAGAATGAGGGGATTCTCCGTTTGTGTGTGGATTACCGACAACTGAACAAGGTGACGCTGAGGAACCAGTATCCTCTACCCAGGATCGATGACTTATTTGACCAGTTGCGGGGAGCACAGTGCTTCTCGAAGATTGATTTGCGATCTGGGTATCATCAGCTGAGGATTGCGGAAGGGGATATTTCGAAAACGGCATTTCGAACTCGTTACGGTCACTATGAATTCCTTGTGATGCCTTTTGGCTTGACGAATGCTCCAGCAGCATTCATGGATCTGATGAACAGAGTTTTCCGACCCTACTTGGATAAGTTTGTGATTGTGTTCATCGATGACATCTTGGTGTATTCGAGGAGTGCCCAAGCACATGAGGAACACCTACGGTTGGTATTAGGGAAGCTGAGACATGAACGGTTGTACGCCAAACTGAGTAAGTGTCAGTTTTGGCTGAGCAGCATTGGTTTTCTGGGACATGTGATTTCGGCTGATGGGATCAGCGTGGATCCCCAGAAAACGGAAGCGGCGACTAACTGGGCCAGACTGATGACAGTGACAGAGGTGCGGAGTTTTGTCGGATTGGCAGGCTACTACCGGAGATTTGTGGAAGGTGTCTCCAAGATTGCTGCACCGTTGACTCGTTTGACCAGGAAAGGAGTGAAGTTCATCTGGGACGAGCGGTGTGAGCAGAGTTTCTAGGAATTGAAGTATCGCTTGACCACTGCTCCTATCCTTGCATTGCCCGACAACAGTGGAGAGTTTGTAGGTTTTAGTGATGCCTCACTACAGGGTTTGGGATGTGTGTTAATGCAGAATGGTAAGGTGATCGCCTACGCATCACGGCAGCTAAAAACTCATGAGTTGAACTACCCTACCCATGACTTGGAGTTGGCGGCGGTGGTTCACGCCTTGAAGATTTGGAGACATTACCTTTTCGGTGCAACGTGCAGGATATACACCGACCACCAAAGCCTAAAGTATCTATTTACCCAGAAGGAACTCAACTTGAGGCAACGGAGATGGTTGGAATTGATCAAGGATTACGACTGTACGATCGAGTACCATCCGGGTAAGGCTAATGTGGTGGCAGATGCGCTCAGCAGGAAATCAGCAGGGTCAGTTGCACACCTGAGGATGGTGTATCTTCCTTTACTGGTGGAACTCCGGAAGGCGGGAGTTATTTTAGATACGGATGAGCATGGAGCTTTATTGGCTAGTTTCCATGTACGGCCAGTGTTAGTGGATCGGATCATTGAGGCGCAACTTCAGGATCCGATATTGTGTATCTACAGGATTGAGGTTGAGGCTGGAGAACGGCAAGACTTTACCATCCGAGATGATGGGGCACTTGTGAAATTGGGCCGTTTGTGTGTGCCAGCAGAGACAGAGTTACGGGCTGAGATTTTGGAGGAGGCTCACAATTCAGCGTATGCCATGCATCCGGGAGGTACAAAGATGTACCGTACCCTCCGGAACTATTATTGGTGGCCAGGAATGAAGAGGGACATTGCTGAGTTTGTGAGCAGATGCTTAACCTGTCAGCAGGTTAAGGCGGAGCGGCAGAGACCGTATGGGACCATGCAGCCACTTCCGATTCCCGAGTGGAAGTGGGACCACATCACCATGGACTTTGTCTTTAAGTTACCAAGGACCCGGAGTGGATTCGACGGAGTATGGGTGATTGTAGACCGATTAACGAAGTCAGCGCATTTTCTGCCAGTACAAGAGACTTATAAACTCAACCGACTAGCTCAATTGTTCGTGAAGGAGATCATCCGACTTCATGGTACGCCGGAGTCGATCGTGTCCGATCGCGATCCGCGTTTCACTTCCAAGTTCTGGCGGAGTTTGCAGGCTACCTTGGAAACGAATCTGCATTTCAGTACTGCTTTCCATCCACAGACCGATGGACAGTCTGAGAGGACTATTCAGACCCTGGATGACATGATGAGGTCTTGTGTGCTGCAATTTCAAGATTCGTGGGATACTCACTTGCCTTTGATGGAATTTTCTTACAACAATAGCTACCAGGCAAGTATTGGGATGGCCCCCTACGAGGCATTGTATGGTCGACAGTGCAGGACACCTATCTGCTGGATGGATATTGGGGAGCGAGCGGCCGTAGGGCCGGAATTGATGGATATCACCCAGGAAGCAGTCCGTGTTATCAGGGAGAGGTTGAGGGCGGCACAGGATCGCCAAAAGAGTTATGTTGATAGACGAATCTGAGATTTGGAATTCGAGGTTGGAGATTTTGTTTTCCTGAGGTTGTCCCCGTGGAAAGGGATTATTCGATTTGGTCGACGGGGAAAATTGAGTCCACGTTTTATTGGACCTTATGAGATCGTGGAGAGGATTGGCCGGGTTGCGTATAGATTGGCTTTACCCCCAGAAATTTCGAAAGTTCACGATGTTTTCCACGTATCTATGTTACGGAAGTATGTACGTGACGCCTCTCATGTATTGGAGGAGCAACCTATCGAACTCCGAGAGGATTTGAACTTTGAGGAACAACCAGTGCAGATTCTGGACCGGAAGGACAAGGTACTACGGCAGAAGACGATCCCTCTCGTGAAAGTTCTCTGGAGAAATCAGAACGTGGAGGAAGCCACATGGGAGCCCGAGTCTCAGATGCGGGAACAGTTTCCTTATTTGTTCCCTTAAATTTCGGGACGAAATTCCTTATGGGGGGAAGGTTGTAACACCCCGGAAATTTGTAGATTGTAATATTGTAAAATATGGAATGAAATGACATTTTTACCCTTGTGAATGGTTGGGTCAAATTGTTGACTTTTTCGTTGATGGGTCAACCGGACCTTGACAGATGGCTGTGACGTAGTTCGGGACGACACGAGTCCATTGACAGGCGGCACGTCCAATTCGGACGAACAGGGGAGAAGTTGCGACGTTCGGAAGTTCAGGGGCATTACCGTAATTTGGACGAAATAAGGGAGAAAGTTGACTTTTTGAAAGACCGTGAATTTTCACACGACCCGAAGACCGTTGGATTCGTCTCGATTCCCTGAGTATAACGACAGGCGGCACGCGTGAAACGGACATCGGATGACCGAGTTGCGGGTCACAGAAGTTGGAGGGCATTTTGGTAATTTCTGCCCTGAGGGCATTTTGGTCTTTTTGCACGGTTACTGTAGCACAACCGTGAAAAAAAACAGAGTACACGGCCGTGCCGTGGTGTTGTTGGGCGTGCAATTGTTTAAAACACTAGTGGACTGATTTGTGAGCAAGTCAATCGCGCTCCGTGCGCTCCTCGACCGTCTCAGGCGTCTCCCGTCCTGTCATTATGCATCAAATAGGGTCACAAATACATCAAGGATACTAATCCTAATTTCTCCAATTTTTCGGGAATTTATTAATATTTTAATCTTAAACACTAAACCGTCCGGATTCCCGAACTATCTCACAACATCGTCCGATTAACCCGAAAACCATACCAATGGATTCCTTAGGACAATTAGAACCAAAACCATGTTGGAAGCTTGGCTGAAATCCTCCCCACGCGCCTCCACGCGCCGCCCAAAGTGGCTGCGCGTGGGCCTCACGCGCCTGCTACAGTGCTCCTTCAACCTCGAGCCACCCGGTTCAACACAGTTGAACCGGCGTGACCGGTTCTCCTTCGTTCCTCCACCGTTTCAGTCCAATCCAATCCCAGAAGCTTCGTCCCATCCTAAGCAATCTAACCCCGTCCTAACTTATGAAAATCGACGCCTAAAACCCATCGTTCACGGCCTCGAAACAGACGGCCCGTGGCCCCTGTTTTGGCCGCCAGCCGCCCAGGTCCTCCCCCGGCACGGCACCACAACCAAACGACTCCTGGGACCTCCAGAAGTCTCACTTCACTCACCAATTCCCTCGACCCTAGCTCTAGGTCCACGACTTTCGAATTGAAATTCACGAGAAAAACAGAGGAATTGGGCTTACCTTTCGATTCAGTCTCCGCCGTGTGCACCGCCGCGTGCCACGGTGTTCGTTGGGTTCCCTGCAACCACCTGAGCCTCCTATTGGCTTGGATTGATCCACCACACGGCACAACTACCACCCCTGTCTCACGGCTTCCCTGTTTTTCTCAGAACTCCGCAGCACCATCGCCGTGTCTCCGGGCACGATTCCTCCACCAAAACACGATCACCAGCTCCGCCTTGTCTCTCTGTCACTCTCTCAATTCACTCTTCACTCACTCACACCCTGAATCGATCACTGTCTCCCCCAGTTTCTTCTCTCTGTTTTCTGTGTTCAAACCCAATTGCACGGTTTCAATTTGAACATTTTGTGGTCGTGCACACACAAATCTTCCTAGAAACATCTAGGCCTCTCCCACGTGTCCATCATCCTATGGACCAAAAGAAAAGATCCCAATCCACTACTGCCACTTGCCCTTATCTGATTGGGCTGAGGGAAAAAGACTAAAATACCCCTCGTTGTGATAATTACCGTTTTGTCCTCACACTTTCCAGACCCGTAACTACTTCGTCCGACGTCCGATGACAGCGTGCCGCCTGTCGTTGTACTCAGGACGTCGAGACCTATCTAACGGTCCTCGGTCTACGAGAAAATCACAAGTCCACTAAAAAGTAAAAATTTTCCTCAAATAGTCAAAATTACGGTAACGCCCTCAATCTTCCGAACGTCATAACTTTTTCGCCGATTGTCCTAATCGAACCTGCCACCTGTCTACGGACTCGTGACGTCCTAAACTACGTCACGGTCAATGGTCAACACTCATCCAACTAGTAAATCAAAAAGTCAACTTTTGACGCACTATTCACAAGGGCAAAATCGTCCTTTCATACAAATATTTACAAAAATTATATTTATACCCTTCCCGAAGGTACGGGTTGTTACAATCTACCCCCCTAAAAAGAATTTCGTCCCCGAAATTCAGTGAAACAAATAAGGGTATTGTTCGCGCATTAAGGCCTCGGGTTCCCAAGTAGCTTCTTCCACCTGATGATTTCTCCACAATACTTTAACTAAGGGAACCGTCTTCCTCCGTAAAACCTTATCCTTCTGATCCAAAATCGCTACTGGCTGCTCTTCAAAACTCAAGTCTTCCCTTAGTTCAACAGGTTGGGCTTCCAGAACATGTGAATCATCCCGTATATATTTCTAAAGCATAGAAACATGGAAGACATTATGTACCTTTTCCAGGTCTGCTGGTAAAGCCAACCGATAAGCAACATGACCAATCCGCTCTAAGATCTCATAAGGTCCAATGTAACGAGGACTCAACTTCCCTCGTCTGCCAAACCGTACTATTCCCTTCCAAGGAGATAACTTCAAGAAAACCCAGTCTCCTACTGCAAACTCCAAATCTCTGATCCTACGGTCGGCGTAGCTCTTCTGTCGGTCCTGAGCTGCCTTCAGTCGATCTCGAATCAGTGCCACTTTTTCCTGCGTAAGATCCACCAGCTCAGAAGTAGTCAATCTCCTCTCACCAACCTCGGTCCAACACAACGGAGTCCGACATTGTCGTCCATACAAAGCCTCGTAAGGAGCCATCCCAATACTCTCCTGATAACTGTTATTGTAGGCGAACTCCATCAAAGGCAAATGTGATTCCCAAGTACCCTGAAACTGTAAAACACAAGCTCGCATCATGTCCTCGAGAATCTGAATAGTCCGCTCAGACTGCCCATCGGTCTGAGGATGAAAAGCAGTACTGAAATGCAACTTTTTCCCAAAAGCTTCCTATAAGCTCTGCCAAAACCGGGAAGTAAATCTCAGATCTCTGTCAGATACTATCGACTCTGGAGTCCCATGAAGCCGAATAATTTCATCAATGAACAACTGTGCAAACTGCGTCAACCCGAAATTCTCCCGTACTGGTAAGAAATGAGCAGACTTCGTAAGTCTATCAACGATCACCCACACGCCATCGTGTCCCTTCGGTGTTCTTTGAAGCTTGAATACAAAATCCATCGTCAGGTGATCCCATTTCCACTCGGGGATCGGTAAAGGTTGCATTGCTCCATAGGGTCTCTGCCGCTCAGCTTTTACCTGTTGACAGATCAAGCATCTACTGACATATTCTGCAATCTCACGTTTCATACCTGACCACCAGTAATGCTCTCGAAGGGTACGATACATCTTGGTCCCACCAGGGTGCATCACATAGGCTGAACAATGAGCCTCATCCAGTATCACCTTCTTCAACGTCTCATCCTCGGGTACACACAATCGTCCATCCTTAACCAAGGCTCCATCCTCGCGAATCTCAAAGTCCTATCTTTCTCCAGCCTCGACCTCAATACGTATGATGCCCAAAATAGGGTCCTCAAACTGAGCATCAATAACCTGATCAATCAAAACAGGTCGCACGTGGAAACTCGCTAAAAGTGCTCCCTGATCATCCACAGTCAACTCTACTCCCAGCCTACGGAGCTCAACCAACAAAGGTAATCGTACTGTCCTCAAATGCGACAAAGAACTAGCTGACTTCCTGCTCAGGGCATCGGCTACCACATTAGCCTTTCCTGGGTGATACTCAATAGTACAGTCGTAGTCCTTAAGCAACTCCAACCATCGGCGCTGTCTCAGATTCAGTTCCTTCTGAGTGAACAAATACTTCAAACTCTTGTGATCGGTGAAAATCCTGCACCTCTCGTCGTACAAATAATGGCGCCAAATCTTCAGTGCATGAACCACCGCCGCCAGTTCCAAGTCATGTGTAGGGTAGTTCATTTCATGGGTTTTCAACTGTCGGGAAGCATAAGCAATCACTTTCCCGTGCTGCATCAATACACAGCCCAAACCTTGTAAAGAAGTGTCACTGTACACCTCGAACTCCCCACTATCGTCTGGAAGGGCCAACACAGGAGCAGATGGCAACCGCCTTTTAAGCTCCTGGAAACTCTGTTCACATTTCTCATCCCAATCAAACCGAACTCCCTTCCGAGTTAGCCTTGTCAACGGAGCAGCAAGAATAGAAAAACCCTCAATAAAACGCCGATAATAACCTGCTAAACCCAGAAAACTCCTGATCTCTGTCACCGTCTTGGGCTATTCCCAATTTGCTACCGCCTCAACCTTCTGAGGATCCACTCTGATGCCCTCGGCTGAAATCACATGACCTAAGAATCCAACACTGGTCAACCAAAACTGACACTTACTCAACTTCGCATACAACTGATGCTCTCTTAGGGTCTTAAGCACTATTCTCAGATGTGTCTCGTGCGCCTTTGCACTCTTCGAATACACCAAAATGTCGTCAATGAAGACAATCACAAAACGATCCAAATACGACCGGAACACTCGGTTCATAAGATCCATAAAAGCTGCGGGGGCATTAGTCAATCCAAAAGGCATCACTACAAACTCATAATGACCGTACCTAGTCCGAAAAGCTGTCTTCGGTACATCCTCATCTTTAACCCTTAACTGATGGTAGCCGGAGCGAAGGTCAATCTTCGAAAAGTACTGTGCTCCCTTTAACTGGTCAAACAAATCATCAATCCGGGGTAAAGGATACTTATTCCGAATGGTTACCTTATTCAACTGTCTGTAGTCCACACACAATCTCAACCCTCCGTCCTTTTTCTTGACAAACAATACAGGTGCTCCCCAAGGTGACATACTCGGTCGAATGAATCCTATATCGACCAACTCTTGCAACTGGGCCTTAAATTCCCTCAATTCTGCAGGTGCCATGCGATAAGGAGTTTGTGAAATAGGCTGTGTACCTGATAAAAGATCAATCGTGAACTCGATCTCTCGATGAGGTGGTAATCCTGGCAACTCCTCGGGAAAAACATCGGGAAACTCCCGCACCACTGGTATATCCTCCGCCCTTACTGGCGAAACACGTGCATCCACCACATGAGCTATGTAACCCTGACACCCCTTACGCAACAGCTTGCTAGCCTCAAGTGCCGAAATAACTCCAGTAGGAAGTGCACGTTGATCCCCCTGAAACGTAGTCTCGGGAAATCCTGGACTCCGAAAAGTCACTCTCCTATCGAAACACTCGATAGAGGCATGATGTCTCGTCAGCCAGTCCATACCCAAAATAACATCAAAGTCCCGTAGATCCAATAGTAACAAATCCGCCATTAACTCAACCTCACCTACCATCACCGGACACTCTCTCAACACCTGAGTCACTACCAACACCTCCCTAGTAGGTGTACTCACCCCTAACGCACAATCCAAGGTAGACACCAAGGTAGACACCTCCCTCTCCGTCACCAAACTACAACTCCGAGCTATAAATGAATGGGTCGCCCCGGGATCTATCAAAGAAAAAAGTGTGACCAAGTATGGTGAGTGTATCTGTCACCACGCCCGGTGCTAATCTGGCCTCCTGCTGGGTCATAGCAAAAACTCGCACCTGCGGTCCTGATGACCTACCGCGCCCTCTAGAACTGCTCGTGGCACCACCGCCACCCCTAGGGCCTGCTGCCCCTGACACTGACGCAGTACTCCGCCCAGGTTCTGCTACACCTCGGCCTACTCCACCCTCCTGAGCTAACAATGGGCACTCCCTCCGAAAGTGTCCTCGCTCTCCACAGTAGTAGCAAGCATCCCTACTGGGTCCACCGGTCTACCTCCCAATAGAAGCAACAGAAGTAGCACTCGCCTGAAGGGTCGGCTGTGCCCTAGCTCCCCGAAATCCTGAGCCCTGAAAACTGCCTGGTCTGCCAAACCGGGCTCCACCAGCCGATGACGAACCACCATAATTGCCCCGCTTCGGGGTCCTCTGACTCGATGCTCCAGGAAAAGAATGCTCTCGGCGTCGCACACTGCCCGAGTACTGTGGCCTGGCAGGCAAACTGGCCTCCACTCTAACAGCAGCATCAGACAACTCCCGAAATGTAGCAAAGGAGCCGGCTGTTACAATGGCTCTAATCTCTCCTCGAAGACCCAACTCAAACCGACGACACTTCTCAGCCTCGGTTGCCACAAATGCAGGAGCGAACTGGGATAGCATCTGGAATCTCTGCTCATACTCGGCTACTATCATGTTCCCTTATTTCAACTGAAGAAATTCCGCCTCTTTAGCATCCCGGAAAAAGCTGGGATAATACTGGTCTAAGAACCGCTCCCGGAAAGTCTCCCACGTCACCGTATGTGCATCCCAGCTGGACAACTCCAGCGTATACCACCACTCATACGCTGCTCCATCCAGCAGAAACGTAGCCAACAAGACCCGGTCCTCTAGAGGACAATGCATCACCCTGAAAATACGCTCAAGCCGGGTATCCATCGGTGAGCTTCCACTAGGTCTGCCCCATCGCTGAAAGTAGTAGCCCCAAGCCGCTGGGCTCGCTCAATCGAAGCGCTCTTAGTCCCTCTCGCCGTTTCATCTTCAGGTCGTGGAGGGGGTTCACGTCTCGGAGGCATAGTCGAACGTACGCTGAAAGAGGCATAGAGTTAGTGAAACAACCTAGATACGACCTCATACCGACACAAACCGACAAACCTATGCTCTGCTACCAATTGTCAGGACCCGTCCCAAATATCACCTCGATACCAGGGACGAACCCTGCTCCCGTCTGACAATCACACATAAAATACCAGAATACCCGTAATAATACTGTAAGTATAACTATCAGACGCAGGAGTAAATATAATACAACTGTAAGTCAGAGCATAGTTCTACAAAATGGGCACAAAATCCTACTATGCTAGTCTCGCAACGGAAGAACGTCGTAAGCTCTATGCCTCGGTTCCTGCCTCAACGTTCACCCCGACGCGATCACCACGACCTGGAGGGAAAATTTAAAACCAAAAGTGTGAGTGGACTAAAGAAAATAAAAGTTTCAAAATCAATTTTTCATCAAATCAAAGTTAAGAAAAACAATAATAATATTTGTTCCCTCCGTTTTGAAAACATGCATGCCCAACCACATATTAGAAAACCATAACGTAAAACATCATAAGAAACAGAAACACTATAAAACTGCATCATAAAATGTGAATATCAAGGTATCATTTTACGATCAAACCTGCCGGGTCTATCCGAGTCTTTAAACTCAACCAGGCCTCAATACTATCCGAGTCTTTAAACTCCCGAGTCTTTAAACTCAATAGGCCTACGGGGGTAATATCGTAAATATCCGAGTCTTTAAACTCTCGAGTCTTTAAACTCAATTCAGGCCCGTCCCTCGTTAATCAGAATCCGGGTCTTTAAACCCAATGTCCAGATCCAGCAAATCCAATCCAAATTCAATGTAAACCCATTTCTAAATCCATAACCAAATTCGAAATCGAAATCCCCGGTTCGAAGCCCATCCGGCGTTCAGAACCGTCATTCCGAACCCAAATCTGGAAATCCACTTTTGCATTCAAAACCCACATTTAATAAAAAATTATGTTTCATAAGCCATTCATCATCATCAGAAAACAATTATAGATTGAAATCCCCAAATATAGCATCCAAATCCGAAACCAGCTTTTTCTCGAAAAACGTGCAAAATCCTGAAAATGTCTCGAAAAACGTGCAAACACATCAACCATATATAATCATCATTAAGAAGCATAAAAACATATTTAATATCATCAAACATCAATAAAACAGTTAGGCATGCTCGTAAAGAAAGAAAGATTCCACTCACAAATCTGAGCGAGTCAATCGCGCTCCGTGCGCTCCTCGACCGTCTCAGGCGTCTCCCGTCCTGTCATTATGCACCAAATAGGGTCACAAATACATCAAGGATACTAACCCTAATTTCCCCAATTTTTTGGGAATTTATTAATATTTTAATCTTAAACCCTAAACCGTCCGGATTCCCGAACTATCTCACAACATCGTCCGATTAACCCGAAAACCATACCAATGGATTCCTTAGGACAATTAGAACCAAAACCATGTTGGAAGCTTGGCCGGAATCCTCCCCACGCGCCACCACGCGCCACCCAAAGTGGCTGCGCGTGGGCCTCACTCGCCTGCGACAGTGCTCCTTCAACCTCGAGCCACCCGGTTCAACACAGTTGAACCGGCGTGACCGATTCTCCTCCGTTCCTCCACCGTTTCAGTCCAATCCAATCCTAGAAGCTTCGTCCCATCCTAAGAAATCTAACCCCGTCCTAACTTATGAAAATCGACGCCTAAAACCCATCGTTCACGGCCTCGAAACAGACGGCCCGTGGCCCCTGTTTTGGCCACCAGCCGCCCAGGTCCTCCCCCGGCACGCCACCACAACCAAACGACTCCTGGGACCTCCAGAATTCTCACTTCACTCACCAATTCCCTCGACTATAGCTCTAGGTCCACGACTTTCGAATTGAAATTCATGAGAAAAACAGAGGAATTGGGCTTAACTTTCGATTCAGTCTCCGCTGTGTGCACCGCTGCGTGCCACGGTGTTCGTTGGGTTCCCTGCAACCACCTGAGCCTCCTATTGGCTTGGATTGATCCACCACATGGCACAACTACCACCCCTGTCTCACGGCTTCCCTGTTTTTCTCAGAACTCCGCCGCACCACCGCCGTGTCTCCGGGCACGATTCCTCCACCAAAACACGATCACCAGCTCCGCCTTGTCTCTCTGTTACTCTCTCAATTCACTCTTCACTCACTCACACCCTGAATCGATCACTGTCTCCCCCAGTTTCTTCTCTCTGTTTTCTGTGTTTAAACCCAATTGCACGGTTTCAATTTGAACATTTTGTGGCCGTGCACCCACAAATCTTCCTAGAAACCTCTAGGCCTCTCCCACGTGTCCATCATCCTATGGACCAAAAGAAAAGATCCCAATCCACTACTGCCACTTGCCCTTATCTGATTGGGCTGAGGGAAAAAGACTAAAATACCCCTCGTTGTGATAATTACCATTTTGCCCTCACACTTTCCAGACCCGTAACTACTTCGTCCGACGTCCGATGACAGCGTGCCGCCTGTCGTTGTACTCAGAACGTCGAGACCTATCTAACGGTCCTCGGTCTACGAGAAAATCACAAGTCCACTAAAAAGTCAACATTTTTCTCAAATAGTCAAAATTACGGTAATGCCCTCAATCTTCCGAACGTCATAACTTTTTCTCCGATTTTCCGAATCGAACCTGCCACCTGTCTACGGACTCGTGACGTCCTAAACTACGTCACGGTCAATGGTCAACACTCATCCAACTAGTAAATCAAAAAGTCAACTTTTGAAGCACTATTCACAAGGGCAAAATCGTCCTTTCATACAAATATTTACAAAAATTACATTTATACCCTTCCCGAAGGTACGGGTTGTTACAACACGACTCCTCCAGTCCACCTCCAGCCTCTGGACACCTCCACCAGCTTCAATTGGCCCCTTACTCGGCAGCACCACCACTCAACTCCTCTCTGTTTTCTGGTTTCCCCGCGAGCTCACACCTCGCACACACACTAACACCTCACCTTCCAACCTTCTCACTGTCTCCCTCTCAATCTCTGGTCACTCCTCACTCACCAATTCGCACAAACACACACACGGTCACCTTCCAATTCTCCCCATCTTTCAGTCTCTATTCTCTCTTCTTCGAACACACACACACGGGTACACACGATCACAAAGCCCAAATAATTGGACCGTGTTCCCTAGAACCAACCAGACCCCTAACACTTGTCACCATCCTAAAACCCCTCTCACAAGTGCCCCAATCTCAGCCATCCACTTGTACCTCGCTGTTGCACAAATCCCAACGTGCAAAAGACCAAAATGCCCTTCCTTTTAAGCCAAAATTACCATTTTACCACTACCTTCCTAGACCCTTAACTCACGCATCCTAACTCCGATAACTACGTGCCGCCTATCGTTGAACTCAGAACGACGAGATCTACTTAACTGTCCTCGGTTAACGTGTCAAAACCCGATCGTATGAAAAGTCAACTTTTCCCCTATTTTACCCAAATCACGGTAATGCCCTCAACCTTCCAAACATCATAACTTCCTCCTCGGATGTCGGAATCGGGCGTGCCACCTGTCTACGAATTCGTGACATCCCAAACTACGTTACGGTCATCGGTCAAAGTCCATTTGACCGCCCGAACTAAAAGTCAACTTTTTGCCCAACCTAGGGGCAAAATCGTCATTTACCCACTAATCACCGATTACACTCACTAATCCCATCTTAATCACAGTCTTAATCCTAACTTCCGGGACGGGTCGTTACATCTACACTTCTAAGCTCAAAAAAATAAACTTGTTTTTAATTTCTATGAAAATAAAAAAAACCTTTTATGGTACGTAGGCCTTAATTTTTTCCTTATTTCTGAGACATATTGGAAATTAGATGTTTATAAAGAATCCCACTTTGAAATGGTTGATACTTGATGGTGAAAAATGTGTGGAAATAAGATGTAGAAGAAATTATGCGGGTGGAAAACAAATTTGTGTCAAAATTATGGTGTCACCGATCTGCTCCTATATATTGACAATACTTGCATCTCACAATGGTGATACTTTCTGATGTGTAATGGTCAAGGACAATTTAGTCTTTAGGGTTTTAGGGTTTTGGGGTTTTTCTGTTTTATGTTTTAATAAGGAATTGACATGTTTCCATGTTCTATTAGGATTAGTTTATTTGTTTTTTGTTTTAATTAGGAGTAGACATATTTCCATGTTCTGCTAATTACAGTTTAATTAGGATTTCTAATTACAGTTTAATTAGGAGTAGACATGTTTCCATGTTCTTTCTAATTACAGTATATTTAGGATTTCTAGTTTGTTTAATTCCATATAAATACCTCATTGTAATTCAATGGAAGAGAGGTGAGTTTATGAATAAAATTTGAGAATATTTTTATGAGAAAACATTATTTTGGGTGAGAAGCCCCTAGAGCGATTCCAGATTGTTTTGGTGTGAAGCCAATTTCGGGTGTGAAGCCCCTAGAATGATTCCAAACCTATCTTTTAAGTTTTATATTTGTTTTTTTGAAGTTTTCTTCCGCTAGTTTGGTAAATCGTAGGTTTCAGATTTGTCATACTTCAAATTTGGTATCAGAGCAGATTCTTTCTCCTCTGGGCACAGTTATATGCCCACAATTTGTAGTGATCAAACATATACCCATCAAACATGGCCATTAAACGGAAAATACAACTCCTAGAAAAACTATCTAAGGATGTTGCTGGGTTAGCAACAGCAGTTGCTGAAACTCAGAACGGACAGTAAGAAATTCGGACCACACTGCAAGGGCACTCCACCATATTGTAAGAGCACTCCATCACCTTGGGACTTTTTCAGAGCAGAGACCATGAAAGAGAAAGACAAGGCAAGAATTTCTGTCAACCAGCTGTTATTGAAAAGGTTATGAGGCCAAGTACAACTGATGAGATATTAGAGTTTGCAGCTAAATGGAGGGGTCGACAAAAAGAAAAATTTCAAGAAAAAACAACCTTGGAAAATCAGGTTGTACAATCAACTGAACAAAAATCAATGTTATCCTTGCTTCAACCAATAATAGAGGAAATATCCATTCAATTGGATAAGCAAGAGCTAACATTGCTGGTGATCGAATCAATGCCTATTTGTGCACCAATTCTGCCAGTCGTTGATGTTCCTTCTATTAAGGAACCAAGAAATATCATTTTGTAGATTCCTCTTATGACTCATCAACTTAAATTCAAGAAAGGGGACGTGCAGCTTTCAGGAATAGAGGCATTTATGAGGAGATCTAAGTCTCTACAGAGAGCTGGGCAAAGTGTACGTATAAAAAGTGGAGGACATATACCGCAAAAGCATGAACAAAATGGGAAAAAACAGAGGAGAAATCTGACTTTGCGGGCAGCTGCTAATGGCAAGAATTATCCTTTCGATGTTGGTTAGCCGCTGATGTCCAAGCTCCTCGCTTAACTTGCCGGAGTCAAGTTTTTCAACTAAGGGAGAATGATGCGGAATGGTCAAGGACAATTTAGTCTTTAGGGTTTTAGTATTTTTCTGTTTTTTGTTTTAATAAGGAATAGACATGCTTCCATGTTCTATTAGGATTAGTTTATCTGTTTTATGTTTTAATTAGGAGTAGACATGTTCTCATGTTCTATTAGGATTATGATGTTCTTTCTAATTACAGTTTAATTAGGATTTCTAGTTTGTTTAATTCCCTATAAATACCTCATTGTAATTCAATGGAAGGGAGAAGTGTTTATGAATAAAGTTTGAGAATAATTTCCCGCGAAAGGATTATTTTGGGTGCAAAGCTCCTGGAGCGATTCCAGATTATTTTGGTGTGAAACCAAGTTTTGGTGTGAAGCCAATTTCGGGTGTGAAACCCTTGGAATAATTCCAAACCTATCTTTTAAGTTTTATGTTTGTTTTCTTAAAATTTACTTCCGCTAATTTGCTAAATCGTAAGTTTCAGATCTATCCTACCTCACTTTGCCACACCTTCAGTTCAATTTTTTGAATTATCCTTGTACATATATCGTAATTGGAATTGTTTATTTCTAAATCATCATATCAAGATCATCTCTTTAAAAATCAACATATTTAGATGTCGTTTAGTCATTCATATATATTAACAAAGTAGTCTGTTCGCCATGAGGATCTTAATTGATATTAAAACAGTTGATTTATTTGATACATATTAATAACTAAACAACCTTCAATTTTCTTAATTTTGTATGAAAATAATTTTGACATAATACCTTAAAAAATGAACGGTTACATATATATATATATATGCAAAGATAATTCGATAAATTAAAAATATGATAAACAAATATATCATCAACTAAAATTTGGATAGCTCTTAGTTTTTAATCATAATTTTCTTTTTGGTAGAATCGTAGGTTTGTTCTCTGCTTTGTTTCATTGTCTGGTGAATATTTATTTATTAATAATGGCCATGACCCATGGGGCACTTATTTACATGATTCCGGGGCGAGGCGTGACAAGGTATCATACGAGCAAGTGACTAGGCGAGCAACCAAGCCACAGAGAGAGACGAGCAGGCGAGAAAAAGCCGAAGAAAAGATGGCGAGTGAGGACGAAAGCGCAGTGAAGGAGCCGTTGGATTTGATAAGGCTCAGCCTCGATGAACGCATCTACGTTAAACTACGGTCAGATCGTGAGCTTCGTGGTAAACTCCATGTACGTCTCCTCCACATTCTAATTCTATCTTGTCTAGATTAGGTTGGGTTGGGTTGTTCCAGTTAGGGTTTTAGATTTTACAAATACTAAAAAAATTTAAAATTATACTGCTTTAGTGCCAAGGTTTGATTTTCTTGTTCTTTGTATATCATTAACATAATACTTTGTTTAACTTGTTTACTTCTCTATTTTTGCATTTGGGTTTATAGCGAAAGATATATGAGTTCAAGTGTGCAGTTGAATGCAATTACAACTTAATTTGAATTTTAAGTTTTTGGGAATCCGTTGTTTTCTTTTGATTTTTCCTTTCGATGTTTAAGCTAGTTTTTTGTTGCTAAGTACTGCATATTCAATATGATGATGCTTAGAACGGTTTCTTTGATATTATGATGATTATCTGGTTTCGAATGATGGTTAGGTGGAGGTTTACTATTATAATTTGTAAATTGTAGTGACCATTGTTTTGGTTTCCGCTGTGACTGTTGAGCTAAAAGTGTGTTGTTTATGTATATCATATTGAATTCTGCAGTTTCTTCCGTAATATGATGGTTATCAGCTTTGAATGACGTCTAGGTGGTAGTTTACTGTTATATTTCATACATTGGACATTGACTTTTTAACCCATTATATTGTATCTTCTCGCTTGCTGAGTTACATTAATTGTGTGGCTGAATTAAAAATCTGCAGCTACTTATGGCCTTTGCAGTGAAAGGCCCTCCCTTTTCTCACTGTTGAATTTATTCTATGCGTTGTTTCTTGTGAATTCAATGTTCAGTCTGGCAGTTTTGCTTCTAAACCTTTCTTTGCTGAACCTTAGGGATATGAGCTTCCCACTCCCGTTTAGTCAGTCCAGTCTAAATATATAAGTGGGTTTTAGCTTGGTTCAATTCATTGATGTTATTTTTCTTTATCATGAATACATCTTAATGAAAAGATAAATTTACAATTCACTCATCAATTGCAGGGAGTGCAGGCTCTTTCAATTTTGTAGGAGTTAGCCTTACTCTTTTCCACTGATGCATCTCATTGTTTCTCTTTCCCACTCTACTTTGTCCACGTTTACTATAAGTCCTTCCCATTATAAACAATATCCTTCTAGCCGCCTCTTCTTCCAAAAAAATAAAACATGTGTAAAATGAACAGAATTCTACTGTTAGACAATGAATATGTGCTAAATAAAGGGGCAAATATTACTGGATCAATTTTTCATTTTTTTTTTTTGGGTGAGGACCAATTTTTAATTGAATATGATGCCATAACATTAGGGATGGGGAAGCCGGGCATGAGGAAGGTTCTAAATTTTCGGTTATGTCTACTAATTGGTGCTTATGTGCATAATTGTCATGGTTATAGATTTTATGGTCTGATTCTCATATGTTGGTCAAAATCTGGTTTTGCAGGCTTATGATCAACACTTAAATATGATTCTCGGTGATGTTGAAGAAGTTGTCACATCTGTAGAAATCGATGATGAAACTTACGAAGAGATTGTCCGAGTATGTGACTCACATTCTGTTGTCATTATCCCCCTTTTTCTTTAATCCCAATCAATATTAAGTTGGAATATTGTTTTACTGCAGGATCAAATTTCATAAATAACAAAAGTAATGTTTAACCTTAAACCAAGGGATAGAACTGCTCTAGTGAGTGTACCTTTTGTTAGTTTCAGAGGCTACTCTTTTATTTCCTATAGAATGCTGTCCGAGGTCTGAATGTTTCTGCTTTACCACTGAGTACGTACTAAATTTTGAGTAACATCTGCCTAAGAATATTTAAGCTCACGTAGATCTGAACTATATAGGTTGGGTTAGTTCTGTTTATTGACCCTTCACATCTGCTCCAAAGTGAATTAGTTTTGATCTTCCATTCATTTATCCTTAAAACGATTACTGCATTGGAGCTAATATAGTTTTAGTGATACTGATCCCTGTTTGGTTTTTGTATGATTTTGCTCACTTGGTCTTGTATTAGAATTTTAGAATTTTGGGTGATGACCCTTTTTTCTTCTTCTGTTATTGCAGACCACAAAGCGGACAGTTCCTTTTCTCTTTGTCAGAGGAGACGGTGTCATACTTGTTTCACCCCCTCTAAGGACAGCTTGAATAAGTAACTTCTGTTGGGAAATCTACTGTTGTGACATTTATCTCTACGCTATTCTAGTTTTTGCTTTTGAATAGATGAGAAGTTTTATGAATCTCAGTTTGGTGGCTTCTATTTTATTGTTATTGTTTTCTCATCTTCCTTCCTGTTATCAACGTAGTCCCATGACATTAGGAAATATCTACTCACAAGTGATTCTCTCAAAATTTACTGTTTTATAATCCACTTTTGCGATTGGTTTAAAGTTGTGCATTTTGGCTGAAATTGGAGTGTAAATTGAGTCCGCCTGTCATTATGTTGGGGGGCGACCTTGGATCGGTCGCTGATGTGGTGTTCTACTGCTGTGGAATCCCAGTCGTGTCTTTGATTTCCCTTTTACAACAGATTATCCAAGTACAGATTTTTTATTTCAGAAATAAAGATCAGGTCGTTTTCTTTTTTATATTTTATTGCGTGGATGTTAAGCTTCATTCAACCACGATTTTCATAATAATTTTCAGAAAGTGTCGGTCAGGTGGAAAATGAAAAATTCACATTCAGAAAAAAAAAATGGCGCTGTGATTTATCATTAAAAATATAGGAATGCAACCTTGTTAGAGTTGTAAGTATCAACAAATTATTGTACGCTCTCTTTACAGATACATTTCATATAAGGAATTACAATTACCAGAATTATAAATTCCCTTCATTCATTTCTTGTTACCTTCAGTGGCATACAGCTTTTTGATTTCCTCAACATCATCATAGCTGCCCAGGAAGATTGGAGAGCGCTCGTGTATCTTGTTCGGAACCAGGTCAAGAGCCTGCCAAGATGAAAAACGCCAGTTAGATGTTGTATCGTTATACACTTTTGCATGTTACATCGTCAGACTACCAATCTACACAATTTCTAAACTAGCTAGTTAGGCAACCAAATTCAACCAGCATGATGAATAAGAAATGTCCAGTAGTCAATTACCCGTTCCTTGCCGGTGAAGGACTGACCGTCCGCTTGTTCCAACAAGAATGACATTGGGAAGACTTCGTAGAGAACACTAGTTAAGCGGACAAGTTAAATCAAACGTTGTTGCAATCAAGTCCATAATAAACGCAAACCTCAAGAAACTAAGGAATGTCACACAAAGCTTCAGAAGGAAAATCAAAGATATAATCCTGGACTTTGCATACCGCAGTTTTCCATTTGGGCTCTTCTTATCAGCAGGGTACAAAAATATACCTCCGTAAAGCAATGTCCGGTGAACATCAGCAACCATGCTGTTAACCATGACAATCAATCATAAGTTCATAACATACTTGTTTCCTATGTTGAACACCAAAACAGAATTGAATCGGAGCAAGAGAGAAACTTTTCATTGGCCATAAATTTCAGATTGAGATTGAAAGATAAGATGCTAGTGTAAACAATGGCTAAATTTAGACTCGTCACTCGTCAAAGTAGGGATAAATACTGTGCGGGAATAAGGATTAGTAACCACAATCAATAGTGGCGCACAATGCATACAGAGAGACCATATCGAACAATCTAAGTTGAGAATCTTGGATACCTTCCAATGTATCTTAGAGATTTTGGTGATGAACCATCTTCTGGGTATTTGCACTTTTGCACATACCTGAAGCAATAAAAAGGTCAAACATCTCCAGTGATGGTCTACTAGATAGGAAATCATTAATCAAGCTTAACATACTTGGCAGTTGGACCATCCCAATTTTTGGCATTCCCTTCATTCACTGAATAAATCTTTCCTTTCTTTGGAATCTGAGCAAGGAAGTAGAGTTCAACTGAATGATAAGCAATAAAATTAAAAGAAGATATGCACATTCTCATCAAACATATATATCCCCTGGTGCTTCACCTTGGACTAGCGCGTAGTCACGTACATTAGTTATTTGATTTCAAATTTTGGGGAGAATGATGAAAAGGCAGCAAGGTCAACAACTAATATGCATATGAGAACACTGTTACAATAAGAGATTCATTTTTGTAAAAATTGTTAGGAAAATGGAAGAGGAAAAGAAATTATAATTTTGTAACAATGATTGAGGTGATCTCTAATAAAAGTCGCCAAGTTAAAGACCATCAGCAAGCAGTTACGGAATACAGTACAGATTGATTATGTTGGTTCAAGAGTATACATACCTTGATGTCTGGGTGAGTTAGTATGAACTCCCCAAGAGATGGATCAAGGGTGAACCCATGAACTCCGGTTCCAGTGCTTAACACAAACTGTAAAACCATTACATTAAAAAATAGTGAAACCACTATCTTGCAAATCAAGGCTCAAGCAAAGAAAAAAGAAAGATTCAAATAAAGACTGCAAAAAGGAAAAGGGATCCGATAAAGTAATGAAAGAAGCAATTTTACTGAATTGAAAATGGAACTGAAGGCCATATGAAGGGGTCATCAAGACTAGAATACAAAGGATTGTTTTATATACCGTGCAAGAGCTTCCATACATGCAGTAGCCTGCTGCAATCATATTCTTTCCAGGTTGCAAGACGTCATCCAAGGCAGGTTCACCGCCATCTTTCACCACATAAATCCCAAAAATCTAGATGAAAGAGAAGACAAATGGTTCCCACCACAATATTGAGTTACTGGAAGAAATAATTGCTTTCCATAGAGATGATGTCAGTGCAGATTCTCAATGGAAAAAAATAAGTGATTGAATCTTTTAGAACAAAGGATTGTTTGTACCGTTCCAATGGAAACACCACAATCGATGTTAGATGAACCATCCAGTGGATCAAACACAACACAGTACCTGTTCCAGTAAGAGTTTAAAGCACATGTTTAGATTAAAATTCTCAATAAAAATATCTAAGCACCGTCATAAAGCATAGAAAATTACTTTCCACGCAAGGATGGCTCCACAAATATTGCCTCTTCATCTTCCTCTGAAACAAGGATTGACTGCCATAAAACCAAATTGTTAGCAGATTAATAGTCCTTCAAATTCAGCTCATTATGCATTTATGTAACTTCAAAAAGGAAAAAGTGATGTCTTACAGTTCTTCCACTGCTAACCAGAGCCTTAACAAAAACTTCATTTGAGAGAACATCCAGCTTCTTTTGCTCTTCACCCTTTAACCAAAACAACACCAAAATTCATAGTATTAACACACAGCTCTTAAATGAAATTAATTTAAACCCATCAAGCATCAAACACTTGCCTGAACATTGGTCTCTCCGGCAAGTCCAATAAGTTTGGCCAGCCCCGCCTACAAAATTTCAACATTGGGTTAAAAAAATCCAAAATTTTCGTTTAAACCATCCATTTCCATGATAAAAAAGTCAAAGCTTTAAATGCCTAATTAACATCCGAAAAACCTTCATTTCCAGGATCAAATTGAATAAACGAAAAAGTAATCCAATTTGGTGACCAATGTAATCTTTCACAACAAATAAACAATTCATCTCCGCGTGTAAACAAGAACAGGAGTCAGACCTTGTTGACCGCAGAGCAAACAAATTTGCAGCCAAGAACAATATGATTGAGCAAGATGGTGAAGTCTCCTCGGGATTCAGGGCGCTTCGACTGCTCATTCAGAACGAACCTCGTTATAGTCATCAAGTCCGTACGGTGGGCTTCGGCGGCGTGATCCATTTTTCCCTGTTTCTCTACGACACACACCACCACTGTCACTAGATTGTACTCACGCACCACTGACCAATATTATATATCTTTAAAGAATTAAAATTTGATTTTATCCTCAAACGAAATTATAAAAAATTAGAAGAACGAAAAACGAGCAAGTGATTTGGATTGGATTAGATGGTGGTGGTGGTGCTCAATTCGAGGCCCTAATCTGGGACTAATGGAAGTTTCGGACAACACGTGGAGGGTTGGGAATGGGGGAGTGAGCTATGTGGTTGTCACTAAGATAACGCCTCTCGTGTCTCGTCGTCTTCTTTCTGATTCGGCGGTTACCTGCTCTCTCTCTCTCTCTCTCTCTCTCGCTCTCCTCCACCCCGGGGAAATGAAGCAGACGAGGTTGTGTGGATTTCAAGCAAACTTCTCATATTTTATAACTAGGGAAACCTTGCGGAAAGGTCTTATTCCTTTATTCTACTTGCATTTTGGCCTCTTTATTCTGTGTAGGACTGTATCTTCAGCAATACTAGTGGAATTATATCTGAGCTCAAATGTTACAAAAATTATTTACAAACCTTTTAAAAAAGTAGGATGGTCGTTACTTGAAATTTTTTCGTGTATGATACTAATTTTCCTTCAATCATATTAAAGACTCTAGCAAAGTTTTAATGAGGTTATTAAATAGCACCATATTGACATACAACGACCGAATAGATGATAAAAGCCAATTAAATAAGACGATATATTTTATGGGTCGAGTATACATAACTAGTGAAAATCGATTTCATTTCACCGTGACAGTGGAAGTATAGAGCTTAGACACAACTTTGATGATTATAACAAAACTCAACTACCTAAGCTATCTAATTGTCCACCACGTGACTCCAAACTCAGGAACGGATGTCAGAGTTGTTGTCCAAGCCTCCTCGAAATATGTTCAACACCAATGATACCTAAAGGGTTCAAAAACAAAGGGTGAGTGGACCCAAAATTTTATTTCAGTGTAAGTTTAACTCCTCGTTTTTCCCAAAAACAAAATAGTAATTTAGACTTACACATTCTTTGAGAAATAATAATAAAATAATCATAAATCATAATACTCAAATGAGCCATGTCAAATCATAAATATGTCACATGCCAACTCACTAATCACTTGCTTATGAGTCACTTGGGTCATACACATATGACTAAAATTAAGTATCTTTACTCGGTACCTCGACCAAATGAAAGCTGGATGTCATGCACCATCACCTCATGTCCCCTAGATCTTGGGGAACAAGTTAACGCATTTTTAACTAGTATTACAAGCTGCGCAGGTGGTCATTCACGTGGAGGTTGGTTTGTGACCATACAAACGGGTACTAGATACTAGCGACTCCTAAATGGGTTCAACATCTCAATCTCATCAATGCCCCGATGACTAATACGAAAATACAACATGTGACTCAACTAGGTACGTACCATGCATAACCAACAATCAAGGCACAACTAATACGTTCAAGCAATCATCATAAGATAAGCATTCAATCATACTCCATGAATAGCCTAAATAGTAAGTCATGCATACTTGTAATGTGCCATATATATAAACATCATAAAATGTGCAAGTAAATAGCATTATCAAACAAGTTTAGGGAAATGTGTCCACTCACAAACTGGTCCGGGAGTCGAAATCACCCGACGTGTCCAACCATGTAAGCCCAAACTCGTCACAATCCTAAATAAATCGAACCATAAGGTTACTTTTTGAATTTCAAGTAAAAATATAAGAAATCCCACTTAAAGTAACTTTAACAATGTTAAAACAGTTTAAAACGGACTTAAAATGTGCTGAAATAGCTCGAAAACGTTCTGAAATAGGCCCGCACGCAATCTGAAATATTCCCTGAGAATATTTTCCTAGAATATTCCCCTCAAATATTCCCTTAGAATATTCTTTGGAATATTTCGTTAGTTGACTGTTAAAACTAACGTTAGCTAAGAGCACATCTAATGGCAGATGAGCTAAAGGTAAGGGGTAACGGGTTAAAGGCAAGATTTAGCCCCTCAAATTCTACTATTCATGACATCTTGACCAAGAAAAAATTTAGTATTTCTAATGGGAAGGGGCAAGAGGTAAGAATTCAAATTTTATTTGAATTCAAATCTTTGCATAATATATATGAAATACAATTTAATTCTACTTTATTTTATTTAACTTATATGAATATATAAAAAAATATATTAAACATTGTCATAATTGAAGAAACTTTATTTTACTAAAATTTAAATTACATAAAAATCATTAATATGTCTAATAAAATATAGAATCATCAATTTAAATTGAAAATTAAAATCAACTAGTGAGGAGTGGTGAACCAATCTTGATCATTTTGAGGCTGATAATCACCTTCTTCATGATATTCATGACAGCTACCACTAAGATTACTTTCTTGTCCATTTGTAATTGTCAATTGCCTTTTTCTCTTGTATCTTTGTTTGTTTGGACTCATCTTTTCAGTATCCTTATCCATAATTCTATCTTCTCGTTCTATTCGTCTTTTTTTTTTTTGCAATTCCAATGCTTGTTCAAATTGTAATGTTTTCGCATAATCTTCATCTCTTTTTTTACTCAATGCCACCCCATCTTTTTAGTTGTTTTAATAAATTACAAAAATGCCACCGTTAGGTTTCTAATTATCTCCAATGAGTCCGCCACTTTGCTGCCTTTCTATCGACAACAAATAAGCAACCATTATTTCATTCCGATAGTAATATGTAAGAAACAAGGACATGAAAAGCGAATAAGAAATGCTCACTGAAACAAAAACTCCATGCATTTAATATTTGCACAATTGTGCCACAAAAGTTTTAACACCTGATGATATTCGTATTTTCACTTCCTTCAACCATTAAGTTCTACACTTAAAGGAGCATGGATCAAAAACTCATAAGATCAGTTCCCAAGCTAAAGAAGTAATTTTGGATTCATGTCAGCGCAACAAGAAAGAAACTACTCCTCATCACACTTGCTAGATCTTCACAGAAATGTCCTCACCGAAGAATCCCTATGTGCAGCGGTATTAACCTGTTTGGAGAGGTAAGCTTCATAGATTTCAACCACAAGTCGTGGACCTTTTTCCACTAGGTCCATGTACTTCTCCCACATAGTAAACTTGTCCATGTTCTCTGTGATCAATGTCAAGGCTGCATCGATGATATGCTTGGCATTATGCTGGTGTGCAAAGGTGTAGCTCATAATTGAATTGTCCCAATTCAGCTTGGACACCAAGAACTTCTCACAATAGTCCTTGAGATGCTGCACTTGGTACTTTTCAGCTAGTATCAGGAGGTCACAAGCCATGTCCTCGTCAAGGTATACCTCAGCTGTGCATAAATAGTTTACAAAGGTGCGAAGGGCATCATAGGAGACATCACCAATCTTAATGGTGCCACTCAAGCTTTCTTCCATCTCATTCTCAAGCAGGGGTCTGAACACCGGAGAGTGGCTCATCTGGTGAAGTGCCAAATTATTTAAAATAAATTCAAGTATTACGAAAACGGAACTGTAATTCGAGCCTCCAGGAACATGTACTCTTCTCCTAAATAATAACATTGATAGCATCACAACACACTCAATCAACAACAGTTCACTAGATGCAACTGAAATAGTCGAAACCAAAATTACCCATTCATGAAAAACCCAAAATACTTGAATTTTTGAAAAGGAAAAGACTTTTAACCAAACACAAAATACACAAACAAGTTTACAATCACAATAAGCTAACAGTACCGGAGAATGGCTCACCTCATAAGTGTTCAAATTTTTAAAGAAATTGAAATATATGAACAAAAAGGAACATACAAATAATATTTTACAGAAACTCGTGACCTGCTGCAAAGTTTCAAGCTTTCTACATCAACAATAATAGATATATGCGTACATAAAAGGAATTAAAATCCACAAAGCATTACATCATAGATTCACAGCCCATATAATCAACCAAGTTTTTTATAATTCCTAATGAATGAGAAATGATATATATCTGCACTGATAACAGTCAGGACTGAGTCATTACAACAATAGTTCGAAATGATGCAACTCAAAAAACAATCAAACCCATTTCATCCTTTAATGATCAAAAGTGGGAAATGTTGATCAAATTACTTGAATTTCTGTCAAGTAAACGACTTCTCACAAAGAGAAAGGGGGAAAAAATGGTAATAGCTGGAAATTGAAAGTACATTTGGTTGAGACAAAAAAAAACATATTGTGCATAAACCAGAAGGAAACAAACTAGACCCGTAATCAAAGCAACCAAAACGATGTAGGAGATGGGTACTGACCAAAACAGCCTTATGAGCCGGAACGGGTACAACCAATTAGGAAGAGGCATCCTCGGAGGCAACTAAAACGATGTCGGATAAGGAAGCGACATGGTGGGACCTAGAGGATGGAACGGGGGAAGAGCACCTGAGGAAGACGACCTTGGCCTTGAGTTCGTCGATCTCGCGCTTGAGCTCCTCCTCAGTCTCGTTGGCCTCCTCGTAGCACTCTTTACAAGTGTCGGCCCCATCTTTGTTGTAGAGATCCTGGCAAGATATGCACTTCATCTCCAAATTTCAATCTTTAATGCTCAACCTTCTTGTAATTCACCTGAGCAAGTGATGAATCAAGCTCCCTCTACCTTTGTAGTGTATCAGCCTCTATCGTTCATACTCATAGACCTCTTCACCAAACTCAATTGAATAGACACTAAAGCTGATGTTCTTGTCCTTGTCAAATGTGTTAGCAGAGGCACCTGAAGGACACATCAAGATGCAGAGCATCGATCATTCCGCAGAAGAAGAATGCAGGAGCTAAACAACCACTAACAGGTACAATTCCAAACCTTCACTCTCTAGCTGATGTATCGAGATTAGCTCGATTGGTTTAAGCTAGAATAGATTAGGTTCTTCTTCTTCCTTCAATTCTGGACACTAGGACAGTAGGAATGAAATTGATGATCGATTTGGATGATGGTGCACACCAAGTGTTTGATAATTTGTATGAATGAAGAGTATTTTGTTTCTGAATTCCCAGTGTAGAAAATTACTACCTCCTGAGTTCTCACTTCAGATTTTTCTCATTAATCCATTGTTTTGCAACACATACACACCTATATCTGATTTTCACACACACACACTCTTGCTGTGAAACGGTTAGGGATGTCAATGACATCATCACACATCAGCACCTTTTACACCTCACTCACACACACATTCCTTGCTGATTTACATTCATTGCACCTCACTTACATTTGCACTCAATAACAGAATGCACACTCCTCTCACTTGCACGATTACATTTTCTTCACTCACACTCACACACTTGTCAACTGCCACTTGGCAGTCCATTTGACATTGTGCCAAGTCACTTAACAGTGATTTGCTTAGACACTAACAGCCCCTCCTAAGCCAATCACTGGAACCACTCCCAATAATCTCCTTAGGTAGCAAAACCTAGGCTTAGGCAAAGCCTTAGTGAAAATATCTGCAATCTGTTCTTCAGTGTTGCAATACTGAATTGTGATTTCACCATTCTGGATTGCTTCTCTGATGAAATGGAACTTCCTACTTATGTGCTTAGTCCTTTAATGAAACACAGGGTTTCTAGCCATTGCAATAGCAGACATGCTATCACACATAAGAACCGTAGGATTTAGTTGTTCCTCACCAAAATCTTGCAACACAAACCTGAGCCATATGGCCTGAGTTGTTGCTTCAGAAGCACTTACATATTCAGCTTCTGCTGTAGATAAAGCCACACTTGTCTGTTTCACAGAGGCCCATGAAAAAATACCACTTCCAAAGGTAAAAACATACCCAGATGTACTCTTACTGTCATCCAGTGACCCTCCCCAGTCACTATCACAGAAACCAATCAAGGTTGCTGATTTCCCTTTTTTGTACTCCAATCCATAGTCCAATGTACCCTGCACATACCTCAAGACTCTTCTTGCAGTACCAAGATGTTTTCTTGAAGGGTTGTGCATAAATCTAGACAGCAGACTTGCTGCAAACATAATGTCAGGTCTGGTTGCTGTCAAATACAGCAGGCTTCCCACAATCTGTCTGTATAGCTGCTCATCTGCCTCATCACTTCCATCATCTCTTTGTAGCCTGTCATTTGTGGCCAGAGGAGTACCTACTGATTTACACCCTTGTAGACCAAACTTCTTTAGCAAAGTTTCTGCATACTTTCTTTGATGAATGTAAATCCCACTGTTGGATTGCAGTACACCCATTCCTAGAAAATGATGCAGTAACCCCAAGTCTGTCATCTCATATCTGTTCATCATGTCCTGCTTAAAGTTGGTCATCAGTTCTTCACTATCCCCTGTGTAGACAATGTCATCTACGTAGATAGAAACAATGAGAGTTCCTTCACCCTTCCTGCCCTTTAAATACAAAGTGGCCTCACTGGTGCTTCTCTCAAAACCACACTTAAGTAAATGAGCATCAATCTCCCCATACCAGGCCCGTGGTGCTTGTTTGAGTCCATAGAGAGCCTTTCTTAGTCTGTAAACCTTCTCTTCACTGCCCTTTACTTCATACCCCTCAGGTTGATCTACATACACTTCTTCTTCCAATACACCATTTAGGAAAGCTGATTTCACATCAAGTTGAAACAGTTTCCATTCCCTTTGTGCTGCTAGAGCAATTAGGGTTCTGATAGTGTCCAACCTTGCCACAGGGGCAAAGGTTTCGTTGAAATCCACCCCTGGTTTCTGAGAGTACCCCTTAGCTACAAGTCTTGCCTTATGCTTCTGAACAGTCCCATCCAGATTTAACTTGGTTTTGTATATCCATTTAACTCCAATAACAGGCTTGTCAAATGGTCTATCAGTTAACTCCCAAGTATCATTCTTTTCTATCATAAGTAATTCAGCTTCCATTGCCTTCTTCCATGCTGAATCTTGAGAGGCTTCACTGAAACTCTCAGGTTCTATGATACTCATGTGACATCTAGCATAGATGTCACTGAGACTTCTCAATCTCACTGGGGTGTTACTGGTACCCTCACTGGTTTCCTCCCTGGTTTCAGAACCTGCCGTGTGCACAGAAGTTGCACTTGCATTAGGACTAGCATCAGGACCTGCACCATTGCTTTGACTTGTATTTTGAGAACTAGAAGTACCAGTTTCAGACCTTGCTTGAGTTTTTTCTAAGCTCACAGACATAGGAACAAAAGTCTGAGAACTCTGAACTTCTCTCCAATCCCAGCTTCCTTCTTCATTAAAAATCACACTCCTGGACACCACCACTTGCTTTGTAGATAGGTTGTAGACCCTATAACCCTTCTCACAACTTCCATAGCCCACAAATATCCCCTTTTCTCCTGATTCATCCAGTTTCTGTCTTTTCTGTTTTGGGATATGCAGATAGCATATACTCCCAAAAACCTTCAAGTGTGAGACACCAGGCCTTCTTCCTGTGAACTTCTCAAATGGTGTCTTTCCTTGCACAGCCTTGGTTGGACTCCTATTCAGGATGTAACCTGCAGTACTTACTGCCTCACCCCAAAACTCATAGGATAACTTCTTACTGTGCAGCATGGACTTTGCCATTTCAACAATTGTCCTGTTTTTCCTCTCAGCAACACCATTTTGCTGAGGTGAGTAAGCAACAGTTAGTTGCCTCTCAATTCCATGCTCATCACAGAATTCTTGGAAAGCATTTGAAGTATACTCTCCCCCCCTATCACTTCTTAGCTTCTTCACTTTAAATCCACTTTGCAACTCAACAGTTGCTTTGAATTTCTTGAACACATTTAACACACCTGCCTTGTGTCTAAGGAAATAAATCCAACACATTCTTGTGTGATCATCTATGAAAGTAAGGAAGTAGAGATTACCACCAAGAGTTTCTGTTTGCATTGGCCCACATACATCCGAATGTATGAGCTCCAGTGGCATTGTGGCCCTCCAAGCTCCTTCAGTGTCAAAGGGGGTCACATGGAACTTCCCTGTGATACACCCTTCACACAGAACTTTGTCCCCAACCAGTTTTGGTAGACCAACTACCATATTTTTGTTGCTCAGCATCTGTAGACTTGTGTGATTCAGGTGCCCATATCTTTTGTGCCACAGCTCCAAATCCTCCTTTGATTCAGCCTTTCTAGCCACATGAAAACCATAATCCAGGGACATCTTGAAGCATCTGCTCCCTGTCATAGGGACCCTTGCAATTTTATGCTGCATTTCAGTGTCTTCAAACACTTCCACTGCCTGATCTCCAAACACTAAACAGTACCCGTGCTCAATCATTTGCCCTACACTCAGCAAATTTTCATCCAGACCAGGTACAAGCATGACATCTCTGATGTACTTGTTACCTTGGCTAGTGTGGACAAGTAGAGATCCTTTTCCAACAACTTGAACCAGCTCACCTGTCCCCATTTTCACCTTAACAGTCAATGTCCTGTCAATATCAGACAATAGAAATTCATGACCTGTCATGTGGTTACTACAGCCACTGTCAAGATACCAAACTTCAGCATTTTTCTCAACAGAAGCTGAATGACATGCATAGAACAGGTTTCCCTCCATTTTCTTTTCTGGTTCTTTCACCTGCTGTACCATATGTGCAGCTTGCTTGACCCTGCAATCTTTAGAAATGTGGCCCAGTTTTCCACACTTAAAACACTTGAATTTGTTTTTGGTCCAGCACACACCAAAATGTTTCCTATCACAGGTCTTGCAGGTTGGTCTAGGGTCATTTTTCTCACCCTTCTGAACTTCAGCCTCCTGCTTGTCCTTTGCTCCAAATCTGCCTTTATTGGAATTCCAGGATTTACTGAGAAACTTTTTCTTGTTTCCTCCCTGAGTTCCCCCAGAATGACTTCTGGACTGGTTTTGAAAACTCATACTAGAGAATGCCTTCTCTACTTCACTGTCATCATGCATTTCTAATCTTTGATCAAATGCCCTTATAGATGCAGTAATACTCTCAACACTAACAGTGTCCAAATCTCTAGTCTCTTCTAGGATTGACACAATTGAGTCATATGATTTTGTTTGACTAATGAGTATTTTCTGAGTCAAACGTTTTTCAGTAATGGTCTCTCCATAGGTTTTCATCTGGTTTACAGTATAGTCTAGACATGTATGCTGAAAATGATTCATCACTTCTCATCCTAGTATACTCAAAATCCCTCCGTAGTGATTGAAGTTTAACTGCCCTTACCTTAGGATCCCCTCTGAATTCTTGTTTCAGAACATCCCAGGCACGTTTGGCACTCTCTTCATTTGAGATTCTGGGAAAAATCTCCTCAGAAACTGCATTTTGGATCAGGTTCAAGGCCTTGGCATTTCTGATCTGATCTGCCTTGGTCTGAGCCGTCTCTATCACTTCATTATCACTATCATACTCCACATCAGTCACTCCTTGATCAACAATTGTCCATAGATCAGTTGCTTTGAGTGCTGTCTTCATTTTTATATTCCAGAAATCATAATTGACTCCTGAGAACACAGGTAGCTTTGGATCACCACCAAATCCAGACATCTTGCCTTGATCACAAGCAACAACACAGCTTCTTCTTCACAGCTTCACCACGCCCCAGAAACAGTGATCTTCACTGCTCTGATACCATGTTAGCAGAGGCACCTGAAGGACACAGCAAGATGCAGAGCATCGATCATCCGCAGAAGAAGAATGCAGGAGCTAAACAACCACTAACAGGTACAATTCCAAACCTTCACTCTCTAGCTGATGTATCGAGACTAGCTCGATTGGTTTAGGCTAGAATAGATTAGGTTCTTCTTCTTCCTTCAATTCTGGACACTAGGACAGTAGGAATGAAATTGATGATCGATTTGGATGATGGTGCACACCAAGTGTTTGATAATTTGTATGAATGAAGAGTATTTTGTTTCTGAATTCCCAGTGTAGAAAATCACTACCTCCTGAGTTCTCACTTCAGATTTTTCTCATTAATCCATTGTTTTGCAACACATACACACCTATATCTGATTTTCACACACACACACACACACACACACACTCTTGCTGTGAAACGGTTAGGGATGTCAATGACATCATCACACATCAGCACCTTTTACACCTCACTCACACACACATTCCTTGTTGATTTACATTCATTGCACCTCACTTACATTTGCACTCAATAACAGAATGCACACTCCTCTCACTTGCACGATTACATTTTCTTCACTCACACTCACACACTTGTCAACTGCCACTTGGCAGTCCACTTGGCATTGTGCCAAGTCACTTAACAGTGATTTGCTTAGACACTAACAAAATGAACGCCAAATCTGACAAGAATTCCACAAAAATCAAACTAAATCGAATGAAAAAGTTTTAAAATCGAACCGAGAATGATTAAAATGCTACAAAATTGAGAGAATTATTGAAGCCAACAAGAAATAGAGGTGATCTGAGACTTGGATTTACCTTCGATGACCTTTCGCAGAGGGATCTAGTTGAAGATGGAGATCAAGGGGGAGAGAGGAGGGGAACAAAGCTTTGAACCAACACGTGAATGTAGGGGTGAGGATCGCTTGGGATGTAGCCCCTGCCTTTTTACATTCATTGCTCCCGCAAGTTGCCTTGCCCGAGCATGAGAGGAGCCCATAATAGCCCCAAGGCAAGCCTTGCCCTAGCTATCCTGCACTCTATTAGAAAGTCCCAGCCCTGGTTGCTGCCTAGCCCTGGACAAACTCCACCCGTTAGACATTCTCTAACGTCGTTGGACTGGAGCTTCGTCAAAGATAGCGGCCGAACTACCGTCAGCGTTGCCGTCCATGGTGGTTGGAAATTGGAAAACTTTTCGAAAAACACAGTTTTTTCGGAGGCCTAACTTCCTCAATTCTAAGATGATTTTGACATGCAATGTATGGAACTATATATATTCAATGCAAGGATTCCAAATCTCAATTTATTAGGTCAAGATAATACTACTTCTCGTGGTAGGAAAAACACTAGGAAGCCACAACTTCGTGCTCTCCTCCCCTGAAGCACTGTCCGCGACAATCAGGGGTAAGCAGAACCGATACGGTTATCTTCCTCTCGCAGAGGCGGGCATTTGGGTTGTCGTAACCTCGCTTGGGTCGAACGTTGATGATGGGGCACAGTGCCACTGTGTTCTCCGATGGAGTCGACCGTCGTTGAACACCGCACAAAAACACATGCAAGCTCGCCAAAATACAGTTCTCAATACATATAACACTACTCACACTCGAGGGGTTCGATAAATACCTACCTTGTTCGATCTTTCGCTCTGGGTTGCTTTCAGGTCTGAGCTGGGTTCCCAGGTCTATGTCCATTCCAATGAGGACCTCGTGTTCTCGATCAACTGTTAGCCTCGCCACTCAGACCAGGAATTCCACAGGGAGTGAAGGACATCCCTTGTTGTGATCAGGAGCTCACACGATCCACCATGGAGGAAGTACGATCGCGGGTTCTTGGGGCAATGAGGGAAGGAGATGGTGGGAGAAACCATCGCATGCCTACACACGACTATGGTTGATGCTTGGTTGCAACAAGGTGATGGGTAAGGTTTCGTTGTACAGTTATGAACAACAGGAAGGAGAAATGGGAGCCATCACCATTTATGTGGGTTGTCGTCGAACTCCCACAGTTCGAGGATGAAGGAGATGAAGGCTGGAGTGTTCTGGCAACGTGGGTGTTTTCAAGGAAAAATAAAAGATATGGGTCACAGGCTTGGGCCTGATAAGAGGAAGTATACTTACAATCTCACTTGGGCAATTTCCAAGCTTGGTCCTTAAATACACGTAGACCCAAATGGACACCACCATGTCTTATGAGTCTAATAGGTTAATAGACCTAATGTACTCCTAACCAAATAGCTCACAAAATAGATTTAGTGCAAGCATTGGGGGATTTGGGTCAAAGTAGGAACAAATGAAATGGCTTTGGCTACATAGAGATCAAATTTTGGGCTTCCAAGTTAGGCCTAGGTTATCTTGGGCTTAAGGATTGTATTGGGCCTACACAAAGATCAATCCAACCCGCACACCTGATAACCCTTGGATTAAGCATCATTTTATACCCTTTATGCTTATCTTTTAATATTTAAATGCCAAGCAACAGAAGAAAATAACATATTTTGTGAGAATTGTGCAAAATTGGATTAAGCTCGGAATTACCAGAATTTAGGCGAAAGAATCACCTCAACCAGAGTTATATTGAAAAAGTTATTATTGGAAGAAGGGAAGCCAACAAAAAGGCAAGGAAATTCTGTAGCATGGTACCGAAACAATCCTAGCAGTCCCAATCCCTATTTCAGTGCGCACCTCCCGAATAGTAGCAGCCAGCTTCGGCGCATGTACCGAATGGCTTTACCCTTGCCTCAGCTCCATTGACCACCAAAGTTCAGCCTAAAATTCAGCCAACACCTACCGAAATAGCCATGCTTCCCTTATGCGTTGACCAGGCTGTTGACCAACGAATTCTGTTACTATTCCAGCACCTTTTCCCTTCCTTTTTGAGGAAAAGTTTTCCAATTCAAGTTAGGATTTGTTTCTTTTTTATCTATGAAACCTTTTTAATTAGGATTTTAATTTCCTTTGATTTTTAGGAGCTTTGTAACCCTATTTAAATGGATTTTCTCCTCACTTTTAAGAGTCGCTCATTCTTTGTACCAAAGCTCTACTTAACCAAATTTGTAATGACCCGGACGTTCAAAAAGGCGAAATTTGGAAAATTTGAAGAAAATGACGATTTTACCCCTAGGTAATGGGCGAACGATTGAATTTTTGCTCAGACGGTCAAACAGACCTTGACTAATGACTGTGACGTAGTTCGGGACGTCACGAGTTCATAGACAGGTGGCACGCCCGATTCTGACATTTGAGAAGGAAGTTATGACGTTCGGAAGTTCAAGGGCATTTTCGTAATTCGGACGAAAAGGGGGAAAATGTTGACTTTTTGATTGACATCTAATTTTCACACAATTCGAGGACCGTTAGGTAGGTCTCGATGCCCTGAGTTCGTAAACAGGCGGCACGCTAAAAACGGACGTCGGACGGACAAGTTACGGGTCTAGAACGAGGAAGGGCATTTTGGTAATTTATGAAGAAGGGCAAAATGGTAAATTCCGATGGGACCACTGAGACAGCCGTGTGTGGGGGTTCTAAGAGAATTCTTCCGAACAGCGCACGGGTATGGATTGTTTATGTAGAAAATTGGTTGGGTTGACTATTAAGGAATTGTTTATGCAATTGGGTGTGGGAGCAGTTCACAGGTTTGCAGTAGAGTGCTAGTGGGCTTGGGAACAGAATGCACCGTACTGTGCTGGTGGTGCGTTTGAAACTTGGAAAAAATAGATCACTGGGAATTGTTTAGTCATTTGAGAATTTTGAGCAGAGCACCGGTCGCTTTTGATCGATTAATTGAAGTGGTTTGAATCAGTTCCTGGGACGGTTGGAGAGAGAGCAGAGAGTTGAGTTGAGAAGGAGTGAAGGGAAAACTCAAAAACCCGAAACCTGTCTTTGTGTAATTTCAATTTTGAAATTACAATTGTAGACCAGCCCAAGCCAAATTAAGGTTCGAATGAGACTTCTGGGACTTGGAGTAGTCGAACACGATCGAAAACGGAAGCAATCAGGGAGGTGATGGTCTGGGATTGGACCCGCGACGGTTTGAGATTTTCACGATTGAGTTCAAATCAAATTGAACTTGAATTCATGGTTAGAATGAGCCTTTTATGCTTCCTAATTGATCAATTTAACGAAATCAACGAAAATTGAAGGGGTCGAATGAAGAACAGTCTTCGGAAATTTGATTTCGGTTGGATAGTTAGAAGTAGTTATAATTGGAATTGAGATGACAGACCTTTAATTCACACATTTGCGATGCTTTTGGACATTTGAATTACAGGAAAAGAGTTGGAATTGAGCAGGATTGAAACGGGTCATCACGCGGGTTGAACGGCCCGTTTAACAGTTAGCCTGGTGAGGACGATGAACAGTGCTTGCACTGTAGCTAGCGCGTGACTTTCACGCGCAGCCACTCACGGCAACGCGTGGGCCCGATTTTCGAGGTGAGTTCAACACGACTTTTGTCCTATACGTTTTAACGAACATTTTAGCGTTGGTTTCGAATTTATCGCACACCGTTTCGATGTTGTTTCGAGGGTCCGAAGATTTATGTTACGTTTTTAACTAACGTTTAGTTCCCAAAAAATTATGGGAAATTAGTATGCTGTTATTTGAGTACTTAGTGACACTGAGGAATGATTTCAGACAGGATTTGAGATTTCTGGAAAATGTCGGAAATTACGAAAACGTGTGCAGCGCGAAAACGGGCGTTATGGACGGTGTGTGAGTGGACTTTGCTTTCAAAATTTAATGCATGCATAAATATTTCTATGATTTCTATGATTATGATTGTGACTTGTGGTGATTTCGATTTCCGTATTTATACGTATTTTAATATGCAATACGAAACTGCACGTATTTCGAGACTATGGTTTCTCTTATGTTTTGATGATGGTGTGATGAACGATTTTACATGATTTATGCGTATGATGTTTTAAGAATGTTTCGATTATGATTGTGAGTATGATTTACGATTTTGGCATGTATTTCGAGAATGACACGGATTTGCACATTTTACGAGATTTCGAGTATGTTGTGGTTTGACCGTGATTTTGGTGATTTGATTATGATTTTGATGTTTTGACCTTAGGATTTGAAATACGATGTGATTTCAAGGATTTAAAACGGATTTTGAAAAAGGTGATTTCGGGCTTGATGCCCAGGGCATAAAAGTAATTTTGATGAACGAGATTTTGGTTTTCGGAAGTTTGAAAATGGATTTCTAATTTGGGTTCGGAATGACGGTTCCGGATGCCGGCTTATGGAATCGTTATTGCGAATTCGAATTCAGGAATGGAAGACGGATATGATTGGGGATTTGAATGTGAAATTCGGACATGAGTCCCATTTTGGATAAAATGTGTTTTCGTAATGGTTTTGGAATTTGGATCACGATGAATCCTGAGTTTGTTGTGGTTTACAAATGGTTGGGTTTAAAGACCCGGTTATTGTGATATCCCCTGAGGCCTATTGATTATGTTCTGAGTTTGGAGACTCGTTGATATCCCGGGAAGGTCTGATTATGCGCATGGTTTTGAGTTTAAAGACTCGGACGCACTTTAGATCCAGCAGATTGATTTGATTTGTGAATAACTTTTGATTGCTGATATTTTCGGATGTGTTGGGTAGTGGCCCGGTTTATGTGGTTGATGGATTTTGGATTATACTGTGTACTTAGAGTTGATTCATGATTTTGGGCTGAGGCCCTGTGTTTGTGATTGCGGGCTAAGACCCAAAGGTTAAGAAAAGGAAAAGGATTTTGATTTTCGTACACGGTTTTCTTATGATGAAAATGTAACGGATTGCGAAATGATTTTTCGAATGCATGGATTGGTTTTACGTGGAGGGTAGAAATGTATTCCTGTAACTGTTTTATAACTGATTTATTTTTGTCCACTCACACCTTTTGTGTTTTTATTGACCATCCAGGTCGTGGCGCGTTGATCGAGGCTGATCGAGAGGCGTAGGCATGAGTGAGTACGTGTGTGGCTATCCCTGGTTTAGCAAGTACTGAGGGTTATTTGGGGAATTTCAGTCGACTTTCCAGATGGGAGCAAGACCGGGCACGATTATCAATGTCCCTTCGGGGGCGGTCCTGTCAAAATTTCCCTTTTCAATAAATTCAATATTTCTTGTGCAAGGTTAATTATACCATACTTCATCCTCTACACCTTCATTCGTGTCAGTCAAGCTGTCAATGAGTGTCTCACCAAAAAGTGTCCAGTCACTGCGTATTCATAGGGTGTCCTGAAGAGAAAAAGTGTAACACGGCCACGTTACCTTATAATTATCTTTTTTTGTGCTTGAATATCTTGGTTTATGAACTGATTTATAATATTATTCTTGGTTTTATGATTTGTATTGATTTCAATATTCTATGCTTTCTATGATTCTAGTTTTTTTTATGATTGTATGTTTGTGTTTAATACTTGATTAGATAGTCGAGCTGTCCCTGAGTCTAAGTCATTGAAAGTGTAAGTCGGGTTGTCCCCGAGTAAGTACTTAAGATAATATGCAAATAACTCGTAAAGTTAGAATTAGAGGATTTTGTAGGTTGAAGTTAATAGAATTCATGAATGAGTTAGGTTAAAGATGGGTTGACCATGTAAATAATATATTGTGACAGGACCCAACCCAGGAAACACCAGACACAACAGACTAAAGGTCTTGCTCTCATCTGACAGGTAACCTAAGGTACCAAATGTACCCTCGAAGCTCCGTCAGACTAAGGACACATGTCTGCTTGTGAGCTTATGCCTCTATTCCGTGAGCAACCTTGATTCATGTGCAACGACCCTGGATGGTTTCAAAAACATGAAAACCGTGTGAGTGGACAAAATATGTCAGGACCCACCCCGGTTTCACCCCGAAACCCGAGGTAAATCCTGCTCCCGTCTGACTCCTCGACACAACACCCAAGTAAAACTCAAGCAAACCCAGTCAGACGCAGGAGTCCTTAACTGAATATCCCAACGTTATCGTTTACAGAGCATAGTACGAAAATACAAGGAACTAAAAAAAACGATAAATTACACGCACTCGGAAGTCTGTAAAACTATTCCGGGATCCCTCACGTCCCTTCTATGCCTCTGACACTGCCTCGACGTCAAGACCCCGCGCTCGCTCCACAACCTGGAGGGCAAGTTAAAACAAAAGTGTGAGTGGACCAGAAAGTACAAAAAGTTCAAAACCACTTTATATGAAAACCGAGTTTAACCCTCCGTTTTGAAACCACATGCATAACCAACAGTTATGAACACAGTTATAAAATAATCATTATAAAACATCATAAGAAACAGAAACACTATAAAATATCATAAGAAACCATCGCATGAGTATCAGAAACCGTATCAAATCCTCATTTCCCGATCGAACCTGCTGGACCTATCCGAGTCTTTAAACTCCCGAGTCTTTAAACTCAATCCAGGCCTTAATCATATCTGAGTCTTTAAACTCAAGGCCTACGGGGGAAAATCAATATATCCGAGTCTTTAAACTCCCGAGTCTTTAAACTCAATCCGAGTCTTTAAACCCAATCCGGCCGGTCCCCCATCACATATATCCGGGTCTTTAAACCCAATATCCAGATCCAGCAAATCCAATCCCAAAACCATGTTAAACCATTTACCAATCCACATCCAAACCCGAATCCGAAATCACTGGTCTGAAGCCCTTCCGGCGTTCAGAACCGTCATTCCGAACCCAAATCTGGAATACCACTTTTCAAGCCTTTGACCCAAATCCAATTGTCACTTTCGATTTCAAACCAAAACCATGATTCTCAAAATCATGTCCCAAAACCCCTTAAAATCATTGAAATCATTTATCTTTCCAAAATCACCCTTTTCTCGTAAAACGTGTTAAAACTGTACTTTCTCGTAAAACGTGCAAACATGTAAAGCCAACAAAACATATTCGAGAAACATGAAACCATAAACAAAACCATAAAACAATTATAGAAAACAGTTATGCATGTTCGAGTTTAAAGAAGGGGTCCACTCACAGTACTGAGCCCTACTCGCGTCCCGCACGTCCAGCCCGTTCCTCGGCTTCCTCGGGAACTCCCGATCCTGTCAAACACCGTCAAATTATGTCACTAAGACGTCTACAAACACTCACCTAAATTCCCTCAAAAATCCCCGAACCGAAGACCTAGAACCCCGGGACCCTAAACATGCACCCTCACGGAACTACACTCAAACGACTTCCGATTGACTCGAAACCAACTCCATTGAACTCACCACAACTCCTGGACCAAAAACCCATGTTGACCGTTTCACCCAGAACCGCCGCACGCGCCTCCACGCGCCGCCCAAAGTGGCTGCGCGGCCCTCACGCGCCAGCTATAGTGCACCTTCAACCTCACGTCGACCCGGTTCAACACAGTAGGCTGCAGCTTGAACCGGCGTCAACGTTCTCCGCCGTGCCTGCACCAAAACATCTCCTTCCTTCTCCTATAGCTTCGTCCAACCTTACTCTAAGCATCCCCATCCTCCAATCACCTCGACACATCCCCTACACCGTCGACTCAGACTCGAAACCAGACGGCCCAATTCCTCTGTTTTCCTCTCCGGCCGCCCAGGTAACCTCCCTTCACGGTGGTAACACCAGACGGTTCCTAGGACCTCAAGGAACCTAACCCGACTCTCTAGACCTTCGACTCAGTCTCTAGGATCACGACTCTTAGTTTGAACCAAAACGGGAAAACAGGGCACACAGAGTCCCTCCGTCGTGCCAACCTCCACCGTGCACCTCCCGTCACGACAGCTCAACCAAATGACGCCCTGGACTCAACTGAACTCCCTAAACTCCCCTAGACTCTTCGATTCAACCTCTCAGGCCACAACTTCCGATTTGAAGTTCACGGCCAAAACAGAGCATAGACACGGGGCAATAGAAATTACCTGCAACCTGTCGCCGTCGTGAGCTCCGCTGGTAGTGGTTAACTCCTCGCAACCCGCACGACACCACCACGGTCTCAGTTGCCCCGTACACGGCCGCCTCCGCCACGATTCTCACGACCTCCCTGCTATTTACCCCTGGTTTTCCCGCAGTTCCCAGCTGCCCAACCACACGACTTCCTCACCTCCCAACCTTCTTACCGTCTCCCTTTCCTTCTCTGGACACCCACACACACTCACAACTCACCAGCTCCCTCAATCAACCCTTCACTGCTCTCAATTTCCTCTCACCATCTCCCTCTGTTTCTGTTTCCTTCTGCGTACAAACACGAACACGGGCACGGGTACACCCCAATAATAGAACCGTGCACACACCTTAGAATCCCCCAGAACCCACTACACACTTGCCACATGTCACCATCCCCCACTCTCTCTCACCCATGTGGCCCAATCTCAACCCTTCATCTGCTTCTCTCTGCACAAATCCCCAGGTGCTAAAAGACCAAAATACCCTCCAGTTTTACACATTTTTACGATTTTACCAAAACTTCCTAGACCCGTAACTCTCGCCTCGTAAGTCCGATGAATACGTGCCGCCTGTCACCGAACTCAGGACGACGAAATCCATCTAACCATCCTAGGTCAACCTACCAAAACTCGATTATTCAAAAAGTCAACTATTTCCCCCTACTTTACTCAAATTACGGTCATGCCCTCGACCTTCCGAACATCACAATTCCCTCCTCGAATGTCGGAATCAGGCGTGCCACCTGCCTATGGATTCGTGACGTCCTAAACTACGTCCTGGTCACTGGTCAACCCCCATTTGACCACCCGAACTAAAAATCAACTATTTTGTCCAAACTAGGGGCAACATCGTCATTCTAAACGTACGGACCTATCGGGACCACCTAACCACGGATTTACCTCACTAATCACACCTTAATCACTATCTTAATCAAGGCTCTCGGGACGGGTTGTTACAAAATAAATAGTTTTAAAATATATTATTTGAACACAACCATTACCCTCCGTTTAATAAACTATGCATGCACCAAGTTCATAGATAAAACATTAATCTCGAAATACGTGTAGTAATAAAAAAAACCAGTGATTCCATAAATCTGTCCAACATGAGATCATATCAAGGTATTACTACAAATACGACTATGTAACGACCCGTCCCGAATTCCGGGATTAGATTAGTCACTAATCTCGTTTAGTGAGGTTGAACGGTGCTTAGTAGGGCGGAATCGGACAAATTGTGCAAAATGACCGTTTTGCCCTTGGTCGTGGGCAAAATGTTGACTTTTTGATCGGGTGGTCAAATGGACTTTGACCGATGACCGTGACGTAGTTCGGGACGTCACGAGTTCATAGACAGGTGGCACGTTCGATTCCGACATTCGTAGAGAAAGTTTTGATGTTCGGAAGCTGAGGGGTATTTTGGTAATTTGACATAATAGGGGTCAAATGTTGACTTTTTGACCGGGAGGTCCGATGGACGAGGGCCAAAGACCGTTACGTAGGTATCGTCGATACGAATCCAATGACAGGCGGCATGCTGAAATCGGAGATTCGACGACGAAGTTATGGTCAAGGAAACAACTAACGAACCGAGGCTCGGATTAAAATAATAATATAATAATAAAATCTGATTACCCTAATCCCAAACCAATCTGGACCCTTGATGTTTGACACATGTCATCATCCCCTTCATTCCCTAAATCAGGGATCTTTGCTGGCCATTTGGGTTAATTAATTATTCCCTCTCCTCAAATCCTCACCCTTCATTTTATATGGAGATTGAATCTGGGCCGTTGATCTCATTCCTTCTCTCTTTATTTGATCAGACCACACATCCTCTCATTTTCATTCTCCCTCAAAACTGTGAGCACGGTTTCCTTCCTTGATCATGCACATCATCACCTCACAGCCCAGCCTCACACACCAGACGGCACCAGACAACCACCAGCCACCTCCAGCCGACGGCCACCGCCTCACGGCCGCCCTGCACGGCCGGAAACCTCCCAGACCCGAGAAGGAAACCAAACAATCCGATCAACCCAAATCGATCCAACCGTCCAAACCTTCATACCTGGACTCGAACCAACGTTGGGTTAGGATCAGTGTGACCTTAGGATGACGCAGGACTGGACTGGGCAGTCCACGGCGGTGGCACGGTGGCGATATGCTAGGAAACCCGAGAAGGTTTGATTTTCTTCCCTGTTTCGAAACACTGGTTTTAGACGTTGGGATTGTTTGCTTACTTCTGAAACATGTCCTAGGAACCTAGACGACCATTTTGGACCATGAACCACGGCCGGAATCTCGACGAGTCGCTGGAGATGATGACCTGAGTTCTCAGCCGATTTTCCTGTCAGATTTCAGGTAGTTTAATCAACCTAAAAATGAGTTTGGATGTCACAGAACCGTAGAGGAGGTTATGACGAGTCCATAAGATCAAACCGCATAAAAAATGGTGGTCTGGAACTCGATCTGTGATCGGGTCAAGCCGTGGGTCGACGGCGACCCGGTTACAGACCCGGTTTCAGAACCCGGTTACTGTAGCATGACGTCATCAATATTGACCTGAGTGTTGACCTGGCGCGTGGGGGCGCATGAAGGGTATTTTAGGGAAACTTCAAACATGACTTTTAATCTATTCGATGTAACGGACATTTTGGGATTGGTTTCGTGTCGATCGGACACCGTCTCGATAGTGTTCGGGATGTCCGAAGGTTTTAAAACAAGTTTAAAAATAGTTAAAAATTCGGGAAAATTACGGGACTTTGATAGGATGTTAATGATGAGGTTAGTGACCCTCTAATGTGATTTGGACAGGATTGGGAGTCCCGGTGATAGTGGTGTGGCCCGGGAGGGCCGGTGGCACGCGTATCGAGGCACACGGTTAAACGGTCTGTGGGTGGACTTTGGTTTTATAAATTCTATGCATGCTTAAATGTTTTATATGGATTATGGTTGTGATTGTGTGATGTTGATTTGGTTGTTGGTAAATTGTACGATTTCACGTATTTCGAGGCGATTTACGTGCTTGCACGTAAATCGAGGTTTCCGGTTTTACATGGATTTTTCATATTTATAACTTGGATATAATGTGATGAAATGGTTTTGAAATTGGAAATATGAACTCGGGCTTGAGGCCAATTATGTTGGAAATTTCGGACTTGGAGTCCATTTGAGAATCGGGCCGGGGGCCCAGTTGGTTAATGAAACCGGGCCAGGGGCCCAGTTGATATGAAATCGGGCTGAGATCCATTTGAGTTATGTTATCGGGCCAGGGGCCCAGTTGATTTACGAATTCGGGTCGTGGGCCCAGTGGGTTTATAAGTCGGGCTGCGGGCCCAGTTGGTTTACAAATCGGGCCGTGGGCCCAGTGGTTCATAAAATCGGGCATGAGGCCCAGTTGGATAATAAATGTGATTTCGGGTCAGGGACCCTATATTTAATAATTGTGATTTTGGGTCAGGGACCCTAAATGGAATTACGTGGTTTTATGGAAATTTCGGGCAGGGCCCATTGTAATGATGTGATAAAAGGATTTAAGAAAACTGTTTTCCATATACCATCTGGATACAAGGATATATGATGGTCTCCTCCAGATGTCTGGGACACTGGGGAAGTCACGGTGCATTGCCTGCGAGGGGTCATTGTACGGAGCAGCCGGACCGTATGATGACTCAGGAGCAGGATTGCTATGATTGACGTCAGGGACGTCAGACATCAGGGATGTCAGATATATGGACCTGGAGAGACCCCGGGCAGCACGCGTAGCTTATGAAACCGTGAGATATGACGTCAGGGACGTCAAGCGTCTGGGACGCTAAGCATCTGGGATGCTGGTGATGGTAATGGTAAAATATGGATTAATGGATCTATGAAATGGCTTTTCGGTTGGATATGTGTTATGTGGTGAAAATGGATTATTGGTTATGAAATGGTATGTCGGGTCAGGGACCCTAAATGGTTTTGGATTTATGGATTTATATTTATCGCTTTGGGCGGTGGCCCACATGGTTTTAATATGTATGGTTGTGGTATTCCACTGTTTTGGGCTGAGTTCCCACACTTGGTTTTTGGTTAACGGTTTTTGGGCTAAGGCCCTAATGGCTCGGTTGAGCAAACGTTTTGGTTACTGGTTTTCGTGGCATGCATACGTTTTTATTGGAGGGCATAAATGTCTTATAAATGTATTTGATGAACTTATTGGTTTTTGTCCACTCACAGCTTTTGGTTTTAATGCCCTTCAGGTTGATTACGGATGCGATTGCAGCAGCGACTGGGACATTGCACACCTCCTCCATCGATCCTTGCGCACTTTGGATGCCCCGTTTGGGCAGTGGCTCTTGGTTATCCTTTGTCTGACACCCCTTGTTGAACGGGAGCAGGGCACATTCCATGGTAATCCCAGGGGGATTGGGATGGGTCCTGTCAGACTAGGCCAAAGTACAGACTCAAAAAATATAGACAACCAGCCACGTTAATATACCAGCACAGGTATGACACACCAATGCATAAGCTTACCAATCACACAGAACTAGCCATACTACGTTGATCAACATACCAACCAGCCAATCATATCAACTAACCCAACATCGATGTCTGCTGCTGAATCATCATATCCAATGTGCACTGCCGGTAGGCTTAATATCACTCAAGAAAGACGGAGTCCCCGACTCGACGTTCGAGTATGGATTGGCTAGGGAAGTAACGGAGTCCCGAATTCGACGTTTGAGTCACGGTTCTAGTCTCAGGAACTAACGGAGCACCAGGCACGACTAGGGGTGGCAATGGGCCGTGTCGTGTCGGGTTCGTGTCGTGTCATGAACTCTATTTTACCCATTTATACCGAACCCGAACCCAACCCGTTTAATAATCGTGTCAAGAATGTCCAACCTAAACCTGACCTGTTAATGACCCGTGTAACTGGTGTAACCCGCATAACCTATTTAATAAGTAGGTGGTACTCAAAACCCAATTAAACTATGACCCGTTTAACCTGTTTAACATGTTTAACATGTTTAACCTATTTAAATTATAAGGTTTAATAGATATTTAGGTAGGTAAATAAGAATATATGGGTTAGTAATGACACGTTTATTAAATGGGTCAATATATAAGCCAATATACGGGTTAACCTATTAACCCGAAATCTACCAATTCATTAAATGGGTTAACAGCATTATCCGGGTTAACAGGTTGACCCGAAACCCACCCGTTTATTAAATGGGTCATAACGGGTTAACTAGAAAATTTAATCGTGCAGGTTGACCCGGATAAATCTTGAGCAAATTTCGAGTCGTGTATCGAGTCGTGTCAAAAATTGTCACCCTTAGACTCGATGTCTGAGATGAGTCTTAGGAAAGAGGGTGCCTAGCTCGACGTCCGAGACAATCAATCACAATCAGCATCTCGAGGAGGGCCACCACATCATATCTCACATTATCACAATCATCATCACATGATCACATTCATCATAAATACCGAGGCACCAAAGGTATCCAATAATCATATACCCTTAACAAAAACCACGTTCCGAAACCAAAAACTCAACTCATAGCCGAGCCTAAACCCAAAAATACAACTCAACCAAGCCTCGTAAAACGAGCCATTAAGTATATTCCAAAAATCATGTAAAATCCCATTTCACCAAACACCACCAAAATCATATAAATTGGTATATCGAGTATAAAACCATTTTCCAAAACTCAGTGATAAGCCAGGACATAAAATACCCAATTTCCTCACAAGGACTCGAAGGTCAAAATATTCTAAATCAAAATCATATACAAACTAAAACCATATTCGAAACGATATTCAAAACGTATTTTAGGAAACCTCGTAAAACGTTCGATAAAATAATAATAAAATATTCACAAAATCAACGAAAATCATATAATAATTCGAATCACCTAAATATCATTAACGACCACCTAAACATATTTAAGAAACATAAATAGGTATGCATAGGGTTGACTAGGTATCCAATCACCTAAATATCATTAACGACCACCTAAATATCAATATTCTATGTGTTTTATGATTCTAGTTTTTGTTATGTTTGTGTATTCGCTATTAATGCTTGACTAGATATAGGGATCCCCAAGTCCAGGTCATTGAAAGTGTCGTTGGGAGCCCCGGACACATACTTAAGAGAATATGCAAGTAACTCGTAAGATTAAGATTATAGGATTTCGTGGGTTGAAGTTAATACAATCATGAATGAGTTATGTTTAAAGACGAGTTGACCATGTGAATATTAGATTAGATTAGGTTAGTTAATCACGTAGGATAATAGAAACAATCAATTACCCCCTTAATTAAATAATCAAGTAATAATCATGCTTAGGTACCCCCAATTCCAGGTTAAGAATTATCTCTACTTATCAATGCTACATCTACACAAAAGGGTTTTAATTTGCATATATTTTCAGTAAGTGTTGAGTGTGACTTTGTGTTTACTTTAATATTTGATTTTTGTGTATCATTGGGCTAGGAGGGTTCGAGGATTGACTAATATTGGTTATTGTGTCTAGCTTTTACTTTTCCAGATGGTTTAATAACTGGGGATTTTAGGGAAATGTGAGCTACATGGATTTTATATGCATTGCGATTTTTAGTGGGTCCCGTGTTATATGATTATTTTATTATGAAATATGGTTATTTATTATTTGTTTTATGCATGCATGCTATTATAATTGATTTTGTCCATTCACATTATACCCCCAAGTTGCTTTAAGATGGAAGTCTAGCTGTGTACTTGAGATATGCTTGAAATTAGATCGGATTTGGACTTGAGATGAACCTTCGGTTGTTTGGGTCAAGAACTGGATAATGCGCTTTAGAGGAGGATGATTTATAAGGGTTCGGATTATGAGCGAGTTTAGAGGCTCGAAGCTTTGGTTTTTACTGGCGTTGGAAATCGAGAGGCCGATGAGTGAATTCCTCAATTGGAACGAGTATTTGATGTGTTATGATGCCCCTCGAGGTTATGGTATGCTTAGCCACTTTCTTGCTAGGTGAATTGTGTACCATTAATGACACGGAGCATGTCTAATAGGTTAGGACATTCGTACAATTATCTAGGGGAGGGGAAGGGGCTTCCCTTAGTTAGACTTATCCTCGTTCCCACCGAAACACTTGTGCGGTGTGGTTTTGTGGTTTCTGCAAGGGGCAAGATGGTTGTTCAGTATGAACCAAGGTTTCTGGATTTGTCCCAATTCACACTATCATTGATGGCATGTGTTGTTGACAAGTGTCGACACGCTGAGCTGAGTTCGAGAAATGAGGTCAGAGTTTTAGTGATAGTTTGACCATGTGCTTCTCTTAAAGACTTGTCAGATGTTGCCACCGGTTTTGAGCTAAGTTGCAGGGTTGATATTAGTCTGGAGGTTCTAGTTGACATCCTGAGTAGTTATATTCCAAATGATTAAAGTCAGATAGCTAAAGAGGAAGATAGCTAAAGAGGGGTATGTACAACTTTGGATCTTCTAGCTAATAACTAGTCAGGTATGGGCAGAGCTGCATAGGGAGGATCCCGAGTTTTCGTATTGAGACCCTTATGTTAACCTAAATTGTAGCGAGGTTTCAGCTGAATCGCCTGGTGGGTCGAGTAACTGACTAGCATGGTCCGGTATGGGTTATGGAGCGCTAGGCTCACAGGAGTTGTACTCGAATTTTTTACCGTTGAAGGTGGCAGGTATACCAGTCACGTTTTGACTCTTGGATAGTATTCCAAAGAACTTACCGGGATTGCCACCTTCTGTTGAGGCGACAGGTTTATCGATTATGTCTTGAACTTCGGATAGTATTCCAAAGGACTTGCCGGGTTGTTGCGTAACTGGGAAATTAGGTTATAACCAAGTTACTCTCAAACTATAGAGGTAGTACCCCCTAACACTATTCGAGGTGGTGTCTAACCTAGAATTGTGTCGTTAGTGACATGGAGCACTCGAGGGATCGCATACAGTTGGCTTTTGACTTGTATACGTAAATTACGAGGATAAAATTTTTTTATGGGGAATATTGTAACAACCTAGATCGAAAATTAGGGTTATGTTTTGGAATTTCTTTGAAAAATGACAATTTTACCCTTGTTTTGGAGTCAACTTTTCTTTGGGGATACTTTTGGACGTTTTCCTTTAACTGTTGCGTAGGTCTCGAGCTCACGAGTTTGTTGATATGTGACACACTAAAACTAAGTATTAAAGTAAAAGAAAGTCACATTCAACACTTAATGAAAATATATGCAAATTAAAACCCTTTTTTGTAAATGTATAATTGGTAAATAAAGATCGTTCTTAACCGGGGATTGCAGGTATCTAAGCATGATTATCCTTTGATTATTTAATTAGGGGGTAATTGATTGTGTCTAATATCCTACGTGATTAACTAATCTAAACTAACCTAATCTATTATTTATTTGGTCAACTCATCTTTAAACCTAACTCATTCATAAATTATGTCAATTCCAAAACCTACGAAATTCCCTTCTCTCAATTCTACGAAATACAAACATATTATCTCAAATACGTGCTCGAAAATTGCCCTACACATTTTCAATGATCTAGACTTGGAAACTGCCCTACATCTATTTGAGCATTAAGCACAACATACAACCATAATAAAAACTAAGATATTGGAACACATGGAAAATTATTGAAACTCATATAAGATACAAAACCATAATTATATTAAAGATCAATCCAACAAAACCATAATTACACTTTTTCTCCTTAAAAATTGCCCTACGGCTGCTAAGTGGCTCGACACTCCTTGGTGAGACTTGGAAATTGCGCCACATGTCACAGGTGAAGTTGTTTAGGATGGAGTATAGTGTATTTGGCTTTTTTTTTTCTAAGGAAATCTCGAATTGATGAAAAAGGAATTTTGGTTAAGCAGAGTTTTGGTGTAAATGATAAGCGACTCCCTTACAATTACCTAAGCCTCTCTATTTATAGGAGAAAAATAATTCTCAAATAAATAGGAGTTCACAATTTAAATCCTAATAGAAAAATTATTAAACTAATTAATGTTGAAGTCCTAAAGGAATAAGGTCCCCTTTGGGAAAAAGGAAACAAATCCTAACTTGAATTGGATAATTATTTCACTAGAAAGAAGGAAACTGTAGTTGGAATTTGAACAGGGAACCATTCGCCGGAAGCTGGCTGAAATTTGGGAGAATGGTCGGTGGTCAAACAGTAGTCAACACACAAGCAAGGCTAGAAGGGTGTTCGGTACATGCGCGAGGAAGTAAGGCCTTCAGTTAGGAAGGCACGAGTCGAACGGAGCTATGAATTTTAGCAGTCAACGCGCAGGGAAGGCTAGAAGGGTGTTCTGTACACGCGCGAGGAAGTAAGGCCTTCAATTCAGGAGGTACTAGCCGAACGGAGCTAATAATTTTACTAGTCAACGCGCAAAACAACTGACGGTGCCATCGGTGGACGTGCATCGAAGCTGGCTGTAGGGATTCAGGAGGCGCGTGCCGAGAGTCTTCTCTGAAAATTGGTAGCCGCTTGCCGAGTAGAATTTGGGCTGTCATTTTGGATTCAGTAGGCCCCTACTGAGTTCCTTAGTGGTTTTTGCTGGCTTTCTTTCATTCAATCATGACTTCTTCAATACAACTCTAATTAAGGTGATTCTTTCACTTAAATTCTCGTAATTCCGAGCTTTATCCAATTTTACACATTTCTCACAAAATATATTATTTTCTCCTATTTTTTGGTATTTAAATATTAAAAGATAAGTATAAAAGATATAAAATGATGCTTAATTCAAGATTTGTTAAATACTCCCACAGTTAGACTTTACTAGTCCATAGCTAATACAATACCTAAACAAACTAAGGCTTTGTAAACTAATTTTTCTTTCTTTGTCTTTCTCTTCTTAAAATAAAAAACTACTAAGCCCTTAGCCATTTGTCTCAAATTGTATCAATATAAGTATGGCATCAAAGGTTAAAACTAAGAATCGATATAGTATATAGAATTCAAAAGTTAATACATCATAACAAAGCCTTGACAAGTAAGACAAAAAGTAAACATGGTGAAATATATCTCAACATAATAAAAACATGTATGAATTAACTTACATGGATATGCACTCATGATTTCCACTCAGTGTGTATTGGGTTTGTGTTTGCACTCAAGGTACGTGAGAGAGATGCTCACATAATAGAAAGTACTTACTTCAGAAAAATTTCAAACATAAACCATAAGGTAGTGAACATACTTGCACAAATGAACAAAAACCATAAGCTTACTCAAGTGATAGACTCAGCTAATCAAAGTTTACTCATCTCAAGGTCATAAGGTCTTTTATTTGAAGGTTCTAATGGGGCTAGGTGTAGAGGCAAGGAATTTTAGGATAGTGGTATTAAATTTTGTTCCAGGACTCAACCTAAGATTGCATTACAAAAGCCTAAGTGTTCTCTATAGTCAAAGGCCAAGTATAAAATTTTTGGGCCTTGATCTTCACTATCAACATCTTATGAACTTGCAATTGGGACAAGGGGCCAAAATTCTTCGTGTAGGCCTTCAATCTTCATTGTTCCAAATCACAAGCATAAGGGACTTAGCTCAAAACTCGACTTTAGTACCTTATAGAACTTTTGTTCTTGATTGTATTTTTTTTCCATCAATTTTTTTTCTTTTGAGAGGTATGTAATGAATAACAACATAGTTTGAGCAAGTCATTCCCTACACTTACTTATAAGTCTTCATTCATCAAATCACTTACATGTATCTCACACCATTTTTATGTTCTTCAACCAAGTCCAAGGAACAAGGGTAAATGATGTCTTATACTAGGCTTACGTGAATAGATGTTTAGAGTGATGAAGAAAGGCTTAATGTAGGCTCAAAGTGAGTAAACTAGGGGAATCACACTTATGTGCTCAAGTAGGGCTCAGATATTTAGATAAGTGGTGCTAACCCTATAGCCTTAATCATGTCCAAAATCAAAGTTTATTGACTTAAAAGATTTGAAAATCACATAGAATAAGTTCTAGTACTCTAGAGTTTATTAAAAGCTATGACAAGCAGTTATGAGACATATGCATATCAATTTAAACAAAGAACTCATATGAATCACTCAATCAACAAGTATTTAAGGCTCTAAAGCACACATAGGGTTCATATGATTCATACATATTTTAACATGCTCGTTATGTACCAGTTTAACATGCATCATCTACTACAAGTCATAAACACTTAGTCATAAAGCATTAACAAATGAATTCAAGGTGTAGTGATCATCTTTTAGCCATGTTGTCTTCATTTATCCATCATTTTTATCATCGACAGGTTGAAGAACATCCTAAGACTCGTTAAAACACTAAGTTAAACAAAAAGATTCAAGACTAAAGACTAAAACAAAGAAAATATTTTTGGGTTTTTGTTGTTTTTTGAATTTTTTTTCTTTTATTTTTAAAATAAGACTTAATAAAGTTGTAAACCCCTCCCCCACACTTAAATATGACATTGACCTTAATGTATGAAAGTGAAAGCATAGAAGCTAAGTAAGGAGGAATGATTGACGAAAAGAAAGCAATAAAGACATAAAGTAACTAAAGTAAAGAGAGTGAAGGGTTTAAGAAAGTAAATCTCCGTTTGATGACTCCTTCATGTCCCCGTCATTGGGTTGTCTCCCAAAAAGCACTTGAAGTTAACGTCTTTAGCCTAGACGAAGTGCTTCAATCAAATCATTCAATGACAGGCCTATACACTCTTTCAAACTCACCAATTGCCTCTAGGTAAGGTGCCAATCCATCTTGAATCTGAGGGTCAAGTTCATTTTCCAACTCTTTGACAAGTGCATCCCCAAGTCTAGTTCATGGACCTTAGATTAAGTGAATTACATATTGTGTATTCCTTCAAGAGAGTTAGGTGATAATATGTACATAAAAAGAAGACGAGATATAGAAAGGAATATACACAAAATAGAATTGTATGTACAAAGAAGAGGTTATAGACAAGTGAGAATCAAAGAAGTAAATACAATTTAAGAGTATGCAAGGGAGTCATGAAAATGGCATGCAAAGGCGCAAGTTCCAAAAACATCCAAATTGATGCAACACATAAGGATCTACATGAAGGATGGTGTGAATGCATAAAAGGGAAATCATTAGATCCTGAATAAGACATAAGAGTTACGTGACAGTGCATGAAAAGAATGGTCTGCACCTTTGATCTGACTTCTCTATATTCATTTAGTCATAGGAGGTTTGGTGATGAAATCCAAGCATCATAAAACTACAGGGAGGGTATGTAATCTACCAATGCAATAGATAAAGTCTTAGAGTGAAATGAATAACTTTCCCACTTTGCTTTTCATAATACTTTCCTGGGCTTACAACTTGCGCGTACTGATAAACATATTTCAATCCTCTCCATTATTCAACGTTAATTTTGGCCAGTTGGGGATAGATGCAACACGAGAAGCAAGATATAATTTCGAGAACACCCCGAGGCTAACATGTCTAGGGTATGTACTCCACTGAAGTCTTCATTCTTATTGCCCCACTTGTCACCAGTCATAACCCTCCTAGATACCATAACCAACCAATGAAAGCTTTCAAAATAGTGGTTTACCAAACCCGAGTGTTTACAATTTTCGCCCACAACCTTATGTTCATAAATTCGAGTCTACCGTGTGTGGTGATGAAATCCACACATCATGAAGGGTTGAGGAGAAAGTAACCAAAATAGGCGCTACTTGTTCCTGAAAGTAAGATTTTGAAGAAAAAGGTTTTTGGGATTCATGCAACTCTAAAACATTTAATAGGAAACAATTTATACGTTGGGAAATCAAAGATATATATGGGTCACATAGCTTTAAAGTTTAGATGGAGACTTCTACGTCCGTGTGACCCAAGTCATTACTTGGATTTCGAACCATTGTCCCCATTTGGGAAAGTCCAAAGTGACCAGGTAGAAAGAATAAATGCAAGGGGAGGATGATTTTGGAACTCCGAAGCCCTACTTCTCAGTGTGAAGGCGATTTTGGGACTCCGAAATCATACTTCTAAGAGCTGACCTATAGCATGCAGTATCTCATGTCCTAGACATCACCTTGAAAATTTCTTACTAAGAGCAGACATGTATTCGTTCCAAGATAACTCAAGTGTTAACAAACTCCGCCCCAACCTCATGAATTTTAAGGGCCATGTGGGGTTCAACAGTAAGTTAACAAATGAAACTTCACATATTCCATTAAAGATCAAAATCTAAACTTCGAGCACAAGTAATCCACATATAGCCGAGACTAGTTTGAAAAATGATTTATTCCTTATATTATTAGTGTTTTTTTTTATATTTTAATTTTGGAATTTTTTTTAATTTTTTTTAGTTTCAGAATTTTATTTATTTATTTTTATTTTACAACGAAAAACGTGTTTATCAACAAGTATTACAGTTTATATACAAGTATGAAAATTATGTACGAATATGATATTTACATTTTGGACATATTTACATAAATGAAATCATACAAGAGATTATTTCTACCCCAGCAAGGGCGCCAAAAATTGATACACTAAAATTAAGCATAAAAAAACAAAAAGTCACATTCAATACTTAATGAAAACATATACAAATTAAAACTTTTTTTTTGGTAGATTGTAACATTGATAAGTAGGAATCGTTCTTAACTGGAGATTGAGGGTACCTAATTATGATTGTCATTTGATTAATTAATTAGGTGGGGGGTAGTTGATTGTTTTTATTATCTTACGTGATTAACTAACCTAATCCAATCTAAACTAGCCTAATTTATTATTTACATGGTCAACTCATCTTTAAACCTAACTCATTAATAAATTATGTCAATTCCAAATTCTATGAAATTCCCTCATCTCAGTTCTACGAAAAACAAGCATATTATCTCAAGTAAGTGCTTGGAAATTGCCCTTCACACTTTCAATAATCTAGACTTGGAAATTACCCTACATCTAATCAAATATTAAGCACAACATACAAGCATAACAAAAACTAAGATATTGGAGCACGTGGAAGATTATTGAAACTCATATAAGATATAAAACTATAATTATATTAAAGATCAATCAAACAAAACGATCATTTAATAACAAAAGACAATTACAGGGTAAAGAGGTCGTGTTATATTTTTTCTCCTTGGAAATTGCCATCGGATGCTAAGTGGCTCGACACTCCTTGACATGACACTCAGAAATTTCCCTATATGTCACGGGTGGAGGTGTTTAGGATGCAGTATGGTGCAATTGGCTTTTGCTAAGGAAATCTTGAATTGATGAAAAAGGAAATTTGGTTAAGCAGAGCTTTGGTGTAAATAATGAGCGACCCCCTTACAATTAGCCTAAACCTCCCTATTTATAAGAGAAAATTAATCCTCAAATAAATAGGAGTTTACAATTTAAATCCTAAAAGAAAAATTATTAAAGTAATTAATATTGATGTCCTAAAGAAATAAGGTCCTTTTTGGGAAAAAGGAAACAAATCCTAACTTGAATTGGACAATTATTCCACTAGAAAGAAGGAAAATGTAGCTGAAATTTGAACAGGGAATTATTCGGTGGAAGCTAGCCAAAATTTGGGAGAATTGTAGGTGGTCAAGTAGCAGTCAACGCACAAGGAAGGCTAGAAGGGTGTTCGATACACGCTTGAGGAAGCCTTCAGTTCGTGAGGCACAAGCCGAACGGAGCTATGAATTTCAGCAGTCAAAGCACAAAACAGCTGGCAGTAAGGACATAATGATAGTTTTAGATAAACGTCCATCAATATAAAAGGTATGGTTTCTCTCTCCTCACATGATTGGTTAGTTTTTGGTCTCAATCCCTTTCTCTCTCCTCCATGCATTCACCGCACCCCCTTCGTGATTGCCCTATTTTGGGGTCAAATTGAGAGAATATAGGGCTAGGGATGTGTTCCTCTTGTGGCCTTGAGCTGTTTGGTGATTGGATTGAAATAGGGTCGCAGTTGGAGGTGACAATTCGAAGGATGGAAGTTAACCGAGGGTTCACAACCATTTTTCAGCCAGCACAAATACATTTGGCCATTTATGAGCTAAGAATCAAACTCCTATTGAGGAGTAGAAGAAGATACAAGTATAGTGCATGGAAAATGGTCGCATTTAGAGAATTATAGAAATCTTGGAATTCTGGTCTTCAATGGTTGATTCGAGCACGTCTCTAGCAAACCAGATGATGGCGCTGACAATGGCACCGATCCTCTTCTCCGGTTGCCCGTCTAGTCAGGTATGACATCAGCTTGAGGTCATCATGATGACGTGATAATGGTGTTATGATGATGTTATAGCCATGTCATCATGATGATGTGTCAGGACCCACCCCGGTTTCAGCCCGAAACCCGAGGTAAATCCCGCTCCCGTCCGACTCCCCGACACAACACCCAAGTAAAACTCACTCAAACCCAGTCAGACGCAGGAGTAAGTAAACAAAATATCCCGAAGTTATCCTTTACAGAGCATAGTACGAAAATACAAGGAAAATAAAAACCAAGAAAGTACATGCACACGGAAGACTTTAAACTATTCCGGGATCCCTCACGTCACTTCTATGCCCCGGACTCTGCCTCGACGTCAAGACCCCGCACTCGCTCCACAACCTGGAGGGCAATTTAAAACAGAAAATGTGAGTGGACCATGATAAAAGAAAAGTTCTAAAACCATTTATCAGAAAACCGACTTTAGCCCTCCGTTTTGAAAACCACATGCATAACCAACAGTTAATAACACAGTTCTAATTCAATTCTCACAAAACATCATAAGAAACAGAAACACTATAAAACAGTTAGAAAAACCAGAGCATGTGAATTCTCAAACCGTATCATAAATCATGAACATGAAATCATCATTTTCTGATCAAACCTGCTGGACCTATCCGAGTCTTTAAACTCCCGAGTCTTTAAACTCAATCCAGGCCTTAATCATATCCGAGTCTTTAAACTCCCGAGTCTTTAAACTCAAGGCCTACGGGGGAAATATCAATATATCCGAGTCTTTAAACTCCCGAGTCTTTAAACTCAATCCGGGTCTTTAAACCCAATCCGGCCGGTCCCCCGTCACATATATCCGGGTCTTTAAACCCAATATCCAGATCCAGCAAATCCAATCCCGAAACCATTTGAAACCATTTACCAATCCACATCCAAACCTGAATCCGAAATCACTGGTCCGATGCCCTTCCAGCATCCAGAACCGTCATTCCGAACCCAAATCCGGAAAATCACTTGCAACTTAGAAACCAACCCTTTTTCCAAAATCCCTTGATAAGAATTTAAAGCATTTATCATTTGAAATCCCAAACTCTATCATCAATTTCAGAAACCAACCATTTCTCGTAAAACGTGCAAAAACCGAACTTCCTCGAAAAACGTGCAATAATGTAAAACCAACCAAAACATATTCAATAAACATAGAATAATGATTAAAACCATAAAACAATTATAGAAAATAGTTATGCATGCTCGAGTTTAGAGAAGGGGTCCACTCACAGTACTGAGCCCTACTCACGTCCTGAACGTCCAGCACATTCCTCGGCTTCCTCGGGAAATCCCGATCCTGTCAACAATCACCAAATTACGTCACTAACACGTTCACGAAAGTTCACCTAAATTCCCTCAAAAATCCCCGGGTCCTAAACGTAACGAACCGGAACCCTAAACCTTCACCCTCGCGGAACTAAACTCAAACGACGTCCGCACAACCCAAAACCACTTCCATTGAACTCACCATAACTCTTAGACCAAAAACCATGTTGACCTTTTTCCCCATCGCCGCGGCACGCGCCCCCACGCGCCGCCCAAAGTGGCTGCGCGTGGCCCTCACGCGCCTGCTACAGTGCACCGTCTTCCTCAGACGAACCCGGTTCGGCACAGTGGTCTGCAACTCAGACCGGCGTCAGCGGTTCACCGCCGTGCCTGCACGATTTCTCTCCCTTTCTTCACCTAAAGCTTCGTCCAGTTCCAATTTATCCATTCCCCAACTCATCTAACCTCGACACTGTCCCTAGCCCGTCGACTAAAGGTCGAAACCAGTCGGCCAACTCCCCCTGTTTCACTATCCAGCCACCCAGCTCACCTCCCTTCACGGTGGCTTCACCAAACTCTTCCCTGGACCTCACTGAACCTAAACCAACCCTCCTAGACCTTCGACTCAGCCCCAAGCTCGACGACTTTGGGTTCGAACATCACGGCAAAACAGAGCACCAAAGTGCCTGCCGTCGTCTGAGCTCCGCCGTGTACACCCCCGTCACGGCGACCATCTTAGTCGACGCCTAGGACCCTCCTGAACCTCGCCCTGACCTCCAATTCCCTCGACTCTTACCCTAGGTCCATGACTTAGCTTCTAAACCCAAACGACAAAACAGAGCAAAGAAACGGGGGTGAGGATTTACCTGTCATCCTGCCGCCGTCGTGAGCTCAGCCATGAGGTAGTAGCTCCTCCTGTCTTCCTCCGTCCTCTGAGCACTTCCCTTGACCTCGAGTGATCGGTCACGGCTGCACCACCACCCAACTTCTCTGTTTTTCTCCCTGAGTTCCTCCCTGGTTCCCGTGGCTCACACCTCACACACACACACACACACCCGCTGCACCTCTCAACCACCTCACCAGCTTCCCTTCGATCTCCCGTCCCTCACTCACTCACCAGAACTCAGCAACAGCCACGACCACCCTTCAATTTGTCCTCAAAATCTCCCTCTGTTTCTGTCTGTGTCGAAGAAACAACACAAGTATGGCACGGTTGCACCCCAAATAATTGGGCCGTGAATGCACAGGATTGCACCAGAAGCCTCTAGTCCTGTGCCACATGTCAGAATCCACCCCCTTTCTCTCACACTTGGCCCAACCTCAGCCGTCCATTTCCTTCTTTCTGCACAAATCCCAATGTTCAGAAAGACCAAATTACCCTTCCTTTTAACTCATTTTTACGGTTTTGCCACAACTTCCTAGACCCATAACTCACAACTCGTAAGTCCGATGAATACGTGCCGCCTGTCATCGAACTCAGGATGACAAGAACTATCTAACCATCCTAGGTCAACGTACCAAAACTCGATTCTACAAAAAGTCAACTATTCCCCCTAATTTACCCAAATTACGGTTAAGCCCTCAACCTTCCGAACATCACAACTTCCTCCTCGGAGGTCGGAATCAGGCGTGCCACCTGCCTATGGATTCGTGACGTCCTAAACTACGTCCTGGTCACTGATCAACACCCATCGGACCTCCCAAACTAAAAGTCAACATTTTGCCCGAACTAGGGGCAAAATCGTCATTCGACACTTACGGACCTATCGGGACCACCTAACCGCCGATTAACCTCACTAATCACACCTTAATCACTCTACTTATCCCGGCTCTCGGGACGGGTTGTTACATGATCACAGGACCCATCCCAATCCCCCCGGGATTAGTGAGGGATGCCCCTGCTCCCGTCTGACACGAAGTGTCAGACAAGGGATATTTCCGACCTTTGCCCTCCCGGGCTATCAGAGTACGCCAGGATCCGGAGGAGGCATGTGATATCTCGGTCTCTGCTACAGTCCACATCCGATGTCAACCTGAAGGGCAGTCAAAACATTAAAAACTGTGAGTGGACAAAACAAGAGTTTATAAAAACATTTCATAAGACATTTGTACCCTCCACTAAAAAAGCATGCATGCATTCGAAAACCATTTATCCAAAAATAAACCATATGTGGGACTAAGCCCAAAGCAGATATAAACCAAGGTCGAAAGGACCACAATGAAAACGACCATACGGGCCACTGCCCAAATCCTGTGCACACCTGTACACACCACATATCATATATCATATATCCATCACATACATATATATAAGTCACACAACCAATCCTGTCACGGTATCCAAAGCTACGCGCGCGCTACCCGGGTCTCAATCTGAGTCATCTCAAAGTCAAGGTCAATGTCCGTAGACCACTGACCCTACCCGAGGTAATAGTAATCATAGCCTTCCTGAGAGTAAGGAACCCAACTGGGGGGTGACTCCACTCAGTGGGTGCTCCGTGACTACTCCGGGGTCCACCCAGGCCAACGACCCTCCCCGGAGGAGATAGTAGAACATGTAAAGGAAGGTAGACGAACATATATATACATAACATAAACATTCATGACCGGTTCCCCTGAACTGTCATGAATCCATAATACCCATAATCAGGTAACATGCCGGTTCCCATAAACCGTCATGTACCGTAATAACCAACAAGGGTTCATGTCGGTTCCCATAAACCGTCATGAACCATAATACCATAACAAGGGTTCATGCCGGTTCCCATAAACCGTCATGAACCTGGGACTCCATTTAAGGTTCCCTGACCTGAAATCATAAACCGTAAAGTGACTGGGTCTCGTACCCGAACATAGGACACCAACTGGGCACCGTGCCCGGAATCTGAGGTCATATGCCCGAGACAAAACCAAATGGGTCTCATACCCGAGTTTATCATTTTGAAATCCAAATTCAGTTCATTTAAATCAATAAAGAAATACAGACCCGTATAAGCACCGTATAAGGCCGAAACCTCGAAATACGTGCTTATACGTAACCACATACAAATGCACCCATGGCATCATCAAACAAGTAAATAAACATATAATAAACATTTATGCATGCACCAATTTAGAAAACAAGGTCCACTCACAGACCGTTCGAGCTGCCGCCTCGATTTGCGTGCCATACGGCTCCCCGAGCCGATCACCGTCACCGGGACTCCCAAACCTGTCCAAATCGTAATAGAAGGTTACTAACTACTTAATTAACCTCCTACCAAAGCCCCGTAATTTTCCCGTATTTTTAACTATTTTTAATCCCGCACCTGAACCTTCCGATGCCCCGAAACATATCGAGACGGTGTCCGATCGACACGAAACCAGTCCCAAAATGTTCGTTACATCGAATAGATGATTTCGTATGTTGGAACCTTCCCCAAATTCCCTGCCACGCGCCCTCACGCGCCGCCTGAAGTGGCAGCACGTGGGCTTCACGCGCCTGCTACAGTACATGCTGACGTCATCGCTGACGTCAGCATGACGTCATCTGACAACTGTCAGGTCTGACATGTCAGACTCTGAAAGGTGCCACGTGTCATGCTCCCATTGGTCCACGTCACTGTGCTATCAGTGCAACATGGCAGTCTGACATGTGCCACGTGTCATCACGACACTGGTCCATGTCAGTGCCACGTGTCAGCCCCTGATTAGGCCACGTCACTGACATGTCAGTGCTGACTGTGCACTGACATGTGACACGTGTCGGCTGATGAGTGGTTCACGTCACCTGACAATCTGACAGGTGCCACGTCATCATACCACGTCACCACCTTCAACCACTCGACGGGTCGACCCGAACCCTGCAACCGGGTCGCCGTGACCCGCGACTTGACCCTGCCGGTTCTCCGCCGTTCCGCCACCAAAATCGTTCCCGTTTGTCCCATTCTACTCGTATCAATCTAAGCTAAGGTTCTATGACATTAAAATGGAAGGAAAACAACTAAAACTCGTACCTCCAATTCGGCCATGGCGGCCGTGACTTCCTCCGCCGTTCACGACCGTTCCAGGCCACCCCAAGCCCCAAAACCAATCCTAACCTCCTCCTAGGACCACCAGCAACCTAACTTAACCCTTAGAATCGAATAACAACTAACAAAACTAAATTTCAAAATTTGAAATATTTCCTTACCTCACGGGTTCGTTCTGCCGTGGCCTCCACCGTGGGCCACCGTCCAGCCTCTCCGTCCTCTGCCTCTCACACTCCTCCCACGGTCACTTATGACTCAGATAAGGGAAGGTGAGGTGGGGTGTGGGTTGTGTTTCGGTTTTTGAAAGAAAATGAAGAAAATGAAGAAAAATGGGGTTATGGGTTTCGGGTGGGAGGATGAACAAAGAAGAAGGGGGATGGCTGATGAGAGAAAGAGAGATGGGATGGAGGGTGTGGATTTAAAGTTAGAATTGAATTGGATGGCTAGGATTGAATTAGGTGGGGATTGGATTATAAAATTAATTAAATAATATTAATTAATTATGTAGATCCACAAATTGGGGGATCAAGTCAATGGGATGAGTGACACTTGTCACTCATCCATGGGGCCCACTAAAATATCTGCCCAATCAGATTTCGCCAAATCGTCCCCGTCTCGAAGTTCGTGCATAGTGAAATCGAACTTCCGTGACCCATAACTCTCCCGTTCGAAGTCCGATTTCAGTGTGCCGCCTGCCTATGGATTCGTATCGTCCTCATCTCCGTAACGGTCTTCGGCCCTCGGCTATCGGACCTCCCGGTCAAAAAGTCAACTTTTGACCTCCTATTCACCCAAATTACCAAAATGCCCCATAAACTTCTGAACGTCATAACTTCCTCCTCGAATGTCGGAATTGAACGTGCCACCTGTCTATGAACTCGTGACGTCACGAACTACGTCACGGTCATCGGTCAAGGTCCATTTGACTGCCCGAACGAAAAGTCAACATTTTACCCACGCTAGGGGCAAAACGGTCATTTCGCATCATTCGTCTGATTTAGCCTAACTAATCACCGATTAACCTCACTAATCGTGATTAGTCACTAATCTAATCATGGAATTTGGGACGGGTCGTTACAACCTTCCCTCCTTAATTAATTTCGTCCTCGAAATTCCAACCGACCTAAATCCAATCGTTCTTCCCTCCTTAATTAGTTTCATTCTCGAAACTCCAATTATCTTGATTCCACATCCACCCCGTGGAAAGTAGAATCGACCTCGGAACTCGTGTACACTCGTGCACCCACTAACCAGAACGATAACCGTCTGCAACCAGACGTACGACTAACACTCACGTCGTATCGACTACATTCGACCACGTCGAATGACAGAAGTCGTACGCTCCGAACTGACACCACTTGTCAGATCTACCATTTCGTTGACACAACAACTCGACGGTTCCTTACTAAATCTCCACTCAACGATCCACGCTGACACATCTGACAAACTGCCACCACTTGACAGTCGCCAGTCAAAAACTGATATGACACACACTCGTGGTTACACTAACCACAAGCATTTCACTCGACTTGTGTGTAACTAGACCCATCAGAAATACCATGACCCACTGCACAGTATCCAATGTCCAGTCCACGACCTCAACTAATCCGATGGTATCAGAACCAATCCGACTACCAATACGCTCTCCAACGCACCACCGGTATCTCCTATATACCGTCACCAGGCACGATAAGTCTGCCTAGTATCGTACCTTGAACAACGTACAAGGTACGTACATCTACCCATCAATCAGACTACAACCACCTAGGTCATAGCCAATCACGTTTCTACGATGGAGTCCATTTATCCAATCCAGTATTAGACAAATCGAAACTCCGACCCATTATTTATTTCCAAATCCGAATCCGGATCCGCAATTTCGTAAGAAATCCCAAATCCAAACCCAGAAGTCGTATCCATATCCATGTTCAAATCCGAATCCGAAATCATTATTCCGTAAGCTAGCATTTGGAATAACTATTCCGAACCCAAATCCATAAAAGAAAATCTATAGTCAAGCTCTAGAATCAAATCCTGAATCGTCACCCAGAATCCGATTCCAAAACCCAAATCTAGAAATCCTTTTTCAAGTTCTAAAATCAAATCCTAAATCGTCATCTAGAAATCTGATTCCAAAACTCGAAATATCGTTCACGTCTACCGAGACGTATCAAAACCGAACCTATCGGTTACCTGATCAACCGATTACACACCATACATTAGATTGACCTCATAGAGAAATCAATCCCAACACCCACACAGCTCTAAGGCTGACCATATCCGACCACGTCGGAAACCTACTTATCGGACAACTACTCAGGTGAGTAATAAGTCATATGGGATTTACCTCGGAAAGAAGTTCAGTCCCAACATGCCCCACTCAAACATCCAAGTATGAGCGATAAACTCTCCACCTTTCTGGATCATCAAGACCACGATCCAGATCCATAACGATACCCAAAGTCCTAAACCAATTCCCACATCTAAACAGATTAGTCAGCGACGAGACACGCCGAGACTGTGGGTTCTCACTAATTACCTCGTATTGATCCTTATCATTCCACCGAGGAAAAACCAAGAATGATACAAGATAATGACAACAAAATTCATCTTACGTGAATGCAAACAACACTCGCTGCACTCACCACGTCATGTAACCCAACATCGTCTGCCACCAAGCAGAAAATGAGAAATTTCAGTCACCCGACTTTGATATACTCAATACCAATGCGGAAAACCTGCGTTCCATTCGTCACCTCAATCGCAACCTCTCGCGATTTCGAAGTTCCAACAAGATTGGAAACAACGTACTTGGACATCATCTACGTGTCCATTACCAGTTTAACTTTATCCGTGATCCACTCTCGAACCACAGATGCCGAACATATGCCCATCACGACGGATGTCACATCCCGATACGTAATTCATCGTCATCACGATCACCGGCACCAGCGCTAGTATCAGCGCCGGCCCACAATACTATCGGTACACGCAACCAGCATCAGTATCGGCACACCATGTGCAAAACTGACAACCCTGGATCTCTGCTCATACCGAGCGACGATCCCGTACCTCTGCTCGAATAGGAGAACTCTGTCTCCCTCGTACCCTACAACTCTGGGTACGGTCACCCTGACAACTCATACGAGAAAAGGAAACGTCCCCTGAACGTCCCCGATTCCCAACAACCACAGCTACAACCACTCTCGGTAGTAGTGCCTTCCACAGACTCGTGCAGACCTAACTACCAGACCTCGCTATATCCAGACTCCGTATCCAACGGAATCAATCGCCCGTACCAACTACTCTGTATCCCACTCAGGGATTCTATCGACAAGTACCAACCTTGATAACTTGTCCAACCAAACTCTAACCAGTCGCAACTCGACTAACCCAATGTCCTCTACCAGGTCACCAATGACCTTAGTTGCACCAAACGACAACTAAAGTACCATGACAACCAACTATGTTTAACCGATAAGTACAACCTCGACTGCGAAGTGCAGCCCCCACACAAGCTGACATGACTAGACCGACTAACGAATCCAAATCCGAATAGTCGTCCAAGTCAAACCACTCGTCAACTCACATTTCTGAACCATACACATACGGTAGGGTTCCACGATCACACCTAGAGTTCCCCAGAACCCAACTGCATAAGGCAGTAAAATCCACGATCTGGCCGACCCCGTGGACATCATAAAGACGTCAATCCAATCCTACCGTCAATCCAACTGAACAATATTCGACCATCCGATGATCACAATTCCCAACTAGTCGTCGGAACCAATCCTACGACATCGTGAAAGACGATCCCAACTAACCGTCTCACGATCAAAACGTTAACGTACAGGTACGCCATCCCTTCCGTAGGGTCTCACACTGTCAACCTTGACAGAACTATGGCAACCCCGGCCTCAAATGCCGAACCAAGGCATGCTAATCCTACTAACTATCGTACCGGCACCCCAACAATCAGGTTAACCACGAACTGCAGCCCCTTGAGATATCACATCCTCGACCTGCGTACATACTCCAAGAGCTACACGGTTGCTCGAATAGAGACAACCCCGCTCTGATACCACGTTGACAGGACCCATCCCAATCCCCCCGGGATTAGTGCGGGATAACCCTGCTCCCGTCTGACACGAAGTGTCAGACAAGGGATATTTCCGACCTTTGCCCTCCCGGGCTATCAGAGTACGCCAGGATCCGGAGGAGGCATGTGATATCTCGGTCTCTGCTACAGTCCACATCCGATGTCAACCTGAAGGGCAGTCAAAACATTAAAAACGGTGAGTGGACAAAACAAGAGTTTATAAAAACATTTCATAAGACATTTGTACCCTCCACTAAAAAAGCATGCATGCATTCGAAAACCATTTATCCAAAAACAAACCATATGTGGGACTAAGCCCAAAGCAGATATAAACCAAGGTCGAAAGGACCACAATGAAAACGACCATACGGGCCACTGCCCAAATCCTGTGCACACCTGTACACACCACATATCATATATCATATATCCATCACATACATATATATAAGTCACACAACCAATCCTGTCACGGTATCCAAAGCTACGCGCGCGCTACCCGGGTCTCAATCTGAGTCATCTCAAAGTCAAGGTCAATGTCCGTAGACCACTGACCCTACCCGAGGTAATAGTAATCATAGCCTTCCTGAGAGTAAGGAACCCAACTGGGGGGTGACTCCACTCAGTGGGTGCTCCGTGACTACTCCGGGGTCCACCCAGGCCAACGACCCTCCCCGGAGGAGATAGTAGAACATGTAAAGGAAGGTAGACGAACATATATATACATAACATAAACATTCATGACCGGTTCCCCTGAACTGTCATGAATCCATAATACCCATAATCAGGTAACATGCCGGTTCCCATAAATCGTCATGTACCGTAATAACCAACAAGGGTTCATGCCGGTTCCCATAAACCGTCATGAACCATAATACCATAACAAGGGTTCATGCCGGTTCCCATAAACCGTCATGAACCTGGGACTCCATTTAAGGTTCCCTGACCTGAAATCATAAACCGTAAAGTGACTGGGTCTCGTACCCGAACATAGGACACCAACTGGGCACCGTGCCCGGAATCTGAGGTCATATGCCCGAGACAAAACCAAATGGGTCTCATACCCGAGTTTATCATTTTGAAATCCAAATTCAGTTCATTTAAATCAATAAAGAAATACAGACCCGTATAAGCACCGTATAAGGCCGAAACCTCGAAATACGTGCTTATACGTAACCACATACAAATGCACCCATGGCATCATCAAACAAGTAAATAAACATATAATAAACATTTATGCATGCACCAATTTAGAAAACAAGGTCCACTCACAGACCGTCCGAGCTGCCGCCTCGATTTGCGTGCCATACGGCTCTCCGAGCCGATCACCGTCACCGGGACTCCCAAACCTGTCCAAATCGTAATAGAAGGTTACTAACTACTTAATTAACCTCCTACCAAAGCCCCGTAATTTTCCCGTATTTTTAACTATTTTTAATCCCGCACCTAAACCTTCTGATGCCCCGAAACATATCGAGACGGTGTCCGATCGACACGAAACCAGTCCCAAAATGTTCGTTACATCGAATAGATGATTTCGTATGTTGGAACCTTCCCCAAATTCCCTGCCACGCGCCCTCACGCGCCGCCTGAAATGGCAGCGCGTGGGCTTCACGCGCTTGCTACAGTACATGCTGACGTCATCGCTGACGTCAGCATGACGTCATCTGACAACTGTCAGGTCTGACATGTCAGACTCTGAAAGGTGCCACGTGTCATGCTCCCATTGGTCCACGTCACTGTGCTATCAGTGCAACATGGCAGTCTGACATGTGCCACGTGTCATCACGACACTGGTCCACGTCAGTGCCACGTGTCAGCCCCTGATTAGGCCACGTCACTGACATGTCAGTGCTGACTGTGCACTGACATGTGACACGTGTCGGCTGATGAGTGGTCCACGTCACCTGACAATCTGACAGGTGCCACGTCATCATGCCACGTCACCACCTTCAACCACTCGACGGGTCGACCCGAACCCTGCAACCGGGTCGCCGTGACCCGCGACTTGACCCGGCCGGTTCTCCGCCGTTCCGCCACCAAAATCGTTCCCGTTTGTCCCATTCTACTCGTATCAATCTAAGCTAAGGTTCTATGACATTAAAATGGAAGGAAAACAACTAAAACTCGTACCTCCAATTTGGCCATGGCGGCCGTGACTTCCTCCGCCGTTCACGACCGTTCCAGGCCACCCCAAGCCCCAAAACCAATCCTAACCTCCTCCTAGGACCACCAGCAACCTAACTTAACCCTTAGAATCGAATAACAACTAACAAAACTAAATTTCAAAATTTGAAATATTTCCTTACCTCACGGGTTCGTTCTGCCGTGGCCTCCACCGTGGGCCACCGTCCAGCCTCTCCGTCCTCTGCCTCTCACACTCCTCCCACGGTCACTTATGACTCAGATAAAGGAAGGTGAGGTGGGGTGTGGGTTGTGTTTCGGTTTTTGAAAGAAAATGAAGAAAATGAAGAAAAATGGGGTTATGGGTTTCGGGTGGGAGGATGAACAAAGAAGAAGGGGGATGGCTGATGAGAGAAAGAGAGATGGGATGGAGGGTGTGGATTTAATGTTAGAATTGAATTGGATGGCTAGGATTGAATTAGGTGGGGATTGGATTATAAAATTAATTAAATAATATTAATTAATTATGTAGATCCACAAATTGGGGGATCAAGTCAATGGGATGAGTGACACTTGTCACTCATCCATGGGGCCCACTAAAATATCTGCCCAATCAGATTTCGCCAAATCGTCCCCGTCTCGAAGTTCATGCATAGTGAAATCGAACTTCCGTGACCCATAACTCTCCCGTTCGAAGTCCGATTTCAGTGTGCCGCCTGCCTATGGATTCGTATCGTCCTCATCTCCGTAACAGTCTTCGGCCCTCAGCTATCGGACCTCCCGGTCAAAAAGTCAACTTTTGACCTCCTATTCACCCAAATTACCAAAATGCCCCTAAACTTCCGAACGTCATAACTTCCTCCTCGAATGTCGGAATTGAACGTGCCACCTGTCTATGAACTCGTGACGTCACGAACTACGTCACGGTCATCGGTCAAGGTCCATTTGACTGCCCGAACGAAAAGTCAACATTTTACCCACGCTAGGGGCAAAACGGTCATTTCGCATCATTCGTCCGATTTAGCCTAACTAATCACCGATTAACCTCACTAATCGTGATTAGTCACTAATCTAATCATGGAATTTGGGACGGGTCGTTACACATGATGTGGCTGTGTGATGTTAGCGTGACATAGTGACACGTGGCATTCATTTCAGCACCATGTGGCAACTGTTTTCGATTGTGTCTGTGCCACGTTAGCATTGAGTCAACATGGGAGGCGGCACATGGGGGCCCATGGCAGCGTGTGTCTCTTTTCCCGACCATCTGCTGACGCGTGGGGGCACGTGGGATGGCCAGTCAGACTTCTGCTGGTGTATGACAACGCGAGGGGCGGTTACACGGTGTCCACGACAACGTGTACCCCCTTGTTTTTTACCTTCATGAGTTTTTGGTGATGGTTTTGAGGCCTTTTGGGTCGAGTTATAGCCTCTTTTGGGTAATTTCAAATCCTTTTGGGTTAATTTTGGGCGATTTTCAGTCTAAGGGTCAAAGGAGCCAAGGAACGACGTATTTGAGGACAACATATTAGGTTTGGACATATTAGGTATACTCTGGATGAGCTGGGATATTGGATTAGAATTCTAAACGATTTGGGACAACATATTAGGCTCCAGGCAAGCCGGGATATCGAATCGAGACTTTGATGTGAGTCGGGATACAGGTTGGAGACTCGGGTGGAATGAGTAGTTGTGACGACCCGAAAAAAGGGAAATTTGAAAATTTTAGAAGGAAAAAGACGATTTTACCCTTGATTAATTGAGTCAAAAGTTGACTTTTTTGTTCGAAAAACTTTTTAGACTTTCCGTGAAGACCGTTGCATAGGTTTCGAAATCCCGAGTCCGTAGATAGGTGACAAGTCGAAATCGGAGCTCGGATGTAAAAGTTACGGGTATGAGAAGGCTAGGGGCATTTTGGTAATTTTGTTGGTAAAGGGTAAAATGGTAATTTGGTTATGAATTTGATGATTCAACCAATTAATGACTCAGCTAGTTCTCTAAGTGACACATGTCACCTGTAATCAATGGATTAGTGGCCTGTGGCCGTGTGGGTGTATTCAAATAATGGTTAACGGTGCTATAGGGAAAACACACACAAAAAAAAACAGAGGAATGTTTGATCAAATACCATCCACACCACAACCCATCTTGAATTATTGAGACATTCGATCAATTGAAAAGATTAAAGAGTGAGAAACTAGAAGAAAAATGAGAGAAGAAAGGGAGGAAAAACCCGATATGCATACCCAGAAATTCGAAAGAATTGAAATTTCAAATTTGAATCCTTGGACCGTAATTGTTGAAACTAAGCTTAGATTAAGTTCCCTAGGATCCAGACGAGTTGATCCACTTCAAAAATGAATGGAATTGATGAAGAAAAGGCCAAGAACAGACCCTGCGAAGTTTGGAAAATTCGAGCTTGGGTTCGTGTAATTGGAGATGGAAATTGGATGGAATTGAGCCCGTGACCCTTTCGGAAATCGAATTGGAAATCGATCGATTGAGACAAACGGGTTGCAGGGATGGACAGTAACCAGCACTGTAGTAGGCGCGTGGGTCTCACGCACAACTGCTTGCGGTGGCACGTGAGGGAGGTGTCCATTGTTCTTGAGGATTCGTGATTCCTGGAAATTACGGAAAAGTGCACAGCGTAGAATTGAAAAGCATAGACGGGTGTGTGAGTGGACTTTTGTTTTATAACGGTGTTGCATGCATAAATGTTTTAAATTCTTTATCGTATGATTTGAGTTAAATGATAAATTGATATCATTACTTCATTATTTGTGGATATAATTGTCGGTTTATGAACGATTTTACGGATTTACGTGAAAATGGCATTTGGGGCTGAGGCCCGGTTGAAAAGCATAGTTCGGGCTTGAAACCCTGTTTGGAAATGGTTTGTCTTGATTTTGAGTCAAGAACTTGGTGAAAGCCTGGTAGTTGGCTTTGTCAGTTGTTTTCACAGTAAGCAGGCTTCTCGGATGCGACTGAGCCTGGATGTACCACTTGGATGCGTCTGATCCTGGGGATATGGTATCCACCCAGATGTGACTGATCCAGAGGGTTGAGCCCAGATGTGTCTGATCTCGAGAATGTGGCTTGTTGGTTGCCTAAGCGTAGGGCTGATGTGACATGTGTTTATGTGATGATTGTGCACTTGCGAGTAGTGCTGATATTGTGCTATTGTGATTATGTCTATACACTTGTGAGTAGCGCTGTTTGATTATTGTGCTTGATATTTGAGTATTGGTGATGAGTACTGTTGTTATTGGTCATAATGATTGGTTTGATGATTTTCATGTAATTTGGCTTGAGAGCCGATTGTTCATGTGTTTTACTCTATGCATGCATGTTTTATAACTGGAGGGGGAAATGATTCATTTTGAAATGTATTTTCAGACAATGTTATTTTTGTCCACTCACACCTTTTATGTTTTTGATGACCTTCCAGACTGGCGCACGCAGATCGGGGATGGTGGAGGCATGAGCGGAATTCAATGTGGTTTATCCCTTGTCTAATAGGTACTAAGGGTGTTTTCTTCAGTTGATTTGTGAGACGGGAGCATGACCAGACATGGTTATTAAAGTCCATTTGGGACGGGTCCTGTCAGTAGTGGTGATAAATTACCAACTAGCCATGGTTGTTAGTCGAGAGAGTTATCAGCGATTGAGATAGTATATTGCCATGGGTCACGACTGAGGTTGGCTTTGTCAAATCAGATTTAACTCACTTCCAAGGTCAATGGGTTAGTGTGGGCAATGTCCCGTGAAGAGCGATTTTTGTTAGTCATATTCCTTGTTTGTCAGATTTTCATGCTAGAATTCAAGTCCTAGGGTACTTTTGGAATTTTGAATAGTGTACTAGATGGGAACAGGTTCGGGTATGATTTTCATGGTATTTTTCATGGTGAGTCATATCTTGTTGATTGAGGTTTAATAGTAGGGTATAAAAAAATTTGGGGAAAAAAGGGTGGTGGGGGTGTTTAGGTAGGGGTAGTGGTGCTTATTACTCAGGGTTTAGAATTAAATTCTTAGATTTAGAAAATCTAAAATCTACTCTTTAAATTATAAGTGATTTACTTAGTACTTTAATATCGAATAAGAAAGATTTTTCAATTTTAAAATATATAATATTTTTGGAGAATTTTTGTTCTTAATTATTTTATTTTAAGTTAAATTGCCTAAACATTACTATGTAAAATGAACAAGTAAAGAAAGAAAACATTTATGAGTGAAAGTAATATTTTCATAAAATAGTAAAAATACTACTAAATAGGGATTAAAATTTTTTACACACCTTTGAATACATAGTTATAAATTGAAAAGTTTTAAAAATATAATTAAGGGAGTGTTAAATCTTGGAAAAAAAAAAAAGGGTGTTAAATTAATATTAATATTGGCAATAACTAATGAAAGGGTAACCATTATTGCTGATTAGTATATAGCCTTCTGTGTTGCACGGGACAGGGCCTACCTCTTACTTATTTCTGCAGCATCTGAGCCAGATATTGGAGGTGTTTCTTCGTGACCTTTCCCCAGGAATCTCGGCTTGATTACTGGAAGTTTTTCAGATTTGTGGGCATTTTCTGCAGATAAGTTTATATGCTTCTATGTCGTTGATCTTTGAGGAACAATTTTATTCGTTGGGAACTTATTGCCTTTATTTCTGCTGAAACTGGGTATTTTTCTTAGTGGAATCTGAGTATTTTAATTTAGTTGTAAAAGTTCATGCTTGATTTTAGAATTTTGGAATGGGTTTCTGTTTGGTTTTGGTGATGGGGGGGAATTGGACATGCATATATTTACTTGATGGTCTAATGAGCTTCAGGAGCTGCAGAAGGGTTTAGAAATAATTTAGGGGGGAAAATTGATTATGGGCAGCATTCATTTTGATATGTGAAAATAGAGTTTTAGGATGAAGAAGAAGTCTGGATCTGATTTTTGTTAGTGACAAGGAAATTAGGAATGGAAGGGCATTTATCACAGGGAGGTATGATTCCTGGCGGGTCTTCCTATGGAGGTCTTGATTTACAAGGATCAATTAGGGGTCATCATCAAACCCCACACCCACACACCATGCACCAACATCATCCGCCCCACCCTCGGCAAGGGTCCTTTGTCCAACCGTCGATTCACGAAGGGTTTCCTCTCAAAATGGGAGCTATGCATACTTGTGATCAAACACTTTCTATGGTGGATTATAATAAGGGGGAAAGGGGCAAAAACTCGGCAAGCGATGAGGATGAGCCGAGTTATACAGAAGAGGGTACTGATGGTCATGCTGATGCAAATAGAGGGAAGAAGGGGTCGCCATGGCAGCGCGTGAAGTGGACAGATCAGATGGTGAAGCTACTGATCACTGCTGTATCTTATATGGGTGAGGATACAAGTTCAGATTGTGGTGGTGGGGGAAGAAGGAAATATTCGGTTCTACAGAAAAAGGGAAAGTGGAAATCTGTTTCCAAGGTCATGGCGGAAAGAGGTTATCATGTTTCTCCGCAGCAGTGTGAGGATAAGTTCAATGACCTTAACAAAAGGTATAAGAAACTTAATGATATGCTTGGGAGGGGCACTTCTTGCCAGGTAGTTGAGAATCCTGCACTTCTGGATGTGATAGAGTACCTAACTGAGAAGGAAAAAGATGATGTTAAGAAAATATTAAGCTCAAAGCACCTGTTTTACGAGGAAATGTGTTCTTACCATAATGGAAATCGTTTGCATCTGCCTCATGATCCAGCATTACAGAAATCCTTACAGCGGGCTCTTAGAAGAGATGAGCATGACAATGATGATCTGCGAAGGCACCACCATGATGATCTTGATGAAGATGATCAAGATATGGAAACTGATGTGCGTGATGACTTTGAGGAAAACAATGCTTCACATGGAGATAGCAGGGGAGTACATATTTTAGAGGATTCTGTAAAGAGGTTGAGACAATGCCAGGGTCGTGAAGATTTTAACTTTGGTACTTCTCTGAATTCCCAAGACTATATCAAAAATTCTTATTGTAATCCACAAATCCCCCAAGCTGATATGAATCAAGTTTTACCTGATGGCACAAAAGCTGCTTGGTTACAGAAGCATTGGATTGAATCTCGTTCGCTTCAGTTAGAAGAACAGAAGCTCCAAATTCAAGTTGAGATGCTAGAATTGGAGAAACAACGTTTGAAGTGGCAAAGATTTAGTAAGAAAAGGGACCGTGAACTGGAAAAGCTGAGGATGGAAAATGACAGGATGAAGCTTGAGAATGAACGTATGGCATTGGAATTGAGACGGAAGGAAATGAGTGCTGGATTTAGTTAAGTGGCTGTTCTGATCATTATTTATTGCACTAGTGGGATTTGCAGGCAATGTTTCTTCTTTTAAAAATTGGTAAGCTGCAGTCGGTTCAAGTATTACATTTTGGTTGTGAGAGCTTTCTGTGATTCGGGACTCTACCGGATGCACTTTGTAAAACTTATGTTTTTACTAGTATGAATGACTAGTTTTCATTATTTTTCCTATTGCTGAATCTTTTTATGGAAAATTGTATGAACAAGGTCTTAATAGCATATTGTATGTCGGTGCTTTGCAGAATTTAATCAGCTTTTAATTTCTTGTATTATTAATTGGTTTTCTCAAAAGAATATTGGCATTTATTTTTCTGCCTTTTACTTTTGATCTTCGATATTTTCCTGGCAGCTTATAAATATTGTGATTCAATGTCATTGCTCTCGTTTTTTTTTCCTCCTTAAGAAAAAGGATTGTATTAGAGATCACAGGATTTTGGGTTTGTATCCCAAGTAATATAGTTTATTTTTAAAAGTAAAAAGAGTGGATTCATAGTTGGTATGTCCACATGAAATGTTCTGAACCTTCCATAAATCTGAACACATGTCATGAACCACTATCACGAGCTTTGATTTCCTCACTCATGTTCATGCTACTGCATAGGTACAGATACTCTTGGCTTAACACTTTGGTATTATCCATGCTAAGTGCTAGGCTGTTATGCTAGTCTAGAACTATGTTGGTTATTCTGCATCTCTGATGGGAAAGCGATGTATGCTTAAGTGGTTTTTATACCCCCTCTCCATACTATTTTCTCAGTTTGCAGAAGTTTTTTCCAGTTGAGTAGGCCAGGAATTTGTTGCGTCATTTAATTTGAATATTTTGTTAAATTTGACAAGCATTTTGGTTTAAAATATCTATGAGCCAACTTTCTTTACCATTATCGTGAAAGCCAAGAGCTATATATGGTTTATCTGTGTAGAAATTAAATGTACCAGAATGCGTAAGATTATTCAATGCGAGGTTCTGCACACTCTGGGCTCTGGCCTTGGGGCAAGTCAACTTGTTTGTTTTCCATGGATAGGACTCTCCCAATTCCGATAAGTGATCTATCAATAACGTAATTATTTCTTAGGCTGGTAAACACAAGTAACTTTCATCTATTAAGTATAAACTACTATATTCTGATACTAGAATCAGGCAGCATATATAAAAATTTTCTACTAAGTAATGTTAGTTCTCGATAAGCTCCTTCAGAAAACTATTACTAGAGGTTGAAATAGTTGTTTGTCAATAATATTCTGTTAGTTCCAATCTCACGTGATCTTTCTGTACTGATCATTTTGTTAACATCGAGATGCCCAAGAAAAGTATCTACTGAACTAAGAACTAAAACTGTGCTAATTTCAGAGCAGGTTGCAGCTGCCGTTACCCCATTATTGTGGGGAAAGATCTCATTCCCATGAAGATCTTGCGGTTGTTGTCTGTCAAGTGACCCACTGCTCATTTCAGGTGCGCTCCTCCCTCTGAATTTATGGCACTTTTGGCTGGCAAGTGGGTAGTGTATGATTGGGCTGGATGAGAATAAAGAGATTACTCACACCAATTGAGGGGTTTGTGTTAGGGCCATAAGAGACTTAGAAATGCTATGGAATGTGAAGGTAGAGAAAAAGAACATGAGATTCCCTAGTTGAATGTGAATCTTTAGTGCTGTTTGGGCAAGAAATAACTAGTGGCGTTGAATTGATATTAGATTATAATCTATATTCTTGTAGTCATAGAAATTTCAGGTTTGTTTTGTAATTTCTGTACCATCCGAGTCAGCATATTAAAGACGTATAAAGTTTTCTTGTATTATTAAACTTTGTACAACAGTAGAGTCTAACCTATACAGAGAGTCCTAACTAAGAAGGATTACATAGTTGAAAATATAGTTTAGGTAAGGAATCAAACGGAATCAAATGGATTCCTGTTGACAATTAGACAAATTGTACAGATTGAATGTTAAGGAGATTGATCCTCAAATCTCCTTTGACGAGGAATTTCCATTGACGGATATTACTTAATATGCCCCCGCAAGATGGTGGAGCCATCGGCGACACCAATCTTGTCACGGAGGAACTGAAATCGTGGTCATGGTAGCGGCTTGGTGAGGGCATCAACAAGTTGTTCATTAGTGGAGACATGGGAGTCATGAAGGAGGCCGCTGGAGAAATGATCACAGGCAAACTGGAAATCGATGTCCACATGCTTCTTGCGAGAGGAGAGAAGGATTGGCACAGTAGAAGGTGGTGCCAAAGTTGTCAAAGGAGATGCTGGGTTTACCAGAGATGGTGACACCCAGTTCAACCATGAGGGACTTTACCCAAATCAATTCAGCGGCTGTGGAGGCTATTGCTCGATACTATGCTTTAGTGGATGAGCGTGACACAGATTTTTGCTTGCGTGAGCTCCAAGAGAATAAGTTGCCACTGAGATAGACAAGGTAGGCTGTAGTGGACTTCCTATTATCATGATCAGCTGCCCAATCTGCATCAGAGAAGGCAACGAGAGTGTGAAAGGCATGGGAGACAGCATGGAGTTGGTTGGATGACCTGTGGTTGAGATGGAGGCAAAAAAGCACAGTCAATTTGTGGTAGTGAAGGACCCGTTTGAGAGCCGCCAGTGAAGGTCTGTGGGAGCATGCATGAACTAAGAGAGCTCATTGATGGCGTAGGAGATATCTTGGTGGGTGAGACTAAGGTACTGGAGGTTGCTATTGAGGCGGCGGAAGAGAGTGGAGTTGGCTGGTGAGGAGCCATCCATTAGAACCAACGGGGGAGAGACTGCAAGGGGAGTGGAAATAGGCCTGGCACCCTCCATGTGGGCCAAGGTGAGGATTTCATGGATGTATTTGTGCCAGGAGATAAAGAGGCTTGTGGGGGTGGGGATTACTTCGATGCCAAGGAAGTAATGGCGAGGCCCTAAGTCTTTCACAGAGAACCGGGCTACCAAGGAGGCGATGAACTTGGAGAGGAGAGGTGGAGCATTATCGATGATGATGAGGTCATCCACATAAATGAGGAAGTAGAGGATGTGAGTGCCCTACCTGAGAACAAAGAAAGACGCATCAGAGTGTATTTACAAAACCATCTTGGAGAAGGAAGCTTTGGAGCTCCTTGTACCATGCTCGGGAGGCTTATTTGAAGCCATATATCGAAGCTTGCACACATAGAAGGGTGTGCGAGGATCAACAAAACCCGTGGACTGAGCCATGTAGACATCCTCAGCTAGGGTACCCTGTAGGAAGGCGTTGTTCACGTCTAGTTGGCGGATTGGCCAGCCATTAGTAACTGCAAGGTGAAGAACAATGCGAATGGTAGTAGGTTTGACCACGGGGCTGAAAGTTTTAGAGAAGTCGATGCCAAGGCGTTGGTGGTTGCCCTTGGCAACGGACATGCCTTGTACTTGTCCACGGTACCATAAGGGTTTCGTTTTATATGAAACACCCACTTTTTGCGAACAATATTCTGGTTCGGGTGAGGAGGGACAAGATCCCAGGTTTCATTGTGAATGAGTGCATTGAGTTCTGCAGACATGGCAATGTGCCACTTAGGGTCCTTAATGGCTTGGGAAACACAGGTTGGCTCAGCTGAGGGAGACAAAGGATGCGTGGTGGCAGCCAAGGCGTAGGTGCGGACGGGACGGATAGCACCAGTTTGGGTGCAAGTAAGCATGGGGTAAATGGAAGGCAGAGGAGGGGCTGTTGGTGGATTGGGTGAGGGTGTTGTAGGGGGCCGAGGTAGTGATGCTGGGAAGGGGTGGAGGAGGGGTAATGGTTGTGTGGCTGCTGGATGAGGTTCTGGAGCTGCAGGTGGTGTGATGGGCAGGTTGCTGGTTGCGGACGGGACGGATAGCACCAGTTTGGGTGCAAGTAAGCATGGGGTAAATGGAAGGCAGAGGAGGGGTTGTTGGTGGATTTTGTGAGGGTGTTGTAGGGGGCCGAGGTAGTGATGCTGGGAAGGGGTGGAGGAGGGGTAATGGCGGTGGTGGCTGCTGGATGAGGTTCTGGAGCTGCAGGTGGTATGATGGGTAGGTTGCTGGTTGTAGGTGGAAGGAGAGGCAGTGACTGAACCATTGCAGGGGACGATGCTGCTTCAAGACCAAGCAAGGGAAGTGTGTCTGAGTGGTCCAAGAGTGCTGTGGTGGCAGCTGTAGAGCTGGAAGGTGTGGTAGTAGCGAGACTAGAAAGTAGAACACGGCTGGGAGAGTGGAAAGCCAGATAATGAAGTTGGCAGAATTGACAGTAGGGACGGTGGAGGAAGTGTTTAGTCCCGAGAAGTTAGGCTCATCGAACTGAACAGGTCTACACACATAGCGCATGTAAGAAGAGAGATCAAAACAGATATAAGCACTCTGATTGAGAGGGTAGCCTAGGAAGATACACGGGGCAGATTGAGGGAGCATTTTATTTGGGGTGTATGGGCATAGCCAAGGAAAATAAAGGCAGCCAAAGGTATGAAGGCGAGTGTAGTTGGGTTGCTTAGAAAGGGCCGTGTAGGGGCTGGTGTTTTGGAAGGTTGGTGTTGGGAGGCGATTGATGAGATAGAAAGCGGTCTTGAAGGCATAAGGCCAATAGGATATGGGAAGGTTGGCTTGATGAAGAAGAGTGAAGCTAGTTTCAACAACATGGCGGTGTCGCCGTTCAGCGATCCTGTTATGTTGAGGGGTTGTGGGGAGGGGTGAGTAGATGATTGATGCCGTGAGTGGAGAGGAAAGATTTGCGCTTGAAAAACTCCCCACCACCATCAGTGTAGACTGAATCGATGGTGGTGTGAAAGTAGTTTTCTACCAGGGTTTTAAAATCGACAAAGGTTGAAAAACGTCTGATTTCTTTTTAAGTGCATATAGCCAGGTGTACTTAGTGAAATGATCTACGAAAATTACATAGTAAGAAGAGCCATCAGTGGAGGTGTAGGGGGCAGGGCCCCAAACATTAGAATATAGTAGTTGAAGAGGACGAGTACTCTTAAGAGAGGAGACACCAAAAAGAAGTCGATACATAAGCAAGAGGAACAAACAGACTCTGAAATTTTAGACGATGCATTAATGGAAGAAAGACGTAAAATAGATTGGAGGACTTTTGAATGAGGATGACCAAGACGGCGATGCCATAGGTTAGGAGAGACCACCACCCCCACCAGAGCTTGAGGTTGTGGAAGGGAGGGAGAGGACCATTCGTACACATCGTCCTTACTCCGACCTTGAAGATGAATCGCCCCCGTTCTGAGATCCTTCACATGGAAACTATCAGAGAAACGTTTAATGGAGGTGTTATTGGTTTTGTTAAATTGGGATATAGAAATATGGTTTCTAGTCATATTAGGGACACTGAGAACATTATTAGGGTAAAAGCGTGATAGGAAGGAGAGGGTAGAGAGTAGAGAGGTGGAACTAGTGTGGGTGATTTGCAACTCCTCACCATTATCGAGGATGATCTCATCAGGGCCATGGTACTGAGTGGCATCTGAGAGATGTTGAGTGTTTGAAGTGACGTGATGGGAGGCTCTAAAGTCTAGGAGCCAGGTAGGAGGCTAGCTCTGGATTGTAGGATCAACCACGGGTTGGGGAGATAAAGGCTACTGCAACTAATGGTAGTGTGGCGCTGTTAGACTATGTATATATACACCTAGCACACACTGTACATTAGCTCCTAGGGTGAACTCGTGTACCTTAAGTCCCTAGTAACAGCTAGACATTTGTTAAGTACTAAGTATAGGACACCTGTCCTATTTAGAGACAGTTACCTACAGTTACTTGTACATAGGACATCTGTCCTAACACAGTTAGAAGCAGTTTAAGGAGATAAGAACTGCTCTGTCTTATCCCTTAAACAAACCCCTATAAAATGCCATTTTGGCTGCAGCAATAAACATACGGTTTATGCTTTTCTACATGGTATCAGAGCCCCTAGTCTGATAACCACAGCCGATCCCTCTGTTCTTCCAAACTGAACCTTTTCTGTTCTTCCCTCATTCAAATGGCCACCGATTCCTGCTCCACTCCCTCAATCTCCCCTACTCACGTCTCCAATCTAGTCTCTGTCAAACTCACTGAATCCAATTACCTCCTCTGGGAAAGCCAGATTAAGCCTTTCCTCATTGGCCACAATTACTGGCGCTTTATAGATGGTACTTATCCTGCCCCTCCCTCCACTCTCCCAACCCCAAGTGCGACGTCCTCCCCTACCTCTGCCACTTCTGACTCAGTCCTTACATTCCCTGCTGCCCCTCTCCCCAACCCTGCCTTCCAACAATGGTACCAAATCGATCAGACCCTGATCAGCATGCTGCGGGCCACCCTAACTGAACCTGTTCTCTCCCAAGTCGTTGGTCTTCAAACCTCCAGAGATATCTGGGAGTGTCTTCGCCAGAATTTTTCCCAGCAATCCCTTGCTAATGCCACCAATCTGCGTTTCCAGTTGATGTCTCTCACAAAAGGCACTCGGACCATCTCTGAATACCTCTCTCACGCCAAAACTCTGGCCGACTCCCTTGCAGCCATTAATGAACCCTTCTCTCCCAATGATCTAGTCACTGCCGTCCTACGTGGCCTAGGACCAGAATACATGATGCTCGTCACCGCCATGCTCAATTTCCCTCCCCTTCCACCCTTCAATGATCTGCGGGCCCGCCTCCTCTCCTTTGAGGCCCAGCAGGTCGCCAACCCCTCCTATGTCTCTAATCCGCCGCCCACTGCCCTCTATACTCACTGCCCCACCCCTGCACCCTTCCCTGCCCCTCAGACATTCTATGTCCACAGAGGTCGCCCAAATTACCACCGTGGCTCCAGGTCTAACCGCGGCTCCCGGCCCTTCTCCCGCCGTGGTTCTGGCCGCTTTCCACCCTCCAACAACTCCCCAGGGGTCCTTGGTTCTCCTCCCACTTATCCAGCCAGGCCCCAAGGTCCTCAATGCTGGTCCTGCAACAAGTTTGGCCATGTTGCAGCCGCCTGTCCCCAACTTCAACAGCCAGCAGATCATGATCTTTCCCAAGCCTTCGCCGGACTTCACATCACCGCTGTCAATGACCCCAACTGGTATCCTGACAGTGGCGCCACCAACCATGTCACCATGTCCCCTGCTGCACCCCACCCCAATCCTCCCACACCAGACCAAGTTATGGTGGGCAATGGCACCACCCTGCCTATCACACACACGGGTAATGTCCAATTCTCCTCTGGTTCATCAGCTTTCCATCTGTCTAATGTCCTCCATGTCCCATCCATCTGCAAAAATCTCTTGTCTGTTGCACAGTACACTAAGGACCAACATGTCAGCATTACTTTCTTTCCCACACAC